>JANFOE010000851.1:190000-811773 GCA_025667525.1 Glebionis coronaria
TATTTAATAGACTCGAGTTCTTCGACATATACGAATCTTCCATCTTTGGCTCTATTCTTCGATAAATCTTCAAATAGGCACAATGACTTCAAATCTTTTGCATCTCTTGGACAATAGACTTCGTCTTGAGTCTTTTTCTTCGATAAAACCCGTGCAATCTCATGTTTTCTTCAATATTCATCCGGTTGACTCTGAAAACACAATAAACACAAAAACCACGCATAATTCCAAACAAATGATATTAAATACGTGTTTTGGTCTCGTTTTAGCCAGAATTAAGTGGTAAAAGGATGGGTGTTTTCACACCTATCAAATCCCCTACACTTAACCATTGCCATGCCCTCATGCAATGCTTAGCACATTTACACTTTTCTCATAATCAATCAACCTTGGCCTTATTAATATACTTCTAAACAAAAATGAAAGTACTAAGAGAAATTAAAACTTTAAAGTAAACAAAATGATGGAAATAACTTGCAAAGAGATCAAGGACTTACATTAGGGCTTTGGTGCTACGAAGATTTATCACCCTCAAGTTTCACGTTCCCCAAACTAAGCTTAAAAACGAGATCATTGTTATTATAAGTTAGCAATTCAAACACTTACACACATGGCTTAATTAAATGCTTAAACTCTCTTATTCCTAGGTGTATCTCTTATATTTTATTTTTGTCTTAGAATGATCATGAAGATGCATTTTTGGACTTATTTCGATAGTTATTTAGGCTGAAAGCAAAGTAGGACGATTTGATCAATAGTTAGCTAAAGGACAAAATCTCTTAAAACTGCTTCTCGGGATATCAAAAAGTTCATATCTTGGCATAACTTGGTTCGCGATTTAAGACCTTTCTCGGGCCGATATTTGGCATGTACTTCATACTTCATATCTTGGGAGACGTTCTTGAGATAATGGTCTTCTCATCGTTAATAGAGCTTCTTCACTTGGAGTCTTTTGAGGGGTACTCCAACTTTGTTGACGATGACTTCATGATTATTTCTTCAATCTCTAATTGGGATTTTGAGATACAACGATCCGCCTCCTTTTCGGACTTGGATCTATTAATCCTCATACCTTGTTAGGGTCTTTTCGGATAGACTTCTCCATGATCTTTATGGGAGTTGATTGCTTTTCGTCGTGAGTCTTGATCCTTCATATTGATTTTGGGAATAATGCTTTTCACATCACTTTGGATCTTCAGCAATAAAATGGAATCCTCATGCCTTGTTAGGGCCTTTTCGGACTCACCAATCTTCGCGCCCCGCTTCATAAGTTATGCCTTGGCTATGAACTCTTATCATTACCAAGCAACTTTTAAACGATCTTGGGCTTAGAAGCTAAGTAACTTTTCAAATCGTACGACCTTACTTATTGCAGATAAATTATTAGCAAGTGATGGGAGAATAGGCAAATAATTACACCAAGTGAGCTTGCGCAAGAATACCGACTTATAATTGATTCTATCATTTCTCGTCCTCCACAATTTAAAATCTCAAGTAATGAGACTCGTGGATGCTTAGCCTAATAAACCAATTAAGGTCTACATGGTTAAGGATACTAGCTAGAATAAACTTAGATAAGTCTATTCGGGTTGAGTCAAAATAATCGCAACGGGCCTAATATGTCAAAGATTTCTAAACTAGCTACACCACTTTATTAAAATTTGACTTTATTGCGGGATATATACATATGAAAGTGACGATAAAAATTTAAAAATTACGACTAAGTGGCCAAAGTTAATTAAAAATTTGAAAATGTTGAAAAATATGATTTTCCGGTTAAATGAAGGCATTTTCATGGGAAAGTCCACTTAAAACTTCGATAGAAGTCTCCCCTACACTTAAGATAAACATTGTCCTCAATCTTTAAGCATGTGGGAAAAGTCTCCCCTACACTTATGACATTGTGCACGTTGGTTAAATCAAGTTAAGGAAGAGACGACTAAAGTGATCAATTTCAAATGTGAGTATGAAGAAAATTGAATCACGATAGTTGAGAGATAGAACCGGATTTCGGATAGCACGGGAGCACGGTTCTTCAAAGGTTCCAAGAGTGCATTCATCCCTGTAAGCACATCACCACACAAAAACAAACACCTATACAGGTCCCCCTACACTTAGGAGGTTAAATAATAAAAGGATAGATACTCGGGTTGCCTCCCGAGGAGCGCTTGTTTTTGATAACCGAGTCACGAGCCTGACTCGACCCAAAATTAGTTCATGGGGAACGTGGTGAGGGATGGAATCATCTCCTGAGAGATGTCCTCACCAAAGTACAGCTTCAGACGCTGGCCATTCACTTTGAAATTGTGCCCATTTGGCTGAGAAAGCTCAATGGTCCCATATGGAAAGATGTTGGCGACGGTGAATGGACCAGACCAGAGGCTCTTCAACTTGCCAGAGAAGATCTTCAACCGAGAGTTGAAAAGTAAGACTTGATCACCAATGTGGAACTCTCGGTTCTTGATTTTTGCGTCATGAAGGATCTTCGTCTTCTCCTTGTAGATCAACGAGTTCTCATAAGCTTCGTTCCTCAGCTCGTTGAGCTTGTTGAGTTGAGTTTTGCGATGATCACCAGCTTTGTTGATGTCGAAGTTAGCCCACTTCAAGGCCCAATGCGCCTTATGTTCCAGCTCGATGGGAAGGTGGCATGCTTTCCCATACACAAGACGATAAGGTGTACATCCGATCGGGGTCTTATAAGCAGTACGGAAAGCCCACAAAGCATCATCAAGTTTATCAGCCCATGAGGCACGATGCTCTCCCACGGTTCTTTCCAGAATTCGCTTTAATCCTCGGTTGGATATCTCGGCTTACCCATTGGTTTGGGGATGATAGGCGGTGGAAAGATGGTGACTGACACCATACTTAGCCATGACTCTTGCAAATTGATCGTTGCTAAAATGAGTCCCGCGGTCACTGATAATAGCACGAGGAACGCCGAATCGAGCGAACAGCGATTTCAAAAAGTTACAAACCACCCTTGCATCATTAGTAGGTAAAGCTTTGGCTTCAACCCACTTTGAAACGTAGTCAACGGCTAGAAGGATGTATTTGTTTCCTTTAGATGAAGGGAATGGCCCCATAAAGTTGATACCCCAAACATCAAAGATTTCACATTCTTGTATGAAATTTTGAGGCATCTCATCTTTATGAGTGATCTTGCCTTGTTTTTGGCAGGCATCACATCGTTTAACCATCTCGTGAGCATCACGATAGATGGTGGGCCAATAAAATCCCGAGTCAAACACTTTTTTGGCGGTGTAGTTGGGACCAAAGTGACCACCGGTGGGTCCTTTGTGGCAAGCGTCAAGGATTTCTAAAGCTGCCGGTCCATCAACACAACGACGAATAATCAAGTCAGCACATTGTTTGAATAGATACGGGTCATCCCAAAAGTAAGTCTTAATGTCGTTAAAGAACTTCTTCTTTTTCTGGGATGTTAACCCGTCAACGAGAATTCCACCCGCCAAGTAGTTTGCAATATCCGCAAACCACGGGGTTTCATCAGAATTGGAATTGATAGACATTAAGTTCTCCAGGGGAAAAGAATCATTGATTTCTTTGTTCGGATGATCCCCCTGGTAAGGATCCTCAAGTCGACTGAGATGATCCACGGCTAGGTTTTTAGCTCCTTTTTTATCGCGAATTTCGATTTTAAATTCTTGGAGAAGCAAAACCAAGCGAAGAAGTCTTGGTTTGGAATCTTGCTTTGTCAACATGTACTTCAGCGCGGAATGATCGGTGTAAACGATTGTGGTAGAAAGGACAAGATAGGGGCGAAACTTTTCAAAGGCATAGACAACAGCTAAAAGCTCTTTTGCGGTTGTCGTATAATGCAATTGAGCCCCAGTCATTGTCTTGCTAGCGTAATGGATCGGTTGGAAGTGTTTCTTCACTCTTTGTCCCAGAACCGTACCAAAAGCAAAGTCACTAGCATCGCACATCAACTCGAAAGGCAGCTCCCAATTAGGGGTGACCAAGACAGGTGCCTTAGTTAGCTTATCCTTAAGCGTGTTATATACATATGAAAGTAACGATAAAAAATTAAAAACTACGACTAAGTGGCCAAAGTTAATTAAAAATTTGAAAAATGTTGAAAAATATGATTTTCCGGTTAAATGAAGGCATTTTCATGGGAAAGTCCACTTAAAACTTCGATAGAAGTCTCCCCTACACTTAAGATAAACATTGTCCTCAATGTTTAAGCATGTGGGAAAAGTCTCCCCTACACTTATGACATTGTGCACGTTGGTTAAATCAAGTTAAGGAAGAGACGACTAAAGTGATCAATTTCAAATGTGAGTATGAAGAAAATTGAATCATGATAGTTGAGAGATAGAACCGGATTTCGGATAGCACGGGAGCACGGTTCTTCAAATGTTCCAAGAGTGCATTCATCCCTGTAAGCACATCACCACACAAAAACAAACACCTATACAGGTCCCCATACACTTAGGAGGTTAAAACATAAAAGGATAGATACTCGGGTTGCCTCCCGAGGAGCGCTTGTTTTTGATAACCGAGTCACGAGCCTGACTCGACCCAAAATTAGTTCATGGGGAACGTGGTGAGGGATGGAATCATCTCCTGAGAGATGTCCTCACCAAAGTACAGCTTCAGACGCTGGCCATTCACTTTGAAATTGGGCCCATTTGGCTGAGAAAGCTCAATGGTCCCATATGGAAAGATGTTGGCGACGGTGAATGGACCAGACCAGCGGCTCTTCAACTTGCCAGAGAAGATCTTCAACCGAGAGTTGAAAAGTAAGACTTGATCACCAATGTGGAACTCTCGGTTCTTGATTTTTGCGTCATGAAGGATCTTCGTCTTCTCCTTGTAGATCAGCGTGTTCTCATAAGCTTCGTTCCTCAGCTCGTTGAGCTTGTTGAGTTGAGTTTTGCGATGATCACCAGCTTTGTTGATGTCGAAGTTAGCCCACTTCAAGGCCCAATGCGCCTTATGTTCTAGCTCGATGGGAAGGTGGCATGCTTTCCCGTACACAAGACGATAAGGTGTACATCCGATCGGGGTCTTATAAGCAGTACGGAAAGCCCACAAAGCATCATCAAGTTTATCAGCCCATGAGGCACGATGCTCTCACACGGTTCTTTCCAGAATTCGCTTTAATCCTCGGTTGGATATCTCGGCTTGCCCATTGGTTTGGGGATGATAGGCGGTGGAAAGACGGTGATTGACACCATACTTAGCCATGACTCTTGCAAATTGATCGTTGCAAAAATGAGTCCCGCGGTCACTGATAATAGCACGAGGAACGCCGAATCGAGCGAACAACGATTTCAAAAAGTTACAAACCACCCTTGCATCATTAGTAGGTAAAGCTTTGGCTTCAACCCACTTTGAAACGTAGTCAACGGCTACAAGGATGTATTTGTTTCCTTTAGATGAAGGGAATGGCCCCATAAAGTCGATACCCCAAACATCAAAGATTTCACATTCTTGTATGAAATTTTGAGGCATCTCATCTTTATGAGTGATCTTGCCTTGTTTTTGGCAGGCATCACATCGTTTAACCATCTCGTGAGCATCACGATAGATGGTGGGCCAATAAAATCCCGAGTCAAACACTTTTTTGGCGGTGTAGTTGGGACCAAAGTGACCACCGGTGGGTCCTTTGTGGCAAGCGTCAAGGATTTCTAAAGCTGCCGGTCCATCAACACAACGACGAATAATCAAGTCAGCACGTTGTTTGAATAGATACGGGTCATCCCAAAAGTAAGTCTTAATGTCGTTAAAGAACTTCTTCTTTTTCTGGGATGTTAACCCGTCAACGAGAATTCCACCCGCCAAGTAGTTTGCAATATCCGCATACCACGGGGTTTCATCAGAATTGGAATTGATAGACATTAAGGTCTCCAGGGGAAAAGAATCATTGATTTCTTTGTTCGGATATTCCCCCTGGTAAGGATCCTCAAGTCGACTGAGATGATCCGCGGCTAGGTTTTCAGCTCCTTTTTTATCGCGAATTTCGATTTTAAATTCTTGGAGAAGCAAAACCAAGCGAAGAAGTCTTGGTTTGGAATCTTGCTTTGTCAACAAGTACTTCAGCGTGGAACGATCGGTGTAAACGATTGTGGTAGAAAGGACAAGATAGGGGCGGAACTTTTCAAAGGCATAAACAACAGCTAAAAGCTCTTTTTCGGTTGTCGTATAATGCAATTGAGCCCCAGTCATTGTCTTGCTAGCGTAATGGATCGGTTGGAAGTGTTTGTTCACTCTTTGTCCCAGAACCGCACCAATAGCAAAGTCACTAGCATCGCACATCAACTCGAAAGGCAGCTCCCAATTAGGGGTGACCAAGACAGGTGCCTTAGTTAGCTTATCCTTAAGCGAGTTGAAGGCTTCAAGACACTCTTTGGAAAAGATAAAAGGAGTATCTTTTTCTAAGAGGTGGGTCATCGGGCGAGCGATTTGAGAAAAATCTTTGATGAATCGACGGTAGAAGCCCGCATGACCCAGGAAACTTCTCACACCTTTTACGGTTGAAGGTGGAGGCAACTTAGCGATAACATCGACTTTAGCACGGTCTACTTCAAGACCGGCTTTGGAGATCTTGTGTCCTAGCACGATGCCCTCTTTTACCAAAAAATGGCATTTCTCCCAATTCAGAACAAGGCGAGTGTCTTCACACCGCTTCAGCATACGTTCTAAATTGGCAAGGCAAGTAGAGAAAGAATCGCCATAAACCGAGAAATCATCCATAAATACTTCCATAGTGTCTTCCACCATGTCATGGAAGATAGCCATCATACACCTTTGGAATGTCCCAGGAGCATTACATAAACCAAAACGCATGCGTTTGTAAGCAAATGTTCCATAGGGACAAGTGAATGTGGTATTTTCTTGGTCCTTGGGATCGATCGGAATTTCAAAATACCCGGAGAAACCGTCTAAGAAGCAGTAATAATCATTACCCGCAAGACGCTCGAGCATTTGATCCATGAAAGGAAGAGGAAAGTGGTCTTTTCTCGTGGCATCATTGAGCTTGCGATAATCAATACAAACTCTCCACCCAGTAACGAGACGAGTGGGAATCAACTCGTTGTGTTCATTGGGAACAACGGTTATTCCGCCCTTCTTGGGCACACAATGGACGGGACTTACCCACGGCGAATCCGAAATAGGGTAAATCAGGCCGGCATCTAGAAGTTTGATAACCTCTTGTTTGATGACGTCATGAATTTTAGGATTAACCCTTCTTTGGCTCTGGATTGTGGGTTTGAAGTCATCTTCCATGAGAATCTTGTGAGTACAAAAGTTCGGATCAGTTCCGCGGATATCGGAAATTTTCCAAGCAATTGCCTTCTAATGATCTTTAAGCACGGCGATGAGGCGAGTTTTCTCTTCATCTTTCAAGTCCTTTGCGATAATGACGGGCGACTTCTTCTCTTCTTCAAGGAACACATACTCGAGATGAGGCGGAAAATCCTTAAGTTCTAAATCTGGAGGATTTCCGATGGAGGCGTTTTTAAAGTCGGAGTATCGATAGCAATAACCGTGGGAGATGGTGGAGAAAGATTGTCTTTGTTGAGAAGGTTTTCAAAGAAATGCATGTCTTCATCCCCATCGGTGGGAGAATCATCATTAGCTAAGTTCACATCTCCCATGGTGGCTTCAAGATCTTTCCAAAAGAAATCACTTTCTCCAAATAGAGACAGTGATGAATCAATAGAGGAAACGGTCTCAACATTGGGAAGAGAAGTAGGAATACTTTTGCAAGCATTTTGGAAGTTTTCTTCACAAGCCTCATCAAGAACGTCAATACAATTAACACTCTCGTTGGAATAAGGTTGTTTAGACAACTTTCCCATGTTGAAGACGATTTTATCGTCACCCACTCTCATGATAAGCTCATCGGCTTCAACATCGATGAGAGTGCGACCGGTCCTCAGGAATGGACGACCAACAATTAATGGCACACGAGGGTCCATCTCATAGTCGACGACAACGAAATCGGCAGGAAAAGTGAATTTGTCGACTCCTACAAAGACGTCTTCGGCTATCCCCACTGGATAAGCAACCGTACGGTTAGCTAATTCCATAGTCATTTTGGTGGGGACTAGCTCAGGGAGAGATAATTGCTTCCACACACTTAAAGGCCTATAGGAGCTTAATAATTAATAACATGTTAAATATAATCAAAACGCAGAGGAGTAAGCACCTATTGACGGATCCATAGAGTCATATGATTAATCAATAAAATGGAGATAAAAGTATACCTTTGTAGCGTGATCGGTAGAATCGAATGATGACTATCACCAAGAACACGAACCACCTATGAAACCAAGTGATCAATGGAGATCACCTCTATGATGTATCCACACTACACTTCCTTGTATACCAATTAGATGCTAGTCTAATAACCCTTATTACGTAAACCTTTCTTTTACAACACTAGATACAAGCAAAATGATTTTTTTAAGAAAAAATCATCATATGACCTCTCATTATCATTGCCGTATATTATCCCCATAAATGGAGAAAAATCAATAACGTGTATGTACCATTTAACATCATAAAAGTGATTTAAATCATTCCTTAAAGAAAATAGTAAGTTACAAAAGTAAAATCCCATTTTAAGGTTTTAAAAATAAACATTTATTTTCTTGACTACTATATGGAACAACTTAGTAGAAAATAAATAGACGCTAGTTACTAAATAGATTTACATAGGTTATGAATATATCGTAAATACAATAGACACGATATATTAAGTGGTACCTCTGTGTATATGTGTGTGACCCCATAGGCCCATATGTGTCTAGCCATATAATTAGTTGTTATGACACGAGCAAACTCCAACAGCTCCCACTTGCGCACGTCATAATAATCATGTAATTATACCAGCAATGGTTAGCGTCTAGCAACACGCCAATGCCCCTAGACACATATGAGGATTGTTTCTTAAACATCTTATTTAAATGGTTTAGATATCAATTATCCTTTTGTTTCAGATACTTTGTTAAACTTTAGACATGGATCAAAAGTCATTTTTTTTAGTTTAACTATTTTGTTTCTCGATATTGATATTGAACTAGATTTCCAAATTAATCAAGTATAATCTTAATTACATTTGGGTGTGGCCACACATACATCTGTACAATTCATCGAGGGGCCCAGTAGTATCTAACTCCAATACATGGGGAGGAACAAATTCTCTTTTGACTGCACGTGTCGTTCATGTGCTTCTTATCGCACCTGAAAATGGTCTTTATGGTAGCCTTGTTCAGGACAACGTTGAACCATATCAAAGATTGACATTCCACACATACAAAACCTACTTGCATCTCAAGTCTAAGGATGAGAGATTCAACCACTTGCGAGATTCACTATTGACGCTGATCCATGTAGTGATTTCTCGTTGGTTAGGTCAATCCAATGTTCATCCAATGAACACATATGAGTTTGGCGGCATCATCAATTAATATTCATTCCAAATGAATATGACCAACTCACATTTGTCTTAACTCGACAATACTCCCATATTGTCAACCGACAATGGATAATTTAGAATAATAAGATTACTCTTGGATTAAACATGCAAATATAGGACACAGTTGATATAAAATGAAAAGGATCATACCTCATATGTCAATTCATTATAAAATAAAAACTGTTTTACATCCCAATTATTCAAATACTAAAATACACAAATCTACATGAAACTACCAGCTGGTCTAAGTCCAATGCTCCTAGCATGCTCAACATGTTTGGTACAAGACATTGGTTTAGTAAACGGATCAGCTAAGTTGTTATCTGTGTGAACTTTAAGAATACGAATATCACCTTCTTGAATTACTTCTCGAATGTAGTGATATTTTCTCCGAAAATGTTTGGCACCCTTTTGAACTCCAGGTTCATCGGCTATAGTAATTGCACCCGTATTATCGCAGTACATTTCCATGGGTCTATCATTACTGGGAACAACGCCAAGCCCAAAAATGAATTTACGTATCCAAATTGCTTCCATTGCAGCTTCAGAAGCAGCTATGTATTCAGCTTCTGTAGAAGACATCGCAGTAGTGCTTTGTTTAGAACTCTTCCAATCAACAGCGCCTCCATTCATCACGAAGACATATCCGGTTTGTGATCGAAGATCATCCCGATCTGACTCCCAACTAGCATCAGTGTAGCAAGTAACACCAAGCTCAGTTGTTGAATCTCCTCCATAAACAAGAAACATATCTTTAGTATTTCGAAGATACTTTAATATGTTCTTTACAGCAGTCCAGTGACATTCACCTGGATTCTGTTGGTATCTACTTGTAAGGTTCTGAGAGAACGCTACATCAGGTCTAGTGCACCTCACAGCATACATGATGGATCCTACAGTCGATGCATAAGGTACTCCTTTCATTCGCTTCACCTCATTAGGTGTGGAGGGACCTTGAGTCTTACTCAATTCTACATTGGATTGCATTGGAAGACTCCCACGTTTGGAGGCATCCATCCTAAACCGCTTTAAGATTTTGTCAATGTATGCACTTTGACTTAAACCGATTAATTGCCTTGATCTATCTCTGTAGATCTTGATTCCTAGAATGAACGCCGCTTCACCCAAGTCTTTCATGGCAAAACATTTTCCAAGCCAGGATTTTACATCTTGTAGCATTGGAATATTGTTTCCCATGAGTAATATGTCATCAACATATAAGACTAGGAAAACGACAATACTTCCACTAGCTCTTTTATATACACATGGCTCATCGGGATTTTGAGTGAAACCAAACTTTTTGATCTCCTCATCAAATCTCTTGTTCCAGGTCTTAGATGCTTGCTTTAACCCATAAATGGATCTTTGAAGCTTACATACACGTCTGGGATGTTTAGGATTCACGAACCCTTCAGGTTGCACCATATAAACGTCTTCGTTCAGATGGCCATTCAAGAAGGCGGTCTTGACATCCATTTGCCAAATCTCATAGTCATAGAACGCTGCTAATACAAGGCTTTTGGCCCGTATAAAAATTATGTGTTCGTTGATGTGTTCCTGTCTAATCGAATTGATCTAGGTTCTCTATGTGACTCAGTTTTATTTTGGTGAAACAAATATTTTTGGTTGGTTTTTAATCTAAATGTGCAAGACTTAAAAGTAAATGTCGTTGAAATAAAGGGCAAGTATTAAAAGTGCGTGAAAATAAATCTAAGTCTAATCAAATAAAAGTGTGCAATATTTAAAAACGTGACGGAAAGTAAATTAATTAAAATGACTAAAAATTAAAGCGTGACGGAAATTAAAGTTAGACAAATATTAAAAACTTAAGCTAAAAATTAAACAAATCTAAACAAGAGAAAAATACCCTCCAATCGGAATATATTCCGATTACTCCAATCGGAATGTGTAGTAATGTCCCAATCGGAATGCTGTGAGGTCCCAATCGGAATGTTGTCACAAGTCCAATCGGAATACCCAAAAGTCACCCAATCGGAATGTTGCTACTTACCTGATCGGAATATGGCTAGATGCTGGTCGGAATGCTGCTCGAACCCATTGATCGGAATACCTGTCACTATTTCCAATCGGAATACCAAACATGCACCTCAATCGGAATAAGGCGTGAAGAACCAATCGGAATATCTGTCACTTACTCACGATCGGAATAACCACTTCCCTTTTCTGATCGGAATACCAATACACCCTCCAATCGGATTATGAAACCCTTTTCAGATTGAACCAATCTGAATGTAAATCCCCTTTCGGATTGGTACCAATCGGAATACAGAAAGGATTACTAAAAATAAGCTACGTAAATAAGCTATAATCCTAATAAGCACTAGACGAAAAACTTAGCTAAAACCGTGTAAAAATAAGCTATAAAACTGAAAGTTAAAAACTTTTAAGACACGAAAAAGATAGACTTTAAGAAAAACAACTTTTATATAAAAAGCTAACTTTTATAAAAACTATATAAACTTGAAAATAAATCAAATAAGCTATAAAAACAAATGATTTAAAACAATCAAAAGCATAAAAATCAAACCTATAACAAATCAACAAGATAAAAACGTGTAAATCAAAGAAAGGTAGAAGAAGATTAACAAGATAAAGTAAAGGTGCAAGAAATTAAAGAAACACTTACTTGAAATTAAAAGTAATTAAAGGTGCAAAACATGTATTTAAATGTGCAAGTAATTAAATGTGCATAAATGAAAGTGGAAGAATGGTTTGTCAAGCCACCAACCATGGAAGAACTAATTGTCACGATTAGTCAACAAAACTAAATGAAATGAAAATGAGAGTATTTATAGGTGATTAGGGGAGAGGTTAGAGGAAGCTTCCTCCTCTCCTTCCTTTCTTGTTAATTGCACCATCAAGTCCTTTCTTCTTAATCTTTTTGTTAATCTTGGATTTTGATGACTTTTGTCTCGGGATTTCTTTGGACTCGTCTTTTAATTCTTCGATAAATAAGACTTGAGTTCCTCGGCTTTTGATAAACTTCCGTCTTTTGACTATTTCTTCGATAAATCTTCAGAATTGGTCTTGGACTTCCGTTCTTTTTGTACTCTTGACTTCTTGACTTCGTCTTTCATCTTTTTCTTCAATAAAAGTCCATAAATACCCGTGAATGTCCGTGTTTTCTCCACTTTTCATAATTTCATCCTAAATCACAACAAAAACACAAACCACGCATAATTCCGACATAAAAGACATAAAATACACGTTTAGGTCCGGTTATTCTTGTAATTAAGTGGTAGAAAAGATGGGTGTTTACACACCTATCAAATCCCCTACACTTGACCATTGCAATGTCCTCATGCAATGCATTAGTTACAAAGCATGTTTACACTTTTCATCATAATCAATCCATATTGGCCTTTATTAAAGAGATAGAAACTACGAATACTCAAAGTAAAGAAATCAAAAGCATACCTTGGGTTTTGAAAATGTCATGAATATTCATCATCCTCAACTTTTCACTTTCTCCAAACCAAGCTTAAAAACGAGATCATTGTTATTATAAGTTAGTAGACTAACACGAACTCATGTGGGCCCATTATTCACTTAGACTCCCTTATTCCTATGGGTATCTCTTATATTTTATTATTTGTCTTGAATGATCACGAAGATGCATTGTTTGACTTATTTCGATAATTATTAAGTCTGAAAATAAAGTGCACGATTTAATCAATAGTTAGCTAAAGGACCAAATCTTTTAAAACTGCTTCTCGGGATATCAGAAAGTTCATATCTTGGCATAACTTGGTTCGCGATTTGAGACCTTTCTCGGGCCGATATTTGGCAGCGACTTCATACTTCAAATCTTGAAAGACGTTCATGAAATAATGGTCTTCTCTTCATAATTGGAATTTCTTCACTTGAAGTTTTGAGAGATTCATACTTGGACCACGACTTCTTCATTTTTCTCCAATCTTTATTTTGGACTTTGATATACAACGATCCGCCTCCTTTAATGACTTGGATCTATTTATCCTCATACCTTGTTAGGGTCTTTTCGGATACACTTCTCCATGACTTTTGGGGAGTTTTGCTTTACGTCGTGTGTCTCGATCCTTCATATTGATTTTTGATAAATGATTCTTCACATCACTTTGGACCTTTAGCAACAAAATATAGCCCTCATGCCTTGTTAGGGCCTTTTCGGACTCGCCAATCTTCGCGCCCCGCTTCATTAGTTATGCCTTGGCTATGAACTCTCGTCATTACCGAGCAACTTTTAAACGATCTGGGGCTAGAAGCTAAGTAACTTTTCAAATCGTACAACCTTATTTATTAGCAAATAAATTATTAGCAAGCGATGGGAGAATAGGCTCATAATTAACTCACATAAATTCACGAAAGAATACCGACTTATAATTGGCTCTATCATCTCTCGTTCTCCACAGTTTAAAATCTCAAGTAATGAGACTCGTGGATACTTAGCCTATTAAATCAAAGTTTTGGGTTTTCGAGTCGCCTATAGGATCTTGCAAATTCTTAGACTTTTTCAAGTTTAGAAATCGCATCTTAAAGTTCCCTTGATAAACGACTCTCTAGGATCAATTATAGGAACTTGCGAAAAGTTCTTGTTCTTAACCCGTGAGAGTTAAGACTTTCGCGTTTTATAGCTCCCTGTATAAAAGCCTAGCAAAACTTGACTTAAACATGTTAAGGATACTAGCTAGAGTAAACTCGAATTGAGTCAAAAGATTCACAACGTTTGAAAATTAAAACCACTTATTAAACATTTATTCTAATGAGGAAAGAAAATAACTATACAAAGGGAAAAACTAATAGGCCAAAATAGATCAAAAATTTTGAAAAATGTCGAAAAATTGATTTTCCGGTTAAAATGAGGACAAAAACAAGGAAAAGGCCACTTAACTTCGATAGAAGTCCCCCCTACACTTAAGATAAACATTGTCCTCAATGTTTAAGAATGTGGGAGTAAAATCCCCTACACTTAGGACATTGTGCACGTTGTTTAAATCTTGCTAAGGAAAAGACAACTAAAGAGATTCCTATTTTAATATTGAGAAAATATAAAATAGTGAATCGAAAAGAGTTTAGGATAGAACCGGGAAGAAGTAGAACACGGAATCACGGGTCGCCAAGAATCATCAAGAGTGGATCATTGAAGCTCGAATCCCTGATTAAGAAGTGAGGAGAGGAAATAGCAATCCAAAGGGTCCCCCCTACACTTATGGTAAAGAAAGCGAAAAGATAGATGCATGGGTTGCCTCCCAAGAAGCGCTTGGTTTTTGTTAACCGAGTCGTGAGCCTGACTCGACCTTGATCATCAACGGAAGTAGCATGAAACAAATCCACCAGGATCAAAGACATAGTTTTCATCCATCAATAAGCAAGAGCTTAAGGCGAACAAGGCAAGCCAAAAGAGAAATGCCAGGGTTCCCTTAAGCAGTGATGGAGCACGGTGGAAGCAAAGTTGAAGTGGAGCAAGCATGTCTTCAAAATTTCCAAAGATATTTCCTTTTATTTCATCAGGTGGATACTGAGATGGCTTAAAGACTTCAATACCGGGGTCGAACACCTTTTCCTTTAGGGGAAAATAGCACTCAGGCTCAGCCGAGTGTGAAGAAGATCCGCAAAGAAGCACAACCTCGTCCTCAGAAGTGGGACAAAGAGGTGTCAAATCATAAGTGCAACGGATTTTGGTGTCAACCGGTTTCTTCTCCTTGGACAAAATGCGCTTCAAATCCAAAGTAGGATCAAGACGATAATCTTCAAAGTCCAAAGGAGGTGCATCACTCTCATGAGGGAAGTATGTGTTAAGAAATTCAGAGAAATCTTCCTCGAATGAGTAATCGTCCAAAGTAGGATCGAGTGATGGCGGAGGATCTTCATCATGTGAAGAATCGCTCGAGAGAGTATCAGCCTCATCAAAATCATCGAAAGTGGGCAGCTCGGGATACTCAGAGGTACAAGCAAATTCATCCGAATCTGAGCTAGAATCATCATCATCATAAGCGTCAAAGACCGGTGACGAATCATAAATGGGAGAAGCGTCCAAAGTAGGGAGAGAATCATCCACATCATCATGAAAAAGTGGATTATCGATGCAAGAGTCGAATAGAGGATTTTCGTAGACGGTAAAGTCATCTAGCACATTAATCATAGTCACTGATTCTCGGCCTCCAAAAGTTAAACTAGTAAGCTTCCCCATTTTGAAAACTTTTGCATCATCCCCGACTCGTAAGATTAACTCACCTTCGGCCACATCTACTAAAGCACGTCCGGTTCTCAAGAATGGTCGACCAAGTATTAAAGGAATACGAGGGTCCATTTCATAATCAACGACAACAAAATCGACCGGGAAAGTAAATGTGCCAACTTTGATAAACACGTCTTCGGCTATACCAACCGGGTAAGCGAGAGTGCGATTTGCAAGTTCAAGAGTCATCTTTGTTGGAGTAAGGTCAGGTAATGATAGTGTTTTCCAAACACTCAAAGGCATCAAATTAATACTAGCCCCGAGATCAGCAAGGGCAGTAAATTCTTCAGTTTTGTTGAACACGCAAGGCAACACAAAACGACCGGGATCTCTAAGTTTTTCCGGAAGTTCTTTAAGAATAACTGCAGAGCAGTTTTCATTTAAGCGTGTGTTGGCGAGCTCAATCAGCTTCTCCTTCTTGTTAAGCAATTCCTTAAATGCTTTAACAAATTTGGGCATGTGGACAAGTGCTTCAAGAAAGCTAATGTTGAAATTCATTTGAGAAATCATCTTGATATAGCTAGTCACTTGAGCGTCCTCCTTGTTTAGCATTTTGTTCTTACCCAAGCGAGAAGGATAAGGGATATTGGGTTTGGGTGGTGAAGGTGCAGGTGTAGGTAAAGGTTGAGATGTTGAAGGATCATTGGTGGGAACTTCATCACGTCGAGGCGGAGACGGTAATGGTGCACTAATACTAGGTGTAGGAGGAGTAGGGATACATGGTGGTGGAGGAGGTGTAGATGATGGGGGTGGGATTGGTGGTCCTACAATGGTGACTCCACTACGAGTAGTAATAGCACTCACATTGGCTCGCGGATTAGTGACGGTGTTTGAAGGTAGAGAACTTGAAGAAGAAGGTTGAGCAGGGGGTAAGAAACTAGCAAGCATATTCTTCAAATCATTGGTTTGATTGCTGAAGGAGGATTGAATATCATTTCGAAGCTCGGATCTTATCTCATTTCCTTGCTTTGTGATATCCCCTTTAAGATTGATAATTTGGCTCTGCAGATTCTTGATTTGCTCACCTTGGATTCTCATGATGGCCTCAACATCCGGATTACTGGGTGGGGTTTGTTGGGCGGGTGGGTGATAAGGATTAGAAGCTCTTGGTGGGATTTGGTTGCTTCTAGTGTAGTTGTTGGCGGGGTTTTGGTTTTGAGGAGAAAAACCGGGTGAAAGGTAATTGTTTGAACGGTAGCTCAGCAGATTTCTATCCCCTTGTTGTCTAGCTTGGTAATTTTCCGGTGAATAATTACCGTAAGCTGCATACACATTTTCCGGATTTCCTTGTGTGGAAGGACAATCGGTGTATGAGTGAGGACCGCCACATGTTTCACAAGTAGTAGCAACCGCTTTAACTTGTTGTTGTTGTTGATTTGAAGCGAGAAGCGTAATACTTTTGCTCATTTCAGTCATCATGCGGGTGAGTTCGGTCATCTCAGGGTTTGCTGAGGTTGAGGAAACATTGACTCTCGGGTTGTTCCTAGAAGAAGCAGAGGAATCCCAGTTTTTGTGATGAGTAGTCATGTTCTCAATAAGCTCTCTACACTCCTCGGGTCTCCTTTTCATGAATGTGCCACCGGCGGCTGCATTGATCGTATCACGATCTCGAAAAGTCAATCCGTTGTAGAAAGTATCGATCAAAGTGACGGGAAGCATATTGTGGTTTGGACAACGGTCGATCAAGACATTATATCTCTCCCATGCATCGAAAAGAGATTCATCGGGATCTTGCATGAAACCGCTGATCTGATTGCGAAGGCTTGTGACCATGGATGGTGGAAAGTAGCGCGACAAAAAGCGTTGAGTCATGTCATCCCAAGTGTGAATAGAATTCTTCGGGAGACGATCAAACCATTTCTCGGCATGATGTAATAAGGTGTGTGGAAAGAGTTGTAGGCGAAGCTCATCCATAGTGGCACCAGCCAACTTCATGCTCTGGGTGATTGTAATGAACTTGTCGAGGTGTTTGTTGGCATCATCATCAGGCAATCCTCTAAATGGGTTTGTTTGTACTTGCTGAATCATGTGGTGCTTCAACGAAAACTCAGGAGCGTTGATTTGCATCGGCGCAATCGGTCCTCCTCGTCCAAACATTGTTGGTTGACAAAGTTCTTCCATGGTCCGAAGATCGGGCTGTGGAAGAGCATTGTTGTTATTATTATTATTGAGGTGCGGTTGTTGATTATTGTTGTTAACACCTGCCATATCTAAATCTTCTTGAGGCTCGGGCTCTTGATAATTAGAAGATCTAGTACGCATACACCTGAAAATGCAAAAGAAGACAAAACCAAAAACAAAGACAATATATATACACAAGAAAGATAAAAAAAAAATTTTGGATTTTTGAAATTTTTAATTTTTATGATTTTTTATCAATTTTTAATTTTTATGATTTTTTTATTTTTTATGCAAGAAAAATAACGTTCACAAGTGAACGGATCCCAAAAAGCAACGTGTCTCTCACAGAAAACTATTGATCTTTACGAAAAGAGCCGGCAGCGGCGCCATTTAATACAAGGCTTTGGCCCGTATAAAAATTATGTGTTCGTTGATGTGTTCCTGTCTAATCGAATTGATCTAGGTTCTCTATGTGACTCAGTTTTATTTTGGTGAAACAAATATTTTTGGTTGGTTTTTAATCTAAATGTGCAAGACTTAAAAGTAAATGTCGTTGAAATAAAGGGCAAGTATTAAAAGTGCGTGAAAATAAATCTAAGTCTAATCAAATAAAAGTGTGCAATATTTAAAAACGTGACGGAAAGTAAATTAATTAAAATGACTAAAAATTAAAGCGTGACGGAAATTAAAGTTAGACAAATATTAAAAACTTAAGCTAAAAATTAAACAAATCTAAACAAGAGAAAAATACCCTCCAATCGGAATATATTCCGATTACTCCAATCGGAATGTGTAGTAATGTCCCAATCGGAATGCTGTGAGGTCCCAATCGGAATGCTGTCACAAGTCCAATCGGAATACCCAAAAGTCACCCAATCGGAATGTTGCTACTTACCTGATCGGAATATGGCTAGATGCTGGTCGGAATGCTGCTCGAACCCATTGATCGGAATACCTGTCACTATTTCCAATCGGAATACCAAACATGCACCTCAATCGGAATAAGGCGTGAAGAACCAATCGGAATATCTGTCACTTACTCACGATCGGAATAACCACTTCCCTGTTCTGATCGGAATACCAATACACCCTCCAATCGGATTATGAAACCCTTTTCAGATTGAACCAATCTGAATGTAAATCCCCTTTCGGATTGGTACCAATCGGAATACAGAAAGGATTACTAAAAATAAGCTACGTAAATAAGCTATAATCCTAATAAGCACTAGACGAAAAACTTAGCTAAAACCGTGTAAAAATAAGCTATAAAACTGAAAGTTAAAAACTTTTAAGACACGAAAAAGATAGACTTTAAGAAAAACAACTTTTATATAAAAAGCTAACTTTTATAAAAACTATATAAACTTGAAAATAAATCAAATAAGCTATAAAAACAAATGATTTAAAACAATCAAAAGCATAAAAATCAAACCTTTAACAAATCAACAAGATAAAAACGTGTAAATCAAAGAAAGGTAGAAGAAGATTAACAAGATAAAGTAAAGGTGCAAGAAATTAAAGAAACACTTACTTGAAATTAAAAGTAATTAAAGGTGCAAAACATGTATTTAAATGTGCAAGTAATTAAATGTGCATAAATGAAAGTGGAAGAATGGTTTGTCAAGCCACCAACCATGGAAGAACTAATTGTCACGATTAGTCAACAAAACTAAATGAAATGAAAATGAGAGTATTTATAGGTGATTAGGGGAGAGGTTAGAGGAAGCTTCCTCCTCTCCTTCCTTTCTTGTTAATTGCACCATCAAGTCCTTTCTTCTTAATCTTTTTGTTAATCTTGGATTTTGATGACTTTTGTCTCGGGATTTCTTTGGACTCGTCTTTTAATTCTTCGATAAATAAGACTTGAGTTCCTCGGCTTTTGATAAACTTCCGTCTTTTGACTATTTCTTCGATAAATCTTCAGAATTGGTCTTGGACTTCCGTTCTTTTTGTACTCTTGACTTCTTGACTTCGTCTTTCATCTTTTTCTTCAATAAAAGTCCATAAATACCCGTGAATGTCCGTGTTTTCTCCACTTTTCATAATTTCATCCTAAATCACAACAAAAACACAAACCACGCATAATTCCGACATAAAAGACATAAAATACACGTTTAGGTCCGGTTATTCTTGTAATTAAGTGGTAGAAAAGATGGGTGTTTACACACCTATCAGCTGCTATGGCTATAAGAATCCTAATAGCTTTAATGTCTGCAACAGGCAAGAAGGTTTCTTCGTAGTCAACACCATAGGTTTGAGTGAAACCTTTTGCTACAAGACGAGCTTTAAAGGTGTGTACAATGCCATCCATATCGGTCTTCTTCTTGAAGAGCCATTTACTCGCAACCGTCTTACAGTTAGGAGGGAGGTCAACTAAGATCCAAACTTCGTTGTCCCTCATGGATTGCATTTCCGCATTCATAGCTTCAAGCCACTTATCAGATTCAGGATCCGACAATGCAGCTTTATAGTTAACGGGTTCATCATGATCCCCTAACTCATGTTCCACAACATCGATATAGAAACCATATCGGTCAGGTGCGTGAGATATCCTTGCGGATCTACGAATGGGAATAACATCACTTTGAGATTCGACATTTTCATGTTCAACCTCTTGGTGATGTTCACTAGTGTTCTCAGAAGGTTGTGCATCTTGACTTTGAATTTCATCAAAGTCTATGGTGCTCCCACTTGCTTCTTGTGATATGAGACTACTCTCAAGAAACTCAGCATACCGAGCAACAAATATTTTGTTCTCGGGTGGGTAGTAGAAGTAGTAACCCATTGTTTCCTTTGGGTATCCTACAAAGATACACTTGATAGATCTGGGCTCGAGTTTGTTTGGTGTTTCTCGTTTAACGAGAGCCTCACAACCACAGACTTTCAAATAAGACAAGTTCGGGACTCTCCCGTGCCATATTTCATATGGAGTCTTATCAACCTTCTTAGTTGGAACCATATTGAGTATGCGTGCAGCAGACTCTAGAGCGTAGCCCCAAAAGGACATTGGCAAAGTGGTTGGACTCATCATTGATCGAACCATGTCAAGCAAGGTTCGATTTCTCCTCTCTGACACCCCATTATGTTGTGGTGTATAGGGAGGAGTAAGTTGTGAGACAATCCCACGACTCTTAAGATGATCTAAAAACTCAAGGCTTAAATACTTGCCTCCTCGATCAGATCGAAGTGCTTTGATTGTCTTACCGAGTTGATTTTCTACCTCGTTTTGGAAGGTTTTGAACGTTTCAAAAACTTCATGTTTATGTTTAGTCAAGTAAACATAACCATATCTACTGAAGTCGTCAGTAAATGTAACGTAGTAGTTAGCTCCTTCTCTAGACGTGGTTCTAAATGGACCACATACATCACTATGTATGAGTCCAAGAAGATCATTAGCTCTTTCCCTTGCATGAGTGAAAGGCTTTCTTGCCATCTTTCCAGATATACAAGATACACATATATCAAATGATTCATCATCATTTGACTTTAAAAGCCCATCATGTTGCAGCTTCGCAATGCGTTTCTTGTTTATATGGCCAAGTCGGCAATGCCATAGAAAAGTAGAATCCAAGTTGTGCTTGGACTTCTTTTTGCTACAAGTATAAATAGAACCCTCATTTGATACATGATTATGCATATCAATTTCAAAAATTCCATCACGAGGAATAGCATTAAAATAAAATACATTATCCTAGGAAACTTGAATAGTACCATAATCAGTAAATTTATGTGAAAAACCATTATCCCATAAACGCGAAAGAGAAATAATCCCTCTAGTAATAGAGGGTGAAAAATGACAATTGTCTAGTACAAGAATCATTCCACTAGGGAGGATAAGATCATATCTCCCTATGGCTTCGACAGCTGCACGGTTGCCGTTGCCCACGTGCAAGTCCAAAGCGCCTTTATTTAACTTTCTGATCCCTCTAAGCCCCTGAATAGTATTAGAAATGTGAGTACCACAACCAGTGTCATATATCCAGGTATTAGTTTTAGGGAATGAGTAGAGTTCTATCATGAAGATACCTGATGTGCCGGACGTGCCGGCTTTGTTCTTCTTTTTGTCCACTTCTGCCAGGTAGTAAGGACAATTCCTTCTCCAGTGTCCAATCTCATGACAATGATGACACTCTACATCCTTAGCAGGATGCTCCTTTTTGCCAGGTGGGGGGAACTTGCGTTTAGGGTCATGAACCATAGTGGCTTTTCCCTTGAACTTCTTACCCTTGCCTCCTTTAGCTTGTGGCTTCGGTTTTTGGATATGACCTTTCTTGATAGCAAGAACAGAGGGAGCTTTCTTGGGTATACCCTTCTCTGCAAGCTTCAGCATGGCATGCAGTTCAGGTATAGTCTTCCCCATGCCATGCATATGATAGTTCTGAACAAACTGATCATAGTCTTTGGAAAGTGAAGTGAGTATCAAGTTCACTCCTAAGACTTGTGGCATAGGGTAGCCAAGTCGGTCCATCTGATCAAGGTAGCCTTTCATTCTCAACACATAAGTGCTGACAGATTGGCCCTCCTCCTGCTTGCAGTTATGGAACGCTTTGACCGTTTCAAAGAGTTCTTGTTCTGCTTGTTGTTGGAACATCGTCTTGAGTTCCTCAATCATGTCATATGCAGTAAAGTCTTCCAAATGTTTTTGGATTTCAGTGACCATACTACATAACATTAAGCCAGCCACTTCTTGTTGTTCAGCAACCCTTTTAGTATGGGCATTGCGAACAGCAGCGGTGGCAGTAGCAGGAGGTGCTTCAGGTAAGGCCTCTTCCAAGTGGTGCAACTTTCCTTCTGATCTGAGGACAATCCTCAGATTTCGAAACCAGTCAAGGAAGTTTGTACCACTCAATTTCTCCTTATCGAGAATTGATCTGATTTGATTGTTAATGGATTGATTCGTTGTCATCTACAAAATAAACAAAGTTCAAAGTTTTAGTACTTTCAATAATTAATCCTTTAAAAATTAACTACCCAAGTTTATATAAAAACAATTAATTTTCCGAAAAGGCTAAGATCCTCATTGAGGTTCTACCATCACATCAGTTGATCTGCTAGCAATGATAGATTCAATAGGTAGATGACATTCATCAATTGCAAATCATGTGCAATTCTTAGATCCTTATGGGACTCATGACATAAGTGAACAATTCACAAAATATCAAACATGGCATGTTTAGTCCCATCCTTGCCTCGGTCAAGGTCTCACCACTTAACCGATTAAGTCATCCAATTTGAGAACATGCGAGAATAAGTCTACGTCTCACGCATAGATAATAATCACCTTGGGTTACAATTTGCATCCGTCTCACAAGATGCAAAAGTAATTGCAAGTGATCTCAAACGATTGGACGGCATGACTTAAATTTTAGACGGGTATAAAAGTTTGATTTACAAATCAAAAGTGTGTACGAGGAAGCATGCATTCATCCATCGTAGCACAAGTTAAAAAAACATTTTTAACTTAAGTCTAATCTTGTTTTAATTTATGTGTGTCAAGTTGTCCATGTTAAATACTAATATAAAACCTAAATGGATTTAATATTAGATTTAGACAATACAAAAAAAATAAAAAATAATAACATCATAACACGTTAAGAGTTATTATGAAAAACAAGATTTTAGTTTTAAATCATATTTAAACTTTAAACTAAATCAAGGATTTAGTTTTATAAAAGGTTTGTGATTGGTTTCAAGTTTTTATAAAAACATTTGCAAGTAATATCAAGATATCAAGCAAACAAGCAACCACACAACCACAAGTATGCAAAGCCTCAAACCGATGAAAAACCTATTCTTGATCTCGTGAGCCATCACGAGGACCAAGAAGTCAACTAAGGATAAGTCAACATAACCACAAAGTGGGCTCCCACTTGCTCCAAGACCATCAAGAGCAAGTAGAACCAAAAATAAACATGAGGCCCAAATCTGCCTAAATATTTCAGTCGACTTCTAGGGCCCAAAACCCATAGAAGGATTCTTCACTAGCCTGAGCTCCAGTTGAGACTTTTGAAGGCCTATTAGTTGTGAATTAGCACACGTAATTTGGGCTTCTATCTCCTTATAGAACTCCGGGAAATCACATTCTAGTGCAGGTCACTCAGCAGCTCCGAATTTCACAATATGTCTTTAATTCTTTAGCCATTCCCATCCAAGCATCGGTTACAAATGATTTATGACTAAAAACATTTAACCTATCATTAACCTACTGTAAAATGCCCAAACAATGGATATAACCAACATCAAAAACATATTAATGAAGCCGAAACAATGGCAAATCCCCAAAACTGAAATTAAATGCAAATCAACACACAACATGTCATATTTGGTCTAGGTTTTCATCGGCTTTGCATGAGAAACATAATAATACCATAAGATTATGAATATAACAAGGTGTTGGCTATGTCCATGGCCAAACATGCATGTGTTTGCCATGGAAATAAAATTAAACAACAACAAACACTTGTTAGCCAACGAAATCGAAAGAATAATCAACAATTAATTAAACCCCTGATTGGTCCGTGTAACCAATGACCTTAGGACCTTAAAACCACATTTTATAAACCTTGTAATTATCATATATTTACAGAAAACATGGCCATTAGGGCTGTTTAAAACCCGATTCAAGGATCATTCAAAAAAACGCGTTTTAGGTCATTTTACACGTACCCGTAATAAACCCATTTAAGTATGCGTAACCCGTGACTATGAGATCATTAAAAACTGATTATAAGACCTCCTAAAAGTCTATAATGCCACGAAAATAATGCCATAGGGGCTGTTTTAATATTGGTTTAACAAATCCCTCAAAAACACTCATATTTAGCCATTTTTACGCATACCCGATAATCATATGACATCATATGATGGCTCGTGATACCACTATAGGAGCTTAATAATTAATAACATGTTAAATATAATCAAAACGCAGCGGAGTAAGCACCTATTGACGGATCCATAGAGTCATATGATTAATCAATAAAATGGAGATAAAAGTATAACATTGTAGCGTGATCGGTAGAATCGAATGATGACTATCACCAAGAACACGAACCACCTATGAAACCAAGTGATCAATGGAGATCACCTCTATGATGTATCCACACTACACTTCCTTGTATACCAATTAGATGCTAGTCTAATAACCCTTATTACAAAAACCTTTCTTTTACAACACTAGATACAAGCAAAATGATTTTTTTAAGAAAAAATCATCATATGACCTCTCATTATCATTGCCGTATATTATCCCCATAAATGGAGAAAAATCAATAACGTGTATGTACCATTTAACATCATAAAAGTGATTTAAATCATTCCTTAAATAAAATAGTAACATACAAAAGTAAAATCCCATTTTAAGGTTTTAAAAATAAACATTTATTTTCTTGACTACTATATGGAACAACTTAGTAGAAAATAAATAGAGGCTAGTTACTAAATAGATTTACATAGGTTATGAATATATCGTAAATACAATAGACACGATATATTAAGTGGTACCTCTGTGTATATGTGTGTGACCCCATAGGCCCATATGTGTCTAGCCATATAATTAGTTGTTATGACACGAGCAAACTCCAACATTAAGTTGATACTGGCACCTAGATCGGCTAGGGCCATGCAATTCTCTACTCCCGGGAAATTGCAAGGGATTAAGAAACGACCCGGATCACCAAGCTTGGTTGGCAATTTCCTTAAGAGCACTACAGAGCAATTCTCATTAAGTTGGGTGTTGGCAATATCAAGAAGCTTTTCCTTGTCACTCAGAAGATCTTTAAACATTTTTGCGTACTTAGGCATGTGAGCGAGAGCCTCAGTGAAGGAGATATTGAAATTCAGTTGTTTAACATTTTAAGAAAGTTCGAAACCTGAATATCGTCCTTGCTTTTGAGCTTCTCTTTCCTCAACCTAGATGGATAAGGTATTTTGGAAGTAGAGGAAGGCTTTGGGATCGAAGGATCACTCACATCCTTGGGTGGAGGAGGGGTAGAGGTAAGAGGTGGAGAAATTGGGGAAGGAGAAGGATGAGGAATAGGAGCAGGTGACTCGTTCTCCTTAGTCACAATCACCGGTGGAGGTATATGAAGCTCGGGTTCCTTGGTACCTTTGCCACTACGAGTGGTGATTGCTTTCATCTCCCCTCTTGGATTAGCAACGGTGTTACTCGGAAGAGTACCCGAAGAAGAGGGTTGATTACCGTGGAAGAAACTAGCCATCATGTTCCTTAAGTCATTCGTTTGACTATCCACAGTGTTTCTCATATCGGCTCTCAGATCGTTCCCTTTTTTCACCAGGTCTGCTTTCAAGTTGCGCACTTCCTGTTGGAGATTGTCCATGAGTACATTGTTAGTCTTCATGTAGGTTCCAATGTCTTGATGTAATGCGGGGGTTTGGTTGGAAGGTGCATTGTATGCGGGTGGTTGATAAGCAGGTTGCTGGTAAACTTGGTTGTTTCGTTGAGGTGGTTGTTGTTGTTTGTGAGGTGGTATGTATGGTCCACGAGATTGTTGTTGTTGTTGAGGAGGGCGGTTGAGGTTTTGTTGTTGGTTTGGGTTGTTAGGATTAAAACCAGGTGGTGAGAGATAGTTGTTGGAGCGGTAGCTAAGCAAGTTACGGTCACCTTGAGGACGGGCTTGATAAGTGGGTTGAGGATAGGTGCCATAAGCTGCATTCACATTTTCAGAAGGGTAGTCTTGGGTGGCAGTACAAATGGTGTAAGAGTGAGGACCCCCGCAGATTTCACATGGTTGGCTAACAGCATTGACTTGAGCGTCTTTAGCGTTTTTAGCGTTGATGCTGTTAGTGTTGCTGGCGGTTTGGGTAGCAAGCGTTTCAAGA
The DNA here is from genome assembly GCA_025667525.1 of Glebionis coronaria. Classification (NCBI taxonomy): domain Eukaryota; kingdom Viridiplantae; phylum Streptophyta; class Magnoliopsida; order Asterales; family Asteraceae; genus Glebionis; species Glebionis coronaria. Next base: position 216,649 of record JANFOE010000851.1, read on the forward strand.
AGCGCAGTGATTTTGTCAATTCGCTTGTCGCTGTCACTAGTACTAGCACTAGCGACATTGGTCCTCACACTCTTGGTTTGCACACGAGACTTATTCTCAATGATATCCCAAGCAGCATTGGAAGTCTTAGCCAAAAGATTACCCCCCGAGGCACTGTTTAGTGAATGTTGGTCATTCATGTTTAAACCATTGTAAAAAGTGTTAATTTGGTGCACTTTGGTAAAACCATGGTGTGGGCATTTTCTTAAAAGATCTTTAAAACGATCCCAAGATTCACTAAACGACTCATCGTACTTTTGATCAAAATTTATGATTTCATTCCGCAAAGCGGTAGTACGAGAGGGTGGGAAAAAGTAGTTGATAAACTTGGTCTCCAAATCCGTCCACGAAAGAATACTTTGTGGCGGTTCCTTAGCAAGCCAATGCCGGGCTTGTCCCTCTAAAGAAAAGGGAAAAAGTTTTAAACGGATTACCTCTTGTGGAACACCATTGAGTTTGACCGTATTGGTGAGTTGCAAGAATCTCTTGATGTGGTCATGTGGATCATCAATGGTACGCCCCAAGAATGGTTGAGCAGAGACAATCTGGATAAAGCATGATTTGAGCTCAAAGTTGTTTGATGCAAACGTGGGTATCACAATTGGATCAGTGTTTCCATCTACATGGGCTTGCAGCAGTTCAATCATCGGGTGATTATCCGGTAGGGGCTCATTGTTGTTGTTATTATTCATGTTGTTGAAAGGTGGGTTGTTGTTGTTATTATTATTGTTTTGAGGTGGGTTATTGTTGTTGTTTTGTACACCGGCCATGTCTAAGTTATCGAGAGGCTCGGGCTCTTGATAAGACGTTGATCGAGTGCGCATACACCTGCAAAAGAACTAACAAAGAAAAACAAAGCAAAATATTTTTGGTTTTTATGGTTTTTCTAATTTTTTTTGTATTTTTGAAAATTTTATATTTTTTAGGGTTTTTTGAAAGTTTTTTGAAAGTTTTTATGAAAAAGTAACGTTCACGTTGAACGGATCCCAAAATCCAAGTTCTCATAAAAAACTGTTGATCTTAACGAGAAGAGCCGGCAGCGGCGCCATTTGATACATTGGTTTTGTATAGGGGTTCTCTAAATTGTCTCTCGGTATCCTCTCGAATTGATCTCGGCTCTAAGTGGAATGATTTGTTCTTGGTAATAAAAAGTGGTTGGTTTGTTTATCTATTTTAAACTAATGACAAGAATTTAAGTGTCGAAGAGTAAAATTAAAGACTTGAAAGTTTAAACTAAAAAGGCAAGTTAAAAGTAAATGCTTGAAAACTTAAAGATTATATTAGAGAAATAAGTTGACATTCAATAAAAACTAACACTTGGAAAACTTTGTAAAAATATGAACTTAATTGAAAAGTACTAAAAGAAAGTAAGAACGGAATATAGCCAAACACGTCAAATCGGAATATCACTAAAAAAGGGTCAATCGGAATGTATTCTGATCTGATGATCGGAATATGGCAACACCTCCTGTCGGAATATCTTAGAATTGAGAGCAATCGGAATATTCGAAGATGAATCAATCGGAACACATGAAAACCACCAATCGGAATAATCTAAAACTTGTACAATCGGAATATGTGAAATACAGGTTCAAATCGGAATATATAAAAATGGAGCAAATCGGAATATGGAAACAAGCTACAAACGGAATGTGGTGAATATGGGCCAATCGGAAAAACTGAAAAGCTTGCTGCGATCGGAATTTGGTAAAACAATGCAACAATCGGAATCCACTGAACCCTTTTCCGATCATACGATCGGAAAGAAGGGATGGTGCCTGGTCGGAATACCCGATCGGAAAAGGGAGTTACCCTTTCCGAAAACTATGCTAAACCAAAACTTAAGCAAGGGAAATAAGCTTATGGAATAAGCTAACTCCTGAACAAGCTCGAATCCAATATAAGCTGATCAAATAAGCACTTAAGAACAACTTATCTAAACTTCAAATAAGCAAAAGCATAAATCAAATGATAAAAAGATGAACTTTTTATAAAAACATTCAAAAGTAAATAAGCTAAATCAACAAATAAGCCAATAAGAACAAGGATCTCAAAGCTTATTTGTGTATAAACTTAAGGAAACATAAAAGGAATCAACTTTTTAAGCACAAATCATTGATGAACAACATGAAATATACTAGATTTGTACCAAAATTAATCAAAATCAAAGAAAGGAAGGATGAGATTAAAGATTAAAAGCTAAAAACTTGGACTTGATTAATGAAAGATAATACAAATGTTTGATCTTGAAAGAGAAAAAGATGAAATCTAGTGAGAGAAAGTTTATAACTTTCTCTCTCTAAAACTAAAAACTACCTAAAAAACTAAGTGTAAAAAACTAACTCCAAATTTTGTGAAGTAAAGTCCTATTTATAGGCAAGTCTTGTGGGCTTTGTGAATGGGCTTGAATTTGGGCTTCTTTTCTTCTTCCTTCTTTAGTCTTCTCGTCTCTTTAAATAAACGTTTCCGACTTTGGATTTTGAGAAGTGTCGGTGAATAATTCCAACTCGTCTTATAATCTTTTATTTAATAGACTCGAGTTCTTCGACATATACGAATCCCTCCATCTTTGCCTCTATTCTTCGATAAATATTCAAATAGGCAAATGACTTCAAATCTTTTGCATCTCTTGGACAATAGACTTCGTCTTGAGTCTTTTTCTTTGATAAAACCCGTGCAATCCCATGTTTTCTTCAATATTCATCCGGTTGACTCTGAAAACACAATAAACACAAAAACCACGCATAATTCCAAACAAATGATATTAAATACGTGTTTTGGTCTCGTTTTAGCCAGAATTAAGTGGTAAAAGGATGGGTGTTTTCACACCTATCACGGGGCATTTGTGAAACTTATAATAAACCCTAATATAAGCCGAATATTATAAGGACTAAATTTGCCATTTTATGAAACTTAAGCAAACCCTAGTTACACGTGTAACTAGGGAGGGACCAATATTGTAATTACTTGAAATATTTAGAAACCCTAGGGGTATAAAAATAATTTAACCGCGGGTAATTATTTAAGTAGATGGACTAAAATGTAATTTATACAAAGTATAACGAACCCTAAAATTTCTATATAATTATAGCCGACATTTAAAACGTAAAACTTAAATAAACATAACATTTGTTATTTTTCCAAACTTATAATTTAATAATTATAAACACTACGGAAACGTGGAAGTTAATTAAAATGTTATACGTTTTATAAATCTTATTTATATATTAAATATAAATTAAAAATGATTAACTTATAAAATAAATATATTAATTATATTTATTTTCTATTACTTTAAATATATATAAAACTACCTTTTATAAATATTTAAAGTGTTTTATAAACAACATAAGTGCAAGAGAATTAATTAAATAGATTAATTAATTTAACATTATTATTTATTTTATACTTAAAATAAATACTACTATAACTTGTACAACGATGAACAAAAATACAAGTATCGTAATAAAATGCTTAAAACTAGTATAAGCATGCATAGATTTATTCTGAAACTTTTATGCATTATGTTATGCATTTACTGAGACCTTATAATTATTTAGGTCGTTGACTGTATCGTGAGCATCCTATCAGATTTATCTACTGACTTATTGTTGTACTACTGAGGTGAGTTCATGGCCCCACTTTATATATTGACAAACTTTTAAACCTTTTAACGGGGAAGAAAACATGCAACATATTTTATTTATGGACATGAATTGAACTATGAAACCTTCGATTACATTGCCAATTGTAGATGAACCCGCATGACCCGTGCATTTGAAACTGTTAGAATTATTAAATTACCTGAATTTATAAATAGATCTATCTGGGATTGAACGTCCCCATCTGGGTGAGTCATGCTCACTGTGCCTAGGCCAGGACAACAGATGTTTCACATGTCATCACTTATTATTTTTATGGGTGCCTTTTTATATGGCGAAGGGTCCTTATTTGTTAAGGACTTAACTGTCAAGTCTCAGTTTCAGGCAATATGGGAATGTAATTACTTTTAAGTATTGATGCTTTGTGTACTACTACTTCAATGAATATTTATTGTCCAAACTTATTTTATTAAACCTGTGAATTCACCAACTTTATGTTGACTCTCTAAGCATGTTTTCTCAGGAAACTGAAGCAGGTAATGGTGTGCATGGAGTCAAGCATCATAATAGGCTGCATTTATAGAGCACATCTGGGGTTTTATAAACTGGGAAATAATTCAAACTGTTGAACAATGTTTAAGACTATTTTAATACTATTTGCACTTTTATCCATGTAACAAATATAATGATAATCTTTTATTTGTCACTCTATACGCTATCTGCTTAAATCCACCTACGTGACACCCAAATATTATTTCCGCTGCATTTGACTCAATTTGGGGGTGTCACAAAATGGTATCAGGGCGATAGTTATAGAGAACCATAACAAAATTTAAATAAATATAAAAATAAGATTTTTATATAAACTGGACTATAACTGCTTTAAAAATCTTTTGGGATTTTCGGGACTAGAATAGTTAAGCAAATAGAGTGTAGAGCATACATTCTTACGTGGCTACCTGTGCATTGATTATTAACACCTGGTTAATTAATCTCATAAGTATTAACGTAACCTTTAACATCGAGTGTTAATGGCATTATATATATAATTTAATCATTATTTCCCAAAAACTTTTAACTTGAGTATCACCGACGTCCGTCTGTCGTATCACCGACGTCCGTCTTAAGTGGATGGATATCTGCTAGCGACACAGACGATAGTCACGCATCTGGTGTCACCACTCTTGTTGCTGCTCTCATTACTACTCCACCTGTTTCACCTATTTCCCCCGCTCGAGAAGAGGTTCAGCCACCTGCTGCCATACCACCTGTACCACTAGTGTCTTCACTATAGGACTACGCACCCGAGTCTATGTCGCCTCGTAAGAGGAGGTATGAGGAACCCACCGACTCTACTTTTGAGGCCAGCGAGGGTTCGGGTACTAGGCGCGTGGACCTTGTCCTGGCCCAGATCACTGCACTGGCTGCACGTCAGGCACAAGATGTAGCAGAGATTCATGCTCTGCTAGCCGATGGACAGCTGGGACGTACTGCTCGGCAGTCACGTCAGGACCTCTTATCTTGGACCGTGAGTGCTGAGGCGCACGCTGCACGAGGAGCGTGGTCTACTACTTACCATTCTCTCCAGTGGTTGCTGGAGGAGAATGAGTTCCTCATTGAGTAGATCTACTTACTACAGAGTCAGCAGACGGATACTCACACCGCTCTCTTGACCATGGAGGAGACTCTGGCCATCTTCTTCAATCTCCAGGATGTCCGTCATAAGGGATGGACATCAGAGACCGCTCATCTTAGGGGAGTTCAGTAGACCCTCAGAGACCAGTTCTTGGAGGCACTCTGACTGCTTAAGGAGACCTGGACTGCCATGACCACGATGCAGGATGCCATGCAGGCACCATCCGTCTCATCACCGCCAGTGGCACCAGCCGTATCTGAGGAGTCCGTTAGACATGAGTAGACTAGGTGTACTAGATCTTTTGTACATCATGATAAGCTATTAGGGTTGTATCCCGGCTATCATGATATAAGACCTCATGTATTTGTACTTTCCTTTATCTATTGTATCTTTGTACTGTACTATTTATATTAGGGATTCATAGATGATGTACTTTATATTTTGTGTACCACCATCCCAAACCGGCGGTCTGTGCTCTGTCTTGTATTGGTTGTACAATTTGTACTGTATTCCAATTCTAGACTTATGGCATGTACTCATTAGCTTTTATTATATCATGTATTATATTAGGAACTTTTAAACAGGTTATCCAATTTGTTGCAAAGTCTATTCATGAATTTCTTTTCGTGTAATTATATAAAACTATGATAACACCTTGAACTAATGATTTCATTTTTGTGTATAATTATAGAAAAATGGTAATCACTAGAACGAACCCTAACAACGCCGACACTACCCAAAATGTCACTACTGCCCAACTAAGGGAAATGATTGATCAAGGCATCGCATCTGCGATGGCTGCCAGTAGAAACGTTGACGATAGTCAAAACTCCAACAACCGCCGGAATAATCAGACCACCAGTGGTTGCTCTTACCATGACTTCTTGAAATGTAAGCCTTCCTACTACAAGGGCAAGGAAGGAGTGGTAGAACTGATGTAGTGGTTTGAAAGGTTGGAAACGGTACTCCGCATCAACGACTGTGAAGAAGAGAACAAAGTGAAGTTTTCCACCTACACCCTACTTGAGAGTGCTCTTACTTGGTGGAACTCTGTAGTTGCTACTCTTAGACACGACGCTGCCTATGCTCTCAACTGGACTGAACTGAAGAAGAGAATGATAGAGAAATATTGTCCAAGGGGTGAAATGAAGAAGCTTGAAATCGAATTGTAGGATCTCAGATGCAGGAACAATGACATCACTGCATACAACCACAGGTTCCAAGACTTGACCTTAATGTGTACCAGAATGTTTGTGCAGGAGGAAGATAAGATTGAGAAGTACGTGGGTGGACTCCTAGACGCCATCCACGACAGTGTGCTTGCATCTCGACCTACTACCGTCGAGAATGCCATTGAGTTCGCTACTGAATTGATCACCAAAAGAGTCCGCACCATATCCGAGAGGCAAACTGACAACAAGCGAAAGGCAGATGAGTATTTCCGCAGTTAGCACCAGCAACATCCTAAGAAGCAGAATGCTGGGCAAGTTTACAGTGCTACCTCTGCAGGAGCTAACTCGTACGTGGGCGCCAAACCTTTGTACTCAAAGTGAAACTATCATCATACTGTTGATAGCTCATGCCAGACCTGCTACAGATGTGGACAAGTGGGTCATTTTGCTAAAACCTGTCAAGCTAATGCTGTCACACAGGACCGACCCAATTAAAACACTAGGAACTACCATAACAGGGGCGGATACAATGCCCGTGGGAACGGGAATGGACAGCAGGGGAACCACAATGCTGCTGGAGGAAACAACAATGGACCCAAGAAGGGAGTTGTGTGCTATGAGTGTGGAGCACCAAGACACGTGAGACCAAGTTATCCTAAGCGGGCCAACCAGAACAAGAACAGTGGAGGAGCTTCATCCAGAGTATACGTGGTTGGCAATGCAAAAGCCAACCCCGATTCAAATGTCGTTACTGGTACGTTCCTACTAAACAATCGTTATGCATCTGTTTGGTTTGATACTGGAGCAGACCGAAGTTTTATATCCACTGAATTTTGACAAGTACTAGAAGTTGTTCCTACAAGCTTAGATCACTGTTACTCCGTAGAATTAGCTGACGGTAAAACTGTATATGCTGACACTATCATTAGAGGTTGTACCTTAAATCTTTCCAAACATCCGTTCAACATTGACCTTATCCACGTAAACCTTGGTAGCTTTGATGTTATTATTGGTATGGACTGGTTAGCGAGATACCGCGCAGTCATAGTTTGTGATGAAAAACTAGTCCGTATTCCATGGGGAAACGAAACTCTAATCATTCAAGGGGACGGTAACACCGACCTCACTGACACTAGACTTAGTGTTATCTCTTGTACAAAAGCTCAGAAATATTTGTTGAGAGGATGTCCTATCTTCTTGGCCCATTCTCAAACAGATGAAGAAGACAAGCCCGAGAAGAAGCAAATCAAGGACGTACCCATCGTCCAAGATTTTCTAGAAGTCTTTCATGATGAGTTGCCAGGCTTACCACCGACCCGACAAGTGGAATTTCAAATCGATTTGATTCCTGGAGCTGCACCTGTAGCCAAAGCCCCATACCGGTTGGCACCATCAGAAATGAAAGAACTAGCTGAACAACTCCATGAACTATCTGACAAAGGATTCATTCGACCCAGTTCCTCACCATGGGGAGCTCCTTTGTTATTTGTCAAAAAGAAAGACGGTTCTTTTCGAATGTGTATCGTTTACAAAGAACTGAATAAGCTAACTGTGAAGAATCGTTATCCGCTTCCTCGCAATGACGACCTATTTGACCAACTGCAAGAGTCAAGTGTGTATTCCAAGATCGACTTGAGATCTGGATACCACCAACTACGAGTCAGGGAGGAAGATATTCCAAAAACAACTTTTAGAACCCGTTACGGTCATTACGAATTCCAGGTTATGCCATTTGGGTTGACATATGCACCAGCTATTTTCGTGGACCTTATGAACCGTGTGTGCAGACCCTACCTGGATAAATTCGTGATATACTCATTTATTACAAGAACGAACAAGAAAACGGGGAACATCTTGCACAAGTACTAAAGGTACTCAAGGAGGAGCAACTCTATACTAAATTCTCAAAATGTGAATTCTGGATTCCTAGAGTATAATTCCTCGGTCATGTCATCGATTGTGACGGTATTCACGTAGATCCAGCAATGGTCGAATATGTCAAGGATTGGGTATCTCCTAAATCACCGACAGAGATCCGCCAATTTCTAGGCCTTGCCGGGTACTACCGCAGATTCATTGAAGATTTTTCCAAAATAGCCAAGCGAATGAACAAACTCACACAGAAAGGAATAAAGTTCGATTGGGGAGAGAATGAAGAATCAGCTTTCCAACTGATCAATCAGAATTTGTGCAGTGCACCCATATTGGCCTTTCCTGAAGGCAACGATGATTTCGTTGTATACTATGATACTTCACATAAAGGTATAGGAGCAGTATTGATGCAAAGGATGAAAGTGATTGCCTACGATTACAGACAACTGAAGAAGCATGAGAAGAATTACACCACTCATGATCTAGAACTTGGATCCGTAGTTTTTGCTCTTAAAATCTGGAGACATTACCTATACAGAACGAAGTGCACAGTGCATACTGACCATAAAATTTTGCAACACATATTGGATCAGAAGGAGCTGAACATGAGACAACGCCGTTGAATTGAGTTGTTGAGTGACTACGACTGCGAGATCAAATGCCACCCCGGTAAAGCAAACGTAGTTGCTGATGCTTTAAGTCATAAGTAAACAGACCCTCCTATGAGAGTTCGGCCATTAGTTATGACGATCAGTTTGGATCTACCCAAACAGATTTTGGAAGCTCAGACTCAAGCCGAATTACCTGAAAACTTCGTGAAGGAAGATGTCGGGGGAATGCTCAGAACTTATCTTAGTAAGGAGAAGCTAGAACCTAGAGCAGACAGAACCGTATGTCTTCACGGACGAAGTTGGTTACCTTGCTATGGAGATTTGAGGAACGTGATCATGCACGAATCTCATAAGTCTAAATATTCTATACATCCCGGATCTGAAAATATGTATCAGGATATGAAGAAATTATACGGGTGGCCGAATATGAAAGCCAACATCACCACCTACGTGCAGAAGTGTTTGACATGTTCACATGTCAAGACTGAACACCAGAGACCATCGGGTTTACTTGTACAACCCGAAATACCGAAATGGATGTGGGACAACATCACCATAGACTTTTTCACCAAACTCCCAAAGTCATCTCACGGTTACGATAATATCTGGGTAATCGTCGACCGACTCACCAAGTCCGCTCATTTCCTGCCAATTAGGGAGAACGATTCCCTTGCAAAACTAGCAAAAACATACCTGAAGGAGATTGTGACCAAACATGGAATACCAGTGTCGATAATTTGTGATCGATACGGTAGGTTCACATCAAACTTTTGGAAGGCTTTCCTACGAGCCTTAGGTACCAATTTAGACATGAGCACTGCTTATCATCCGCAGGCTGACGGTCAAAGTGAACGAACCATCCAGACTCTAGAGGACATGCTACGGGCACGTGTGATTGATTTTGGAAATGGATGGGTTGACCACATTCCTTTAGTGGAATTCTCCTACAACAACAGTTATCACGCCAGTATTAAGGTTGCCCCTTTTGAAGCACTGTACGGTCGCAAATGCCGTTCACCTGTGTGTTGGGCAGAAGTAGGTGAATTTCAGCTCACTGGACCAGAACTAATCCAGGAGACTACGGACAAGATCGTCCTCTTTAAGCAAATAATTCAAGCTGCTCGCGACCGACAAAAGAGCTACGCGGACCTGAAACGCAAACCTATGCAATTTGAAGTAGGTGACCGTGTTATGCTCTAGGTATCACCTTGGAAGGGTGTTGTACGCTTTGGCAAATGTGGAAAACTGAATCCACGTTATGTTGGCCCTTTCAAAGTAATAGCCAGGATCAGGGAAGTAGCTTATCATTTAGAGTTGCCCCAACAACTGAGTCGGGTACACTCTACCTTTCATGTGTCTAACCTGAAGAAGTGCTATGCTAAAGAACCATTGGCTATGCCATTGGAGGGAGTTCAGTTTGACAACAAACTCTAGTTCATAGAAGAACCAATAGAAATCATGGAAAGGACGGTTAAGAAATTGAAACACAGTCACATCCCGTTGGTCAAAGTACGTTGGAACTCTAGGAGAGGCCTTGAGTTCACTTGGGAACGAGAAGACTCGTTCAAAACCAAGTACCTACACTTGTTCACCTGACCAATGACTTCAACCTAAGCTTTGAGGACAAAGCTAAAATAACAGGATGGTGCTGTAAAACCTCTGATTTTACCTTATTGACTTTGTCAACTGTTGTACTATTTATTTTTGGAATCTATATAATTCTACCTTTATATGACTTATTACTACTCATATACCTTTTGTCATACTACCTTTCATATTTATTTTATATTTATATGGACCTTTAGTCATTGTTGACTACTCTGGCAATTGACTGGTCACCTGAATGAACCAGGACTCATCACCTCAGTGCATATTTTTGAGATAAACTGTAACCTTACTTAATTTAATTATTAAGTACTTGGACTTATTTTATATATAGATATTTACATATATTACATAATAGGAATAAACACCTAACACCTTAAAACAATGTACATTATTTTACATTGTCATTTATTTACTTTAATTAAGTAAAATAATTATTGTGATGTATTCATTATACACTTTCACTAAATTACCTAAAAGGTTCAACAAAAATACCTATAACTCAACAAATGCTTACAATATTAAACAAGGGCTATTATTCTCATTCAACACATGATAAAAATTGTCAAACACCTTCCTACATGCATGTATATGCCATGTATATGTATACACACTTACACATTCATGATCATTTTGCTAACTTACAAGTATAATCATGTATACTCCACTAATACACTATGCTTAAACCATGCTTTCTTACACATCTACTTACACACACCATACATGACACTATGCAAGATTTTTTCTTGTCCCCTTTGACCTCAAATTACACGGCAACCCTTGCCACTTGAAGGGAAAAGTCCAATTTGCTATTTTAAGCATGTGTGGGAAAAGAAACTAGCATATCTATCAATCAAATCCTAAGCAAATCAAACTAAGATTCATAGGATAAACAAGGATCTCATTTGGATCCTTCTCTTTCTTCATAAGATGAAACATACACACACATGCCAACACAAAACACCTGAAACCCAAATCTCACATCTCTCTCTCTCTCTCTCTCTCAACCTAAGGTTTAAACACTCTACACCATTGAAAATCCTTCAAGAACATTTACTATGTCTCTCCTACTTGAATGCTAATCATTGGATTATTCCTACAAGTATCCTAATCATCAAGTCAACAAGAAAGAAGCCCTAGAAGCCCCATTAAAGCCCACGACTTGTTTTTAGCTTAAAGGATCTCCATTGTTGAAAGCTTATCTCTTGTTCTTACTCATTCTCCTATCCACTCCTAAACCTATCTAAACAAGTAAGTCAAACCTAAAACCTATCTTTCTATACATTTACTATCATTCACTTTAACATACACATGGTCATTTCTTGTATAACTTAATGTTGGAACAAAAATATGAAACCCTAGACCTAATATAGGTCACGGCTAAAAATGTGTCATGGGTTCACATGATGCAAAAGCTTAATAACAATGATGAACATGACACTATGAACAAGCTAAACTTAAAGATCTATGAAAAACATGTCCATGCATATATTGGACGTGGGTTTTAATCCCATGATTCAATATGGGTTAAGCTTGTAATGTTTAAATGTGACTAGAAATATTAGATCTATAATTATAGTTGCCTTAAAATGATAAGCTCACTATTTATGCCTTATAAGATTTAGTTTTAAGCTCACTATAATAAAGTTGCCTAAATAAATCTTCATTGTTGCTAAATAATGTTTAATTAAAACTTTTGGTGTCAAAAATATAACATTATAAAGTTTCGGGTCAAAAATAGTAAATCTATAAATGTTTTGTATTAAAATGAAAGATCTATGAAAATTTGGGTTAAAATAGTGAATCTATAATGTTTCAGGTTAAAATGGAAAAGTATAACACTTCCAGGTTGGATTTGTAATTTTACTAAGTGTAGGGATCTAAATGAACTAGTATAGAAACTAATTTTCCAAAAATATGAACCTTAGGGTCACATTTGTAATTAGCCGAGAGTTAAGGGTGGTGTTTTGACACTATCCGAAACTTCAAGTTAACAAAAAGGACTTAAATGAAATTACTAAGGCATTAGGGTAAGTTGTGTAACTTAATAAAAACCTAGGGATTACCTTTGCTATTTACCAAAACTCAATATAAGCCCTAGGGACCTATTTTACCATTATAGTAAACTTTAGCAAGCCCTAGATAAACCCTATGGGTGATTTTTGCCTTAAGCCGAAACATATATAAGCCCTAGGGGGAATTCGTGAAACTTATAATAAACCCTAATATAAGCCGAATATTATCGGGACTAAATTTGCCATTTTATGAAACATAAACAAACCCTAGTTACACATGTAACTAGGGAGGGACCAATATTGTAATTACTTGAAATATTTAGAAACCCTAGGGGTATAAAAGTAATTTAACCACGGGTAATTATTTAAGTAGAGGGACTAAAATGTAATTTATACAAAGTATAACGAACCCTAAAATTTTTATATAATTATACCCGACATTTAAAACGTAAAACGTAAATAAACATAACATTTGTTATTTTTCCAAACTTATAATTTAATAATTATAAACACTATGGAAACGTGAAAGTTAATTAAAATGTTATACGTTTTATAAATTCTATTTATATATTACATATAAATTAAAAATTATTAACTTATTAAATAAATATATTAATTATATTTATTTTCTATTACTTTAAATATATATAAAACTACCATTTACAAATATTTAAAGTGTTTTATAAACAACATAAGGGCAAGAGAATTAATTAAATAGATTAATTAATTTAACATTATTATTTATTTTATACTTAAAATAAATACTACTATAACTTTTACAACGATGAACTAAAATACAAGTATCGTAATAAAATGCTTAAAACCAGTATAAGCATGCACAGATTTATTCTGAAACTTTTATGCATTGTGTTATGTATTTACTGAGACCTTATAATTATTTAGGTCGTTGACTGTATCGTGAGCATCCTATCAGATTTTTCTACTAACTTATTGCTGTACTACTGAGGTGAGTTCATGGCCCCACTTTATATATTGACAAACTTTTAAACCTTTTAATGGGGAAGAAAACATGCAACATATTTTATTTTATGGACATGAATTGAATTGTGAAACCTTTGATTAAATTGCCTATTGTAGATGAACCCACATGACCCGTGCATCTGAAACTGTTAGAATTATTGAATTACCTGAATGTTATAAATAGATCTATTTGGGATTGACCGTCCCCATCTGGGTGAGTCATGCTCACTGTGCCTAGGCCAGGACAACAGATGTTTCACATGTTAGCACTTATTATTTTTACGGGTGCCTTTTTATAAGGTGAAGGGTCCTTATTTGTTAAGGAATTAACTGTCAAGTATCAGTTTCAGGCAATATGGGAATGTAATTACTTTTAAGTATTGATGCTTTATGCATTACTACTTCAGTGAATATTTATTGTCCAAACTTATTTTATTAAACCTGTGAATTCACCAACTTTATGTTGACTCTCTAAGCAAGTTTTCTTAGGAAACTGAAGCAAGTAATGGTGTGCATGGAGTCAAGCATCATGATAAGATGCATTTATAGAGCTCATCTGGGGTTTTATAAACTGGGGAATAATTCAAACTGTTGAACAATGTTTAAGACTATTTTAATACTATTTGCACTTTTATCCATGTAATAAATGTAATGATAATCTTTTATCTGTCGCTCTATACGCTATCTGCTGTTGATCCACCTACATGACACCCAAACATTATTTCCGTTGCATTTGACTCAATTTGGGGGTGTCACATTATTTTTGTGTTTCTTGAAACCCACTAAGCCAAAGCTTATTGGGGTGCCTTTGTTTCCAAAAATCATCCACAAAGAAGGCTTGAAATCAAGCCAAAAGTTACCTGTTTAAGCAGCAGTGGGAACTCCTTTCCCACTACTTGTTACCACTGATAGTGTTAAACTTGATCCAACTTATTATTAAGCCATTCAAGCTTATTGAAACTTGCAACAACTTGGATTTGGTAATAAGTCTTCCTCAATTGACCCATTTAATCATTCTGGAGCTTTTAGGCTTTTGACTTTAGGGTTATACTAGAAAACCAACTTATTTGACTTTTTTATAAGTGCCTATTGGCTTATTCAGTTTATTTGGCTTTGCTTAATGGAATTTTCTTGATTTATTTATCTTAGTTAAGTCGTTTAGAGTCTTTTGCAAGTTAAATCAAGTTCAGAAGTGGTCTAAATCTCTAAGTCGACTATTTTGTCTTTTAGTGAAATCATACTTGGCTTATCTGGCTTACTGGTTATGCTTTTTCAAAAATTCTTTTTACAGATCTCTTAAGCATCCCAAAATAAGATTGTGTGTCAAATTAGAGCTTATGGCATTAGCTTATAGCTTAATAGGGCAAAAAGCCCATTAAGAATAAGTTGTTGGTCATTTAAGCTGTGATAAGCTCATAATCAACTTTTGGGCCCTTAGAGTTTTGTGTTTAGAATTAAATTTTGAGTCAGACTGGAACTTTTCAGCTTATTTGGTTTATTTTTGGCTTATTGGGCTAAAAAGCCCATTAAGGTGCACTATTTTTATTTTTAGCCCATTTGGGGGTCTAATAGGGGTATTTTGGTAATTTCACTTTCATTTTCGGTTTATTTAGGTTAAAAGAAACTATTTTGCAAGTTTTTTGAAATTTTTATAATTTTTGGATTTCTATTATTATTTTAATATTATTTTATTACTAAAAACTGTTTTTAGGGTAAAAAATTGTATTTTTGCAACTTTTTCATTTTTCTTATGTTAAATACATTAATTTTGGATTTTTAAAACAATTAGATTATTTTTCTCATCATTTTATTAATTTTTAGGATTATTTTAATATTTTAATAGTTTTTAATCAATTAAAAATAGTTTTTATTCGTTTTAAATTTTATAAAAATTGTTTTTAGTTTAATTAAGTCATTTTAGAGTTTTACAATTTTAAAAATCCTAATCTGGGCTTTCTATTAATTATTTTGATTTTTAGGGCTTTAATTAGCATTTAAAAATTAATATTTAACTAATTAAAAGCTTTGAAAAAGTTTTGATCATTTGTAAACCCTATTTGCATTTTTAGTTATTTTTGGTATTTTTTTGGGAATTTTTAGAATTAATTTTTATTTTGTCATATTTACGATTTTTCGTTTTATCGTCGTAGTATAATTTTAACGCATCCGTCATTTCCATTTCACATCATTTCTTTCTTTCATATTAATCTCAAACATTAATCAATTTAATCACACAAAATAAACCTCCTTGGGAAATGAAGTTTCACCTTTCGGTCATAACACTTGATTTTCCTAAATCATTTGTTTAATACTTACCGCTATTTTACGCTCTTTTGATTTTTCCTAAAGTCAAAGGTAGTGTAATCCACTAAAATTATTTTGGCGCCGCTTCCGGGGAGGTGTGTCGTGGTTAATTGAAAAATTTTGTTTTTAATCTCTAACCATAAATAGTATTTTTGTTAATAGAAATCTATTAACACGATTATCGGTCTTTTCGTTTTTCTTGTGAAATAGTATTACTATATTGTATATGTATCAAAACAAATACAAAATATCTCCAAAAGTGTGAAAACACAACCTTAATTGGGATTTGATCACCTAATTATTGTATTCGAATCTCAAACAAAAAGAAAAAGGCAAAAATAGATAAATACTTTCGTGAAGCTCGATTTTGAAAAATACGAACTATAAGGTGAATAGATAGGCAACGTGCTATAAAAGGCCGTTAAAGGGAAGCTATGTACCTAAGTGCTTCGGGCCACCTCATTCCCCCCGTTCACTTGTGAGTATTTGATATTGAAGGCTAATCGAGGGTTTTGCCGCCCAAAGTATTATTACGTATCATATATATTTGCTTGGTTTCTTTGTGATTAAACCCTCTTGAACAATTTGGTTTTCACCAAAGTTCTAAAGTCAATCGAAGGCGTTCACTCCACGTGATCGTTTTCATTCTTTTGAGGCTTCTTTAATCAAGAGTTTGATTCGAGGAGAGATTTGGTAGATTGTTGCCTACGAATACACACAAAATCCAAAAATATTAAAAAAACAATAAAAAACACAAAAGTTTGAAAATCAACAAAACACCCAAAAGAATCTTCTTTGCTCACCTCCACGTCCTACGTCACGTTTATGCAAACTCTTAATCAAGCAAAACGAGCTCGCAAACGTCGTCAAAACCAAGGACCTTTGATTGAAGAAGAAAATCCAATTGTCGAACCCGTTGTAGAACCAATAGTCAGTATGGCTAATCGTACTATGATGAAGTTGCTTCAAGCACCCACCGAGGGTTTTGGAAAAGCTATTGTGATTCCCGCCATCCTTACGGAGAATTTCGAGATTAAGACGGGTTTAATGTCGATGCTACAAGCAAACAAGTTTTGAGGTCATGAAAAAGACAACCTGAATTATCACATAAGGAATTTCAATCGTCTCACCGCAACAAGCAAGTTTAAGGATTTTCCAAATGACGCCATTAAGATGATGTTATTTCCATACTCATTAGATGAACCCGTAAAAATTTGGCTCGAGAAAGAACCGCCAAATTCGATTTTGACAAGGGGTGATCTCGTTTCAAAGTTTGTGAACCAATTTTTTCCACCATCTAAAACAACACATTTGAAAAATGAGATTTCAAGGTTTACACAACGTAATAATGAAAGTTTTTCAATGGCATGGGAACAATTTAAGGAAATGTTACATGAATGTCCTCACCATGACTTTTCGGAATTGCATCAAATTGATACTTTTTATAATGGGCTTAACGATCATGAACGAGATTATTTGAATGCCGCCGCGGGTGGTAGTTTTTTGTGCAAAACGACCGATGAAGCTT
This sequence comes from Glebionis coronaria, assembly GCA_025667525.1. Classification (NCBI taxonomy): domain Eukaryota; kingdom Viridiplantae; phylum Streptophyta; class Magnoliopsida; order Asterales; family Asteraceae; genus Glebionis; species Glebionis coronaria. The sequence continues at coordinate 234,014 of JANFOE010000851.1, forward strand.
TAAAGATTATCGAGAATAGATCTAAGGTTTATAATCCTCGTAACACACCGAGTGTTGCCAATATGGGTTCGTCGTCATCGTCTCGTAACATGAATGCCTTACATGATGAAGCAAATGAGGAAAATCGGTTTTTCGATAGATATTCAATGCTTATGACACATTGGAAAGCACAAGATGCTTTGAATTCCACATTGGTTAAAGCGGTTGAAAAGAGTTGTATATCTTGTGGTGGAGCTCATGATTTTTCCGAGTGCATTACCGCCGGTGGTAACACGTCGAGTGCTTACGTAGCAACGGGAACTTACAACCAAAACGGCCAAGGTTCCCACCCAAATCAAGCTCCCCAAAATCAAAATGTTAACAACTATCAAAGCAACAATCAAAATGGTGGTTATCAAGGCTGTAGAAACTAGAAGGGGGGGTTGAGTAGTTTATTATATTTACTTGTTAAATGATGGTTTTCAAAAAAAAATCCTTTTTCTCAAAAAACTTAGACTTAAGGGAATACGTGAAATCTTCTTATGCACAATATGAACAATAATAGTGTAATTTAAGCTAATACTAACTAATATATATGCACAAAGAATAAAGAATGTAAAGAGTTAAGGGTAAAGAAAGATCAAACCAAACACCAAGAATTTATAGTGGTTCGGCAACGAAGCTCACTCCTCGTTCCTACTCAACTCCTTGAGTACTCCTTACTCGAGAGTTCACTACACAACAAGCTCCTTATGGTGGAGAAAACCGTACACGTCGCTTAACCTATTTCCGACTCTAAGCTAAAAGTCGAGCCCTAATCATAGCTAGGACCAATCTACACAACTATACTTAGTACATACACAACTTCCAAATAGACACAACTACTTGGATCATCACAACTATTACACAACAACAAATGTATAAATTTTGATCTTCAAAGGATCTTTGGTGGTGGACTCAACACTTCACAATGATAGTGTTCTTCTCTTTGCACTTGAAGAGGAAGGGATGGATGAGATAGATTAACTTCTAAACAAGTAGTAATCAATCAAATGATCAAGGATTTGAGTGATTTAAGAAGTATGTTTGAATCTGGAAATTTGTGTGTAAAAGAGGTGGATTGAAAATCTAAGAAAGGTCCACTATTTATAGGACAAAGGGCCAACGGCTATATCTGCCCGCGGTTCCTTATCTCAGCCGGCGGTACCTTATCGATAAGGAACCGTGTAGAACAATGATAATCTTATAACTAATCAAGAGGGTTGTTGTTATTCTAGAGAGAGAAACAAGAGAGAGAGACAAAGAAACTTTTATTAAATGTGTAAAACAAACTAAACAACCAACACCCCTTTCCATGGTGGAAAGGGGTTTATATACCCAAGTCCTTAAGTGGACTTGGGCCTCCGGCCCATGAACATGCTCATGGGTCGGGCTAAACATAAGTATTACTTAAACAAAACTACGAGCCTATTACTATATAGTTGGAGTGACTGAGACTTTCTAAATACACAAAACGTATTTTCAACAATCTCCCCCAAAGGGAGGTCACTCCAAAATTACAAAGTCCTAATATAGAATGTTTGATCTTGTTCTTGAGCTCGAAGTCCACTCTTCTCTTTTCTCTTTTCTTTTTGTTGTGAATATGTTGATGTTGATCTTTTAGGCTTTGGCTTTAGAGCATTGTTCTTTTGACCCTTTACGTGCGATCTTTGCCTTCTTGTGATTCTTGCCTCCTCATGACTTCATGTCCCACACACTTATCCTTTGTTGAATTCTTTGAAAGTTTCAGAGTCGATACAGCGAAAGACTTTTTAGGTCAGACTTTCTTGAATTTGCTAAAATATTTGAAGCAGACAGAATAAATATGTGAGGACGACTTCAACAGGTACACCGCATCGCCACCGTCTTCAAGAGGTACACCGCAACGCCACCGTCTTTGAATGCAACAACATAATAAGACACGAATGAAATGGCTTAGAACATTTCATTCTATATCGGTAGCATTTTACCTCCGGTTAGTGAAGACCGTTGGACGATATTATATAACGTACCTGTGACGGATAGTTTCAATTAAGTAACTTCCTAACAGGATTTCACGGGTAAACCCGTTCTCGTTATTCGACGATCACTAAGCTTGACTGCGAACATAAAGAGTGAATTACTTGGATAAATTATCCTTGTGATTGAAGCCGTCAATTCATAAAACCTGGAACAAGTTAATTTCAATTAAGATTTTTACCATCGTTGCTTTCCAGTTGTCACGAGCTTGATTCAAATAGAATCTTGCTTGTCACCTACCAAGTGTTGTTTGATGTTAACACTAGAAGGATTTCCACTCGTCACTGTGAACACTAAAGAGTGTCACTCTGAGTGTTCTGGCAAGATCATACGATAATGCGTAGAGGCCTGGAACGAGTTTAAGTTCAATTAATAATTAAACTATTGTTTCTTTCCAGTTTTTCACAAGATTGGTTCTTAAAGAACCGCGCGTGTCACCTACCATGAGCTTGTTTGATGTTGGCTCAAGCAGGATTTCTATCTTCATTGTAATACTTGCGTATCACTCGTATGTTCTGGCAATATTATAAGAATACTGCGTAGGACTCATAAAGATCTCTTACTTTTCACAGTGTGTGAAGAAGCAAGGAATAAATGAAAAGTGTCCTAATGAGACTTTTGATGATCTCGTGGCTCTAGACTCGATAGTGCGCTTTGATTTAGTGAGTGATGGCTGGAGAGGATTGCCACCTATTCAATATCAGTCTATTCGGAGTGAATAAACCAATAGATAACATGTTGAACTCCGTGTGATTAAAACAAATACCTTTTGAGAGATATTTGAGTTAGCTGGGATGGGTTGTGCATTGCATCACTGGGTCCATGATGTCTATCTTCAATATCAAGAATCATTAAAAAATGATCTCAATAGTATATGTATTGACCCGGTTTCTGCCTAAAGTTGTAAAGAGGGCTTCTTTCTTTACACCCTTTATCTTTACAATTCTTTTTCATTCTTCAACCCCTTCAATGCTTACCAATACGTCATCACTGGCACCTTGTTTTATTGTTCCAGTGCTAGCTTAAGTACTTGGTCGGCATTCAGCTACGTTCACAATCTTTCTCCATCTTTCCTAGGACTTCTAATTCTATCTAGGGAATTATCCTTGGGAAGATTCCATCAGTTCTGATGAATCATTGGACTAATACCTAATCCTACCACCCTTTTGTCACCACGTTCGTCGTGAATTAAGTGTGTTTTGGGTAAGTATTGTCACCATGAAAAATCCTTGAAAATCACTTGTGATATTATAATCAAAGTTTTTGTGCCTTACGTGTTTTGTTCATCAAAAACGCTCCCCCTTAACATGTGCATGACACATATTAAGTTGGTTTATCTTTTAAGCCTTTTTCATTGTTTAGCCAAGTATCATTAAGTCTCCTTAATCCCATTTTCCCCCCTTTCCAAAATGTTAACCATCAATATTTTGGATATTAATGGATTAACCGGTCTTTGGTTAATAAAATGAAATTAGATGTTGGCCAAAGAACATATTAATTCTCCCCCTCAAATTAACGAGGGTTAGATGTAGTGCTTGAGTATGATACATTTTGAAAGATTTAGAATCTCGTGAGAAATTCTTGAAACATTATCATACTTTCACACTACAACAAGCCACAAAAGTAGAATATTCACAATATTTACATATTCACAAATTTAACAATATAGAGAGGACCTGAGGTAGTACGACCCATTAGATGGATCGTTCCATGAACTTGTGGTGCGCTTCATACGGTCTTCCACCAACGAATCGTTCTAAGATTCTTATGAGACGTCTTTCTCGCATCTTTTCATCAATCTTCTTGATCGTGTATGTAGCACTCTGTTGATATACCTTGTCCCAATCTACAGTGACCTCTGGAAGAGTCTTGTGCTTGTTGAGATGCACCAACTTGTCCCGGATATGGGTGAGAGTCCCGTAACTGAAATTGTTAATCTCCGGAATTCTCATGAACTTCATAAGACCACGACCATTCAGGTAGAAAATGCCAGGCATCGGGTCAGATGTGCTGGTGTAAGGAGATTTGTCCGCATGCCTCTGGAAGACTTTAGTTCGTGGTTTTGAGAGGTTGAGCTTCCTTTGATAACTTTCTAGTCCAAGTTGCATATCTTCAACTCTTTTCTTGATGACAACTCGACGTGTGTACATTCGAAGAGCTGAATTTAGGGCAATTAGTTCTTCTGACTTCAAGTGTCTGAGGGCGTTGTGAGTTAGTAAAAGCAGCATGTCCTCAATGTCCTCGAGACGAAGAATTGGAAAATCGCCTTCTTGGATATTGTAGACTTTTCATCTTCTCTAATGAGTATGATCTCTGTCAAATGTTGATAGCCTGTTTTGGGTTCAATCCTAACGCCTTGGATGCTTTTGATTCGAATTAGGGAGAAGACTTGAGAACCTGAGTTGTGCACACATGCATAGTTGTAGGCGCGTCGCACACGCTCATCCGAATGTGAAGCACCCAATTCAGCATATCGATCATATACAGGATATTGTTGTGGAACCCAGAGATGGTTAACTTTTTCTTCTAACCAAGGTATCAAATCCCAAGTTGCTGCCTTTACCAATGTTAAGGAAGTTGCATACTTGTTTGCTCCCTTGACCAAGTATTCGAGATCCTCACTGACAAAGAATTCAAGTGCAATTTGATCATCATCTCAGTTGTAGTAGGAGGAGGTTTTTCAGGTGCATGAAGACCATCCCTTTGAGTAGTTCTCAACGATTTCAGAAGTTCATTTGCGTTGTACTCGTATTCCTTACTGCTGAGCTTGGATTTAACACGAATGTTGGGATTTTTGAGTCCTCTCACAACCATTGTTTGAGTTACATTAGACCCATAGTTGTACTCCAAGTATCTTGAAAATCTATTGGATTGCTTAGGAATTGAGAGAAATCAGCTTCATCAGCCTTTGTAAGTGGACGAAGTGCAGCGGCATTGGACACCCAAGGTTGTACGGGTGCATTTTCATCTTCCTCGAGTGTATCCACCCATGCTGGTTCACTCGACTCTAAAACATCAGGAACTACAGTAGAGACATGAACATCATCAACATGTTCTGCTACTGCTTTAGTGTCTGGTATGTCTTGGACTAGATCAGAGACTGGAATGTCTGGTACAGGTTGATCGGGTCCGTCAGTTGTTGTTGCACTAAAGGTGTAGTGACTGAAGCAACTGGGGCAGATGTGGTTGCAGGAGTGGTTGTGGCTGGAGTGTGTGAAGAGGTTGTATTAGCATCTACATCATGAAACTTCTTGGTGCGTTTGCCTTGACGAGGTGTAGGTTTTGGAGTTGATTTACCCTTGGTAACCTCATCTTTGGAAGATTTGTCACCTTTGGACTTGTCTTGCTTGTCTCCATCCTTTTTCCCTGTATTATCGTTCCCTTCTTCTTGATCATCACCATTTTTGCCATTACCATCACCATCACCATTATCATCACCATCGCTGTGTTTAGCACTTCCTTCTTCGTCATTGGTACCTTCTTCGTCATCAGTACCTTTGTCTTCATCACTCCCTCCTTTGCCATCACTACCTTTGTCTTCATCACTCCCTCCTTGGTCATCACTACCTTTGTCGTCATCACCCTTGTCATCATCATCATTGTTATCATCAGCATCGTCGTCATCATTGTCGGATTCATCTTCTTCTTCACTTAAGATATCACAGGGAACTACAGAACCATGTTTCTCGAATATCTTAGTATCTTGATCTGTAGCCATCTTAAGAGCTTTGTGAAGGATCTTTTGAGCTTTGGTTTTGTTGTAGGGCCCGACTTGAATCATCCGAGCATGTAAGATTTTCTTTAACTCATAATCCGTGAACTTTTGAGCCATGAGAAAATCTGACTTTTTAGCGTCAGAAGACTTGATCATGACGTTGCTTGCAGCAATTTGTTTCAGCTCGTCGCGCAGATTATCAACAGATTCCTTGACCTTTTCATCAAGTGATTGAACAATTGCTTCATTAGCTTCGGCAAGAACCTCTTTCTCAGCTCGGTACCTCTTTTTGAGGTCTCAAAGACGAATGAACGTTGCTTCGTGTTTGGCAGCTTCCTTTGCTTTGACGTGAGCTAGTTCTTCTTCATGAAGTTTGCGAGATAATTCTAACTCTTCTTGAAATTTAGCAATGGCGTCTTCTTGAGCTTTTCTTAAGGATTCTTCACTTTGTTGTCTACGAGCGAACTCTTCTTTAATCCGAACCATCTCTTCTTGTTGAGCTGTCAAGTGTTGTTCTATCTGAATCATGAACATTGTTGATAAAGATGGGATCAACGATATCAGTGTAGCTGTGGTTTGTTGTGTAGGAGCAATGGTCATGGTAGTGCTAGACAATGAAGTGGAGAGAGGTCGACTTGGTAGAGTTAACGGGAGTTGCGTTGACGCAGGTGGAGTCACTGTAATAACCGGTGGAGGTAGAGTTAAGACTAGTGGAGGCACTGTAGTAACTGGTGGAGGCACTGTAGACACTTGTAGAGGCACTGTTGAAAGTGGTAAAGACACTGTAGAAACTGGTGGGGTCACTGTAGAAACTTGTAGAGGCACTATAGAAAGTGGTAAAGACACTGTAGAAACTGGTGGAGGCATTGTAGATACTGGTGGAGGCATTGTAGTAACGGATATAGACACTGTAGAACTTATAACTTTGGTAGTCTCAACAAATGTTGTCGTATCAGTAGACCCGGTAACATCCATATCCTTCAATCCGTCATGAGGTTGTTGTTCATCATCAACATCATCAGCAGTTTGGGAAGATTTGTCACGACGAGGTGTGTGCTCATCAGGTTTCACAAATTCAGCAATATTAGAAGGTAGTATGTTTTCCTTCGCTTTCATACCAGAACCACTACCCCTAGTGTCTTTCTTACTTTGCATGATAGCTGTCTTGATATTTCGTCTTTCAGTTTTGCGAAGCTGTTCTTCTTCATTAATATTTTCTTCTTCATCCTCAAGCATTAGCTCCTTCCCACTAGACTTGGCAACAGTTTTCTTCTTTTTGGGCTTAGGTGAAGCTGTTTCATCTGATGGTTCACCTTGTTTGCATTTGCCTTTGCCTTTGGGTTTTGATGAAGGGAAATGTCCCAATGCAACTCTTTCCTTTTGAAGTTCCATTTCATCCAACAATTGCTTGTATGATGCACTTGCTTTGAGTTCATCATTCAACATATGATTAGGATTAGCGGTTGGAATACCTGAGTAAACACCGGTGTGTCCGTCGTGTTTTAAATCCGCAAGAATATCATCGTCATCGAGAGTATGCTGAGGACTTCCTTCAAGCTTATTGATTGAGGCATCTAATTGCATTGAAGTGACGAATAATAAGCTTAATGAAACGTGGGAAAGGAAAGTAACCTGTCTTCTTCTTGGTATTGTGGAAGAGTTGATAAGTAAAATCCTCCCATAGTAACTCTGCATAGTTCACATTCTTCCTCTCATAGATGCCCCAAAAGATACAAGCAATTGAAAAGCGCAAAGAGTCATATCCAGTTGATTTAGCAGTAAAACACCGAACGAGTATTCCGAAAAATGTTTTCCAAGGTTGACCCAAGTTAGCTGTAGTATACTGAGACACCAGTCGTAAATCAGGATCACCGTATCCAAGAGAGTGATACATCTTCACAATTGCATTCTTGTCCGGGTCGGCTGTAAACTTTTGACCTGCAGGTGGTATGGTAATCCGAATATTTAGAAATTGTGAGAGTACATTCCTTTTTGTTGATGGTGAATGAGAACTTTCTGTCTGTTAGCCGTTTCTTTGAAGCCCAAAATTCATACATATAATCGGTTGGAACCGAAGCCTTACCCTAGAACACTTTCTTAATTGGAGTTCGATCAAGAATGTTTGTGGCCACTTTGAAAGCATAGTGAGCTGAGGCATAATCTTCTTTGTCTTCTTTTAGTCGAAAGTTGTTTGGTATGAACTGTAGAGCCTTGGCAGCTTCAAGTGCCTGATTAGCTTTGAGTTGCTTCTCAGTAAGTTGAGACATGTTTTCTGCTTAAGACGAACAAACATACAAGATTGATATACCCAAAAATATATATCATGATGTATCTAAGCAAATCAAGCATATACCAAGGACAACAAGCAATACACCATCTACGTATAAAATCACTTTCTTTGGATAAATGCACTTGACATTTTCGGAATAAGTGATATTTTCAGATAAAAACATGTTTTTCGGATAAACAAAACTTGTTCAGAAAAACTACTTTTTCGGAAAAAAAACAACTTCTTCGGAAAAAACAACTTCTTCGGAAAAACAACTTCTTCGGAAAAACAACTTCTTCGGTAAAACAAATTCTTCGGAAAAACAACTTCTTCGGAATAATGGACTTTTTCAGTGAAATCAACTTTTTTGGATTAATGGACTTTTTCAGTGAAATCAACTTCTTCGGAATAAATGACATTTTTAGTGAAATCAATTTTTTCGGAATAAATGACATTTTCAGTGAAATCAACTTTTTCGGAATAATGACATTTTTAGTGAAATCGACTTTTTCGGAATAAATGACATTTTCAGTGAAATCAACTTTTTCGGAATAATGACATTTTCAGTGAAATCGACTTCTTCGGAAAAATGACATTTTCAGAGAAACAACTTTTTCGGAAAAATGACATTTTCAGAGAAACCACTTATTCGGAAAAATAACATTTTCAGAGAAACAACTTTTTCGGAAAAATAACATTTTCAGAGAAACAACTTTTTCGGAAAAATAACATTTTCAGAGAAACAACTTTTTCGGAACAATAACATTTTCAGAGAAACAATTTTTTCGGAAAAATAAACTTTTTTAGTGAAATCATGTTTTTTAGATAAACGATTTTTTTTCAAAAATAAGTGTGTTTTTCAGATAAATCTTCGGAAAAATGCCATGTTTTCAGAAAAAATCATGTGTTTCATAGAAATCTTCGGATAAAATCATTTTTTTTCAGAAAAAATCTATGACATCCTCAACTACAATCACGCTATGATTCTTAGTGCAAACAGTGATTCTAAGGCATCCTAAACAAAAACATCTATAATCGAAACCGATCCCTTTCAAAACCCACCTATTAAATCAACTATGCAACCTAATTAGATTCAAAAACCCTAACTGATATTTTTTTGGGGATTTGACTAATTAGACTAATACACAAGAGAATCATAAACGAAATTATATAATAACATGGTAACCTTTGATGTTTTAGGAGATGAAATCAAGAACAAGCTTAATGAAATATATCAATGGCGGTAAAGGTTGTGTTTTGAGTGTGTGATTAAACAAAGAAATGATACACAGTGAATGGGGGGGGGGCGCGTATTTATGTATTTGACTTAGGTCATAGATAAGCTTTTTCCCTTTTTACGCAATTAGTCCTCCTATTTCCGTATATTTGCGTTTAATGATTATCCTATTTAGTCACTCTCAATCCAAACCGCACAATTGACCTCCTATGTATTAACAATTATTAATTATATTGTCACGAAAAAAAAATCCTAAGACCGAGTCACATAAATCACGAAAAGTCACGAAGCACAACGAGTACACACGAAGAATGATACACCATAAAGCAAATAACCAATTAATTTTTCTGAAAGACTTTTGTAGACCGATTTGATGATGAGAAACAATTTGTCATTTTCTCCCCCTTAAATACAGACCCGTTTTCTATTTAAAGAGCTGCAGTCTTTGTAGTTAAGAGAATTGATGAAAGACTTTTTCGTTTAAGATGATATTAGAACAATTCGTGGTGGCAATAAGATTTCTCTTATTTTAACAAAATAAGTGCACTGAAACGTACACACATTTGTGTTAGACCAAGTTATGAAGTAAACTTGATCCCTTGTATGGTTTTAAAGTAAACCATACCCGAGAAAATTAATTCCCGTTGTGAGCCAACGCTTTCGTAAGAAATACGTGACCTTAATGCGAAAAGCGGGTTGTAGTCTGAAATAACTACAAGCCAAATGGGCATGTTTTAAAATATGTACAACTTTTATACAGACTCTATTTATAGCGCCGTGTCCATTTTAATCGACATTTCTAAGGCCGTAAATATTATCGTACTAAAAGATATGCCCGTTTTAAAATGAAAAATATTTTTGGATTTTCTTGATTTTATATTTTTTATTGTTTTTCTATGTTTTATATTTTTATGGTTTTTCTATGTTTTATATTTTTGTATTTTTCTTTTGGTGGTTTAATTATATACGATAATATACAAGATCACAATCAAAGGGTACTCTAGAATAGTTTACCACCACTATTCTTCAGATTCTTCTGCCAACTCCTTAAGTGTCGCTGGTGAGAATGATTTCATGCCTAGCTTTTCGATCAAAAACGCGATACGTCCTCGATCTAAGGCCTTTGTGAAATATCTGCCAGCTGATACTCAGTGTTGACGAAGTACACTTCGATCACTTCTTTTTCCACTTGCTCTTTGATGAAGTTGTAGCGTATGTCAATGTGCTTTGCCCGGGAATGTTAAACGTAGTTGCAGCACAGAGCAATTGCACTTTTGTTATCACAGTACATCGGGATTTTGTTGAATCCAAGACTGTAGTCAGTTAATTGTGTTCACATCCAAAGAACTTGAGCACAACAACCGGACATAGCAATGTATTCAGCCTCAGTACTTGATATCGCAGCGCTTTTCTGCCTTTTTGATGCCCAACTAACCAGTCTATCTCCAAGAAGTTGCACACTGCCAGAAGTGCTACGTCTAGTATCTTGACACCCAGCATAATCCGCATCTGCATATGATATTAGTTCAATGGAGGAATCCTTCGGATACCACATACCACGATGAAGTGTTCCTTTAAGATACTGAAAGATCCTTTTCACAACATGTAAGTGCTTTTCGGTAGACCGAGCCTGATACCGGGCACACATGCATATAGCAAATTGCAAATCAGGCCTGCTAGCAGTCAGATAGAGAAGGGTGCCGATCATTCCACGGTAAAGTTTAGGATCGACAGCTATCCCTTCCTTATCTTCATCTAACTTGGATATCTCCACCATTGGAGTATCCGCGGGGTCACAACTTTTAAAGTGATACTTCTTTAGTGATTCAAGAGAAAATTTGGATTGATTAATGAAGATGACTCTGGGATTTTGAGAAATTTGTAACCCTAAGAAAAATGAGATTTTTCCCATCATTGACATCTTAAACCGTGTGGACATAATTTTCTCAAAATGGTCAGACAGTCTTTGATTAGTAGCAGAAAATATTATATCATCATCATTAATTTGTACCAGTATCATGTCGTTGTCCTCCTTGAGAATAAATAATGTTGGGTCCACTTTGCCTTTAGAGAAGCCTTTCGAAATGAGATAGACGATAGGAGATCGTACCACGCGCGTGGAGCTTGTTTCAACCTGTAAAGAGCCTTCTTGAGTTGTGCACTTGATTAGGATACTCTGAGTTGATGAATCCATTCGGCTGGCTTACGTAGACATCTTCCCTTAATTCACCATTAAGAAATGTCATCTTAACATCCATTTGGTAGACGATCATGTTCATGTGAGCAGCATAATCAAGGAATAGTCTAATTGCCTCCAATCGTGCAACAGGAGCAAATGATTCTTCAAAGTCAATACCCAAAGCTTGTTTGTAACCTATAGCAACCAATCTAGCTTTGTTCTTTAGCACTCCACCTAACTCATCGAGTTTAACCTTATATACCCACAACAATGTAAGGATTTCAATGTTGTTGGGTAAAGGAACTAGTTCCCACACTTAAAGACGTTGAAATTCATTAAGTTCCTCTTGCATGGCTTCAATCCAAGACGATTTAGTCATGGCTTGTTGCCAGTTTTTTGGTTCAGTATCGGAAAGAAATGCATCAAAGTAGCAATATAATTCATGTTCTTGGAGTTGGTGGCGAGTTAAGACTGGTCGATTGATGTCACCAATAATATTGCAGATTGGGTGATCCTTTGTCCATTTTGTGTTGTGAGTTTCAATCCGTGGTGGTCGGGAGTGAACGATTGCAGGATCTTCCTCTGAGGTAGACGCACCGTTAGGGTTTTTAGGTATTTGTGAACCAAAGAAAGGAAGCTCTTGTAAGTGAGAAAATTCCAAATCGGTGATCATAGTGATCCTCTTCAACATCATTAGGAACGAGTGGGGGTGAAGATTCAGGTGTGGTTTGTGAATTGGTGGGGGATGGGACATCTTTTTCAAGAGTGACAGTAGATGCCTATGACTGATTTCCATTATCTTGAGCCATATCTTCAGGAATTAGAGCTACTGCTACAGGTGCCGGAGAATCATCACTAGGTGGATCAAAGAATTCATCAAACATAGGTTGAAATAACTCATCCCACTCGGGCCTTGTAGGTGGTATAAATGATGGAGAAGTAGGATTGTTGGGAGTTAATACGTAACTAATCGTACCAGTTCCCATCTCATGTAATGCGGGTTCAGAGCTGTGTTGCTCAGAAGCCATCGCTGTCAGCTCATCAAAATCGGCATCCAAAGTTTCTATTATCTTGCCAAGACGACGGTAATAAATTAGGTAAGCTTTCTTTGCAGGTGAGTAACCAATAAAAATTCCAATATCAACATTTGGTTGAAGTTTTCCCAAATTCTCACTATTAGTATTTCGATAACACAGTGCACCAAATACATGAAGAAATGAAATATCGGGGTTTTGTCCATGAAGTAGCTCATATGGAGTTTTACCATGGCGTTTACGAATGATGGAGCGGTTTTGGGTATTACATGCGGTTGCCACTGCTTCAGCCCATAAGAATAAAGGAGCATTCGCATAAATCAACATAGTTCTAGCAGCTTCCATAAGTGTACGGTTACGTCTTTCCACCACACCGTTTTGTTGTGGAGTGCGAGCAACAGAAGTTTCATGTGAAATACCGACCTTTTCATAATAGTCTCGTAGAGTTTGACTAACGAACTCAGTTCCATTATCAGTGCGAATGCGGCGAACAGTAGCATTAAGACGTACTTGGATGATCTTTAAGAAAGTAATAATATACTTTGGTGCTTGATCCTTGGATGCTAAGAATTTTACCCATGTAAACCTTGAGAAATCATCCACCATGACGAGGATGTATTTTCTACCACTCACACTAGCCGTAAGCATTGGCCCGCAAAGATCCATGTGCAAAAGATACAGTGGTTCTTGGTTGGTGTCTTCAGCTTTATGTTTGTATGATTTCTTGGTGCTTTTCCCGAATGAACACGTGAAAAATAAATGATCCTTGTCAAACTTAAGTTTTGGAAGACCACGAACAAGTTCGTTTTTAGCCAAATGGTTTATAGCATCAAAGTTAAGATGAGATAACCGACGATGCCACAACCATGACTTTATCTTAGATGCTTTGGAAAGAAGGCATACAGGAGAGGCGGCCATCATGTTTTGAAGAGACAATGTGTAGAGATTATCCCCTCGAGAACCCTTTAACAAATCATTTCCTGCAAGATCGCGAATAAAGCAAGTATGTTGTCGAAAACCACTTCAGGGTTTGAATCACAAAATTGTCCCACTGAAAATAAATTATGACCAAGTCCCTCCACATAATATACCCTTGAAATCGTAACATTCCCAATTTGATATTCACCATAACCCATGATCTTCGCAATATGGTCGTTGCCAAATTTAACCGTTCCTAGAAACTTGTTGATGAAATTTCTGAGCATAGAGTGATCTCCGGTCATATGCTTTGAGCATCCAGAGTCCAAGTACCAGAGGATGATTTGGACCACCTGAAAATATCACCAGACAAGGACAATGTATCGGAATCTAGTAGTTCCTCTGTGTTAGCAGGTACAGATATAATTATCTTAGATTTGCTAACCGAAGAATTCTTAGGCTTCCATATTTGCTTCCTAAATGCCAGCTTAGATTCTAGTTCTCTAAGATCCTGAGGTACTTCTTCACTGGTAGGCACAATAGTGGGGGCAGACCTAGTTAAAGGGTGCTTTTTCCATTTCTTAGTGCTAGTGTTCCTATTTAAAGGACGGTGAGACCTAACTTCCTTGGATGCGATCCTAGTTAAAGGGCACGCAGTTCCATTAACATCGAAGGTCCTACTAGTGGGTTTCCATTGCCAACCAACTTGGGTGAATTTCTTCCCCGTTGGAATCCATTCAAGATTGTTCCTAATTGTATACATTTCATTCACGTAATCAACAAGGCATAAATAATGATGCTTAGAAAACATGCATTCATTATAATTCCAACATCTCAAATTAGAATTCACATTTTTCTTAGGCTGCTGCACAAGCGCAGGGCATTTAGTCTTAGTTACATGATTCGTTTTATTCAAATTTGAAATAACATTCCTGGGGTGAACTTCTACTTTCTTCTTCGCAGTCCTACTAGTGGAAGGCTTGATCCTATTCTTCTTGTCTTGAGATCCTTTAGCCTTAGTAGATACAATTACCTTGTTGAAGCCAAGGGAACATTAGTTACAAATTTTGATTTCGCCTTGATGGGTGTGTTTAATATAGGCTTAGATCATGTATTCTTATTGAATGGAGTCATGGCAATGTTGATGGTTTGTTGTTTAAGTGGTGTAGAACCCGGTTGTCCTATGTACTTCAAGTGCTCTAAGCATTGTTGTACCCTCTCAATGTAAGCATGAGAAGAGTAATAGTGACAATTCATAGGATCAATTTCATAGTAATCATCTACCACATCCCTAGAAAGCTCTATGTGCTTAACTGTATCTTCCATATACCACTTATATGATAGTGAGTTGTTCTTATTGTACGGGTTCTTAATGATCACCACCTTGTTGGTTTTTGGAGCACTAGAGGTTGGGGCAGAGATGGTGGCTGGATTATCAACAACTTCTTGTCCTTTGAGTTGAAGCGTCTCCTTTAATTCAGCCAAAACCATGTTTTTGTCTATGAGTTGAATATTTAAGTCAGAGATTTCCTCGCACTTACGGTTCAATTGGTCAACGAGTGACTTTTGCTCTGCCGCATTAAAAGCGAAGCGATCTTCTAATGAACCATAAGTTTGTGAAAAACCCTGCTTTACTTTATCAAACTCCCCTAGCATAGAAGTAATTCTATCTTCTAGGGCATGATTTTTAATCTCTGCAGCCTCTAGTTCCAATTTCTCTGCTACTGATTCTCTTTTAAGTCTCATAATTTCTTCCTCTAATGCCTGAACTACCTGAATCATCTTGTAACTTGTCTCAACGGAGTTTTCACAATCATTTGTTTTTGAAAGAGTTTCATTTTTAGATTGATTTATATTTTCAAGAGATATACAATGTTGTTGAAGCTCATTAAAACGTTTTGAAAGTGTGTTATAAGAATCTTCAAGATCTAAAAATTCAACGTTAGATTCATGACAAGAATGATTATCTACATTAATCACAGGCTCAACAATATTCACAGATATATCATGCACATCATCACATTTATTCACAGTAGATGAAATCTCATGAGCATATTTAAGAGTAAAAACTTGCATTGTTGGGTCAAAATTATGAGTTGATGTGTCAAAAACAACAAAATAAGAAGACAAGGACTACTTTTGCCAAAGTTACAAACAACAAGCCGTTGGAGTCTTTTTATTACTTTAGCTTTCTTTGTAAGCTATGTTTTCTAGTATATAAAGAAAACATAGACGTAGGTTTTTATATAATATTATTCATTCACAATGTAAACCTAAAGTGTGTGTCGCACTAGACGTGGGATTCAATGTATACACGTCTAGTGGATGTTTGTTATTAATATAATGAACATCCCATTTGTTTTAATTCGTGTTCTTGTGCCCAAACACCTTGTCATGATCATTGTTCTTTTCCGCTATGTTATCATATGAACGATGATCAAACCTAGATATATGGTTCCTAACCATTGAGTATAACGATCAATAGGACTCAACAATTGGTATCAGAGCCTAAGGCTCATGATATCTAGGTCCGACGAGGTGTTCGTGTATGGTGAAGAAGAAAAATTCGTATTGAATTTTTCTGGACGTTTTTGTGTGCGCAGCAGTATTCAGAAGGTCATAACTTTTGATTGAACCGTTGGATCGTCACGAAATTTTAGATGTGTGTTCTACATACATAGATCTAAACATCCACCGGAGGGATTGTCGAGTTTTATCCCCAGGCAAAAGTTATTAAGCGTCGAAGTTGGCTGATGGAAGATTTTCAGATTTTCTGCTTTTACATAAAATCATGAACTAGGGTTCCTCAAACCCTAGATCTACTTAAAAAGCAGGAAGAATTGAAGTTGGAGGCTGTTATAATGCATTATGGTGTTTAAATTCGAATCTGATTAGGCTTAAAACCCTAATTAGGGTTTCGAATTAAACAATCTTCGTTCTAGGGTTTGTATTATAAGCAGCAGGTTACGATCAAGAATGGTGTTACAGCAGATGTTCGTCGTTCTTATGGGCTTATATAATTCACAAAACCTTAATTTAAGGTTTTTGATAAATATTATAGCAGCTGCTTATACAATGTTTGAACGTGAGATCTTCATGTGCATTCACACGGCCAAGCAAGTACTATATATGGATTCTGTTCACACGATCTGTATTAAATATAGCTTTGATCCTCTACTTGCTGGTCTAGGTTTGTTCTCGTGGGGGCTGCATCTATTTACAAACCTTTCGTTCCTGATTGGTTGATATCCAGTATGTTCACACGGCCTAACAAATCTCATTGGTGAAGATTTGCTTTCACACGGTTTGGATATCTTGCATTCACACGGCCCAAAACAAAACCCTAAGATTCGAATCTGCTACATGCCAGTATACGGTTATTCATGTGAGGTTCGTTTCTCATTGGTTGAAACAGTTTGTGTTCACACGGTTATGCTCAAAGTTGAATATAATATTGGTTATACTTCGCATGAAGTAATTCCTCCTCAAACGTGATTGGTCAACTTTGGTTCTTTCAAAGAGCTAAAGACGTGAAGATCAACTTTGTGTTCACACTATTCTAGCGTTCCTATTGGTAAAGCAAAGTTTCATTCACACGAAGGATCAATGGGACGCTGATGTTAGCAGATTAAACGCTGACACGTTTAATATAGACGCTGACAAGATTTATGGTTGGCGCTGACGTGTGTAATTCAAGCGCTGACAGGAAGGGTTTCGACGCTGACAGAATAAGTCAACACTGATGGAGTTGACAGTGTTGTCCGAGATATGTTCTTCAAACGCTGATACGTCTTGTCCGATATCGGGTAATGAATGTGGATATTGGACAGTAAGGGTTCTCGGATAACAAACTGATTGCTGCTGTTTGAGAAAACTAGTACGTTTTAAGCACACAAAAAGGAGGATTACACACACGAAGGTACATGGAATCTCCGTTTTATTCAGAATATCATGATGATATTTATGGCTCGGATATATTTAAATGGATTAATGATTTTAACGCGAGTTAGCAATTATTCGTGGGATTTGATGGATATTTTAAACTATGTAATCGGGATAGCGTTGCGAAAGAGTTATTCACAATGGACTTTTACATATGGTATGAAGATGTTATTCCATTAAATTCATCATGAAGAGGTGTTAGCTTAAGGGGAAGAATTCTTATGGGAAGTTTGATGATTGAAGAAGATTTTCGCGAGTTTGTGTTTCATCATATTGTTAAAGTGGTGGACATCAGCCATTTACTTTAACAATAACTTGTTCGTGCTTTACAGGATGGTGATGAAGACTTGTCATAACACTTGAAGGAGTTACATTATCGTGCTCAGTGTCTCACAAAGGATGAGAATATTGACAAGGGATCGAGGTCTACTTATATTTTCTTCTGGTATAAGTTCTTCATCACATGGATAAACAAGACATGGAACATAGGTTTGTGGTATTCTACTTCTGCATCAAGACTACTTTATTTATTTTTCTTCAGGATCATTACATAGAGCTACTTTTGGAGAATCGTCAAGATTGCATACTTTCACATATTCCCTATTGATGTGTCAAAAAGGGGAAGAATATGTGCTATACTTAAGGGGAAGCTTCTTGGAGATCATGTACTACATACAAAGGATTCATGCTTAAGAGGAGTGTTTTGACATCATCAACTAGGGGAAGATTGTTGGGTCAAAATTATGAGTTGATGTGTCAAAAACAACAAAATAAGAAGACAAGGACTACTTTTGCCAAAGTTACAAACAACAAGCCGTTGGAGTCTTTTTATTACTTTAGCTTTCTTTGTAAGCTATGTTTTCTAGTATATAAAGAAAACATAGACGTAGGTTTTTATATAATATTATTCATTCACAATGTAAACCTAAAGTGTGTGTCGCACTAGACGTGGGATTCAATGTATACACGTCTAGTGGATGTTTGTTATTAATATAATGAACATCCCATTTGTTTTAATTCGTGTTCTTGTGCCCAAACACCTTGTCATGATCATTGTTCTTTTCCGCTATGTTATCATATGAACGATGATCAAACCTAGATATATGGTTCCTAACCATTGAGTCGAACGGTTATAGGGATCAACATGCATCACTTCGAGAGACACTATATGCTCTAAGAATCAGTCATATCCGGATAAAATCTTTTCTTTTTCAATTAAATGTTGTTCATAAGCATCATCCATTTCATAGAAAACTTTTTGAACTTCACCTATTTCAAAACTTAGATTTCTCGCGAGATTATAGACTCCATTTTTAATATTGTTTACAAACGGAACGATCTCTTTCTCAAACACCATTTTCATGTGTTCGAAAGCCCATTCTCCAGCGGTTTGAGCCGTTGAAATCGTACATTCCAGGATGACCATGTCAAACTCGGTAAGGTATCGCTCAATGTCTTCCAAGCTTATCTTTACCGTAGTTATCGGTGGAATAGGAATTTCCTTCGGTTCATCTGAGTTAACAAGTGTAGGAAGTATACCAAGGCTTTCTCTAGTAGGCATGTAAGCGGATGTCTGGATAGATTTCTTTTGCATATTAAATCGAGTTCTAAGATCTATTTTTTCATTCGTTGCATTCATTTGTGCATAGTCATACTCAGGATATGTAGAAAGTAATTTTAACCGATTCTCTTCATATGGTGTCATGCTCTCAGATTCATTTAAAAACACAATCGGATCTAATACCAATCCTAACTTGGTTGCATCATAAAGTCGTGGGTTGTGGTGAAATGATTGCTTTGCATACCCCGGGTTAGGTGGTAGGTTTATTAGACGCGATAGATTGAACTCTTGAAAAGAAGAATGAAACAAATGTACTATATGTGAAGAAGAGTATTATATTAAAAGCAAAATTTCAGTCTTTTTAACTCTCTCAGACGCCTTAATTTCTGTTTCAACCCTTTTAGATTCGAGAATTTCGAAATCCATTTGTAGTTTTTGAAAATTATTAACGACTGACTCTTTTTCTTTAAGTTCTTTCTAAAGATTTGCTCTTAAACTCTCAATTTCTAGCAGATTATCCATTTGGACTTGCCTAAACCTATCAAATTCAGGATTGGTTAAGGTAATGGACACTGGAGTTAATTCCAAGGTTTTAACCTTTTCCTTATGCAAAGCAAGCTCGGCAGATAAAGACTGATTAACACTGATGGTTTCAAGGACCGCATTATTCATTTGGATAAGCAAAGATGACGAGACCATAACCAAATCAGGTTGAGCAAATGAATTTGTAGTCGTAATAGGTCACGGTTGTGGTTCACTCAAAGTGTGGGGACTTGCATTGATATTGCTATCATTGTTTGTCTACTTGATTGAGGTACTAACCACCGGAGGCTGTTCCGGATACTCAGACACTTGCTCAACTTGATAAGGTACAATACTAGTATCCGTAGCAGTATTTGATACATCAGAAATTGCATCAGCTCCATAAAGTGAAAGATTTGCCATGAGAGCTGCTTTGGCGGTATTGAGATCATCACAGTCAGAGTCGTATGCATCCAAATCATCACATTGATATGCGACATTGTTTGTGATGGCTGCTGTGAGACCGTCAGTGTCCGCGACTCCCGGATCTGCGAGAAATGCCAACTCTTCTTCATCGAGCTCACGTCCTTGGGCTTGAGCATTCACCAAGTAGATCTTCTCAGGAAACCATGTGCTATCCCTTTTCCTATTGGGCTGCTTACACTCTCGGGCCATGTGCCCTTCCCCTTTGCAATTATAGCATATAATCATCTTCATTTTTCTAGTGTTATTACCCCTTGTAGCAGCAGTGTTAGATGAGAGTGCACCAACAGTAGATGAATTGGGTCTCCCCTGAAGTGGTTGCACCATTACTCTACCATCCTGAATTGTAGCTTGTTTTCCAGAGTTAGAAGAGTTCCTTAACTGATTGTTTGTTGGAGCTGGTCTTCTATAACCTCGTTTGTTCAATGTTTTAGTGAGATAAGCAGACATTTGAGCAAGTATATCAGTAGGACTATCCCCTTTGTCTAAACTCAGGGACAGGAATCTCATCATCACAATAGAACGCTGGTTCTGATTGAGCTACAAGCGGATTTGAGGGAACACTACCATGTTGTGGGTAATGGGGTTGAGAAGCCCCAAGTTGTTGATAGGTAAGAGCAGGGTTTGTTGGAGGTTGATAAGGTGAATACTGTTGTGAAGCATAAGGTAACTGATGTGAGTCTCCTTGTGATGATGTTGCTGGTTGCTTGTATTGTTGGTGATAAGATGTAGGCGGTTGTGGCAAGTTCGAATACTGTGGGAAACTTGGTGTTTGATACAATGGTTGATAGGAAGATTGATGTCCCAAAGCCAACGGAGAGTTGTGATATGACAATGTTGGATGGTTTGCAAGTAATGCCAATGGTTCTTGATAAGATCCCTGAGAGATGTGTTTTTGGATCACGTGCTTCTCGTGTTGTTGCAAGAAGGCATAGAGTTGATCTAAATTTGACTTGTGCAAATCTCGAATCATCTTAACATCGGTGACATATTGACTCCATTCATGGGGTAACGTGTTCAAGAACTTTGTGTTTAGTTGAAACTGTTCAATCCTTAGATTATACACGTTCATGTCATTCATCAAAGTAGTGAAACGCCAGTAGTAATCATGAAGAGTCTCCTCTGGAATGTATGTAAACCTATCAAACAAGTCATACAATTGACACTCTCGTTCTTGCTTAGTTAAAGAAGTCCCTTGTAACAAAACAACTAATCGATCCCAAAGATTCTTTGCCACTGTGTGTTCACTTACCATTCTATAGATATCGGGTGGAAGGGCTTGAAGTATTGTCTGAACAGCCCTTTCATCTTCATCGGCAATGATTTTGTTAGCATCGGTTAACTCATGATACAACCTTTCATGCGTCACATTGTTAACGGTAACTTCTCCCCAATCTAATGGACCTTTTTCAATTGATTGAAGCATAAGTTGACCATTGGGTTTGCCCATGATGTACGTTTTCATGCGACCTTGCCATGCTTCAAATAAATCTTTGATGAGCAATGGTGGGCGAGTGTCGGTACCCAAGATGATTGAGATATCGGTAAGTGAAGTCATTGTAGACATGAATGAATGAGGATTCATTTTTAGAACACTTTACTGAAAAAGATTATCTTTTGATCGTTCAATGAAGTAAGGATGTGAAAAAAGGTTGTTGTCGATTTAGATCGTGTGTTGATGTATCAGTATTGAAATCCACTAAGAATCCTAGAAAAATATTCTAAATAAAACCAATCACTAATCTTCGTAATAATCCCCTATCTTCGGAATATCCTTGATTTTCAGATAAAATGATGGATTTTCGGAATACTTGATATTTTCAGAGAAATCTTCGGAATAACTTTGATTTTCTGAGAAATGATGGATTTTCGGAATACGTGATTTTTCAGAGAAATCTTCGGAATATTGGATCTTTTCAGATAAATCTTCGGAATAACTGGGTTTTCAGAAAAAAAAAAGATCTTCGGAATAATTGAACTTTTCAGAACTTTCTTCGGAATAAGTGGATTTTCAGAAAAAGAACCAATCTTCGGAATAAATGAACTTTTCAGAGATTTCTTCGGAATAAGTGGACTTTCAGAACTTTCTTTGGAATAAGTGGATTTTCAGAACTTTCTTCGGAATAAGTGGATTTTCTGAAAAAAACCAATCTTCGGAATAAATGAACTTTTCAGAGATTATTTCGGAATAAGTGGGTTTTTAGAAAAATCTTCGGAATAAATAACCCCTTCCGAAAAAGCTAATTTAAGACTTATAAACCCTTTTTCGAAATGAAAAATTTCCGAATAATAAACCCTTTTCCGAAATTCCTGGTACGTCTTGATGTACAGTAACTGAATAATAGCCAAAAATTACCCAAAAACACGAAATTGTTTTGTGATTTCTACCAAGATAATCAAACCGAATGTTTTGTTTACCACTTTAAACCATAAAATCACAAAAATTTTCAAGATTTGAGATAGATTATCCTAAAACACCCACTAACCCAAACAAACACTAAACAACACGAATCAACATACCTTAAATCATCCCATGCTCTTGATACCAATTGTAGAACAATGATAATCTTATAACTAATCAAGAGGGTTGTTGTTATTCTAGAGGGAGAAACAAGAGAGAGAGACAAAGAAACTTTTATTAAATGTGTAAAACAAACTAAACAACCAACACCCCTTTCCATGGTGGAAAGGGGTTTATATACCCAAGTCCTTAAGTGGACTAGGGCCTCCGGCCCATGAACATGCTCATGGGTCGGGCTAAACATAAGTATTACTTAAACAATACTACGAGCCTATATCTATATAGTTGGAGTGACCGAGACTTTCTAAATACACAAAACGTATTTCCAACAAACCGCCTAGGCGCTAGGGAACCGCCAGACTAGACACCGCTCCCTTTTTGTCCTTTAGTGGTGGAGGTCATATCTGATTATAAAAATATCTAGAAAGGATATTCCAAATCAAAAGGAAATATGCCATTTTAAAATTTTCAAATATTTAATTTAATAAAACATTTTCTTAAAAAGAAAGTTTAATCAAAAACTTGTCACACTTAATAAAAAGTGAGTTTTAAGAAAAGATTATATCACTTGATCACTTGATTAAGGTTAGTACTTGTTTATTCATACCTTAAGTGAAAATGGGTAAAATGAAAAAGACTTGAACTCAAGAATTCGCTTTTTGTTGTTTTCGTAAATGCTTGTTTTTACATATTGTCGTAATCAAAACTAAGCGAGACCAAAAAATGAAAGTAACGTTTTTAGGCATTATTGCATTTACAATCTCCCCCTTTTTGATTCCGACAATACATAAACTCAATCACACAAAAACAAGATTTTTCGAAGACGAGTTTATTCATTTCTCCCACTTTGTCGAAGGAAAAAGGTTTCACAAGTCGGTGTTGAAGAGACGAACTTTGCAAAGACTACCCCTTGGTGCTTACTCCCCCTTGCTTGGGGCACTGAGGAATCGAGATATGGTGAAAAGCTACATAGAAGGGTTAGTTGAATAAAAGAAAAAACCAAAAAGAGATAGCTATAGGTTACACACAAAAAAATAGAAGAGAAGAAAACACAATGACTAAGATCCAATTAAAGTCATATAAAATAAAAAGAGTCATACAAAGGATGTATGAAAGAGGAAACAAGCCACAAGCATAAATCTAAACCTAGTTAATCTAGAATTCTAAGATTTGCTTGAATTAGGTGTCTTGAGGATAAGCAACCAATGCTTATATGAAAGACAAGGTAGTGGCGGAATGTGGTGGTGATGGCTTGGTGGAGATCTCATAATCAAAGTGAAGAGGAGGCTTGATTAAGAAACTCATGATGTAGCTCAACTCCTCATAGATGTGTGCCATAGCAAGATGTTGATATTGACAACAATGACAATATGTCCCATGGTGCATGACATTATCATGAGAAGGAGGAAGAACACTAAAGGGTGGTGGTGGAAGAAAAGATATTTCACAATCAACATTATTGGTAGGAGAAATGTGATTAAGAGTGTTCTTGGGTGAAGTTGGATTGAAAGTGTTCTTGGGTGAGTTGGGATTGAAAGCAATTGGGGAAAATGGAGGAGAATCAAGGCTTTCATTAGGAGAGTAAGACATTTTGGGATGTGAAGTATGGAAAAATGCTTATGGTTATGTAGGGAAGGCTCAAGGTATTTTCGGACTGGTCAAAGGGTTGAAGCAAAGATTCTCAAAAATATTAGACTTATACAAGGCTTTTGACACCCCGTATAAAAATTAAAGTTCAAGTCTCGATATCTTAACGATTTGATTTCCGGCTTAAATTACGACTCAGTTGATTTTGGTAAAACAAATATTTTTGGTTGTTTATAAATAAAATGTGCAAGACAATTAAAGTAAATGACTTTAAAGTAAATCTAATTCTAATTTAAAGTAAATAGTGCAAGTAATTAAAAGCGAGACTAGAATTAAAAGGCACTAAATGTAAATAACGCAAACTTAAATCTAACTAAGGCAAACTTAAAACGCAACTAAAACTAAAACTTAAACTAAGGCAAGGCTAAAATAAAACTAAGGTAAGTAAATTAAAAGTGCGACTAAGTAAAAGCTCGAAATTAAAAAGGCAGAAAACTAAAAACTAAGATTTCCCTATCCGGAATAAACCCCTATTCGGAATAAAAGGCTATCCGGAATAATACACCTATTCGGAATAATACCTCTATCCGGAATATCTGTCCCTATTCGGAATAAAGTCTTATACGGAATAAAGTGCCTACTCGGAATATTTGGCCTATTCTGAATATTGTCACCTATTCGGAATATCCTCCTATCCGGAATACACTCCCTATGTGGAATAATACTCCTATGCGGAATCTTGAGCCTATTCGGAATAAACAGCAACTCGGAATAATCTCCTCTACTCGGAATATCAGTCTATGCGGAATAAATTCCACTACTCGGAATATCCACCTTATGCGGAATATCAAATATTCCGCATGGACATCCTCTAAGGACCTTTATTCGGAATAAAAGGGAAGATCAGCAAGTTACCTGGGAAATTACAGTAACAACTCGCGAAGAACAAGGGAACGAGATATAGCACGAATATAATCAAAACAAAGCTAAATCAAACACAAGATTAAATCAAACTAATAACAAAGCATCTATTAAGCATAAACAATCAATCCAAAACAATCAAAATCACAAAACTTAATCAAAATAATCAAAACCACTTGATCAAAATAAGAAAAATAAGAACATGAACATGAACATAAATAATAAGAATCAAAGATTAAGAAAGGTAGAATGAGATTAACAAGATAAAGATAAAGATTAACAAGAATTAAAAGTAAAACTTACTTGAAATTAAATGGTAATTAAGGTGCAAGACAAGGTAATTAAATTTGACAAGTATTTAAATGACAATGTAATTAAAAGTGGAAGAACTAATTGTCACGATTAGCCAACAAGAATGAAATGTAAATCCTAATGACTATTTATAGGGGAGGATTAAGGAAGCTTCCTCCCTTCTTTCCTTTTCTCTTAATTGCGTCATTAAGTCCCTCCTTCTTTTAATCTTCATTAATTGCATACTTAGTCCTTTTCTTCTAATCTTCTTTAAACTTGGACTTAAGGGACTTTTGGCTTCGGGATTTCTTTGAACTCATCTTTAAATTCTTCAATAAAATAGACTTGAATTCTTCGGCTTTTGATAAACTTCCGTCTTTTGACTTTTTCTTCGATAAATCTTCAGAATTGGTCTTGGACTTCCGTTCTTTTTGCACTCTTGACTTCTTGACTTCGTCTTTCATCTTTTTATTCAATAAAAGTCCGTAAATGCCCGTGAATGTCCGTGTTTTCTCCACTTTTCACCTTTTCGTCCTAAATCACAACAAAAACACAAACCACGCATAATTCCGACATAAAAGACATAAAGTACACGTTTTGGTCCGGTTATTATTGTAATTAAGTGGTAGAAAAGATGGGTGTTTACACACCTATCAAATCCCCTACACTTGACCATTGCAATGTCCTCATGCAATGCATTAGTTACAAAGCAAGATTACACTTTTCATCATAATTAATCCACGTTGGCCTTTATTAAAGAGATAGAAAATTAAAGACATAAAATATAAAGAAATCAAAAGCATACCTTGGGTTTTGGAAATGTCATGAATAATCATCATCCTCAAGTTTTCACTTTCTCCAAACAAAGCTTAAAAACGAGATCATTGTTATTATAAGTTAGTAAACTAACACGAACTCATGTGGGCCAATTACTCACTTAGACTCCCTTATTCCTAAGGGTATCTCTTATATTTTATTATTTGTCTTGAATGATCACGAGGATGCATTGTTTGACTTATTTCGATAGTTATTAAGTCTGAAAATAAAGTGAATGATTTAATCAATAGTTAGTTGAAGGACAAAATCTTTTAAAACTGCTTCTCGGGACCTCATAAAGTTCATATCTTGGCATAACTCGTTTCGCGATTTGAGACCTTTCTCGGACCGATATTTGGCAGCGACTTCATACTTCAAATCTTGAGAGACATTCATAAAATTATGGTCTTCTCTTCATAATGGAATTTCTTCACTTGAAGTTTTGAGAGATTCATACTTGGACCACGACTTCTTCATTTTTTTCTCCAATCTTTATTTTGGACTTTGATATACAACGATCCGCCTCTTTTTATGACTTGGATCTATTTATCCTCATACCTTGTTAGGGTCTTTTCGGATACACTTCTCCGTGACTTTTGGGGAGTTTTGCTTTACGTCGTGTGTCTTGATCCTTCATATTGATTTTCGATAAATGATTCTTCACATCACTTTTGGATCTTTAGCAACAAAATATAGCCCTCATGCCTTGTTAGGGCATTTTCGGACTCGCCAATCTTCGCATCCCGCTTCAATAAGTTATGCCTTGGCTATGAACTCTAATCCATACCGAGCAACTTTTAAACGATCTTGGGCTAGAAGCTAAGTAACTTTTCAAATCGTACAACCCTATTTATTAGCAGATAAATTATTAGTAAACGATGGGAGAATAGGCTCATAATTAACTCACATAAATTCACGAAAGAATACCGAACTTATAATTGGCTCTATCATCTCTCGTTCTCCACAGTTTAAAATCTCAAGTAATGAGACTCGTGGATACTTAGCCTATAAAATCAAGGTTTTGGGTTTTCGAGTCTCCTATAGGATTTTGCAAATTCTTAGACTCTTTCAAGTTTAGAAATCGCATTTTAAAGTTCCCTTGATAAACGACTCTCTAGGATTAATTATAGGAACTTGCGAAAAGTTCTTGTTCTTAACCCGTGAGAGTTAAGACTTTCGTGTTTTATAGCTCCCTATATAAAAGCCTAGCAATACTTGACTTAAACACGTTAAGGAAACTAGCTAGAGTAACTTAGATAAGTAAACTCGGGTTGAGTCAAAAGATTCACAACGTTTAAAAATTAAAACCACTTATTAAACATTTATTCAAATAAGGAAATAAAATAAACTATACAAAAGGAAAAACCAATAGGCCAAAATAGATCAAAAATTTTGAAAAATGTCGAAAAATTGATTTTCCGGTTAAAATGAGGACAAATACAAGGAAAAGACCACTTAACTTCGATTGAAGTCCCCCCTACACTTAAGATAAACATTGTCCTCAATGTTTAAGCATGTGGGAGTAAACTCCCCTATACTTAGGACATTGTGCACGTTGTTTAAATCTCGCTAAGGAAAAGACAACTAAAGAGATTCCTTATTTAATATTAAGAAAATATAAAATAGTGAATCGAAAAGAGTTTAGGATAGAACCGGGAAGAAGTAGAACACGGAATCACGGGTCGTCAAGAATCATCAAGAGTGGATCATTGAAGCTCGAATCCCTGATTAAGAAGTGGGGAGAGGAAAGCAAACCAACGGGTCTCCCCTACACTTATGATAAAGAAAACAAAAATATAGATGCATGGGTTGCCTCCCAAGAAGCACTTAGTTTTTGTGTACCGAGTCGTGAGCCTGACTCGACCTTGATCATCAACGGAAGAAGCATGAAACATATCCACCAGGATCAAAGACATAGTTTTCATCCATCAATAAGCACGAGCTTAAGGCGAACAAGGCAAGCCAAAGAAGAAGTGGCAGGGTTCCCTTAAGCAGCGATGGAGCACGGTGGAAGCAAGGGTGAAGTTCAAGCATGTCTTCAAAATGTCCACAGATTTTTCCTTTTATTTCATCAGGTGGATACTGAGATGGCTAAAGACTTCAATACCGGGGTCGAACACCTTTTCCTTCAGGGGAAAATAGCACTCAGGCTTAGCCGAGTGTGAAGAAGATCCGCAAAGAAGCACAACATCGTCCTCAGAAGGGGGACAAAGAGGTATCAAATCATATGTGCAACGGATATTGGTGTCAACCGGTTTCTTCTCCTTTGACAGAATGTTCTTCAAATCCAAAGTAGGATCAAGACGATAATCTTCAAAGTCATAAGGAGGAGCATCACTCTCATGAGGGAAGTAAGTGTTGAGAAATTCAGAGAAATCTTCCTCAAATGAATAATCGTCCAAAGTAGGATCGAGTGATGGCAGAGGATCTTCATCATGTGAAGAATCGCTCGAGAGAGTATCAGCCTCATCAAAATCATCGTATGTAGGCATCTCGGGATACTCAAAAGTACAATCATCAAAAGCATCCGAGTCTGAGCTAGAATCATCATCATAAGCATCAAAGACCGGTGGAGAATCATAAATGGGAGAAGCGTCCAAAGTAGGGAGAGAATCATCCACATCATCATTAAAAAGTGGATTATCAATGCAAGAGTCGAATAGAGGATTGTCGTAGACGACAAAGTCATCGAGCACATTTATCATATTCACTGATTCTCGGCCTCCAAAGGATTTGCCTGTAAGCTTCCCCATTTTAAAAACTTTTGAATCATCCCCCACTCGTAAGATTAACTCGCCTTCGGCCACATCCACTAAAGCTCGTCCGGTTCTTAAGGAATACGAGGGTCCATTTCATAATCAACTACGACAAAATCGACCGGGAAAGTAAATGTGCCAACTTTGATGAACATGTCTTCGGCTATACCAACGGGGTAAGCGAGAGTGCGGTTTGCAAGTTCGAGAGTCATCTTTGTTGGAATGAGGTCGGGTAATGATAGTGTTTTCCAAACACTCAATGGCATCAAATTAATACTAGCCCCGAGATCAGCAAGGGCAGTAAATTCTTCAGTTTTGTTGAACACGCAAGGCAACACAAAACGACTGGGATCTCCAAGCTTTTCCGGTAATTCTTTAAGAATAACTGCTGAGCAGTTTTCATTTAAGCGTGTGTTGGTGAGTTCAATCAGCTTCTCCTTCTTGCTAAGCAATTCCTTGAATGCTTTGACAAATTTCGGCATGTGGCAAAGTGCTTCAACAAGGCTAATGTTGATGGTAATTTGAGATAGCATTTCCACATATTTTGATACTTGACAGTCATTCTTGGTTAGCTCGTTGGTCTTGCCTATGCGAGAAGGGTATGGGATTCTAGGTTTATAGGTGGAAGGTGAAGGTGTAGTAGGTAAAGGTTGGGATGTTGAAGGGTCCTTCCTAGAGACATCGTCATGACGAGGCGGAGACGGTAATGGTGTACTAATACTAGGTGTAGGAGGAGTAGGGATACATGGTGGTGGAGGAGGTGTAGATGATGGTGGTGGGATAGGTGTATCGACAATGGTAATTCCACTAGGCGTAGTTATAGCACTCACATTAGCTCGCGGATTGGTGACGGTGTTTGAAGGTAGATAACTTGAAGTAGAAGGTTGAGTGGCGGGCAAGAAACTAGCCAACAGATTCTTTAATTCAGTTGTTTGAGTGCTGAAGGAGGATTGAATATTATCACGAACCTCGGTTCTAATGTCATTTCCTTGCTTCAGGATATCTCCTTTCAAATTGATTATTTGGCTCTGTAGATTCTTGATTTGCTCACCTTGAGTTCTCATTGTGGCTCCAACATCGGAATTAATGGGTAGGGTTTGTTGGGTGGGTGGTTGATAAGGGTTAGAAGCTTTTGGTGGGATTTGGTTGCTTCTATTGTAGTTGTTGGCGGGATTTTGGTTTTGAGGAGAAAAACCGGGTGAAAGGTAGTTGTTGGAACGGTAGCTCAGCAAATTTCTATCCCCTTGTTGTCTAGCTTGGTAATTTTCCGGTGAATAATTACCGTAAGCAGCATACACATTTTCCGGATTTCCTTGTGTCGAAGGACAATCGGTGTATGAGTGAGGACCGCCACATGTTTCACAAGGATTAGCAACCGCTTTAACTTGTTGTTGTTGTTGGTTTGAAGCTAGAAGCATAATACTTTTGCTCATTTCGGTCATCATGCGGGTGAGTTCGGTCATCTCAGGGTTTGCTGAGGTAGAAGAAACATTGACTCTCGGGTTGTTCCTTGAAGAAGCAGAGGAATCCCAGTTTTTATGATGAGTAGTCATGTTCTCAATTAACTCTCTACACTCCTCGGGTCTCCTTTTCATGAATGTGCCACCGGCGGCTGCATTAATCGTATCACGATCACGAGAAGTCAAACCGTTGTAGAAAGTATCTATTAAGGTCACAGGGAGCATGTTGTGGTTTGGACATCTATCGATCAAGACATTATATCTCTCCCAAGCGTCAAAAAGAGATTCATCAGGGTCTTGCATGAAACCGCTGATCTGATTGCGAAGGCTCGTGACCATGGATGGTGGAAAGTAGCGCGGCAAAAAGCGTTGAGTCATATCATCCCAAGTGTGAATAGAATTCTTCGGGAGACGATCAAACCATTTCTCGGCATGATGTAATAAAGTGTGTGGAAAGAGTTGTAGGCGAAGTTCATCCATTGTGGCATCGGCGAACTTCATGCTTTGGGTGATTGTAATGAACTTGTCGAGGTGTTTGTTGGCATCATCATCAGGCAATCCACGGAATGGGTTTGTTTGCACTTGCTGAATCATGTGGTGCTTCAATGAAAACTCAGGAGCGTTGATTTGCATCGGCGCAATCGGTCCTCCTCGTCCAAACATAGTTGGTTGACAAAGTTCCTCCATGGTCCGAAGATCAGGCTGTGGAAGAGCATTGTTGTTATTATTAGGGTGCGGTGGATTATTGTTGTTAACACCAGACATAGCTAAATCTTCTTGAGGCTCGGGCTCTTGATAGTTAGAAGATCTAGTACGCATGCACCTACAAAGACAAAAGAAAAAGAAATCAAACACAAAGACAATATATATACACAAGAAAGATAAAATCTTTTTTGATTTTTGAAATTTTTAATTTTTATGTATTTTTATCAATTTTTTAATTTTTATGGATTTTTGAATTTTTTATGCAAGAAAAGTAACGCTCACAAGTGAACGGATCCCAAAAAGCAACGCGTCTCTCACGGAAAACCGTTTATCTTTACGAAAAGAGCCGACAGCGGCGCCATTTGATACAAGGCTTTTGACACCCCGTATAAAAATTAAAGTTCAAGTCTCGATATCTTAACGAATTGATTTCCGGCTTAAAGTACGACTCAGTTGATTTTGGTAAAACAAATATTTTTGGTTGTTTATAAACAAAATGTGCAAGACAATTAAAGTAAATGACTTTAAAGTAAATCTAATTCTAATTTAATGTAAATGGTGCAAGTAATTAAAAGCGAGACTAAAATTAAAAGGCACTAAATGTAAATAACGCAAACTTAAATCTAACTAAGGCAAACTTAAAACGCAACTAAAACTAAAACTTAAACTAAGGCAAGGCTAAAATAAAACTAAGGTAAGTAAATCAAAAGTGCGACTAAGTAAAAGCTCGAAATTAAAAAGGCAGAAAACTAAAACTAAGATTTCCCTATCTGGAATAAACCCCTATTCGGAATAAAAGGCTATCCGGAATAATACACCTATTCGGAATAATACCTCTATCCGGAATATCTGTCCCTATTCGGAATAAAGTCTTATGCGGAATAAAGTGCCTACTCGGAATATTTGGCCTATTCTGAATATTGTCACCTATTCAGAATATCCTCCTATCCGGAATACACTCCCTATTCGGAATAATACTCCTATGCGGAATCTTGAGCCTATTCGGAATAAACAGCAACTCGGAATAATCTCCTCTACTCGGAATATCAGTCTATGCGGAATAAATTCCACTACTCGGAATATCCACCTTATGCGGAATATCAAATATTCCGCATGGACATCCTCTAAGGACCTTTATTCGGAATAAAAGGGAAGATTAGCAAGTTACCTGGGAAATTACAGTAACAACTCGCGAAGAACAAGGGAACGAGATATAGCATGAATATAATCAAAACAAAGCTAAATCAAACACAAGATTAAATCAAACTAATAACAAAGCATCTATTAAGCATAAACAATCAATCCAAAACTGTGACAATCCGTCAATTTATGATTGATATTTTATTCTCGAATATTATTTAAAAACATTATTTTAATGTTACAATATGAACTCACATATTTTTGGGAAGAAATTTGGATTTACGTCTTGAAGTAGCATCGACTACGTTTAAACCGGAGGATTCAACGTTACGTGTTCACGTTTACATACACCGTCTACGGTGACAGTCCGACATTTCAGAAAATAAATTTATTCGCGAATATTATTTTGGAGTTTTAAATTTGTGTTGGTTCATAAACTCATAAATTTACGAGAAGAGATTAGGACTTACGATTTTATTTTAACGTCCTTTACGACTTAACCGGAAACCTTAGGATTACGTATTTACGTTTTCGAACTCCGTTTTTGATGAGACAATTTTATTGGATTCGTTTTGTGACGTCGATTCATAATTTATAAAAACGTTTTTCGTAAAACGACCCGAGGGCACGCAAATCGAGGAAACTAGAATCGAGGAGTACCCGTAAATAAATGGGATGAGACAAGTGGGACACTTGTCCCACCCCACTCCAAAACCGGCCTTAAGTTAACTAGTAACACCATGAGGTGTCAAAAATGTTAGCTACTAGTTACATGTGTAAGCCATGCTTACTTTGTAAGCTAAGGCTTACACCAAAACCATCAAACCATACCACTCTTCTCACACACTCATGCAAACAACTTACAATTTCCTCTCTACTCCTCATTTTGGCCGTCCCATATTCACAAACAAAACCCTCATTTGACCAAAACATCACCACAAATCTTATGTTATTCTTGCATAAGATGATATCCTTTTGAAGACTTATTGAATGGAGGTGATTATAACATCCATGGAGGAGTTTCCTTGGTGTCTTGAGGCTGATTTTCCCAAGGTGTTTATGAAGCATGGTGGTCATGAAGATGGTCTTGGTGCATCACAAGTTTCTCCATCAAAAATCCATGTTTTGATCACAACCTACATCATCATGGTGGTATAAAGATTGTCCTCCTCAACTTCTTGTTATTTTGATTATGTAAACATGTATTTTATTTCCTATTGTATATGTATATGATGATTATATGATGATAAAAATGTTATGTGGGGATTTGTTGTTGATAAATATGATTAAAAAGGTGAAAAACTATAAGAAACAAGGTTAAAATCTTAGTTAAATTTGATGGCTGTATAAAACAGTAAAGAACCATATGGTAAACTGATAAAATGATGAAGTAGAATGGATTTACAGTAAGCTATGGGTCTTGTACACATGTGAGAGTTGGCCATGCAATGGAATCATTGTAATGAGTGAGATATGATCAAAACAAGTTTAAGGTATAAATCTGAGGTTACTGTTTTGGACGATTTTTAGAAAATACATAGAAGATGATTCAACAGTAGCTATAAAAGAGTTAAATGTAGCACATATTATGTAGTTTATGTGATAAAAATTTGAGCTTCTATCTCCATATAGAACTCAAGATATGGCAGTTTTGGTGAAGATGAAAATAAAAATCAGATTTTGGAAAATAAAGTATAATACTATTATATAAGCACTCAAAATTATATTGTATAAAATGTAAAGTTAAAACCCACTAACTCTTGGATTTTATTTATATAAATATGTACAATGATAAATAAGTGGACATTTTATAAAAATGGTAACTTGTTAAGTTTTATAAGTTATAAAAACTATAAACATGATTTTTACGACTTTTTCGGCTATTGCCGTAAAATTAACATTTTTGTTAAATAAAACTTAGATGGTTGGACCCGTCTAATGAAAACTTTATAAAACTTATATACTGATATATAGACATGTATAACAAGTAAAAACCGATAAAAACCCGAACTATAGGACATACGGACATTAACGAGTTAAATAAACATATTGGACTAATAAATGGACTAAATAGGATAAAAACTTGTAAAAAGAATCTATTGGGCATAACCCATTTAGGCCCAACTTGTAAAGCATAAATACTAATAATATAAGTATAACAAGGATTAATACAAGTTAAGAACTTATAATAGGCTTATTTGACCTAAAACACGTAAATAGATAAAACGAGAAAACTAGTATAAAAGTTATCGACACATAACGCAAAAATGAGTAAATGAGGATATGTAAACCAACTTGATCATCATATATATATAATCATCATATGTATACATAATTGATATTTTTATAAAGTCATTGGACATGAGTCTAAGACGAGTATTATTTGTCTAGGTTTCCGTGATTGAAGCACGTACCGTACGTCCGAATTGCCGATAACCCGCCTTCCCATATCAACGTGAGTTCATAGCCTCGCACTCTTTTAAATGTCTTTATAAATGTTTTATAAACCCGCGAGGGAGATAACATGTTAGATTTTATAAAATAGGACACCATTTGTCCCGATTGTTTGTTTATTGATTTTGGACCCGAATGATTGAATGACCCGATTGTATGACCCGATAAATGATTAATGGACTCGATAGATGAAATTAAATGGATTATTAAAGTTAGGTTATGTCACAAAAAGTCCCATTAGCATGAATTGTGAACTACCTGGATTTGGTAGACGCTTATGCATTTAATAGTACTATTTGGGGACGATCACCCCAGTTCGCGCCTTGACGGTTGATCCCCGTTGTGCCACATTGATCGGTAAG
The DNA here is from genome assembly GCA_025667525.1 of Glebionis coronaria. Taxonomy (NCBI): domain Eukaryota; kingdom Viridiplantae; phylum Streptophyta; class Magnoliopsida; order Asterales; family Asteraceae; genus Glebionis; species Glebionis coronaria. The sequence goes on from JANFOE010000851.1 coordinate 268,924, forward strand.
CGAATTTATGTATGAGAAGATTTCCATAGCTTGACCTTTGTGACGACACGCTACTTTAGATGGGCAAAATTTGTATCGGGTTAGCTACCCGTTGTTGGTTTAGTAAGGTAACAATGTCACGCGGCTTATAATAATCCAAAATTAACGAAATACTAATAGACGCTCCGAATTACGATGTATTGCCTGACTAGCAATACAGGGTCATACTATTGATATTATGTTTGTGTTTTGGTTTCTATAACCATATTCATATAACGGTTTTTATTTAATCTATACAACGTTGTAAGACGTATTGTATGATGTTTTTACGACATTAGCTCGTATAATAATTTTTAAGGCAAATGCCTATATTATGATTTTCGATAAGGATTTATATAAAATGACTTTGGCTATTTTATGGCCTATTACAAAGATTTGTATAAAATGATTTTGGCTATTTTACGGCCTATTACAATGATTTGTACGAATTGATTTTTGGTACTAATTTTATACCAAAGTTATATTGATGGAATTTATTAAACTCTATGAATTCACTCGGCGTTATCGCTGACCTTTTCTTTTAACATGTTTTATCTCAGGTACTTGAAGGTAATTCTCGGGAAGACGACAAGAATTCATGGCCCACACTTAAACAATAATTTCCATTCAAATTCTTTGTAAAACTTGTATGAAATAATAAGACTTGGGACCGATGTAACTTTGATATTTATGAATGGAAATGCTTTTATTATTAAACGACGCGATTTTTATGCGTTGTCTATGATGTGAGTAATGTGCTATCCCGTAACACCAACGATTCTTCCGCTGTATTGAGTTGTATAAATTTGGGGGTGTTACAGTTTGGTACCAGAGCTCTCGTTATAGAGAACGAAAGATTTTTTTAAACCAAGGTTTTGAATAAAACATTTCAAAATCTTTTTACTAAAAACATTTTTCTAAAAATGTCTAAAAATCTTTTGACTATAACGGTGCCGAAGAATTCCCGAGTTACCGACAAGGCCAAGACTGAGAAGTGTTACTTTAATATATATATATATAACTTGGATTATATATATCTATATGATGTAATTTTATTACATGATTGTTTGATGATTATTTTGATATTTATACGAGGTATGTATACGACGTAGATTGTCACAAGAAACCCTAAATCCCCTAGTAAATTAATCGAAGCTATTCTCGTAGGAATTCTAGCTATCCAGATCTAAACCAAGTTGAGGATATTTATGATCCCACCAAATGGTTGATATTCGTAGAATTGTAGACATTAGTTGATTGTGATATTGAAAAAGAATTGGCGAGATTAAATCTGATATCGATGTCATGACGATCTTTCCTTATAGAGTGGAGTTTGACAAAACGTTACAACCTAGAAAGATGTCATCTGATTCGTTGTCATCCAATTCTTAAATTTGAAATCGAAAGGGTGAATGTTGCACTTGAGGCTGTCATTGGAACCATTACCTAAAAGCCTCATGCCACTAGTACCTTTCCGAGAAGTCTAGTTGAATGATCAAGTCATTTCATACTAGTGACTCATTTGATAATTGTTGTTGTAAGAACTAATAAGATTGGGAATTAAGTGTTGCTTCATATTGAGATTGTATTGCCTTTACAAGGCCGAAGAATAAGGTTGTAAATATTGGAATATGAGGTAGGATGTCGAATTGAGTATAAAATTGGTTAAAAACTTGAATAAAGTAAAATTTAACCTGTATGGAATATGAGATTGTTAATATGAGTCGTTAAGTTATGTGATTGAATTACAAGGTTTTAAACGATTGTTAGTTTGTGTTAAAGGTTGTTCCTAGGCCATTGTCCACTAACGAGGATGCCCAGTGTCCAATAAATAAATTGAAGAAATCTTCTTCTAAATTGGGACCGATGGATCTTCCAGGACAGGCAGGACACCTAATGACTCTTGTAGATTAGTATTCATTGTGGTATCTTTTAAAAATAATCCCTAACTTAACTGAGATATCAGTTGGTAGGATGAGTTTTGAGAATTGTATGACATAGTGACACGTAATGTGTTACGGTACAATTTTGACTTGTTTGTGATTAATGAAAAGACTACCTTTGATTGCTAAATTCTACACGTATCGATGTTATCTATCTTTTATTGTTTCATTCTAATGTCCGCATTAGTGATGCAACCGTTGAAAAAGTACTCATCTTGATTTGAGTTACGTTTTGAATCATTCTTCGTGAGTGCCATCGAGATCATGAACCTCATGATTATTTGGCTAAGCTCATTTCTTATTAGATTGTAGTTAGTTATGGGTGAACAACCCCTCATCACTATTTTGCAGATCACTCCTTCTTTTTATAAGATAAAACAGTATGCCTTGTGAAAAATTGAATTTTCATCACTATAAGGATTATTCAAAGTAAGATTTATAAGTGATTGTTATCGAAATGAAGTTGTTTATAAAACACGTTGGAAAACTTAATTGTTTTCATAACAAAGAAAATCTTTGTCAATTTATTCTTGATTCTTATTTAAGAATTAAGCATGAAAATGTTTTTACTATAAACATGACGATAAAATTTTGACGAACTGAGTATTGCATCGTTAATCTTGAAATTATATATAGTTGCGCGCCTACATACAATTTGGAATGGACTATGCAAGACTGATTAGTAGTCACCATAAAACTAATGAATAAACACTACATTTTCTTTAAAGATTGTGAAAGATTAAATTTTATGAGATCTGCAAGAAGTGCAAAATAGGGACATAATGTTAGAGACATCTACATATGTGCTCGTGCCATCTATTGTTCTGAGTCGAATTTACTCATCTGTGGAAATTGTCTTATTTGACAATTGACAATTCTTTCTTGTCCAATTCTCCCGTAGTGAGATTCTTAGGAAAAGTATTTGATTACCAAGTGTTGATACCCGACTGGATGTATCGACGTTCCTATCATTTCTTTTGATTTGATTTCATTTGAATGACCTGGGTAACGATCCAAGGAGCTTTCGAATGCGTACTCAAATTATGAAAACATGGGATATATTCATATTCGTTAAATGTTTTCGTCTGTATCTGATTTGAAATTCTCTCGCATAGATTATGCGTTGACCTTACTCTTTTAATAAGTAGTTGTGTATCCTAATATCCTTGAACTTGTGAAGTATTATGAGTTATTATTAGACTTTTGAGAAGTTCACATCTTATCGACGGCAATAAAACTGAAAAGTTGGTAATGCCAGTAGAATGGATTGATTGATTATGACGTGACGACATTGTCTTAATTGATGGGAACTCGAGTAGAAATCCCCTAAAAGATAAGATGTTGATTATCAAAAGTGATCTAAATAATTCTTGGTGGATGACGATATCCTGTATTTAGACTTGAAATTATATTGTGATTGGTTGTGAATTAGTCATAGATGTTATAATCTAGAAAGAACCTAATATGAATTCATTAAAAGATGATAATGTTATCTGAAGCTTTAGTAAGTATTTGTTGGTGAATTACCTAGACTTTCGCCATTAAGGCAAGTTGAAATTGATATTGATTATATTTCCGGTGCTGCACTTGTGGCTTGTGCACTGTACGTCAGCACCATCTAAATAAAAGGAATTACCGTACAACTAAAAGAGTTGTCGGAGAAAGATTTTATTATACCAAGTCTGTCATCCTGAAGAGCTATGGTGTTATCTTTCCTTATATTTATAGATTACTGTGAACTGAGTAAATTGACAATCGAAAACGATATCCATAACTCGAAATGGAAGATTTGTTCGATCATTTACAAGGTTTTTGATCCTCAACATGGTTATCATCAACTTCGCATCTGTGAAAAGGATTATTTATTCCAATCACTACATCCGGTACTTGTAATGAACGTTATGAGTTTCACGTGATGTCGTTTGGATTGACTAACACACATGTAGCATTCATAAATTTGGTGAATCACGTGTGTAGGCTGTAACTTGATAAATTCATGCTCGTGATCATTAAGGATCATTTGTTTGTTCATAAGAATAAGAATGAGTTAATAATTATTTATAGATTGACCTGAATTAGCCGAACAATGAAAACCTGAACCTTGAATAATTAACACGTGATTAAAGACTTGAACCTTTACATGATTTAACCATGTGATTAATAGATAATGGAATATAAATTGAGTCTTCAAAAATTAAGAGCCCTTTTAAGACTTTGGATTTTACCAAAAAGAAATGGAAATATGTTTTGACAAATGTTTTAACAAAGGATTTTAAAGGGATTATTCCCTTATACACAAACCATTTAACTAAACTTCTGTTTAGGGGTAAATGTTTGTGTATACCTCAAGATAACTTAAGAAGGACTGAGTAAAACCATTTATACCATAACCTGAAAACTTAAAACGACAATTTTTGCTTTTCAAACTAAGAAATTTAAAACTTTTACGTTTACGCTTCATAAAAATTAACTAATAATAATTAATTATAATAATTATCGACGCTTTAGACGTCAGATTGAGTAAAACGGATAAAAATGATAGATGAGACGAAACTGAAACTTAGAAAATATGAAGAAAGGTGAACGTAATTACTAACGCATAATATAGAAAGAATATTTGAGTGAATTGTGAACATGATAATTATATCATCATGAGAGGTGAATATAGATACCGACATATTATATAGAAAGTATAAAGATTCAATTAAGATATATTTCTTAATAATGAAGGTGCAAAATAAATTGCTGAACGATATAAAAATAAACAATGTTTATAAAAAGGATAATATAAATAGTAAAAGGGATTCGCGACTAATATGAATCATTAGAATTGAGAAGCCGATGGCGTTAAATGATTTAAAAATCCATTTGTGATTGTCTAAATATAGAAGATTGTGAGATATAGTTATGTTGGAATTTGTAAGTATAAGTATTATATGTATGTCATTATTGACTAAAAGTATCTTTGTCTGAAGAAGTTGTACTAATGGCGAATTATGAAGGCAGACATCGCCTCATACATTAGTAAACGTCTAGCTATTGCAAAGGTCATCATATGAATCTGATTCGATTTGGCTCATCGTCGACAGACTGACCAAATCTGCTAATATCATTCTCGTTAATGATAAATGCAAAAGAGTTATGTAAACATAGCATGCCTGTATCAATCATCTATATCAAGATCCTCGCTTCGCATCGAATTTCTAGAGATTTGCTCAGAAATCATTGAGAACGAACCTTGATGAGAGTACTATGTACCACCCCAAATCGAAGGGACGAGGTAAAGTAACGATACAAGGTAATATAAGTGATGTTTTGTGTTTGAATGATTGACCTTTGGTAATGAACCGTATAATCGTTTCCCTTTGAAAAGATTATCATTGATAATCAGCGTATTAGGACCGAGATCTAATCTTGTTAGGATCTAAATCTTAGAGCATCTGTAAGCAAGAGTTGAGATGAAGACACCCGACATACACCCATTATGAGTTGGACATGTCTCTTAGGTTTAAGGTTTCCTATGATGGCGAACCTATCCTTGCAAAATACCCGAACCGCGAGATCTGAAATGATTGTTGAAATTAGGATCTGATTATTGACTGCCGGTAGTGGGCAAGAGGTTACGTGAATGTGAAATGTAGATCTTGAAGTACCAAATGGGTAGCGAAGTTATGCCAAAAATTTTAACCTTGGAAAAATGAATTCATGATCTGACAAATCATGGGATATAAGTCCCCGTTGTATGGGACCATTGAAATGATGTAAAAGTTGGGATTGAAAGGCATATAAGTTGGATCTACCCTAGGACTTCAAGAACCGCGTGAATTATGTTTCGTAAATCGAGCTTGATGGAATATCTATCAAGTGAGAATCTGAATTCTTCTTAATAGAGCTTAGATCGGCGAAAAGTTGCATTCATCAAAAACCCGTGAACATCATGGATAGAGAAAGTAAGTCAACATTAAGCCTGATCTTATTCCCGTATTTATGTTTGATAGAACTCGCATATTATAATGAATTGCACTTGTGAGAAAAGACCGAATGTGGAGGAAATACCCACATGGCTTTAACTCTATAAGAAGCGAGTAGTAAGGTAAGATGATCTTTGAGGACAAAGATCCTGTTTAGGGGTAAATGCTGTGACAATCCGTCAATTTATGATTGATATTTTATTCTCGAATATTATTTAAAAACATTATTTTAATGTTACAATATGAACTCACATATTTTTGGGAAGAAATTTGGATTTACGTCTTGAAGTAGCATCGACTACGTTTAAACCGGAGGATTCAACGTTACGTGCTCACGTTTTCATACACCGTCTTCGGTGACAGTCCGACACTTCAGAAAATAAATTTATTCGCGAATATTATTTTGGAGTTTTAAATTTGTGTTGGTTCATAAACTCATAAATTTACGAGAAGAGATTAGGACTTACGATTTTATTTTAACGTCCTTTACGACTTAACCGGAAACCTTAGGATTACGTATTTACGTTTTCGAACTCCGTTTTTGATGAGACAAATTTTATTGGGTTCGTTTTGTGACGTCGATTCATAATTTATAAAAACGTTTTTCGTAAAACTAACCGAGGGCACGCAAATCGAGGAAACTAGAATCGAGGAGTACCCGTAAATAAATGGGATGAGACAAGTGGGACACTTGTCCCACACCACTCCAAAACCGGCCTTAAGTTAACTAGTAACACCATGAGGTGTCAAAAATGTTAGCTACTAGTTACATGTGTAAGCCATGCTTACTTTGTAAGCTAAGGCTTACACCAAAACCATCAAACCATACCACTCTTCTCATACACTCATGCAAACAACTTACAATTTCCTCTCTACTCCTCATTTTGGCCGTCCCATATTCACAAACAATTCCCTCATTTGATCAAAACATCACCACAAATCTTATGTTATTCTTGCATAAGATGATATCCTTTTGAAGACTTATTGAATGGAGGTGATTATAACATCCATGGAGGAGTTTCCTTGGTGTCTTGAGGCTGATTTTCCCAAGGTGTTTATGAAGCATGGTGGTCATGAAGATGGTCTTGGTGCATCACAAGTTTCTCCATCAAAAATCCATGTTTTGATCACAACCTACATCATCATGGTGGTATAAAGATTGTCCTCCTCAACTTCTTGTTATTTTGATTATGTAAACATGTATTTTATTTCCTATTGTATATGTATATGATGATTATATGATGATAAAAATGTTATGTGGGGATTTGTTGTTGATAAATATGATTAAAAAGGTGAAAAACTATAAGAAACAAGGTTAAAATCTTAGTTAAATTTGATGGCTGTATAAAACAGTAAAGAACTATATGGTAAACTGATAAAATGATGAAGTAGAATGGATTTACAGTAAGCTATGGGTCTTGTACACATGTGAGAGTTGGCCATGCAATGGAATCATTGTAATGAGTGAGATATGATCAAAACAAGTTTAAGGTATAAATCTGAGGTTACTGTTTTGGACGATTTTTAGAAAATACTTAGAAGATGATTCAACAGTATCTATAGAAGAGTTAAATGTAGCACATATTATTTAGTTTATGTGATAAAAATTTGAGCTTCTATCTCCATATAGATCTCAAGATATGGCAGTTTTGGTGAAGATGAAAATAAAAATCAGATTTTGGAAAATAAAGTATAATACTATTATATAAGCACTCAAAATTATATTGTATAAAATGTAAAGTTAAAACCCACTAACTCTTGGATTTTATTTATATAAATATGTACAATGATAAATAAGTGGACATTTTATAAAAATGGTAACTTGTTAAGTTTTATAAGTTATAAAAACTATAAACATGATTTTTACGACTTTTTCGGCTATTGCCGTAAAATTAACGTTTTTGTTAAATAAAACTTAGATGGTTGGACCCGTCTAATGAAAACTTTATAAAACTTATATACTGATATATAGACATGTATAACAAGTAAAAACCGATAAAAACCCGAACTATAGGACATACGGACATTAACGAGTTAAATAAACATATTGGACTAATAAATGGACTAAATAGGATAAAAACTTGTAAAAAGAATCTATTGGGCATAACCCATTTAGGCCCAACTTGTAAAGCATAAATACTAATAATATAAGTATAACAAGGATTAATACAAGTTAAGAACTTATAATAGGCTTATTTGACCTAAAACACGTAAATAGATAAAACGAGAAAACTAGTATAAAAGTTATCGACACATAACGCAAAAATGAGTAAATGAGGATATGTAAACCAACTTGATCATCATATATATATAATCATCATATGTATACATAATTGATATTTTTATAAAGTCATTGGACATGAGTCTAAGACGAGTATTATTTGTCTAGGTTTCCGTGATTGAAGCACGTACCGTACGTCCGAATTGCCGATAACCCGCCTTCCCATATCAACGTGAGTTCATAGCCTCGCACTCTTTTAAATGTCTTTATAAATGTTTTATAAACCCGCGAGGGAGATAACATGTTAGATTTTATAAAATAGGACACCATATGTCCCGATTGTTTGTTTATTGATCTTGGACCCGAATGATTGAATGACCCGATTGTATGACCCGATAAATGATTAATGGACCCGATAGATGAAATTAAATGGATTATTAAAGTTAGGTTATGTCACTAAAAGTCCCATTAGCATGAATTGTGAACTACCGGGATTTGGTAGACGCTTATGCATTTAATAGTACTATTTGGGGACGATCACCCCAGTTCGCGCCTTGACGGTTGATCCCCGTCGTGCCACATTGATTGGTAAGCGAATTTATGTATGAGAAGATTTCCATAGCGTGACCTTTGTGACGACACGCTACTTTAGATGGGAAAAATTTGTATCGGGTTAGCTACCCGTTGTTGGTTTAGTAAGGTAACAATGTCATGCGGCTTATAATAATCCAAAATTAACGAAATACTAATAGACGCTCCGAATTACGATGTATTGCCTGACTAGCAATACAGGGTCATACTATTGATATTATGTTTGTGTTTTGGTTTCTATAACCATTTTCATATAACGGTTTTTATTTAATTTATACAACGTTGTAAGACGTATTGTATGATGTTTTTACGACATTGGCTCGTATAATAATTTTTAAGGCAAATGCCTATATTATGATTTTCGATAAGGATTTATATAAAATGACTTTGGCTATTTTATGGCCTATTACAAAGATTTGTATAAAATGATTTTGGCTATTTTACGGCCTATTACAATGATTTGTACGAATTGATTTTTGGTACTAGATTTATACCAAAGTTATATTGATGGAATTTATTAAACTCTATGAATTCACTCGGCGTTATCGCTGACCTTTTCTTTTAACATGTTTTATCTCAGGTACTTGAAGGTAATTCTCGGGAAGACGACAAGAATTCATGGCCCGCACTTAAACAATAATTTCCATTCAAATTCTTTGTAAAACTTGTATGAAATAATATGACTTGGGACCGATGTAACTTTGATATTTATGAATGGAAATGCTTTTATTATTAAACGACACGATTTTTATGCGTTGTCTATGATGTGAGTAATGTGCTATCCCGTAACACCAACGAGTCTTCCGCTGTATTGAGTTGTATAAATTTGGGGGTGTTACAAAAACAATCAAAATCACAAAACTTAATCAAAATAATCAAAACCACTTGATCAAAATAAGAAAAATAAGAACGTGAACATGAACATAAATAATAAGAATCAAAGATTAAGAAAGGTAGAATGAGATTAACAAGATAAAGATAAAGATTAACAAGAATTAAAAGTAAAACTTACTTGAAATTAAATGGTAATTAAGGTGCAAGACAAGGTAATTAAATTTGACAAGTATTTAAATGACAAGGTAATTAAAAGTGGAAGAACTAATTGTCACGATTAGCCAACAAGAATGAAATGTAAATCCTAATGACTATTTATAGGGGAGGATTAAGGAAGCTTCCTCCCCTCTTTCCTTTTCTCTTAATTGCGTCATTAAGTCCCTCCTTCTTTTAATCTTCATTAATTGCATACTTAGTCCTTTTCTTCTAATCTTCTTTAAACTTGGACTTAAGGGAATTTTGGCTTCGGGATTTCTTTGAACTCGTCTTTAAATTCTTCAATAAAATAGACTTGAATTCTTCGGCTTTTGATAAACTTCCGTCTTTTGACTTTTTCTTCGATAAATCTTCAGAATTGGTCTTGGACTTCCGTTCTTTTTGCACTCTTGACTTCTTGACTTCGTCTTTCATCTTTTTCTTCAATAAAAGTCCGTAAATGCCCGTGAATGTCCGTGTTTTCTCCACTTTTCACCTTTTCGTCCTAAATCACAACAAAAACACAAACCACGCATAATTCCGACATAAAAGACATAAAATACACGTTTTGGTCCGGTTATTATTGTAATTAAGTGGTAGAAAAGATGGGTGTTTACACACCTATCATAGACCAAATTTGGAATTTCAGAAATACCCGAAAAAAGGAAGCACTGTACGCGGTTCCTTATTGCTTCCGGCAGTTCCTTATTGATAAAGGACCGCGATTCATATATGGAACCGCCTACAGAGGCTATGTTTTGGTGATGAAGGAAGATTTTTCAGCAAATCTTATTTTTCTAGTCTAACTTATCATATGGATATGCTTAAAAGCAAAGATAGACAAATTAAACACATACTAACTCACCAAATAGGGATTTGACCAAAATACATGGATTTTAAAAATCTATGTAGGAGGTGTGTAAGACAAGACCTTAAGTCATGACACAATGATCCTCCATGATTCTATCTTGTTCTTGCTATGTTTGAGAGAATCATACATATGAATTATGTAAGCTCGAGATTAATAGCAAGAATCTATGAAAAATGTTTTTAGATTGAATTAACAATGTCAAAACATTTCTTGACCATTTTTGAAAGAGACCTTGAGGATTTTGAAAAGGAGAAGAGGATTTTCAAGAAGAGTTTAGGAGACTCAATGACTCAAAGTGATAAAAGACTCAAAAGAAAGTAAGAGACTCAATAAAGGGAAAGCAATTAAGGAATATGTTCCATTAATCCTAGATCTATACGCAAGTAATTAAAAGGTTCCCTCTTAAGTGGCTTGGTGAAGATGTCGGCTAAGTTATCCTCGGAGGGTACCTTCTCAATTGAAATGTTCCCCTTTTGAACATTATCCCTAAGAAAATGGTGACGAATTTCTATGCGCTTGGTTCGCGAATGTTGCACGGGATTCTTGCTAAGGTTTATAGCACCTTTATTGTCGCACATGATGGGAACATCATCAAGAAAAATCCCGTAATCAACAAGCGCTTGCTTCATCCATAGAGCTTGTTGGCATGCTTTTTCGGCACTCACATACTCGGCTTCCGTGGTGGATATTGCAAGAGCGGTTTGTTTCTTGGAGAACCAAGAAGTTAAACAACAACCCATGAAGGTACAAACACCACTAGTGCTTTTCCGGTCCACATAGTCTCCCGCATGATCCGAGTCCGCGTAGACAATGGTTTCTACGCCGGTCCCTTTAGGATACCATAATCCTAATGTATAGTGCCCTTAATGTATCGGAAGATACGCTTAACCGCTTCAAGGTGAGAGGTTTTAGGAGCCTCTTGGAAGCGAGCACAAAGGAAAACACTAAACATGATATCCGGTCGACTTGCCGTTAGGTACAACAAGATACCAATCATACCTCTATATTTGGTGTTGTCTACCGACTCACAATCATCATCTACGGTGAGTTTAGTATCTGGGGCCATTGGGGTCTTCATTGGTCTAGATTCTTCTAATCCAAATTTCTTTAGAATTTCTTTAGCGTACTTAGATTGACTAAAGAAAATACTATGGTCTATTTGTTTAATTTGGAGTCCTAAAAAGAAGTTAAGTTCTCCCATCATACTCATTTCAAACTCATCATGCATGATTTTGGCAAAGTCATCACACAATTCTTGACAAGTGGAGCCAAATATAGTGTCATCAACATATATTTGCACGATTATGAGGTGGGAACCTTTCTTCTTGGTAAAGAGAGTGTTGTCTACCATTCCCATGGTATACTCATGTTTAACAAGAAATGCTTTAAGTCTATCATACCAAGCTTTGGGTGCTTGTTTAAGACCATAAAGTGCCTTCTTAAGCTTGTAAACATGATCCGGTTTCTCAAAATCAATGAAGCCGGGAGGTTGAGCCACATATACTGTGAAAATCCGTCAATTTATGATTGATATTTTATTCTTAATATTTATTTGAAAATATTATTTTGATGTTACAATATGAACTCACTTATTTTTGGGAAGTAATTTGAACTTACGTCTTGAAGTAGCGTCGACTACGTCTAAACCGGAGGATTCAACGTTGCGTGCTTACGCTTACATACACCGTTTTTGGTAACAGTCCGACATTTCAGAAAATAAATTTATCCGTGAATATTATTTTGAGATTTTAAATTTGTGTTGGTTCATAAACTCACAAATATACGAGAAGAGATTAGGACTTACGATTTTATTTTAACGTCCTTTACGACTAAACCGGAAACCTTAGGATTACGTATTTACTTTTTCGAACTCCGTTTTTGACGAAACAATTTTATTAGATTCGTTTTGTGCCGTTGATTCATAATTTATAAAAACGTTTTTCGTAAAACGACCCGAGGGCACGCAAATCGAGGAAACTAGAATCGAGGAGTACCCGTAAATAAATGGGGATGAGACAAGTGGGACACTTGGTGCCACCCCCACTCAAACCGGCCTTAACTTAGTTACCACACCACATTTGGTGTCAAGTGTAAGCTAAGTAGCTTACACATGTCCTTAGCTTACCTTGTAAGCTACATACACATCAAAACCAACAAGCAAAACCATTCACTTCATTTCCTACATGCAAAACCACTCCTTTCTCTCTTCTACTCCATGTTTGCCGTCAACTTTCACCATGAACCACCACCATTTATCAAAAATCAACCATGAAATCCTATGTTATTCTTGCACATGTTGAAGCCCTTTGGAAGCCCTATTTATTGGTGGTGATTATAACATCCAAGGAGGAGTTTCTATGGTGTCTTGAGGCTGATTTTCTACAAGGTGTTCATGAAGCATGGTGGTCTTGAAGATGGTCTTGGTGCATCACAAGTTTCTCCATCAAAATCCATGTTTTGATCAACCTACATCATCATGGTGGTATAAAGATTGTCCTCCTCATCCTCTTGTTATTTTTACTATGTAATCATGTATTTTATTTCCTATTGTATATGTATATGATGATTATATGATGATAAGAGTATTGTGTGGGGATTTGGTGTTGATAAATATGATTAAAAAGGTGAAAAACTATAAGAAACAAGGTTAAAATCTTCCTTAATTTAGATGGCTGCATAAAACAGTAAAGAACCACATGTTAGACTGATAAAATGATGAAGTAGAATCAATTTACAGTAAGCTATGGGTCTTGTACACATGTGAGAGTTGGCCATGCAATGGAATCATTGTAATGAGTGAGATATGATCAAAACAAGTTTAAAGTACAAATCTGAGTTCACTGTTTTGGACGATTTTTAGAAAATACTTAGAAGATGATTCAACAGTAGCTATAGAAGAGTTAAATGGAACACATATCATGTAGTTTATGTGATAAACATTTGAGCTTCTATCTCCATATAGAACTCTAGATATGGCAGTTTTGGTGAAGATGAAAATAAAAATCAGATTTTGAGAATTAATGTTTATTACTATTATATAAGCACTCAAAATTATATTGTATAAAATGTAAAGTTAAAACCCACTAACTTATGGAATTTATTTATATAAATATGTAAAAGGTTAAATAATTGTATAAATTATAAAAATGGTAGTGGGATAACACTTATAAGTAATAAAAACTATAAACTTGATTTTTACGACTTTTTCGGCTATTGCCGTAAAATTAACGTTTTTGTTAAATAAAACGTAGACGGTTGGACCCGTCTAATGTAAACTTTATAAAACTAATATACTGATATATAAACATATATAACAAGTAAAAACCGATAAAACCCGAACTATAGGACATACGGACATTAACGAGCTAAGTAAACATATTGGACTAATAATTGGACTAAATAAGTTAAACTCTTATAAAAAGAACTTATTGGGCTTAACCCATTTGGGCCCAACTTGTAAAGTGTTAATACTGATAATAAAAGTATAAAGTGGAATAAGACAAGTTAAAGAACTTATAATAAGTTTATTGAACTTAAAACACGTAAATAGGTAAAACTAGTAAACTAGTATAAAAGTTATCAACACATAACACTAAAATGAGTAAACGAGAATATGTAAACCCACTTGATCATCATATATATATAATCATCATATGTATACATAATTGTTATTTTTATGAAGTCATTGGACATGAGTCTAAGACGAGTATTATTTGTCTAGGTTTCCGTGATTGAAGCACGTACCGTACGTCCGAATTGCCAATAACCCGCCTTCCCACATCAACGTGAGTTCATAGCCACGCACTCTTTTAAATGTTTTTATGAAATGTTTTATAAACCCGCGAGGGAGATAACATGTTAGTTTTTATAAAATAGGACACCATTTGTCCCGATTGTTTGTTTATTAATTTGGACCCGAATGATTGTATGACCCGATTGTATGACCCGATAAATGATTAAAGGACCCGATAGATGAAATAAAATGGATTATTAAAGTTAGGTTATGTCACTAAAAGTCCCATTAGCATGAATTGTGAAATACCAGGATTTGGTAGACTCTTGTGCATATAATAGTATTATTTGGGGACGATCACCCCAGTTCGCGCCTTGACGGTTGATCCCCGTCGTGCCACATTGATTGGTAAGCGAATTTATGTATGAGAAGATTTCCATAGCGTGACCTTTGTGACGACACGCTACTTTAGATGGGAAAACTGAGTATCGGGTTAGCTACCCGTTGTTTGGTTTAGTAAGGTAACAATGTCATGCGGCTTATAATAATCCAACTAACGAAATACTACTAGACACACCGAATTACGATGTATTGCCTGACTAGCAATACAGGGTCATACTATTGATATTATGTTCGTGTTTTGGTTTTCATAACCATATTCATATAACGGTTTTTATTTTCATACAACGTCATAAGACGTATTGTATGATGTTTTTACGACATTGGCTCGTATAATGATTTTAAGGCAAACACCTATATTATGATTTTGATGAAGATTTGTATAAAATGACTTTGGCTATTTTATGGCCTATCAAAATGATTTGTACAAGATGGTTTTCATTAATAATTTTATACTGATATTATATTGATGGATTTTATTAAACTCTATGAATTCACTCGACGTTATCGCTGACCTTTTCTTTTAACATGTTTTATCTCAGGTACTTGAAGGTAATTCTCGGGAAGACAACAAGAATTCATGGCCCGCACTTAAACAATATTTTCCATTCAATTACTTTGTAAAACTTTGTATGAGATAATATGACTTGGGACCGATGTAAATTTGATATTTATGAATGGAAATGCTTTATTATTAAACGACTCGATTTTTATGCGTTGTCTATGATGTGAGTAATGTGCTATCCCGTAACACCAACTAGTCTTCCGATGTATTGAGTTGTATAAATTTGGGGGTGTTACATATACCTCCTCATTGATCAAACCGTTAAGAAACGCACTCTTTACATCCATTTGTTGGAGCTTATTATCTAAGGCACAAGTGTAGGCTAAAAGGATTCTAATGGATTCTAATCTTCCTACTGGTGCATATGTCTCGTCATAATCAATCCCTTCTTGTTGATTATAGCCTTGTGATAGAAGTATAGCTTTGTTATGAGACACAACACCATTCTCATCTAGCTTATTCCTATATACCCATTTGGTTCCCATAATGGTGAAACTTCTAGGTGGAGGAACAAGTTCCCAAACATCATTAGCAACGAATTGATTCAATTCTTCTTGCATTGCAATGACCCAACTCTCATCCGTCAAAGCTTCTTTAACATTCTTTGGTTCAATCAAGGAGACGAAACAAAAGAAGTTTCTTTGGTTTTGGACTTGAGATCTTAGGGTCCTTTGATTTAAGTCACCAATGATATTATTGAGAGTATGATCCATAGACTCCTTAATGTTTACTTCCTTTTCAACACTAAGGTCTTCAACCCTTATTTTTCTAACCTCTTTGGCTTTAACTACTTCTACTTCATCCATGTCATCATCAACCAATGGTGGTGTCTTGGTTAAAGGAGGGGTTTCATCAAAAGTTACGTTAAGTGATTCTTCAATTACGCCCGAGGTTCTATTGAGGACTATGTAGGCTTTGCTAGTTTGAGAATAACCTAAAAAGATACCTTCGTAAGACTTTGGTTCGAACTTGGTAAGGTAGTCTTTGGTGTTGAGGAAAAAACACTTGCTTCCAAAAACCCTAAAGTATTCCAATGATGGTTTCTTACCATTAAGAATCTCATAGGGGGTCTTTCCTAGGAAAGGCCGAATAAGAATTCAGTTGAGAATATAAGTCGATGTGTCCACGACATTGCACCAAAACTTTTGAGGCAAAGATTGCTCGTTTAACATCTTCCCACTCATCTCTTGGATGGTCCTATTCTTCCTTTCAACTACCGCATTTGATTGTGGAGTGCGAGGAGCCGAGAAGTTATGGGTGATACCATGAGCTTCACAAAAGGAACCAAATTGCACTTCATTATCTAATTCCCTACCATGATCCGTCCTAATAGAGACAATTGGACATCCTAGTTGATTTTGAATTCTTCGACTAAAGATTTCGAAATGATCGAAAGATTCATTCTTAGATTCCAAAAATCTAGTCCAAGTGAATCTAGAGTAGTCATCAACTATAACTAGGGTATAAAGGTTACCTCCATAACTCCGTATGGAGGTAGGTCCAAAGAGATCCATATGTAGGAGTTCTAAGCACCGAGAGGTTGAAACCAAATTCTTGGTTTTGTGACTTGAGTGAACTTGCTTTCCAACTTTGCAAGCATCACAAAAATGACTATCAAACTTCATCTTGGGGAGGTGTGATAGGTGTGTAAACACCCATCCTTTTTAAAACTTAACTATAATAATAACCAAGCCAAAACGTGTATTTTATGTCGTAAATTTTGGAATTATGGGTGGTTTGTGTTTTTGTAGTGATTTATGACGAAAATGTGAAAAAGGGAGAAAACACGGGCATTCACGAGCTTTTATCGAAGAAAAAGACAAAAGACGAAGTCAAGAAATCAAGAGTGCAAAAAGAACGGAAGTCCAAGACCAATTCTGAAGATTTATCGAAGAAAAAGTCAAAAGACGGAAGTTTACTAAAAGCCGAAGAACTCAAGTCTTATTTATGAGGAAATTTCAAGATGAGTTTAAAGAAATCCCGAGACAAAGCCATTAAAGTCGAAGAACTAAGAAGATTAAGGACTTAATGATGCAATTAAAGAAAGAAGAAAGAGGGGAGGAAGTTTCCTCTAAGCACCTCCCTAATCCTCCTATAAATAGTCTTCATTTTCTTTCCATTTTTTTTTGTTGGCTAGAGTGACACTAGTTCTTCCACCCTTTTAATTACTTGTTCTTTAAATACATGTCAATTTAAATACTTGTCTTGCACTTTAATTCATTTTAATTCCAAGTAAGTGTTCTTAATTTTGTTGCTTTAATCTTACTTTTACTTTTAATCAAGCTCTATTTTATTATTATCATTCTACTTTTCTCTTGGTTTTGTTTAATTTCAATTTCGGATTAAGCAAGTTATTGCTTAATCTCTTAGCTTATTTTATTAAAAAGTTCACCTTTTTACTTTTATCTAAGTTTTTGTATGAGATGAGCTATAAGTTTGACAATCTTATTGGCTTGTTTTGTACTTAGCTTATTTGCTTTTCTTAGTTTTCTAAAAAGTTCTTCTTTCTAAAAGTTTGCTTATTTCATTTTCTTATTTCGTGCTTTGAAAAAAGTTTTTTAAATTCATTGCTTATTTTCTCGTCTATTCATCATTTCAGTTAAGATTTTGTTAGTGCTTATTGGAATTAGCTTATTTGGTTCTTGTGCTTATTGCGAAATTGTAATCCATCGGAAAGTAAGGGATACCACACATTGCGACAACTCTACTTAGCCACATTCCGATTGTGACAGAAATGGAAGAAGGGTTTTGGATTCCGACAGAGGATTGCGATCTAGTAACATCCCCCTCATTCCGATCTGGGATTGCGATCGCACATTGCGATCGCATATTCTGACGTGTCTTGAGGTTTACTAAGTCGAAGCGCTGCCCAATTTTATTGAGTAACATTCCGATCTAGGATTGCGATCTGGACTTTGCGATCTGAACAACATTCCGATAGGTTGCACTTTCCCTTATTCCGAAAGCCATATTCCGATAGGTACAGTCCGATCTTGATTCCGATGGGTGTGGTGACAGCATCCCGATCTAACATTCCGATGGTTGTGGGTTTGGAATTATAATTTGCTTTGTTTGAATTTTATTTTTAAGTTTACATTTTTAATACTTTTTCAAATTTAAGTTTTTGTCACGCTTTTAAATACTTGCCATTTATTTTAAACTAGAGTTAGATTTAATTTTCCTGCTCTTTTCTTTAAAGTTTTGCACCTTTAATTTTACTACAACGACACAACTATTTGTTCCACCAAAGAACGACTGAGTCGCGTAGTTAACCAGTTATCAATTCGATTAGACCAACACAACGAACTTTAACTTTTTTTAACTGAGTAAAACCATAGTTATCAAATGGCGCCGCTGCCGGCTCTTTTCGTAAAGATTAACGGTTTTCTGTGAGAGACGCGTTGCTTTTTGGGATCCGTTCATTCGTGAGCGTTATTTTTCTTGCTTAAAAATTTTCAAAAAACCCATAAAAATTAAAAATTGTTAATAATCCATAAAAATTAAAAATTTTCAAAAATCCAAAAAGATTTTATTTCTCTTGTGTATATATATTGTCTATTGCTTTGGTATTGTTTTCTTTGCTTTCGCAGGTGTATGCGTACTAGATCTTCTACTTATCAAGAGCCCGAGACTCGTGAAGATTTAGCTATGGCAGGTGTGAACAACAACAATAATCCACCGCACCTCAATAATAACAACAACAATGTTCTTCCACAACCCTATCTTCGGACAATGGAGGAGCTTTGTCAACCCACCATGTTTGGACGAGGAGGACCGATTGCGCCGATGCAAATCACGGCTCCGGAGTTTTCGTTGAAGCATCACATGATCCAGCAAGTGCTAACTAATCCATTCCGCGGATTGCCTGATCATGATGCCAACAAACACCTCAAAAAATTGATTACTATCACTCAAAGCATGAAGTTGCCCGGTGCCACAATGGATGTTCTTCGCCTTCAACTCTTCCCACATACTTTATCACACCACGCCGAGAAATGGTTTGATCGTCTCCCGAAGAATTCTATTCACACTTGGGATGACATGACTCAACGCTTTTTGTCGCGCTACTTTCCACCATCCATGGTCACGAGCCTTCGTAATCAAATCAGCGGTTTCATGCAAGAACCCGATGAATCTCTCTTTGATGCTTGGGAAAGATATAATGTTTTGATCGATCGATGTCCAAACCACAACATGCTCCCTGTGACCTTAATTGATACTTTCTACAATGGTTTGACTTTTCGTGATCGTGATACAATTAATGCAGGCGTCGGTGGCACATTTATGAAAAGAAGATCCGAGGAGTGTAGAGAGCTTATTGAGAACATGACTACTCACCACAAAAACTGGGATTCCTCCGCTTCTTCAAGGAACAACCTGAGAGTCAATGTTTCTTCTACTTCAGCAAACCCCGATATGACCGAATTCACCCGCATGATGGCCGAAATGAACAAAAATATCTTGCTCCTCGCTACAAACCAACAACAAGTTAAAGGGTAGCCAATCCTTGTGAGACATGCGGCGGTCCTCACTCATACACTGATTGTCCTTCTACTCAAGGCAATCCGGAAAACGTGTATGCAGCTTATGGTAATTATTCACCAGAAAATTACCAAGCCCGACCTCTAGGGGATCGAAATTTGCTAAGTTACCGGTCCAACAACTATCTTTCACCCGGTTTTTCTCCTCAAAACCAGAACCCCAACAACAATTACACTAGAAGCAACCAAATCCCACCTCGAGCTTCTATTCCTTATCACCCACCCGCCCAACAAGCCTCACCCATCAATCAAGATGTTGAAGCTTTAATGAGAACCCAAGGTGAGCAAATTAAGAATCTGTAGAGCCAAATTATCAATTTGAAAGGAGATATCACCAAGCAAGGGAATGAAATTAGATCCGAGCTTCGAAATGATATACAATCCTCCTTCATCAATTAAACGAATGATTTGAAGAATATGTTGGCTAGTTTCTTACCCACCACTCAACCCTCTACTTCGAGTTCTCTACCTTCAAACACCGTCACCAATCCGAGAGAGAATGTGAGTGCTATTACTACTCGTAGTGGAGTTACTTTAGTAGGACTCCCTATCCCGCCCCCATCATCTACACCTCCTCCACCACCATTTATCTCTACTCCTCCCACACCTAGTATTAGTACACCATTACCGTCTCCGCCTCGTCATGACGAAGTACCAAAGAAGAACCCTTCAACATCTCAACCTTTTCCTGCTACACCTATACCTTCCACCTATAAACCCAAGATTCCTTATCCATATCGCTTATACAAGGCCAAAATGCACACCAAGGATGACATTCAAGTGTTAAACTATTTGAAGAAAGTTTCGGAAATGACCATCACTTTTAGCCTTGTTGAAGCTCTAGCACAAATGCCTAAATTTGTTAAGATGTTTAACGAATTGCTTAGCAAGAAGGAGAAGATGGCCGAGTTTGTTAATACTCGATTGAATGAAAATTGTACTGCCGTCCTTCTTAAAGAACTTCCGGAAAAACTTGGAGATCCCGGTCGTTTTATCCTACCTTGTACTTTTAACCAAACCGAAAAATTTACTGCCTTAGCCGATCTCGGGGCAAGTATAAATTTGATGCCTTTAAGTGTTTGGAAAAAGTTATCATTGCCCGACCTTACACCCACCAAAATGACTCTTGAGCTAGCCAATCCCACTCTCGCTTACCCCGTTGGTATTGCCGAAGATGTGTTCATTAAAGTTGGCACATTCACTTTTCCGGTCGACTTTGTCGTTGTTGATTATGAAATGGACCCTCGTATTCTGTTAATACTTGGGCGCCCATTTTTGAGAACCGGTAGAGCTTTAATTGATGTGGATAAATGTGAGATCATGTTAAGAGTCGGGGATGATGCCCAAGTTTTTGAAATGGGGAAGCTTACAAGCAAATCCTATAGAAGAGAGTCAGCGAATATGATTAATGTGCTCGATGATTTTGTCGTCTACAACAATCCGCTATTCGAGTCTTGCAATGATAATCCGTTGTTTCAAGATGATGTGGATGATTCTCTCTCTAATTTGGAACCTTCACCCATATATGATTCTCCACCAATCTATGATGCTTATGATGATGATTCTAGCTTCGATGGAGATGATTATGATGACTTTACTTCTAAGTATCCCGACATGCCCACTTATGATGATTTTGATGAGGCCGATACTCTTTCGAGTGATTCTTCTCATGATGAAGATCCTCCGCCATCCATGCTTAATCATACTTTGGATGACTACTCATTTGAGGAAGACTTTTCTACTTTTCTCAATACATACTTCCCTCATGAGAGTGATGCTCCTCCTTTAGATTTTGATGATTATGGTCTTGATTCTACTTCGGATTTGAAGAAAATTATTTCAAAGGAGAAGCAACCGGACGACACCAATATCCACAGCTCGTATGTTTTGACACCTCTTTGTCCACCTTCTGAGGACGAGGTTGTGCATCTTCTTCGCGGATCATCTTCAAATTCTGCTGAGCTTGAGTGCTATTTTCCCCTAAAGGAAAAGGTGTTCGACCCCGGTATCGATATTCTTCAGCCATCTCAGTATCCGTCTGATGAAATAAAAGGAAAATCTTTGGAACTTTTGAAGATATGCTTGCACCTCTTCACCCTTGCTACCACCGTTCTCCATCTTTGCTTAAGGGAACCTTGCCTACTCTTCTTTGGCTTGCCTTGTTCGCCTTAAGCTTGTGCTATTTGATGGACGAAAACTATGTATTTGATCCTGGTGGATATGTTTTTCATGCTTCTTCCTATGCTAATCAAGGTTGAGTCAGGCTCACGACTCGGTGAACAAAAATCAAGCGCTTCTTGGGAGGTAACCCATGTATCTATCTTTTAGCTATCTTTACCATAAGTGTAGGGGAGACCCGTTGGTGTTTGCTATTTCCTCTCTTCTCTTCTCATATTTAGGGATTCAAGCGCTCAATGATCCACTCTTGATGATTTTTGACGACCCGTGATTTCGTGTTTCCGTCTTCTCGGTTCTATCCTAAACTCTTTTTGATTCACTATTTTGTATTTCCCAATATTAAAATAGGAATCTCGTTAGTTGTCTTTTCCTTAGCAAGATTTAAACAAAGTGCACAATGTCCTAAGTGTAGGGGAGTTTACTCCCACATGCTTAAACATTGAGGACAATGTTTATCTTAAGTGTAGGGGGACTTCTATCGAAGTTAAGTGGCCTTTTCCTTGTATTTGTCCTCATTTTAACCAGAAAATCAATTTTTCGACATTTTTCAAAATTTTTGATCTATTTTGGCCTATTAGTTTTTCCCTTTGTATAGTTATTTCCTTTCTTTACTAGAATAAATTTTAATAAAGTGGTTTTAATTTTCAAAAGTTGTGAATCTTTTGACTCAACCCGAGTTTACTTATCTAAGTTTACTCTAGCTAGTATCCTTAACGTGTTTAAGTCAAGTTTTGCTAGGCTTTTATATAGGGAGCTATAAAACGCGAAAGTCTTAACTCTCACGGGTTAAGAACAAGAACTTTTCGCAAGTTCCTATAATTGATCCTAGAGAGTCGTTTATCAAGGGAACTTTAAAATGCGATTTCTAAACTTGAAAAAGTCTAAGAGTTTGCAAGATCCTATAGGCTACTCGAAAACCCAAAACTTTGATTTAATAGGCTAAGCATCCACGAGTCTCATTCTTTGAGATTTTAAACTGTGGAGAACGAGAGATGATAGAGTCAATTATAAGTTTGGTATCCTTTCGTGAATTTATGTGAGTTAATTATAAGCCTATTCTCCCATCGCTTGCTAATAAATTTATCTACAATAAATAAGGTTGTACGATTTAAATAGTTACTTAGCTTCTAGCCCAAGATCGTTTAAAAGTTGCTCGGTATGGATTAGAGTTCATAGCCAAGGCATAACTTATTGAAGCGGGATGCGAAGATTGGCGAGTCCGAAAGGGCTCTAACAAGGCATGAGGGCTACATTTTGTTGCTAAAGATCCAAAGTGATGTGAGGAATCATTTATCAAAAATCAATCTGAAGGATCGAGACACACGACGAAAAGCAAATACTCCCGTAAAGATCATGGAGAATTCTATCCAAAAAGGCCCTAACAAGGTATGAGGATAAATAGATCCAAGTCCTAAAAGGAGGCGGATCTTTGTATATCAAAGTCCAAAATAAAGATTGGATAAAAATGAAGAAGTCGTGGTCCAAATATGAAGAATCTCTCAAAACTTCAAGTGAAGAAATTCCTATTATGAATAGAAGACCATTATTTCATGAACGTCTCTCAAGATTTGAAGTATGAAGTCGCTGCCAAATATCGATCCGAGAAAGGTCTCAAATCGCGAAGCGAGTTATGCCAAGATATGAACTTTATGACGTCCCGAGAAGCAGTTTTAAAAGATTTTGTCCTTTAGCTAACTATTGATTAAATCGTTCCACTTTATTTTCAGCCTTAATAACTATCGAAATAAGTCAACAATGCATCCTCGTGATCATTCAAGACAATAATAAAATATAAGAGGTACACCTAGGAATAAGGGAGTCTAAGTGAATAATTGGCCCACATGAGTTCGTGTTAGTTTGCTAACTTATAATAACAATGATCTCGTTTTTAAGCTTGGTATGGAGAACGTGAAAACTTGAGGATGATGATCATTCACGACATTTCAAAAACCCTAAGGTATGTTTTTGATTTCTTTACTTGTTTTGTTATTTTATTCTCTTTAATAAAGGACAATGTGGATTAATTGTGATGAAAAATGTAAATCGTGCTTTGTAACTAATGCATTGCATGAGGACATTGCAATGGTCAAGTGTAGGGGATTTGATAGGTGTGTAAACACCTATCCTTTTTACCACTTAACTATAATAATAACCAAGCTAAAACGTGTATTTTATGTCGTAAATGTCAGAATTATGCCTGGTTTGTGTTTTTATTGTGATTTAGGACGAAAATGCGAAAAGGGGAGAAAACACGGGCATTCCTGGGCTTTTATCGAAGAAAAATACAAAAGACGAAGTTAAGAAATCAAGAGTGCAAAAAGAACGGAAGTCCAAGACAAATTCTGAAGATTTATCTAAGAAAAAGTCAAAAGACGGAAGTTTACTAAAAGCCGAAGAACTCAAGTCTTATTTATGAGGAAATTTCAAGACGAGTTTAAAGAAATCCCGAGACAAAGTCATTAAAGTCGAAGAACTAAGAAGATTAAGGATTTAATGATGCAATTAAAGAAAGAAGAAAGAAGGGAGGAAGCTTCCTCTAAGCACCTCCCTAATCCTCCTATAAATAGTCTTCATTTTCCTTTCATTTTTTTTGTTGGCTAGAGTGACACTAGTTCTTCCACCCTTTTAATTACTTGTTCTTTAAATACATGTCAATTTAAATACTTGTCTTGCACTTTAATTCATTTTAATTCCAAGTAAGTGTTCTTAATTTTGTTGCTTTAATCTTACTTTTACTTTTAATCAAGCTCCATTTTATCATTCTCATTCTACTTTTCTCTTGTTTTTGTTTAATTTCAATTTCGGATTAAGCAAGTTATTGCTTAATCTCTTTGCTTATTTTATTAAAAATTTCACCTTTTTACTTTTATCTAAGTTTTTGTATGAGATGAGCTATAAGTTTGACAATCTTATTGGCTTGTTTTGTACTTAGCTTATTTGCTTTAATTAGTTTTCTAAAAAGTTCTTCTTTCTAAAAGTTTGCTTATTTCATTTTCTTATTTCGTGCTTTGAAAAGGTTTTTTAAATTCATTTCTTTTTGTCTCGTCTATTCATCATTTCAGTTAAGATTTTGTTAGTGCTTATTGGAATTAGCTTATTTGGTTCTTGTGCTTATTGCGAAATTATAATCCATCAGAAAGTAAGGGATACCACACATTGCGACAACTCTACTTAGCCACATTCCGATTGTGACAGAATTGGAAGAAGGGTTTTGGATTCCGACAGAGGATTGCGATCTAGTAACATCCCCCTCATTCCGATCTGGGATTGCGATCGCACATTGCGATCGCATAGTCCGACGTGTCTTGAGGTTTTCTAAGTCGAAGTGCTGCCCAATTTTATTGAGTAACATTCGGATCTAGGATTGCGATCTGGACTTTGCGATCTGAACAACATTCCGATAGGTTGCACTTTCCCTTATTCCGATAGGTACATTCCGATCTGGATTCTGATGGGTGTGGTGACAGCATTCCGATCTAACATTCTGATGGTTGTGCGTTTGGAATTATAATTTGCTTTGTTTGAATTTTATTTTTAAGTTTACATTTTTAATACTTTCTCAAATTTAAGTTTTTGTCACGCTTTTAAATACTTGCCATATATTTTAAATTAGAGTTAGATTTAATTTTCCTGCTCTTTTCTTTAAAGTTTTGCACCTTTAATTTTACTACAACGACACAACTATTTGTTCCACCAAAGAACGACTGAGTCGCATAGTTAACCAGTTATCAATTCGATTAGACCAACACAACGAACTTTAACTTTTTTTAACTGAGTAAAACCATTTGTATCAAGGTGTCTTACCAACTCCTTAGAGACTAAAGATTGAATTAGACGCAAATTAGCATGACCTAATCTCCTATGCCAAAGAGTAGAACTATCATCTATTGTCGCAAGACATATGTTGTCTTTTGACTTCTTATTGACCTTCATGACATAAAGCCCATTCTTTCTAACACCTTTTCCAATGACCTTTCCATCTTTTACGATTTCACTATCATTTTCCGAAAAGATGACCTTACACTTATTGTCACAAATTTTACCTATGCTTAAAATGTTAAACCCTAAATTATCTACGTGCTCAACATTTTCAATAGTCATGGAGTCAAGAGAAACCGTACCTTTGCCAATGATATTACCACGTAGACTACTAGCGAATGTAACTTTACCTCTATCATATGCTTTGTACCGCGAGAACAAACTTCGATTACCCGTCATGTGTTTAGAACAACCACTATCCTTAATCCACTCGTCGGGCTCCAAATCAATTCCCAAGCATATCTAGGTAACAACATACACGATCAAACATTTGGTCCCCAATATCTCATGGGTCCAAAATTGTTAGTTCCAAACATTCCTTGCATTTGGTTGGGATGCATGAATGGAGGAGGGGTTCCCCATGGGGAACAAAAGGGAGGAGTATAATAATTCATATAACCATTTTGTTGTCCATTATTTCTCCTAGGTGTATTTGATCTTGGTTTAGAGTTGTGGTCATTCCTTCTATGTGTTGGAGTTTTACTTCTAGGTCGTGTATTGTTTTGACTATCTCTTCTAGGTGTTGTCGTTCTACTTCTAGGTCTAGACTCATTCCGTACTCTTGGTGGAGTAGAAGATGGTCTTGATAAACTTCTATTTCCCATTAGAGGTTTACTCAAACGCTTATAGAACTTATCAATGACATTGTCGTCAAGTATGGGTAATTTCACTTTGTTAACAATAAGATGCTTAGGATGTTCACTTAAATTTGAGTTTTCAGAAAGTTCAAGATTTTCATCAAAAACACTTTATGGCCGCAGTTCCTTATCTATGGCGGCGGTTCCATAGCAATAAGGAACCTCCCCATACAATCGGGGACCACGTATAGCAGATGGTTTTTCTGAAAATCTGACTTGTTTAGGTTCACTGGTTGATGCTTCATTTGAGTTAAAACCTACACCAAGTATTTCCTTAGAATGAATTTGTTTTTTAACATATCATCAAGAGCACTAGTACCTTTCATGAACTTTTCCAGTTTAATGGAGGTGCTCTTGAGATCTTCATTCTCTAACCTAAGTTTCTCACAACTTAAGCAACCTATATCAACTTCTTTATTTTTCTCAAGCTTGGCTAATTTTTCCCTACGTTCATTAATCTCATTTTCAAGATTAGTTTTAGTTGATTTTACGGTCTTGTTCTTTTCTATGAATTTAAGGCCAAGTTTGTGTAAATTATCATATTGGCCTTCTAATTCAACATCATCTAAGGTGGAGCTATCATTGCTATAATATTCGGTTTCGGAATGTACCTCTTTAGAAGTGTGAGCCATGAGATATTTCTCCTCTTTGGGGTTGTCATCAACATCTTCACCGCTATCGCTCCAAGAACCACTAACGAATGCCGTGTGATTCTTATCGCGTGAAGGCTTTGGACACTCACTAATGAAATGATCTGGATCACCATATCTAAAGAAATTCCTATCACCTTTTTCATTCTTGGCAAACCGATTCTTTGAGAATGGTTTCTTGTTATTGTTGGGTTGCCTCACGTGTTGAACTCGACTTTTGAAGAACCTCTTGAAATCACTCACCGCCAATGCATACTCCTCGTCATCACTATCCGAGGAACTATCATGATCGGTTTGTGCCTTTTTGGCTTTGAGTGCAAGAGACTTCCTTTCACTCTCGGTTTTCACCAATTCTGAGTCCATCAAAATTATCATCTCATGAACCTTCAAGTTGCCTATGAGTTCATCGAGTGATAAAGTTGAGAGATCTTTCGATTCTTAGATCGCCGTGACTTTTGCTCTCCACTTCGGATGTAAGGCCCTTAGAAACTTCCTAACATTGTTCTTGCTAGAAAAACCTTCATCAAGTGCTTTTAGACTAGTAATAATAGTGTTTAATCTAGCAAAATCACTATCAATAGCTTCATCTTTTAAGATGACAAATTGTTCATATTGTTGGACAAGAAGATCGATTTTGCTTTCTTTGACTTGGTTATTACCTTGGTGGGTTACTAAAAGAGTGTTCCAAATATCTTTAGCGGTTTCACACATAAAAATCCTTTCATACTCTTTCTTAGGTAAAGCATTATAAATCACCATTTTAGCCTCATTATTTTTTGAAAGTTTATTTTTAGTATCGTCATTAGCTTTGTCAAAAAAGACCAATTCCTTTGTTTTAGAAGCTTCATTAAATTGATAAGGTAAAAAATCACCATTGGTAATAACATTCCAAAGATCTAAATCTTTTGATTTCACATAAGTCTCAAATCAATTTTTCCAATAAATAAAACTATCGGTTTCAAAAAGTGGTGGTCTTTGCATAGATTGCCCTTCTAGGTACTTGTTGGAATCCATAGATCGATTCAAGTTTTAAAATACAATATACTTTAAAAATACTTGAGCAACCCGCTCTGATACCTATTGTAGAAACCAGAAGGGGGGTTGAATAGTTTCTTATATTTACTTGTTAAATGATGGTTTTCAAAAAAAATCCTTTTTCTCAAAAAACATAGACTTAAGGGAATAAGTGAATTCTTCTTATGCACAATATGAAAAATGATAGTGTAATTAAAACTAATACTAACTAATATATATGCACAAAGAATAAAGGATGTAAAGAGTTAAGGGTAAATAAAGATCAAACCAAACACCAAGGATTTATAGTGGTTCGGCAACGAAGCTCACTCCTCGTTCCTACTCCACTCCTCGAGTACTCCTTACTCGAGAGTTCACTACACAACAAGCTCCTTATGGTGGATAAAACCGTACATGTCGCTTAACCAATTTCCGACTCTAAGCTAAAAGTCGAGCCCTAATCGTAGCTAGGACCAATCTACACAACTATACTTAGTACATACACAACTTCCAAATAGACACAACTACTTGGATCTTCACCACTATTACACAACAACAAATGTATAGAATTTGATCTTCAAAGGATCTTTGGTGGTGGACTCAACACTTCACAATGATAGTGTTCTTCTCTTTGGACTTGAAGAGGAAGGGATGGATGAGATAGATTCACTTCTAAACAAGTAGTAATCAATCAAATGATCAAGTATTTGAGGGATTTAAGAAGTATGTTTGAATCTGGAAATTTGTGTGCAAAAGAGGTGGATTGAAAATCTGAGAAAGGTCCGCTATTTATAGGACAAAGGGCCAACAGCTATATCTGCCCGCGGTTCCTTATCTCAGCCGGCGGTACCTTATCGATAAGGAACCGCCTAGGCGCTAGGGAACCGCCTAGGCGCTAGGGAACCGCCTAGGCGCTAGGGAACCGCCAGACTAGAATCCGCTCCCTTTTTGTCATTTTGTGGCGGAGGTCATATCTGATTATTAAAATATCTAGAAAGGATATTCCAAATCAAAAGGGAATATGCCATTTTTAAATTTTCAAATATTTAATTTAATAAAACATTTTCTTAAAAAGAAAGTTTAATTAAAAACTTGTCACACTTAATAAAATCTGAGTTTTAAGAAAAGATTAAATCACTTGATTAAGGTTAGTACTTTTTTATTCATACCTTAAGTGAAAATGGGTAAAATGAAAAATACTTGAACCCAAGAATTCGTTTTCCGTTGTTTTCGTAAATGCTTGTTTTTACATATTGTCGTAATCAAAACTAAGTGAAATCGAAAAATGCATGTAACGTTTTTAGGCATTATTACATTAAAAAAGGCAATCAACATAACTATAACAAGGGTAATTAACAAAGTGGGAATGGACAAGTTCAAAATCAAAATCAAAACCGTGATTTTCAAAACACTACACATTTTCAAAATGCTTACACTAAAAATATTAATGGAGAATTTTTGGATTATGCAAAAGCAAATGATGCTAAGTTTGATAACATGCAACGTGAGATGATTAGCCTAAGATCCGAATTGAAAAACGAGCTTAAAAACGAACTTTCTAATGAATTGAAAACTCATGCTAATAAAATGGAAGGAAACGTTCAACGTCTTCAACAAAGTCAACAAAAGATAGAACAAGGTCAACATGAGATTAAGCAAGAGTTGTTAAAAGCGGATATAACGCAATTAAAATTTGAAGAACGAATGGCTAAAATGTTTGAAGCAATCATGTGTAAACCCTCTTACTTGGGTGGTCTTCCTAGTGATACCATTGCAAACCCGAAGGGAGAAATGAAGGTTATTACTACTCGTAGTGGTAAAACTTTCAAAGAACCAATCTCTCGTCGTAGTACTTCTACTGAGAAGGAAATTGACAAAGAACCCGATGTGATGGTCGAAAAGGAGCATATCACAAGCCCATGAAGTACCGCTCATACGACACCTACGGTTGAACCAATACCAATTATAGAACCCAAGATTCCAAGGCCGATACCTATGCCTCAACCTACACCACCCTTACCTTACCCATCGAGACAAAACAAGGAGAAATTGCAAGAACGTAACAAACAACAAATTGAGCTGTTTATAAAAATGTTTCAACAAGTGCATTTTAATGTAAGTTTAGCCGACGCGTTGTTATACATGCCCCGTTTCGCTTCCACTTTTAAAGGTATGATGAACGATAAGGAGAAGCTTTCAAAGCTATCTAATTGTTCTTCGGTTTATGTTAATCGAATACTGGAAAAAGTTGGTGACCCCGGGTAGTTTCTCATTCCTTGTGATATAAAAGATATGAAAGAATGCCTCGTCTTGGCCGATCTTGGCGCGAGCATTAATTTGATGCCATTTTCCATTTGGAAATCGCTATCACTTCCGGCTCTTACTCCATCGAACATGTCTATCGAGATGGCCGATCATTCTACAATTTTAGCATGTGGAGTAGCCGAATATGTTTTCGTGAAAGTGGGGAAGTTCTACTATCCCGTTGATTTTATAGTAGTTGACATCCCCACGGACCCTCAAGTTCCTCTAATTTTAGGTCATCCGTTGTTATACACGTTGATGAGACTGCTTTTATACATAGTCTCATCATCCAAATAGGGCTTAAAATGCATTAAATATCATCAAAATACCCATATATATGCTTGTGTTTGTTTCTTGTGTATTTTAGGTACGGATATTGAGAAAATGACAAAAGATCACAAGAATCATACAAAAACGAACACGGGAAACGAAGCCGCACAATGAACCAAGCCCTAATGAAGACTTTCCCAAGATAAGCCCTTGAAGATTTGAAGAATTATGAAGAAGGATACTCTAATATGAAAGAATTAACACTTTATACCCTTGTATCTTCATAATTACAAGTTTGGTCCCTAAAGTTTGTCAAAATTACAAAAAGGGCCCTCCACTTTGAAGAATTGACAAGTTTAGCACCTCAACAAAGCTAAATTGTCAACCATTATCCTCCACAAAGTCAAACACATCATGAAGTCCTTCAAAGTACAATAAATTACAAGTTTGGTCCTTTAAAAATCCCAAAATTACAAAAAGGACCCTTGACTTTCAACATTTGGCAAGAATGGTCCCTCATCAAACAAGACTTGGCAATTTCAGTCCTCCAAAATATCAATCATGCAAGTCAAGACAGCCCTTGAAGTATCACAAAATGGCAAGAAATACCCCTGAAAATACTTTGGAAAAGTATTTGGGGCAAAAGTGTGAAAACTGAATGTTTGATTACAAAGGAAATTCAGCTTTGGGGTTTAAATCTGCAAATGACAAGTTGTGCAAAGATGAAGGTTCAATACTGGCCGACACACTTCTTACCTAGACCAACCAAATGATGACATGTGTCCCACTACCACTCCACAACCAATCACAATCCACCAAACCTCCACCTCAGCTATCCACTCACTTATATTATTAACTAATCCTAACATATTAGTTATAACTTGGCGCTAAACACCCATTTAAAAAACAAAACGGATTAAAAACATGTTCTTGGTGATCTTGGTGCAAATTAGGCATTTTCTAATTACCAACAATTAAACCCCCATATGGTGCAGATTTGTGATTAAGGGTCTTGTTAACACATCCCAAACCTTAAACAAGACACCCCACCAACCCACATGTTGCATGGGACCTCCCCTGCTACGTCAAAGAGGAACAAGACAAAGAGAGCCAGCAATCCAACGTTCCACAATTGTGCTTCCATCCTAAGCTTCATTCAAGCCTTTGGATCACCTTTTTACTTGCCAGCTAACACAACACAACAAAAAACGTCACATGATTCTTCAAGATATTCAAACAAGACAAGGGCAATTTTGGAAGTTCAAGACTAGGGTTTCACTTCTTTATCAGCTTTCTAGATACATTGTAAGGCTATATATAAAGCCATAGGTCTTTACATTTCAGCTGCTCTTGAATTTTCCTAAGTTCACTTTTCTGTAAATCCTTTTCAATATTAATGAAATGTGTTTGAAATGTTGAAGAAAGCTCAAGTGCCATTGTTATAACCTGTTTATTATTGTTCTTTGTTCATTATTCTTGAATCAAGAATCTGTTTTCAAAAGAGGAGTGTGCAAAAGTTTGCACATTTTCCACAATTTCTTGATATTTTGCTAAGTTCTTGGTCTATCTTGGAATTCTTGGGCTATAGGGTTGATCATAGTATCCTGATATTGTGTTATCAAGGTGTGGTGAAGCTTATAACTTGAGGATAATCAAGTATGGAGGACAAGAGTTGCATCAATCAAGGATTTTTCATCTTTCTGATTTTATAATTGTGCTTCTAACTTTGTTGATTCTTAGCAGGCTTTGTTGTGGAAGCTTGTGCTTGTTCTTGCTAGCACATAAGCTCAAAATCCGTGGGTGTGGATGTACATCCATGAGGTACACACCCTTAATCTCAAAATCTGAAAATATTTTGGATATTTGTGATATTTGAGTGTTGCCTATGTTCTTGTGTATTTTGTGGCTTAATCTTGCTTAAATCTGTTGTTCTCATCTGTTATTGTGTTAATTTGGGCTTGGGTGGTCTTAAATCTCACTTTTGATTTGAAAAACTTGGTTTTGAAAACTTAAAGGGGTGTTTGGGATTACCTGTTTGTGATTGAATCTTGTTATTGTGTGCTGGTGGAAGTTAGTATTTGTGCTCTATATCTGATATACACTTGTTTGAGAGTGTTTTGCTGCAAGTTTTGTGGTTTGAAACCTTGAATCAAAGACTATGCTATAACTTATTGAGTTTGATTGTTTTTGACCTAAAATTTTGGGAAAACCTAGAGTTTATGCATGTTTAGGGATAAAAGCTGTTTAAACATCATTAATATAACATACTTGATAGATCTGAGGTGTTGAATCTGGCTTGTGTGTCAAATACATCAGCAAAGTGAAAAACTGCATGTGTTAGTGTTCATCAGTAACATTCATTAGCTTGAATCTTGCTTAATTCTTTAAATCCTTGCATGAAACCTGTTTAGACTTGCTTACTTGAGTTTAATATAGCTTGTGTATGCATTTGGTTGAATTTGGCTGGCTGATTTGT
Source organism: Glebionis coronaria (assembly GCA_025667525.1). Lineage (NCBI taxonomy): Eukaryota > Viridiplantae > Streptophyta > Magnoliopsida > Asterales > Asteraceae > Glebionis > Glebionis coronaria. Next base: position 302,374 of record JANFOE010000851.1, read on the forward strand.
GCTAAAACTGCTTTTTGAACCTAAACTGCTTACTTGTTCATGTCTGTGCAACATCTGGTACTTTATTGATTAAACTGTATCAATTAGGTGATTGTGTTTGTGATATTTTAATTGTTATTGACTCCTTTTGATCCAAAGATTATTTGGGTGCCTTTGTGTAATCTGAATCTCAAAAAAGTTCACTAAAGACAAAAAGTCAAACAAGTCAAGCAGTGGAAAACGTTTCCACTGCTCAACACCCAAAACTAGCCCCTGCTAGTGTAAAATTGAACTCAGCTTATCAATAAGCTATTTTAGCTTATCCGGACTTGCAACAACTTATTTTTTGTGATAGATCTTCATTATTTGACCCATTTGATTAGACTGGAGCTTATTGGACTTTGACTTTGACTTTTTACTAGAAAACCAACTTATTTGACTTTTACATAAGTGCTTATTTGCTTTTTCCAGCTTATTGAGTCAGCTTATTTGAAAACTCTTTGTTGATTTTGCTTAATTAAGTCATTTGAAAGCTATAGAAACTTGAATCAGCACTTGGGGTGGCCTAGAACTCAAAAACGACTATTTTGTCGTTTTCCGTAGATTGCTTATTGCATTTTCAGGCTTATTCCTTGGGCTTATTTCAAATTTCTTTTTGTAGAAGTCTTATTTAGGACAAAAGAAGCTTGTGTGTCTAATTTCAGCTTATGGAATTGGCTTATAGCTTAATGGGCCAAAAAGCCCATTAAGAATAAGCTGTTTGGTATAAGCTAGCTTATTTCACACTTTCAGTTTTTTGGCCTTTGGAAAAACTTGTTTAAAATCAAATTTTGAGTCAAGTAATGCTTTTTGGGCTTATTTTGGACACTTTTTTTTTATATTGGGACCAAATTAGCCCATTTAGTGATCTGTTTTGGGTTTAGCCCATTTTATAGGCCCATTAAGGGTATTTAGGTAATTTCACTTTCATTTCTGAGTTATTTATGTTAAATTAAGCTAGTTTGCAAGTTTTTAGAATTTTTATGATTTTTGGATTTTTTATAATATTTTAATATTATTTTATTGTTACAAAATTAAAAGTCTGATTTTCTAAGTTTTTATATTTTTCCTAGATTATAGACACTTAATTAGGAATTTTGCAACTTTCCAAATATTTTTAGGGTCTTTTAATTATCTTCTAGAATAAATTTAAGTTTTAATTGATTTTAATAGTTTTTAATTGTTTAAAAACAGTTTTTAGTGGTTTTAAAATTTTGAAAAATACTTTTTAGCTTAATTAGGGTATTTTGAGGTTTACAAACTTTAAGATCTTGTTTTGGACTTTTTAATAGTTAATATTGGATTTTAGGGCTTTAATTAGCATTAAAAAAGTCATTATTTAATTAATTAAAAGGTTTTGGCAAGTTTGGATTTTTTGTAAACTCTTAGAATATTATTGTGTATTTTTAGTGATTTTTATGTATTTTTAGGGTAAAATTTTAATTTTAGGGCTTTTTACGGTTTTACGTGTACACCTTTTTCGTCTTAGTTTAACCCGTCTTCGTAACCGTCATTCTCTTCTAATCTCATTTGTATTTTTCTTTCTCACAAATATAATCACAAAGATAATCATTTCATCGCACACACACTAAGCCTCCTTGAGAACGATTCCCCATCTCTGGTCATTTGTACACGGTTTTCCTAAATCGTCGTGCTTAATACTTGCCACTTTTGCTCTCTTTTCCTAAAGAGTAGTAAAACCACTACATCATTTTGGCGCCGCTGCTGGGGAGGCGTGTTGTGTTTTGATTTGGAATTGTTGTTTTTATATACTAACCAAAATAGTATTTGTATTAGTAGCACTCTACTAATACGTATTATCGGTTTTCGATTTTTGTGTGAATACTATTACTATATTGTATACGTAGAACAATAAATTCACAAGTACTCCAAATACGTGAGAAATCACAACCTTGACTTGGGAGGTCATTACCCAATCATTGTATTCGAATCTCAAACCAAAGAAAAAGGCAAAAATAGATAAATACTTTCGTGAAGCTCAATCTTGAAAAATACAAACTATAAGGTGGGTATAAGACGGATATTATAAAATATATCCTAAGAAAAAAGGCTCTTAAGTGCTTCGCGCCGCCTCGTTTCCCCGCTTGCTTGTGAGTATTTGATTTTGAGAGCTAATCGATGGTTTTGCCGCCCAAAGTATTACTAAGTATCATATATATTTTCTTGGTTTCTATTGATTAAACCTCTTGAACGTTTTGGTGTTCCACCAATGTTCTAAAGTCATCGAAGGCGTTCAATTCACGTGATCGTTTTCATTCCTTGAGGCTTCTTTAATCGAGAGATTTGATTAAGGAGGAGATTTGTAGATTTGTGTCTACTTAATACATTCACCAAAATCCAAAAAGGTTAATACAATCAAAAACCACAAAAAAATTGAAAAATACAAAACACCAAAAAGAATCTTCTTTGCTCGTCCCCTCGTTGTACGTGACGTTTATGCTAACTCGTAATCAAGCAAGACGTGCACGTAAACGAAAGAACAAAACTCCCACTCCCAATCTTTCTAGTGAGGAGTCTCCTATTGACGAACCCATTGTAAGAGAAGACCCAACCATGGCGAATCGAACTATTATGGAGTTACTTCAAGCACCCACCGAGGGTTATGGAGAGGCTATTGTGATTCCCGCTATCCTTGCGGAGAATTTTGAGGTGAAAACGGGTTTGTTGTCAATGATCCAAAACAATAAATTCCGTGGTGATGAGAAGGACAATCCACACAACCATATCCGCAAATTCAATCGTCTTACCGCCACTTTCAAGTTTAAGGATGTCTCGAATGACTCGATTAAGATGATGCTTTTTCCGTATTCCTTAGCGGGGACCGCTAAAATTTGGTTAGAGAAAGAGCCACCCAATTCTATATTGACGTGGAAGGATCTCGTGTCTAAGTTTGTGAACCAATTTTTTCCGCCCTCTAAGACTACGCACTTGAAAAACGAGATTTCAAAGTTTTCACAAGAGTTTAATGAAAGTTTTTCAACGGCTTGGAATAGGTTTAAGGAGATGTTACATGAATGTCCTCATCACGGTTTTTCCGACTTGCGTCAAATTGACACGTTTTACAATGGACTTAATGATCATGAAAGGGATTATTTAAATGCCGCCACGGGTGGTAATTTTTTGTGTAAAACGGTTGAGGAAGCTTTGATGATAATTGAGAATAGATCTAAGGTGTATAGTCCTCGTAGCACGTCTAGTGTTCGTAAGGCTACATCTTCGGCTTCACCTTCTTTGTCTACTACCATCGATGCTTGCCAAATTGAGGCGAACTTGGAAAACAAGATTTTTGATAAGCTAAAAGGACTTTTGATTGAGTTTAAAGTTGGTGAACCAAGTGCTCCCGCTACGGCTAAAGCGGTTGAGGTTTCAGGCATGTATTCTGGTTGTGGTCATGATTTCTCCGAGTGCATTACCAACGGTGGTAACACGTCGAGTGCCTACGCGGCCACGGGAAATTACAACCAAAACGGTCAAGTTTCCCGCTATAATCAATTGACTCCACCGGGTTTTGGTTCAAATCAAAATGCTAACTATCACAACAATCAAGTTGGTTTCAAAAACAATTTCAACAAGGGAAAATATGGAAATCAATGGGCTAATAATCAAGTTTCAAACAAAAATCAAAATGATTTTCTAAACAACAACAAAGGTTTGCAAACATTGAAAGATCTTCCAAATGAATTTGTTGAATACGCTGATGGGAATGATGTTAGGTTTGATAATATTCAAAGAGAAATCATTAGCCTAAGATCCGAGTTTAAGAACGACTTGAAGAAAGAGTTGAAAAATGAGTTAGCTAATGAACTTAAGATCCACACCAACAAGATGGAAGGAAATGTCACTAGGTTACAACAAAACCAACAAAAAATGGAACAAGGGCAACATGCTATTAAACAAGAAATGATTAAAGCCGAGAAGAGGCAATCCGTGTTTGAAGATAAAATCTCGTCTATGTTTGAGGCAATAATGTGTAAACCGTCTTCGAGTAGTCTTCCTAGCAACACCGTATCCAACCCTAAGGGGGAGATGAAAGTGATTACCACACGTAGTGGTAAGACACTCAAGGAAACGACTCCTCAACCAATTCCTCCTACGGAGGAAGCAATTGAGGAAGAACCTCAGGTGGTGGTCCAAAAGGAGCATGTCCCAATCCCACGAAGTACCGCTCATGCCACACCTACGGTCGACCCTTTACCAACATTGGAACCCGAGATTCCAAAGGCTATGCCTACTATGCCTCAACCCACACCACCTTTGCCCTATCCATCGAGACTTAGGAAGGAGAAACGTCAAGAGCGCGACAATTACCAATTTGAGCTTTTTATGAAAATGTTTCGTGATTTGCACTTTAATGTGAGTTTCGCCGATGCTTTGGTCATGATGCCTCGATTTGCCGCTAACTTTAAGAGTATGTTGAACAACAAGGAGAAATTGCACCAATTGTCTAGTTGTTCGTCGGTTTATCTTAATCGCATACCTCAAAAAGTCGGTGATCCTGGTAAATTTTTGATCCCTTGTGCAATTCAAGATATGGAGGAATGCTTCGCCTTGGCCGATCATGGTGCAAGCATTAACTTGATGCCACTTGCAATCTTCATGTCGCTTAATCTTCCTAATCTTACTCCTTCAGTAATGTCTATCGAGTTGGCCGACCATTCCACGATTCCCGCATGTGGATTGGCGGAAGACGTTTTTGTGAAAGTGGGGAAGTTCTACTATCCCGTAGACATTATCGTTGTTGATATCCCCACGGATCCTCAAGTTCCTCTCATTTTAGGTCGTTCGTTTTTAGATACGTCTATGGCTTTGATCGATGTTCATGCTAGAAAGATCACCTTACGTTTCAACGACGAGGAACTTGTTATAAACGCAACTCAAAACTCTCAAATTTCTCATGTTTATTCCGTTGCAACCATAAACCTCGTTGATATGATCGACGTGGTTTGCGAGGAATTTTCACAAGAAGTTCTAGGTTTTGGTGATGAAGAAACTAGTGGCAATCCCACTATGTTAGATCCAATTCTTGATAATTCGACACCAACCTTCACTCCCTTTGAAGGTGGTGGTTTTATGTTGGAAGAATTCGATGTTCCACGTACTTGTAACGAAGACCTCTACCACGATGAGGACTTCTCGATTATCAAGGATTTTCTTAACGATTTCCCATTTCCTCCACCCGAGGAGGTTATGAGTATCGAGCCCAAATCTTCACTTGAGGAACCACCTATCCTCGAGTTGAAAGATTTACCTCCTCATCTCGAATATGTCTATTTGGAGGAGGGCGACAAGTTGCCGGTTATTATTACAAAGGAACTTTCGAATGATGAAAAAACCGCACTTGTCGATGTTCTAAAGGATCACAAAGGGGCAATTGCGTGGAAGTTATCCGACATTAAGGGAATCGATCCCAAATTTTGTACCCACAAAATCTTAATGGAGGAGGATTACAAGCCCGCAATCCAATGTCAAAGGAGGGTGAACCCCAAAATTCACGACGTCATCAAAAAGGAAGTCCTTAAACTCCTTGACGCGGGAATGATTTACCCTATTTCCAATAGCCCTTGGGTGAGTCCTATTCATTGTGTCCCTAAGAAAGGAGGAATGACCGTTGTGCCAAACGATGCAAACGAGTTAATTCCAACTTGACTCGTGACCGGATGGAGTGTGTGCATTGACTATCGTAAGTTGAATGAAGCCACTCGAAAAGACCATTTTCCCTTGCCCTTCATGGACCAAATGTTGGAGCGTCTTGCGGAAAACGATTTCTATTGCTTTTTAGATGGTTTTTCTGGTTACTTCCAAATTCCCATTGTTCCTCGTGATCAAGAAAAAACTACGTTTACGTGTCCGTATGGAACGTTTGCCTATCGTAGAATGCCATTCGGACTTTGCAATGAACCGGGAACCTTTCAAAGGTGCATGATGGCTATTTTTCATGACATGATCGAGAAGACGATGGAAGTCTTCATGGATGACTTTTCCGTGTTTGGTAATTCGTTCACTTCGTGTTTGTCGAATCTTGAGAGAATGTTAAAACATTGTGAGGAAACCAACCTTGTGCTCAATTGGGAAAGGTGTCATTTTATGGTTAAGAGTGGAATCGTCTTAGGGCACAAGGTCTCTAAAGAGAGGATTGAGGTAGATCAAGCTAAGGTAGACGTCATCGCCAAATTACCTCATCCCAAAACCGTTAAGGGAGTTAGGAGTTTCCTAGGCCACGCGGGCTTTTATCGTCGATTCATCAAGGATTTTTCAACGATTTCTCGACCCATTACACATCTACTTGAAAAAGAGGCACGTTTTGTATTTGACGAAGATTATGTACGAGCCTTTAAAATCCTTAAGAGGAAACTTACCGAAGCTCCCATTCTTATTGCTCCCAATTGGAACCTCTCCTTTGAGCTCATGTGTGATGCTAGTGATTACGCTATTGAGGCCGTTTTGGGGCAACGTCATGAAAAGCACTTCTTGCCTATTCACTATGCTAGCAAGACGATGACCGAGGCTCAACTTAAATACACTACAACGGAGAAGGAGTTCCTTGCAGTGGTGTATGCATTTGAGAAATTCTGACCTTATCTCGTCTTGACAAAATGCATAGTGTATACGGATCATTCGGCTATCAAGTATCTCATGGCTAAACAAGATGCAAAGCCGAGATTACTTCGTTGGATTCTCCTCCTTCAAGAATTTGACCACAAAATTGTTGACAAAAAAGGAGCCGAGAATCTAGCGGCCGATCATCTTTCTCGTTTGGAAGATCCTCACCAAAGTGTTTACGAGCCTAAGGAAATCACCGAAACATTTCCGCTCGAGACACTTGGTGTAGTGAATTCGAAGCATGATTCTTCCACCCCATGGTTTACGGACTTTGCAAATTACCATGCGGGTTACTTCATCATCAAAGGTATGACGACTCAAGAAAAACAAAAATTCTTCCGTAACGTCAAGTTCTACTTTTGGAACGACCCTTACTTGTTTCAAACTTGTGCGGATCAAATCATCCGACGTTGTGTATTTGGCACCGAAGCTTCTAACATCCTTAGAGCATACCATGAGGGACCCACGGGTGGTCACCACGGTGCTAATCTCACGGCTAAGAAGGTGTTTGATGCCGGCTTCTTTTGGCCTACTATTTACCGAGATGCACAAGATCTTGTCAAGTCATGTGATTCATGCCAACGACAAGGAAAAGCCTCACAAAAAGACGAAATGCCACAAAACATCATCCAAGTGTGTGAGATCTTTAACGTTTGGGGTATAGACTTTATGGGACCGTTTCGATCATCTCGTGGTAATAAGTACATCCTCATTGTGGTTGACTACCTATCTAAGTGGGTGGAAGCTAAGGCTTTGCCCACGAATGATGCTCGTGTGGTAGTCAAGTTTTTGAAAAGCTTGTTTTCTCGGTTTGGAACCCCTCGTGCGATCATAAGCGATCGTGGAACCCATTTTTGTAACGACCAATTCGAAAGGGTCCTAAGGAAATATGGGGTTACACAGCAGCTTTATACGACTTATCACCCACAAACGAGTGGGCAAGTCGAGGTTTCAAACCGAGCGTTGAAGAGGATCTTGGAGAGATCCGTTGGGGAAAACCGACAATCTTGGTCGGATAAGTTGGAGGATGCTTTATGGGCCTTTAGGACCGCTCATAAGACGCCCATTGGGTGCACTCCCTATAAGCTTGTGTATGGGAAAAATTTTCATTTGCCAATTGAATTGGAACACAAGGCTTATTGGGCCCTAAAGCATTGTAATGATGATATGGAGACCGCGGGAAAACACCGAAAAATGCAATTAAATGAATTGGATGAATTGAGGGACATTGCTTATGAAAATTCATTAATTTATAAAGAAAAAACTAAAAAGTTGCATGATTCTAAAATTAAAAACCGGGTTTTTAACATTGGGGATCAAGTTTTGCTTTTTAATTCTCGATTGAAAATCTTTTCCGGTAAGTTGAAATCCCGTTGGTCCAGTCCATTCACCGTGTCTCAAGTATTTCCATATGGGACCATCGAGCTAGCTCAAAATGATGGCCCCAATTTCAAGGTGAATGGACATAGGTTGAAGCACTACTTTGGCGGGGAAGTTCCATCCTTAAACTACCTCGACCAAGTCACTTTCCCCAATGATAATTAGTATTGAGGGGATCGAGTCGAGCTCATGACTCGGTAATAAAAAACGAGGTGCCTCGTGGGGGAGTCTCATGCTAATCCTATGTACATATTATCGCTTTCTAATGTAGTAACGTGTGCGGATTTTCCCTTCCAACCTTTGTTCCGTGGTTGTTTGTGAATTGTGGACTTTAGATGATCATGATCTTCACGATTGGAGCCTCTCGTGTTCGTTTTATGGGAGCACTCGATCGTTTGCTTTGAAGACTTTCTCAATATCCATGATATATCCTTTTGATGTTCTAACCATAGGTTTATATAACACTTCATAAACGGCTATTAATTTATTGGTTACACCCTATCCATGCTAGATTAGGCATTCGACTACGTCTCTAGTATAGGGGTGTTTGCACCCCTAGACTCGAAACATTGAGGACAATGTTTAACTTTAGTATGGGGGGTGAATAGATACTTGCCTTGCCAAACCTTCACGCTTTCCAAAGTTTATCTTTTTATTTATTGTTTTTGTTACAAAATAAGGCTAAAAATGGCCAAATTTTAAAAAATTTCTCATGTTTTATAAGTGTTTGAAGACACGAATGTAGGTTTTCCAATGGCGAGAATAAGAATAATTTTTTACTCGACCGTGCGTGTTGAGCACTTAGCTTTGATTCCTTAACTACACATTAGGCTAAGTCTCTTAAATGAGGATGAGAAACGATAGGGTTAATTATAAGTTACTATGCTAAACGTAGAGTACTCGTATTCTTTCAAAAACTCATGTGTTCTCGTTGTTTGCTTATTCTCCCTTCGCATATAAATATTTTTTGCTTAATAAATATTGACTTAGCGGTTTAGTTGGGATTGTTGGGTTTCTAGTCTTTTCTAGTAGCTTCCGTGTAATTAAATTAGGAAGACATTAAGGTATCGCCAGCGTCACGGTTTTGAAGTATTGGCACCCAAATAATCAAAAGCTTCACCCAATAATAAGATTTCAAGTGCTCACCTAAATCAAGAAAACAATTTGAAGCCCCACAAGGCCGAAAAATCTATGCAAAATTGAAAGTGAATCAAGTCTTAATCTTCGAAGCTTTAAAGATCCAAAATTTGCCTTAGCGTGAGGATATACGTCTTTGGCTAATAAAACTATCGATGAGGTGGATAATAAAAGGCAAGGCAAGACCGAAGTCATAATAAAAGCTTCATGGCGAAGTTGAATAAAAGATGGAGGTAAACCAAAGATAATAAGGCCCTTCCGTTAGGGGGCGTATAAAAGTCTTGGTAATAAGTCTCATGTTCAAAACCGTTATAAAACCGTGTTTATCGATTCTTTTTGTTGACTTAATTTTTTGACATCGTTGTCTATTGGGAGGGGTTATTGATTTGATGGTCTTGGTTACACCGTTAGGACTCTATTTTTAGACCTAAATCTCTATTATCGCATAAGTCAAACAATGGATCCTTGTGAAACATTCATGACAATATAAAATATACGAGAAACAACTTAGGAATAATGGGAGGATAAGTACGTGATTAGGGCATATGAGTAGTGTTAGCATTACTAACTTATAATGACAATGATCTCGTTGCACGCTTGGCATGGAATTCAGGTGAAAATCGAGGACGATGAAATTATTTCTAAACGAAGCATTCACGTGTTCTTATTCTATGAACATAAATGTCCCATTTTGCGATGAGAATCATACATTATGTCTAAAACGCAAGTAGTAGCAATAGTAGTAGTATAGCTAGTTTATCGTTCAATAAATTGAATAAAAATGAATTTTGGAGGTGCTACGATACTTTATTCTAGCATTGCATGAGGGCACGACAATGGTTTAGTATAGGGGAGTGATGAGACTGCTTTTATACATAGTCTCATCGTCCAAATAGGGCTTAAAATGCATTAAATATCATCAAAATACCCATATATATGCTTGTGTTTGTTGCTTGTGTATTTTAGGTACGGATATTGAGAAAATGACAAAAGATCACAAGAATCATACAAAAACGAACACGGGAAACGAAGCCGCACAATGAACCAAGCCCTAATGAAGACTTTCCCAAGATAAACCCTTGAAGATTTGAAGAATTATGAAGAAGGGTCCTCCAATATGGAAGAGTTTACACTTTATACCCTTGTATCTTAATAATTACAAGTTTGGTCCCTAAAGTTTGTCAAAATTACAAAAAGGGCCCTCTACTTTGAAGAATTGACAAGTTTAGCCCCTCAACAAAGCTAAATTGTCAACCACTATCCTCCACAAATTAAAACACATCATGAAGTCCTTCAAAGTACAAGAAATTACAAGTTTGGTCCTTTGAAAATCCCAAAATTACAAAAAGGACCCTTGACTTTCAACATTTGGCAAGAATGGTCCCTCATCAAACAAGACTTGGCAATTTCAGTCCTCCAAAATATCAATCATGCAATCAAGACCATTATCCATCAACAAAATGCCAAAACAGCCCTTGAAGTATCACAAAATGGCAAGAAATACCCCTGAAAATACTTTGGAAATGTATTTGGGGCAAAAGTGTGAAAACAGAAAGTTTGATTACAAAGGAAATTCAGTTTTGGGGTTTAAATCTGCAAATGACAAGTTGTGCAAAGATGAAGGTTCAATACTGGCCGACACACTTCTTACCTAGACCAACCAAATGATGACATGTGTCCCACTACTACTCCACAACCAATCACAATCCACCAAACCTCCACCTCAGCTATCCACTCACTTATATTATTAACTAATCCTAACAGATTAGTTATAACTTGGCGCTAAACACCCATTTAAAAAACAAAACGGATTAAAAACATGTTCTTGGTGTTCTTGGTGCAAATTAGGCATTTGCTAATTACCAACAATTAAACCCCCATATGGTGCAGATTTGTGATTAAGGGTCTTGTTAACACATCCCAAACCTTAAACAAGACACCCCACCAACCCACATGTTGCATGGGACCTCCCCTGCTACGTCAAAGAGGAACAAGACAAAGAGAACCAACAATCCAACGTTCCACAATTGTGCTTGCATCCTAAGCTTCATTCAAGCCTTTGGATCACCTTTTTACTTGCCAGCTAACACAACACAACAAAAAACGACACATGATTCTTCAAGATATTCAAACAAGACAAGGGCAATTTTGGAAGTTCAAGACTAGGGTTTCACTTCTTTATCAACTTTCTAGATACATTGTAAGGCTATATATAAAGCCATAGGTCTTTACGTTTCAGATGCTCTTGAATTTTCCTAAGTTCAGTTTTCTGTAAATCCTTTTCAATATTAATGAAATGTATTTGAAATGTTGAAGAAAGCTCAAGTGCCATTGTTATAACCTGTTTATTATTGTTCTTTGTTCATTATTCTTGAATCAAGAATCTGTTTTCAAAAGAGGAGTGTGCAAAAGTTTGCACATTTTCCACAATTTCTTGATATTTTGCTAAGTTCTTGGTCTATCTTGGAATTCTTGGGCTATAGGGCTGATCATAGCATCCTGATATTGTGTTATCAAGGTGTGGTGAAGCTTATAACTTGGGGATAATCAAGTGTGGAGGACAAGAGTTGCATCAATCAAGGATTTTTCATCTTTCTGATTTTATAATTGTGCTTCTAACTTTGTTGATTCTTAGCAGGCTTTGTTGTGGAAGCTTGTGCTTGTTTTTGCTAGCACATAAGCTCAAAATCCGTTGGTGTGGATGTACATCCATGAGGTACACACCCTTAATCTCAAAATCTGAAAATATTTTGGATATTTGTGATATTTGAGTGTTGCCTATGTTCTTGTGTATTTTGTGGCTTAATCTGGCTTGAATCTGTTGTTCTCATCTGTTATTGTGTTAATTTGGGATTGGGTGGTCTTAAATCTCACTTTTGATTTGAAAAACTTGGTTTTGAAAAGTTAAAGGGGTGTTTGGGATTACCTGTTTGTGATTGAATCTTGTTATTGTGCTGGTGGAAGTTAGTATTTGTGCTCTATATCTGATATACACTTGTTTGAGAGTGTTTTGCTGCAAGTTTTGTGGTTTGAAACCTTGAATCAAAGATTGTGCTATAACTTATTGAGTTTAACTGTTTTTGACCTAAAAGTTTGGGAAAACCTAGAGTTTATGCATGTTTAGGGATAAAAGCTGTTTAAACATCATTAATATAACATACTTGATAGATCTGAGGTGTTGAATCTGGCTTGTGTGTCAAATACATCAGCAAAGTGAAAAAGTGCATGTGTTAGTGTTCATCAGTAACATTCATTAGCTTGAATCTTGCTTAATTCTTTAAATCATTGCATGAAACCTGTTTAGACTTGCTTATTTGAGTTTAATATAGCTTGTGTATGCATTTGGTTGAATTTGGCTGGCTGATTTGTGCTAAAATTGCTTATGAACCTAAACTGCTTTCTTGTTCATGTCTGTGCAACATCTGGTACTTTATTGATTAAACTGTATCAATTGGGTGATTGTGTTTGTGATATTTTGATTGTTATTGACTCCTTTTGATCCAAAGATCATTTGGGTGCCTTTGTGTAATCTGAATCTCAAAAAAGTTCACTAAAGACAAAAAGTCAAACAAGTCAAGCAGTGGAAAAAGTTTCCACTGTTCAACACCCAAAACTAGCCCCTGCTAGTGTAAAACTGAACGCAGCTTATCAATAAGCTATTTTAGCTTATCCAGACTTGCAACAACTTATTTTTGTGATAGATCTTCATTATTTGACCCATTTGATTAGACTGGAGCTTATTGGACTTTGACTTTGACTTTTTACTAGAAAACCAACTTATTTGACTTTTACATAAGTGCTTATTTGCTTTTTCCAGCTTATTGAGTCAGCTTATTTGAAAACTCTTTTTTGATTTTGCTTAATTAAGTCATTTGAAAGCTATAGAAACTTGAATCAGCACTTGGGGTGGCCTAGAACTCAAAAACGACTATTTTGTCGTTTTCTGTAGATTGCTTATTGCATTTTCAGGCTTATTCCTTGGGCTTATTTCAAATTTCTTTTTGTAGAAGTCTTATTTAGGACAAAAGAAGCTTGTGTGTCTAATTTCAGCTTATGGCATTGGCTTATAGCTTAATGGGCCAAAAGCCCATTAAGAATAAGCTGTTTGGTATAAGCTAGCTTATTTCACACTTTCAGCTTTTGGGCCTTTGGAAAAAGTTGTTTAAAATCAAATTTTGAGTCAAGTAGTGCTTTTTGGGCTTATTTTGGACACTTTTTTTTATATTGGGCCCAAATTAGCCCATTAGTGATCTGTTTTGGGTTTTGCCCATTTTCTAGGCCCATTAAGGCTATTTAGGTAATTTCACTTTCATTTCTGAGTTATTTAGGTTAAATTAAGCTAGCTTGCAAGTTTTTAGAATTTTTTATGATTTTTGGATTTTTATAATATTTTAATATTATTTTATTGTTAAAAATTAAAAGTCTGATTTTCTAAGTTTTTATATTTTTCCTAGATTGTAGACACTTAATTAGGAATTTTTCAACTTTCCAAATATTTTTAGGGTCTTTTAATTATGTTCTAGATTAAATTTAAGTTTTAATTGATTTTAATAGTTTTTAATTGTTTAAAAATAGTTTTTAGTGGTTTTAAAATTTTGAAAAATACTTTTTAGCTTAATTAGGGTATTTTTGAGGTTTACAAACTTTAAGATCTTGTTTTGGACTTTTTAATAGTTAATATTGGTTTTTAGGGCTTTAATTAGCATTAAAAAGTCGTTATTTAATTAATTAAAAGGTTTTGGCAAGTTTGGATTTTTGTAAACTCTTAGAATATTATTGTGGATTTTTAGTGATTTTTAGGAATTTTTAGGGTAAAATTTTAATTTTAGGGCTTTTTACGATTTTACGTGTACACCTTTTTCGTCTTAGTTTAACCCCTCTTCTTAACCGTCATTCTCTTCTAACCTCATTTCTATTTTTCTTTCTCACAAATATAATCACAAAGATAATTATTTCATCACACACACACTAAGCCTCCTTGAGAACGATTCCCCATCTTGGGTCATTTGTACACGGTTTTCCTAAATCGACGTGCTTAATATTTGCCACTTTTGCTCTCTTTTCCTAAAGAGTAGTAAAACCACTAAATCATTTTGGCGCTGCTGCCGGGGAGGCGTGTTGTGTTTTGATTTGGAATTGTTGTTTTTATATACTAACCAAAATAGTATTTGTATTAGTAGCACTCTACTAATACGTATTATCGGTTTTAGATTTTTGTGTGAATACTATTACTATATTGTATACGTAGAACAATAAATTCACAAGTACTCCAAATACGTGAGAAATCACAACCTTGACTTGGGAGGTCATTACCCAATCATTGTATTCGAATCTCAAACCAAAGAAAAAGGCAAAAATAGATAAATACTTTCGTGAAGCTCAATCTTGAAAAATACAAACTATAAGGTGGGTATAAGGCGGATATTATAAAATATATCCTAAGAAAAAAGGCTCTTAAGTGCTTCGCACCGCCTCGTTTCCCCTCTTGCTTGTGAGTATTTGATTTTGAGAGCTAATCGAGGGTTTTGCCGCCCAAAGTATTACTAAGTATCATATATATTTTCTTGGTTTCTATTGATTAAACCCTCTTGAACGTTTTGGTGTTCCACCAACGTTCTAAAGTCATCGAAGGCGTTCACTTCACGTGATCGTTTTCATTCCTTGAGGCTTCTTTAATCGAGAGATTTGATTAAGGAGGAGATTTGTAGATTTGTGTCTACTTAATACATTCACCAAAATCCAAAAAGGTTAATACAATCAAAAACCACAAAAAAATTGAAAAATACAAAACACCAAAAAGAATCTTCTTTGCTCGTCCCCTCGTTGTACGTGACGTTTATGCTAACACGTAATCAAGCAAGACGTGCACGTAAACGAAAGAACAAAACTCCCACTCCCAATCTTTCTAGTGAGGAGTCTCCTATTGACGAACCCATTGTAAGAGAAGCACCAACCATGGCGAATCGAACTATGATGGAGTTACTTCAAGCACCCACCGAGGGTTATGGAGAGGCTATTGTGATTCCCGCTATCCTTACGGAAAATTTTGAGGTGAAAACGGGTTTGTTGTCAATCATCCAAAACAACAAATTCCGTGGTGATGAGAAGGACAATCCACACAACCATATCCGACAATTCAATCGTCTTACCGCCACTTGCAAGTTTAAGGATGTCTCGAATGACTCGATTAAGATGATGCTTTTTCAGTATTCCTTAGCGGGGCCCGCTAAAATTTGGTTAGAGAAAGAGCCACCCAATTCTATATTGACGTGGAAGGATCTCGTGTCTAAGTTTGTGAACCAATTTTTTCCGCCCTCTAAGACTACGCACTTGAAAAACGAGATTTCAAAGTTTTCACAAGAGTTTAATGAAAGTTTTTCAACGGCTTGGAATAGGTTTAAGGAGATGTTACATGAATGTCCTCATCACGGTTTTTCCGACTTGCATCAAATTGACACATTTTACAATGGACTTAATGATCATGAAAGGGATTATTTAAATGCCGCCGCGGGTGGTAATTTTTTGTGTAAAACGGTTGAGGAAGCTTTGATGATAATTGAGAATAGATCTAAGGTGTATAGTCCTCGTAGCATGTCTAGTGTTCGTAAGGCTTCGTCTTCGGCTTCACCTTCTTTGTCTACTACCATCGATGCTTGCCAAATTGAGGCGAACTTGGAAAACAAGATTTTTGATAAGCTAAAAGGAATTTTTATTGAGTTTAAAGTTGGTGAACCAAGTGCTCCCGCTACGGCTAAAGCGGTTGAGGTTTCATGCATGTATTCTCGTGGTGGTCATGATTTCTCCGAGTGCATTACCAACGGTGGTAACACTTCGAGTGCCTACGCGGACACGGGAAATTACAACTAAAACGGTCAAGTTTCCCGCTATAATCAATTGACTCCACCGGGTTTTGGTTCAAATCAAAATGCTAACTATCGCAACAATCAAGTTGGTTTCAAAAACAATTTCAACAAGGGAAACTATGGAAATCAAGGGGCTAATAATCAAGTTTCAAACAAAAATCAAAATGATTTTCAAAACAACAACAAAGGTTTGCAAACATTGAAAGATCTTACAAATGAATTTGTTGAATACGCTAATGGGAATGATGCTAGGTTTGACAATATTCAAAGAGAAATCAGTAGCCTAAGATCCGAGTTTAATAACGACTTGAAGAAAGAGTTAAAAAATGAGTTAGCTAATGAAATTAAGATCCACACCAACAAGATGGAAGGAAATGTCACTAGGTTACAACAAAACCAACAAAAAATGGAACAAGGGCAACATGAGATTAAACAAGAAATGATTAAAGCCGAGAAGAGGCAATTCGTGTTTGAAGATAAAATCTCGTCTATGTTTGAGGCAATAATGTGTAAACCGTCTTCGAGTAGTCTTCCTAGGAACACCGTATCCAACCCTAAGGGGGAGATGAAAGTGATTACCACACGTAGTGGTAAGACACTCAAGGAAACGACTCCTCAACCAATTGCTCCTACGGAGGAAGCAATTGAGGAAGAACCTGAGGTGGTGGTCCAAAAGGAGCATGTCCCAATCCCACGAAGTACCGCTCATGCCACACCTACGGTCGACCCTTTACCAACATTGGAACCCGAGATTCCAAAGGCTATGCCTACTATGCCTCAACCCATACCACCTTTGCCCTATCCATCGAGACATAGGAAGGAGAAACGTCAAGAGCGCGACAATTACCAATTTGAGCTTTTTATGAAAATGTTTCGTGATTTTCCCTTTAATGTGAGTTTCGTCGATGCTTTGGTCATGATGCCTCGATTTGCCGCTAACTTTAAGAGTATGTTGAACAACAAGGAGAAATTGCACCAATTGTCTAGTTGTTCGTCGGTTTATCTTAATCGCATACCTCAAAAAGTCAGTGATCCCGGTAAATTTTTGATCCCTTGTGCAATCCAAGATATGGAGGAATGCTTCGCCTTGTCCGATCTTGGTGCTAGCATTAACTTGATGCCACTTGCAATCTTCAAGTCGCTCAATCTTCCTAATCTTACTCCTTCACTAATGTCTATCGAGTTGGCCGACCATTCCACGATTCCCACATGTGGATTGGCGGAAGAAGTTTTTTTGAAAGTGGGGAAGTTCTACTATCCTGTAGACTTTATCGTTGTTGATATCCCCACGGATCCTCAAGTTCCTCTCATTTTAGGTAGTTCGTTTTTAGATACGTCTATGGATTTGATCGATGTTCATGATAGAAAGATCACGTTACGTTTCAACGACGAGGAACTTGTTATAAACGCAACTCAAAACTCTCAAATTTCTGATGTTTATTCCGTTGCAACCATAAACCTCGTTGATATGATCGACGTGGTTTGCGAGGAATTTTCACAAGAAGTTCTAGGTTTTGGTGATGAAGAAACTAGTGGCAATCCCACTATGTTAGATCCAATTCTTGATAATTAGACACCAACCTTCACTCCCTTTGAAGGTGGTGGTTTTACGTTGGAAGAATTCGATGTTCCACGTACTTGTAACGAAGACCTCGACCACGATGAGTACTTCTCGATTATCAAGGATTTTCTTAACGATTTCCCATTTCCTCCACCCGAGGAGGTTATGAGTATCGAGCCCAAATCTTCACTTGAGGAACAACCTTTCCTCGAGTTGAAAGATTTACCTCCTCATCTCGAATATGTCTATTTGGAGGAGGGCGACAAGTTGCCGGTTATTATTACGAAGGAACTTTCGAATGATGAAAAAACCGCACTTGTCGATGTTCTAAAGGATCACAAAGGGGCAATTGCGTGGAAGTTATCCGACATTAAGGGAATCGATCCCAAATTTTGTACCCACAAAATCTTAATGGAGGAGGATTACAAGCCCGCAATCCAATGTCAAAGGAGGGTGAACCCCAAAATTCACGACGTCATCAAAAAGGAAGTCCTTAAACTCCTTGACGCGGGAATGATTTACCCTATTTCTGATCGCCCTTGGGTGAGTCCTATTCATTGTGTCCCTAAGAAGGGAGGAATGACCGTTGTGCCAAACGATGCAAACGAGTTAATTCCCACTAGACTCGTGACCGGATGGAGAGTGTGCACTGACTATCGTAAGTTGAATGAAGCCACTCGAAAAGACCATTTTCCCTTGCCCTTCATGGACCAAATGTTGGAGCGTCTTGCGGGAAACGATTTCTATTGCTTTTTAGATGGTTTTTCCGGTTACTTCCAAATTCCCATTGATCCTCGTGATCAAGAAAAAACTACGTTTACGTGTCCGTATGGAACGTTTGCCTATCGTAGAATGCCATTCGGACTTTGCAATGCACCGGGAACCTTTCAAAGGTGCATGATGGCTATTTTTCATGACATGATCGAGAAGACGATGGAAGTCTTCATGGATGACTTTTCCGTGTTTGGTAATTCGTTCACTTCGTGTTTGTCGAATCTTGAGAAAATATTGAAACGTTGTGAGGAAACCAACCTTGTGCTCAATTTGGAAAAGTGTCATTTTATGGTTAAGAGTGGAATCGTCTTAGGGCACAAGGTCTCGAAAGCGAGGATTGAGGTAGATCAAGCTAAGGTAGACGTCATCGCCAAATTACCTCATCCCAAAACCGTTAAGGGAGTTAGGAGTTTCCTAGGCCACGCGGGCTTTTATCGTCGATTCATCAAGGATTTTTCAAATATTTCTCGACCCATTACACATCTTCTTGAAAAAGAGGCACGTTTTGTCTTTGACGAAGATTGTGTACGAGCCTTTGAAATCCTTAAGAGGAAACTTACCGAAGCTCCCATTCTTGTTGCTCCCAATTGGAACCTCCCCTTTGAGCTCATGTGTGATGCTAGTGATTACGCTATTGGGGCCATTTGGGGCAATGTCATGAAAAGCACTTCTTGACTATTCACTATGCTAGCAAGACGATGACTGAGGCTCAACTTAAATACACTACAACGGAGAAGGAGTTCCTTGCCGTGGTGTATGCATTTGAGAAATTTCGACCTTATCTCGTCTTGACAAAATGCATAGTGTATACGGATCATTCGGCTATCAAGTATCTCATGGCTAAACAAGATGCAAAGCCGAGATTACTTCATTGGATTCTCCTCCTTCAAGAATTTGACCACAAAATTGTTGACAAAAAAGGAGCCGAGAATCTAGCAGCCGATCATCTTTCTCGTTTGGAAGATCCTCACCAAAGTGTTTACGAGCCCAAGGAAATCACCAAAACATTTCCGCTCGAGACACTTGGTGTAGTGAATTCGAAGCATGATTCTTCCACCCCATGGTTTGGGGACTTTGCAAATTACCATGCGGATAACTTCATCATCAAAGGTATGACGACTCAAGAAAAACGAAAATTCTTCCGTGACGTCAAGTTCTACTTTTGGAACGACCCTTACTTGTTTCGAACTTGTGCGGATCAAATCATTCGACGTTGTGTATTTGGCACCGAAGCTTCTAACATCCTTAGAGCTTGCCATGAGGGACCCACGGATGGTCACCACGGTGCTAATCTCACGGCTAAGAAGGTGTTTGATGCCGGCTTCTTTTGGCCTACTATTTACCTAGATGCACAAGATATTGTGAAGTCAAGTGATTCATGCCAACGACAAGGAAAAGCCTCACAAAAAGATGAAATGCCACAAAACATCATCCAAGTGTGTGAGATCTTTGACGTTTGGGGTATAGACTTTATGGGGCCGTTTCGATCATCTCGTGGTAATAAGTACATCCTCGTTGCGGTTGACTACCTATCTAAGTGGGTGGAAGCTAAGGCTTTGCCCACCAATGATGCTCGTGTGGTAGTCAAGTTTTTGAAAAGCTTGTTTTCTCGGTTTGGAACCCCTCGTGCGATCATAAGCGATCGTGGAACCCATTTTTGTAACGACCAATTCGAAAGGGTCCTAAGGAAATATGGGGTTACACATCGGCTTTCTACGACTTATCACCCACAAACGAGTGGGCAATTCGAGGTTTCAAACCGAGCGTTGAAGAGGATCTTTTAGAGATCCGTTGGGGAAAACCGACAATCTTGGTCGGATAAGTTGGACGATGCTTTATGGGCCATTAGGACCGCTCATAAGACGCCCATTGGGTGCACTCCCTATAAGCTTGTGTATGGGAAAAATTGTCATTTGCCAATTGAATTGGAACACAAGGCTTATTGGGCCCTAAAGCATTGTAATGATGATATGGAGACCGCGGGAAAACACCGAAAAATGCAATTAAATTAATTGGATGAATTGATGGACATTGCTTATGAAAATTCATTAATTTATAAAGAAAAAACTAAAAAGTTGCATGATTCTAAAATTAAAAACCGGGTTTTTAACATTGGGGATCAAGTTTTGCTTTTTAATTCTCGATTGAAAATCTTTTCCGGTAAGTTGAAATCCCGTTGGTCCGGTTGTGACAACCCTAGGTTTTGGATTTGTCAGTTGGTCTTACTTTTAGGTTATTTTATGTGTGCTTACTTGAATTGTGTGTTTACGTGTTTATTTTGTGTGAACGAGGTTGGTGTGGTTATCGTTTATGAGTATAGAGTACTCATAAGTAAATCGAGGAACGGTTATTTCATGTTCATGAGCTCACAAGTGGTGACTATGAAATGAAAATGGTGATATTGTGGTGTTTACGTATACGTATATGTATTATCGAAAATCGTATTTTTACGATTTACGGTTTAGCATTTTGAGGTCTCGGAAGAGGTATTTAGTCACGGGAATAATTTTCGGGATGGTTTTAATTCATTTAGGACTTAGTTATAAAGTTTATTTCAAAATGAGATTTTTTTTAAAAGAGTATATTTTACGAGTTTTACAGTAAAACGCGTAAAAATTGACTAGTTTTACGGTTTTGAGGTTTTGGAGGTTTTAGGAGCTGAAATAAATTAAGGTAAATTAAGGTATTGTTAATAACATAATTTTAAACAATAAAAAGAAAAAAAAAACGAAATTTAATGATATGGAAAGGGTATAGACGGTTGGAAAAGAAAAAAAAGGAAAAAAGGAAAAAAGGAGAAAAAGGAAACATTGTATTGGGCTAGGATAAGTATAGTAATTATATAAAGACTTTTATTAACTAAAAACACATCATAATCCCCTGGAGATCAAGCTTAGGTCGAATTTAATGGAGAAATATTAGGGTTCTTCATAAAATTTTGGGGTTTTCATAAATCAAAGGTAAATATTCAAATCCCTTTTCAATTTAATTGTTTTTAATGTTTTTATAATCATCTTATGATGGATTTAGGTTAGGGTTTAATTTAAAAATAGTAAATTAATATTGTAATAATGGTGTTATAATGATTATATAAATTATGGCTTGTAATTAGTGGGATTAGGGTTAATTAATGAGGTTAATTTAATTAAACCCGTTTTTAAAAACTGGGCAGAATTTTGAGTCAATTGTTTTGATCATATTGGGAGTTCTACAAACTCTTGTTTTACGATCCAAGTATCCCTGAAAAGGTAATTGAAGTGGCTTTCCAATGCAAGAAACGAGAACTAAATTGGAGGTAGGGAAGTGGGTCAAAAACAGGTTACAACAGTCAGAGGTCAAAACAGTTTTGAATTCTGCTTGTTTTCTTTTTAAGTTTTGGGTTGTTTGGGGTACTTAGGGTTGCATTGGGATCTTCTCACGAACATGAGAGATGGTTTATATATTGTAGTAAGGATCTGCACTTGGTCTAAGATTGTGGTTTAGGGTAAGACCCTCTAATGGTAATGAACTTTTCATACGTTTAAAATCAGTGAATTCTGGATAGGTAGCAATATATACACATATATCTGGGCCTTAACAGTAGCTTTAAGGTTAGGGCAGGTGGGAGGTTTTAGCTAACATGTATAAAAGTGTGAATATTCATTTTACAGAAACCATGGGTATGTTTAAGTGGACGTTTGACTTAAAGTTTTGAGACCTAAAATTGGGACTGTTTTGTGTAAAATTATGAACGAGATAGCTATTAAACTTAACCAAGTTAGGGACTTGTTAAGGAAGGGTAATGGGGTGATTAGAGCTTAACAATGAGGTAATTATATGAGAATAGACTAGATGTCCATCATAGGTTGATGAGCCATCTTAGTGATTGGTTTGTGTATTGATTTCGTGTTATTGGTTTGTTAGCTTGTTGCTAGTGCGAGGACTTGTGAAGAAGCTATCAGGTGAGTTTCATAGTCCCACGTTTAATATTGATTTTGACTTCCAGATGGGATGGAAGAGACACTGTGTTGAGTTATTTTCTAAATTGATGCTGTGAATGTGTTTGTGATTTGAGATGGACTTGTGTGTACATTATGTGATTAACTGCTATGTGATTTTTGATTGTGTATGTTTTGGATTGGGGGACACGTGCCGTCTCAGTTATTGTGGTTTGACAAGGTAGTGGCCTTGAGGTTTGACAAGGTAGTGGCCTTGTGGTTTGCCAAGGTAGTGGCCTTGGGATAGGTACATAGTGTGATCATCTATGGTACCATGTTGTTTGGCAAGGTGGGAGCCTTGGATTTTGGTTTGGAATGATTGATCTTGAATGCTAGTTGTTAATACATAATTGTAGCACATTGTCCATATGTTATTCTGTTAATGGTTGTTATTCACAGCTTGTAACCGATTTAGCGTTGGAGTCTAAACCTATGACTCTCACCAACTTTATGTTGACGTGTTTTAGTGTCTCTTTCAGGTGAGAATGTGGTTAAGCTTGAGGATAGAAGTGGCTAGACTTGGATGCCTTAGGATTGCATATAGAAGGAGATCCCCGTTCCTTCTTTGCTTTGTTTGTTCATTTATCTAGTGTTACTGTTTGCACCTATATGTTTGTTTGTTTGTGTTGTTTGTTTGTCTTGGGTAAGAGGTAGGACTGTTACCTACTTACCTAGAATCCTGCATTGTTGAGATATTGTCATGACATTTGTGTCACCATTTTATGACATTTCTTATATCATTTAGTTATCTCTATAGACACGCTATTGTTGTGATGATATCCATACGTCGTGCCCATATTCCGCTATGGTGGGGTGTGACAGAATGGTATCAGAGACAGGTTATAGAGAATTAGGTTGCCTAGTCGTGTAGCCTAGTCTATAGCTTAAGGGTCCCTTCATATAGGCGTCATAGGAGTATGTGTGTATTTTATATTAATTGATGTGTTTGGATGTTATTTATTGCGATATTTTGACTAGTATGAATTGAACCATAGTAAGTTCATACTTAGCTACATGTTATTTTCTTTTCGAGTTTTGAATAGTGCGGGTTGAACTATAGTCGTATACGTTAGTCATTGTTGGATTCCATTTAATTACGTTTTCATGTTCTTTATACATTTTAAATTTTGTCTACGGTGGTTCAGCTGGACTACGAGTTTATGTGTTTCGTGCATTGGCTATGTTATTTTAATACATGGGGTTTTGGATCTTATCTTGTGTGGTTATGTGCTTTTGAGTTGTTGGATTATGTGTTATGTGTAGTATTAATTTCTTATAAGTGTCATCATAGGAGGGAGTACATTGGTGAAAGGGAACATGTATAATTATGGAGGCCTACATAATTATATATGTGCCACAACACCACTAGACTTTCAAGTATGATTGCATGAAAGAGAGTTAATACATGCTTGTATAGTATATGTTGGATGGATTTTAGTGTATGTACGCTTATGCCTATGCATGTAAAATTATTTTCTACTTACCGATTGTATTCTGGGGATGGTTCTAGCTCGTTTCTCTTTGAGATGTTCAACTTCTGTAGTAGCGCATTTCTCGGGTCCTTATTTCACGTGTTTGTTTGTATGGTACTTTTGGCGTGAAGGATTTTGAGATGGTGGAGATTTCTTTTTGGGGTAACGATGTCTTTTGTTTCGAGTTATACATGGTAAAAAAATAGAACTTGCAAATTGAAAAAAAAAATAGTTGTTGGTAGTCGATGAAATAAGGAAGTGTCGGGATCATGTTTCAAATATGGTGGAATATTAATTCTTTAACATATAAGCATGACTCGGTTATTTTAAAATATTTTGGTTTTGATCACCTAAAGTTATTGTTCTTAAGTTAAAAATTTTGTTCTTATTTAGTGAAATATGTTAAAATCATGTAATTAATAAAGTTTTAATTTTCTGGAATTAAAATAAATTAGGTTCTAGTTTTGGTAATTAATAGGAGGTTTTAGGGTTTAAAAATTGTTTTTTTTGTACAAATCGGAGTAGGCAGAAACTGTCGCTAAACTGTCAAAATATGTCGCTAACTGTCAGAAACTGTCGCTAATGCCTAGGCAGATTTTGAGAAAAATCGTTTTGGTCATAACTTATTCGTTTTTAAAGGTTTTTGGGTGATTCAAAAGCCTAAAATTATGTACTCGGAACATACTTTTCAAATACTCAGAAAGTTTCGTAATTGGAAGTCAGTAGTTTGGTCGAATTAATTGTACAAGTGTCGAGTTCAAGGTTAATTCTCAGACAACATGGTTTAAACTTATGTTTTGGGTATTTTGGGTTAATGAATACTTGGAGGGTTAACATAGAGATGAGTTGGGATAGAATTTGAGATTTATTTAGACCTTAGAGCACATGGTTATATCTTGATGAGTTTTGATTTATGGTATTTATGAGTAAGACTGAAATCTGGGTGACAGTTTTAAACCCGTTGAGTTATGTGACGGCTCCTAACTTGGTTTCAAGACAGTTCTTGTTTGATGAGTTGCGAGATTTAGTTAGGTTGGTTACATAACTTTATGGTTTTGATAAGTTTCCTCGCGGACGGTTAAGGCTCATGTGTTGTTGGTTGAGATTATTTTCGTGTAAACTGAGTTCACGTTTGAACGTGAAGGTTTTATCAAGGATATGTATCCTCGTTTGTTTGCTGAGAATAAGTTTGAGTTTGGGATTAAATCTCGGGACGAGATTTCTATTAGGAGGGAGTGATGTGACAACCCTAGGTTTTGGATTTTATCACTTGGTCTTACTTTTAGGTTATTTTATGTGTGCTTACTTGAATTGTGTGTTTACGTGTTTATTTTGTGTGAACGAGGTTGGTGTGGTTATCGTTTATGAGTATAGAGTACTCATAAGTAAATCGAGGAACGGTTATTTCATGTTCATGAGCTCACTAGTGGTGACTATGAAATGAAAATGGTGATATTGTGGTGTTTACGTATACGTCTATGTATTATCGAAAATCGTATTTTTACGATTTACGGTTTAGCATTTTGAGGTCTCGGAAGAGGTATTTAGTCACGGGAATAATTTTTGGGATGGTTTTAATTCATTTAGGACTTAGTTATAAAGTTTATTTCAAAATGAGATTTTTTTTTAAGTGTATATTTTACGAGTTTTACAGTAAAACGCGTAAAAATTGACTAGTTTTACGGTTTTGAGGTTTTGGAGGTTTTAGGAGCTGAAATAAATTAAGGTAAATTAATGTATTGTTAATAATTATATATTGTTAATAACATAATTTTAAACAATAAAAAGAAAAAAAAAACGAAATTTAATGATATGGAAAGGGTATAGACGGTTGGAAAAGAAAAAAAAGGGAAAAAGGAAAAAAGGAGAAAAAGAAAACATTGTATTGGGCTAGGATTAGTATAGTAATTATATAAAGACTTTTATTAACTAAAAACACATCATAATCCCCTGGAGATCAAGCTTAGGTCGAATTTAATGGAGAAATATTAGGGTTCTTCATAAAATTTTGGGGTTTTCATAAATCAAAGGTAAATATTCAAATCCCTTTTCAATTTAATTGTTTTTAATGTTTTTATAATCATCTTATGATGGATTTAGGTTAGGGTTTAATTTAAAAACAGTAAATTAATGTTGTAATAATGGTGTTATAATGATTATATAAATTATGGCTTGTAATTAGTGGGATTAGGGTTAATTAATGAGGTTAATTTAATTAAACCCGTTTTTAAAAACTGGGCAGAATTTTGAGTCAATTGTTTTGATCATATTGGGAGTTCTACAAACTCTTATTTTACGATCCAAGTATCCCGGAAAAGGTAATTGAAGTGGCTTTCCAATGCAAGAAACGAGAACTAAATTTGAGGTAGGGAAGTGGGTCAAAAACAGGTTACAACAGTCGGAGGTCAAAACAGTTTTTAATTCAGCCTGTTTTCTTTTTAAGTTTTGGCTAGTTTGGGGTACTTAGGGTTGCATTGGGATCTTCTAACGAACATGAGAGATGGTTTATATATTGTAGTAAGGATATGCACTTGGGCTAAGATTGTGGTTTAGGGTAAGACCCTCTAATGGTAATGAACTTTTCATACGTTTAAAATCAGTGAATTCTGGATAGGTAGCAATATATACACATATATCTGGGCCTTAACAGTAGCTATAAGGTTAGGGCAGGTGGGAGGTTTTAGCTAACTTGTATAAAAGTGTGAATATTCATTTTACAGAAACCATGGGTATGTTTAAGTGGACGTTTGACTTAAAGTTTTGAGACCTAAAATTGGGACTGTTTTGTGTTAAATTATGAACGGGATAGCTATTAAACTTAACCAAGTTAGGGACTTATTAAGGAAGGGTAATGGGGTGATTAGAGCTTAACAATGAGGTAATTATACGAGAATAGACTAGATGTCCATCATAGGTTGATGAGCCATCTTAGTGATTGGTTCGTGTATTGATTTCGTGTTTTTGGTTTGTTAGCTTGTTGCTAGTGCGAGGACTTGTGAAGAAGCTATCAGGTGAGTTTCATAGTCCCATGTTTAATATTGATTTTGACTTCCAGATGGGATGGAAGAGACACTGTGTTGAGTTATTTTATAAATTTATGTTGTGAATGTGTTTGTGATTTGAGATGGACTTGTGTGTACATTATGTGATTAACTGCTATGTGATTTTTGATTGTGTATGTTTTGGATTGGGGGACACGTGCCGTCTCAGTTATTGTGGTTTGACAAGGTAGTGGCCTTGAGGTTTGACAAGGTAGTGGCCTTGTGGTTTGCCAAGGTAGTGGCCTTGGGATAGGTACATAGTGTGATCATCTATGGTACCATGTTGTTTGGCAAGGTAGGAGCCTTGGATTTTGGTTTGGAATGATTGATCTTGAATGCTAGTTGTTAATACATAATTGTAGCACATTGTCCATATGTTATTCTGTTAATGGTTGTTATTCACAGCTTGTAACTGATTTAGCGTTGGAGTCTAAACCTATGACTCTCACCAACTTTATGTTGACGTGTTTTAGTGTCTCTTTCAGGTGAGAATGTGGTTAAGCTTGAGGATAGAAGTGGCTAGACTTGGATGCCTTAGGATTGCATATAGAAGGAGATCCCCGTTCCTTCTTAGCTTTGTTTGTTCATTTATCTAGTATTACTGTTGGCACCTATATGTTTGTTTGTTTGTGTTATTTGTTTGTCTTGGGTAAGAGGTAGGATTGTTACCTACTTACCTAGACTCCTGCATTGTTGAGATATTGTCATGACATTTGTGTCACCATTTTATGACATTTCTTATATCATTTAGTTATCTCTATAGACACGCTATTGTTGTGATGATATCCATACGTCGTGCCCATATTCCGCCATGGTGGGGTGTGACACCGGTCCATTCACCGTGACTCAAGTATTTCCATATGGGACCATCGAGCTAGCTCAAAATGATGGCCCCAATTTCAAGGTGAATGGACATAGGTTGAAGCACTACTTTGGCGGGGAAGTTCCATCCTTGAACTACCTTGACCAAGTCACTTTCCCCAATGATAATTAGTATTGAGGGGATCGAGTCGAGCTCATGACTCGGTAATCAAAAATGAGGTGCCTCGTGGGGGAGTCCCATGCTAATCCTATGTACATATTATCGCTTTCTAATGTAGTAACGTGTGGGGATTTGTGCCCTTCCAACCTTTATTCCGTGGTTGTTTGTGAATTGCGGACTTTATATGATCATGATCTTCACGATTGGAGCCTCTCGTGTTTGTTTTATGGGAGCACTCGATCGTTTGCTTTGAAGACTTTCTCAATATACATGATATATCCTTTTGATGTTCTAACCTTAGGTTTATAGCACACTTCATAAACGGCTATTAATTTATTGGTTACACCCTTTCCATGCTAGATTAGGCATTCGACTACGTCTCTAGTATAGGGGTGTTTGCACCCCTAGACTCGAAACATTGAGGAGAATGTTTAACTTTAGTATGGGGGGGTGAATAGATACTTGCCTTGCCAAACCTTCACGCTTTCCAAAGTTTATCTTTTTGTTTATCGTTTTTGTTGCAAAATAATGCTAAAAATGGCCAAATTTTAAAATTTTTCTCATGTTTTATAAGTGTTTGAAGACACGAATGTAGGTTTTCTGATGGCGTGAATAAGAGTAATTTTTTACTCGACCGTGCGTGTTGAGCACTTAGCTTTGATTCCTTAACTACACATTAGGCTAAGTCTCTTAAATGAGGACGAGAAATGATAGGGTTATATATAAGTTACTATGCTAAACGTAGAGTACTCGTATTCTTTCAAAAACTCATCTGTTCTCGTTGTTTGCTTATTCTCCTTTCGCATATAAATATTTTTTGCTTAATAAATATTTACTTAGCGGTTTAGTTGGGATTGATGGGTTTCTAGTCTTTTCTAGTAGCTTCCGTGTAATTAAATTGGGAAGGCATTAAGGTATCGCCAGCGTCACGGTTTTAAAGTATTGGCACCCAAATAATCAAAAGCTTAACCCAATAATAAGATTTCAAGTGCTCACCTAAATCAAGCAAACAATTTGAAGCCCCACAAGGCCGAAAAATCTATGCAAAATTGAAAGTGAATCAAGTCTTAATCTTCGAAGCTTTAAAGATCCAAAATTTGCCTTAGCGTGAGGATATACGTCTTTGGCTAATAAAACTATCGATGAGGTGGATAATAAAAGGCAAGGCAAGACCGAAGTCATAATAAAAGCTTCATGGCGAAGTTGAATAAAAGATGGAGGTAAACCAAAGATAATAAGGCCCTTCCGTTAGGGGGCTTATAAAAGTCTTGGTAATAAGTCTCATGTTCAAAACCGTTATAAAACCGTGTTTATCGATTCTTCTTGTTGACTTAATTTTTTTACATCGTTGTCTATTGGGAGGGGTTATTGATTTGATGGTCTTGGTTACACCGTTAGGACTCTATTTTTAGACCTAAATCTCTATTATCGCATAAGTCAAACAATGGATCCTTGTGAAACATTCATGATAATATAAAATATAAGAGATACAACTTAGGAATAATGGGAGGAAAAGTACGTGATTAGGGCATATGATTAGTGTTAGCATTACTAACTTATAATGACAATGATCTCGTTGCACGCTTGGCATGGAATTGAGGTGAAAATCGAGGACGATGAAATTATTTCTAAACGAAGCATTCACGTGTTCTTATTCTATGAACCTAAACGTCCCATTTTGTGATGAGAATCATACATTATGTCTAAAACGCAAGTAGTAGCAATAGTAGTAGTATAGCTAGTTTATCGTTCAATAAAGTGAATAAAAATGAATTTTGGAGGTGCTACGATACTTTATTCTAGCATTGCGTGAGGGCACGACAATGGTTTAGTATGGGGGAGTGATGAGACTGCTTTTATACATAGTCTCATCGTCCAAATAGGGCTTAAAATGCATTAAATATCATCAAAATACCCATATATATGCTTGTGTTTGTTGCTTGTGTATTTTAGGTACGGATATTGAGAAAATGACAAAAGATCACAAGAATCATACAAAAACGAACACGGGAAACGAAGCCACACAATGAACCAAGCCCTAATGAAGACTTTCCCAAGATAAACCCTTGAAGATTTGAAGAATTATGAAGAAGGGTCCTCCAATATGGAATAATTTACACTTTATACCCTTGTATCTTCATAATTACAAGTTTGGTCCCTAAAGTTTGTCAAAATTACAAAAAGGGCCCTCTACTTTGAAGAATTGACAAGTTTAGCCCCTTAACAAAGCTAAATTGTCAACCACTATCCTCCACAAAGTCAAACACATCATGAAGTCCTTCAAAGTATAAGAAATTACAAGTTTGGTCCTTCGAAAATCCCAAAATTACAAAAAGGACCCTTGACTTTCAACATTTGGCAAGAATGGTCCCTCATCAAACAAGACTTGGTAATTTCAGTCCTCCAAAATATCAATCATGCAAGTCAAGACCATTATCCATCAACAAAATTCCAAAACAACCCTTGAAGTATCACAAAATGGCAAGAAATACCCCTGAAAATACTTTGGAAAAGTATTTGGGGCAAAAGTGTGAAAACTGAAAGTTTGATTACAAAGGAAATTCAGTTTTGGGGTTTAAATCTGCAAACGACAAGTTGTGCAAAGATGAAGGTTCAATACTGGCTGACACACTTCTTACCTAGACCAACCAAATGATGACATGTGTCCCACTACCACTCCACAACCAATCACAATCCACCAAACATCCACCTCAGCTATCCACTCACGTATATTATTAACTAATCCTAACAGATTAGTTATAACTTGGCGCTAAACACCCATTTAAAAAACAAAACGGATTAAAAACATGTTCTTGGTGTTCTTGGTACAAATTAGGCATTTGCTAATTACCAACAATTAAACCCCCATAAGGTGCAGATTTGTGATTAAG
Organism: Glebionis coronaria; assembly: GCA_025667525.1. NCBI lineage: Eukaryota > Viridiplantae > Streptophyta > Magnoliopsida > Asterales > Asteraceae > Glebionis > Glebionis coronaria. The sequence goes on from JANFOE010000851.1 coordinate 333,091, forward strand.
GGTCTTGTTAACACATCCCAAACCTTAAACAAGACACCCCACCAACCCACATGTTGCATGGGACCTCCCCTGCTACGTCAAAGAGGAACAAGACAAAGAGAGCCAGCAATCCAACGTTCCACAATTGTGCTTTCATCCTAAGCTTCATTCAAGCCTTTGGATCACCTTTTTACATGGCAGCTAACACAACACAACAAAAAACGTCACATGATTCTTCAAGATATTCAAACAAGACAAGGGCAATTTTGGAAGTTCAAGACTAGGGTTTCACTTGTTTATCAGTTTTCTAGATACATTGTAAGGCTATATATAAAGCCATAGGTCTTTACATTTCAGCTGCTCTTGAATTTTCCTAAGTTCACTTTTCTGTAAATCCTTTTCAATATTAATGAAATGTGTTTGAAATGTTGAAGAAAGCTCAAGTGCCATTATTATAACCTGTTTATTATTGTTCTTTATTCATTATTCTTGAATCAAGAATCTATTTTCAAAAGAGGAGTGTGCAAAAGTTTGCACATTTTCAACAATTTCTTGATATTTTGCTAAGTTCTTGGTCTATCTTGGAATTCTTGGGCTATAGGGCTGATCATAGCATCCTGATATTGTGTTATCAAGGTGTGGTGAAGCTTATAACTTGGGGATAATCAAGTGTGGAGGACAAGAGTTGCATCAATCAAGGATTTTTCATCTTTCTGATTTTATAATTGTGCTTTTAACTTTGTTGATTCTTAGCAGGCTTTGTTGTGGAAGCTTGTGCTTGTTTTTGCTAGCACATAAGCTCAAAATCCATGGGTGTGGATGTACATCCATGAGGTACACACCCTTAATCTCAAAATCTGAAAATATTTTGGATATTTGTGATATTTGAGTGTTGCCTATGTTCTTGTGTATTTTGTGGCTTAATCTTGCTTGAATCTGTTGTTCTCATCTGTTATTGTGTTAATTTGGGCTTGGGTGGTCTTAAATCTCACTTCTGATTTGAAAAACTTGGTTTTGAAAAGTTAAAGGGGTGTTTGGGATTACCTGTTTGTGATTGAATCTTGTTATTGTGCTGGTGGAAGTTAGTATTTGTGCTCTATATCTGATATACACTTGTTTGAGAGTGTTTTGCTGCAAGTTTTGTGGTTTGAAACCTTGAATCAAAGATTGTGCTATAACTTATTGAGTTTGACTGTTTTTGACCTAAAATTTTGGGAAAACCTAGAGTTTATGCATGTTTAGGGATAAAAGCTGTTTAAACATCATTAATATAACATACTTGATAGATCTGAGGTGTTGAATCTGGCTTGTGTGTCAAATACATCAGCAAAGTGAAAAACTGCATGTGTTAGTGTTCATCAGTAACATTCATTAGCTTGAATCTTGCTTAATTCTTTAAATCATTGCATGAAACCTGTTTAGACTTGCTTATTTGAGTTTAATATAGCTTGTGTACGCATTTGGTTGAATTTGGCTGGCTGATTTGTGCTAAAACTGCTTTTTGAACCTAAACTGCTTACTTGTTCATGTCTGTGCAACATCTGGTACTTTATTGATTAAACTATATCAATTGGGTGATTGTGTTTGTGATATTTTGATTGTTATTGAATCCTTTTGATCCAAAGATCATTTGGGTGCCTTTGTGTAATCTGAATCTCAAAAAAGTTCACTAAAGACAAAACCCAAAACTAGCCCCTGCTAGTGTAAAATTGAACTCAGCTTATCAATAAGCTATTTTAGCTTATCCAGACTTGCAACAACTTATTTTTTGTGATAGATCTTCATTATTTGACCCATTTGATTAGACTGGAGCTTATTGGACTTTGACTTTGACTTTTTACAAGAAAACCAACTTATTTGACTTTTACATAAGTGCTTATTTGCTTTTTCCAGCTTATTGAGTCAGCTTATTTGAAAACTCTTTGTTGATTTTGCTTAATTAAGTCATTTGAAAGCTATAGAAACTTGAATCAGCACTTGGGGTGGCCTAGAACTCAAAAACGACTATTTTGTCGTTTTCTGTAGATTGCTTATTGCATTTTAAGGCTTATTCCTTGGGCTTATTTCAAATTTCTTTTTGTAGAAGTCTTATTTAGGACAAAAGAAGCTTGTGTGTCTAATTTCAGTTTATGACATTGGCTTATAGCTTAATGGGTCAAAAAGCCCATTAAGAATAAGCTGTTTGGTATAAGCTAGCTTATTTCACACTTTCAGCTTTTGGGCCTTTGGAAAAAGTTGTTTAAAATCATATTTTGAGTCAAGTAGTGCTTTTTGGGCTTTTTTTGGACACTTTTTTTATATTGGGCCCAAATTAGCCCATTTAGTGATCTGTTTTGGGTTTAGCCCATTTTCTAGGCCCCTTAAGGGTATTTAGGTAATTTCACTTTCATTTCTGAGTTATTTAGGTTAAATTAAGCTAGTTTGCAAGTTTTTAGAATTTTTTATGATTTCTGGATTTTTTATAATATTTTAATATTATTTTATTGTTAAAAATTAAAATTCTGATTTTCTAAGCTTTTATATTTTTCCTAGATTGTAGACACTTAATTAGGAATTTTGAAACTTTCCAAATATTTTTAGGGTCTTTTAATTATTTTCTAGAATAAATTTAAGTTTTAATTGATTTTAATAGATTTTATTTGTTTAAAAATAGTTTTTAGTGGTTTTAAAATTTTGAAAAATACTTTTTATCTTAATTAGGGTATTTTTGAGGTTTACAAACTTTAAGATATTGTTTTGGACTTTTTGATAGTTAATATTGGTTTTTAGGGCTTTAATTAGCATTAAAAAGTCATTATTTAATTAATTAAAAGGTTTTGGCAAGTTTGGATTTTTTGTAAACTCTTAGAATATTATTGTGGATTTTTAGTGATTTTTAGGAATTTTTAGGGTAAAATTTTAATGTTAGGGCTTTTTACGGTTTTACGTGTACACCTTTTTTTGTCTTAGTTTAACCCGTCTTCGTAACCGTCATTCTCTTCTAATCTCATTTCTATTTTTCTTTCTCACAAAGGTAATCATTTCATCACACACACACTAAGCCTCCTTGAGAACGATTCCCCATCTTGGGTCATTTGTACACGGTTTTCCTAAATCGTCGTGCTTAATACTTCCCACTTTTGCTCTCTTTTCCTAAAGAGTAGTAAAACCACTACATCACACCTCGAGATCGCTTATCTACGTTCATGCAAGAACTATTACTTTAAGACTCAATGAAGAGGAACTTGTTATAAACGTTACTCAAAACTCTACACCTTCTCATGTTTATGCAATCGCTACCATCAACCACATTGACTTAGTCGATGTGGTTTGCGATGAGTTTTCACAAGAAGTGTTAGGTTTTTCCGATAGTTCGTCAAGTGGCAATCCCACTATTTTAGATCCGATTCTTGCTAATTCAACACCAAATCTCACTCCATTCCAAGGAGGCTATTTTATTTCAAATGAAATCGACAATGAAGATGAGGTGATTATTGGTAATGATACTCTCATTCCACCATTTCTTCGCCAATGGAAGTTATGAGTGTTGAACAAAAATCATCAATCGAGGAACCGCAAATCCTTGAATTGAAAGATCTTCCATCTCACCTTGAATATGCATTCTTGGAAGGTGATGACAATTTTCCGGTTATTATTACGAAAGATTTTTCCAATGATGAAAAAGCCGCACTTGTAAAAATTCTTTAAGCTCATAAAGGGGCAATTGCATGGAATATTTCTTACATTAAGGGTATTGACCCAAAATTTTGTACTCACAATATTTTAATGGAGGAGGACTACAAACCCGCAATTCAAAGTCAAAGAAGGGTAAACCCCAAAATTCACGTCATCAAAAAGGAAGTCTTAAAACTTCTTGATGCGGGAATGATTTATCGTATCTCCGATAGCCCATGACGGAGTCCAATCCATTGTGTCCCTAAGAAGGGAGGAATGACCGTTGTGCCCAATGAAAACAACGAGTTAATTGTCACTCGTGTTGTGACCGGTTGGAGGGTGTGTATTGACTACCGAAAGTTAAATGACGCCACTCGTAAAGACCAATTTCCCATGCCCTTCATGGATCAAATTTTGGAGCGACTTGCGGGAAATGACTTCTATTGCTTTTTAGATGGTTTTTCCGGTTACATTCAAATCCCTATCGACCCTCGTGATCAAGAGAAAACTACGTCTACGTATCCTTATGAAACGTTTGCTTATCGTATAGTGCCTTTCGAACTTTCTAATGCACCGGGAACGTTTCAACGGTGTATGATGGATATTTTTCAGGATATGATCGAGAAGTCGATGGAAGTATTCATGGATGAATTTCTGATGTTTGGTGATTCGTTCACGTCGTGTTTATCCAATCTCAAGAAAATGTTAAAACGTTGTGAAGAAACCAACCATGTGCTTAATTGGTAAAAATGTCATTTTATGCGTAAACAAGGAATCGTCTTAGGCACACGGTCTTGAAAGCGGGGATTGAGGTCGATAAAGCTAAGATAGACGTCATGGCCAAGTTACCTCATCCTAAAACCGTCAAGGGAGTTAGGAGTTTCCAAGGCCACGCGGGCTTTTATCGTCGTTTCATCAAAGACTTTTCGAAAACCACTCGACCTATGACACACCTTCTAAAGAAGGATGCTCCTTTTAACTTCAATGAGGATTGTGTTAGAGCTTTCGAAACTCTTAAAAGGAAACTTACCGAAGCTCCCATTCTTGTTGCTCCTAATTCGGAATTACCCTTTGAAATCATGTGCAATGCAAGTGATTATGCAATTGGGGCCGTTTTAGGGCAATGTTATGAAAAGCACTTCCGTCCTATCCATTATGCTAGCAAGACGATGACCAAGGCTCAACTTAATTACACCACAACGGAAAAGGAATTCCTTGCCGTGGTTTATGCTTTTGAGAAATTCCGACCTTATCTCGTCTTGACAAAAAGCATCGTGTATACGGACCATTCGACTGTCAAGTACCTCTTAGTTAAGCAAGATGCTAAGCTAAGATTGCTTCGTTGGATGATCCTCCTCCAAGATTTTGATGTCACCGTACTTGACAAAAAAGGAGCCGAGAATCTAGAGTCCGATCATCTCTCTCGTTTAGAAGATCCTCACAAAGATGTATTCGAGAACAAGGAGATCACCAAAACATTTCCCCTCGAGACTCTCGGTGTAGTGAATTCTAAGGACGACACCCCATGGTTTGCCGACATTACAAATTACCATGCGGGCAACTTCATAATCAAGGGTATGACGACACAACAAAAGAGAAAATTCTTTCATGACGTCAAGTTCTATCTTTGGGACGACCCTTATCTCTTTCGGGTTTGTGCGGATCAACTCGTTCGACGTTGTGTTTTTGGTACCGAAGTTTCTAACATCCTTAGAGATTGTCACGAGGGGCCCACGGGTGGTCACCACGGTGCTAATCTCAGGGCTAAGAAAGTGTTCGATGCCGGCTTCTTTTGGCCTACGATCTATCGTGATGCACAAGCACTTGTGAATTTGTGTGATTCTTGCCAACTCCATGGAAAATCGTCGCAAAAGGATGAAATGCCGCAAAACATAATTAAAGTATGTGAAATTTTTGACATTTGCGGCATTGACTTTATGGGGCCGTTCCCATCGTCTCATGGAAACAAGTATATCCTCGTCGTCGTCGACTACCTATCTAAGTGGGTGGAAGCTAAGGCTTTGCCTACGAACGATGCTCGTGTGGTAGTAAAGTTTTTGAAGCAACTATTCTCTCGGGTTGGAACCCCTCGTGCTATTATAAGCGATCGTTGGAACCCATTTTTGTAATGACCAATTCGAAAAGGTTTTAAAGAAATATGGGGTTACACATCATCGTTCTATGACTTATCACCCGCAAACGAGTGGGCTAGTCGAGGTTTCAAACCGAGCTTTGAAGAGTATTTTAGAGAAATCGATTGGAGAAAACCGTGCTTCATGGTTCGACAAACTCGATGATGATTTATGGGCCTTTCGGACCGCTTATAGGACACCTATAAGTTGTACTCATTATAAGTTGGTTTATGGAGAGAATTGCTATTTCCCTATTGAATTGGAACACAAGGCATATTGGGACCTAAAGCATGCCAAATATGATTTGAAGACCGCGGGAGATCACCGGAAAATACAACTTAATGAATTGGATTAATTAAGAGATAATGCTTATGGAAATTCATTGATTTTTAAGGAAAAGACTAAAAAGTTTATGATTCAAAGATTAAAACCCGTGTTTTTAACGTTGGTACCGGGTTTTTAACGTTGGTGATCAAGTGTTACTTTTTAACTCTCGTTTGAAGATATTTTCCTGGAAATTGAAATCTCGTTGGTCGGGTCCGTTCACCATAACACAAGTGTTTCCTTATGGGACCATCGAGCTAGCTCAAAATGATGGTCCTAATTTCAAGGTGAATGGACATAGGCTTAAGCACTACTTCGGTGAGGAAGTCCCTTCGTTGGATGACCTCGACCAAGTAACCTTCCCCAATGATAATTAGCATTGAGGGAATCGAGTCGAGCTCATGACTCAGTAATAAAAAAACGAGGTGCCTCGTGGGGGAGATCCCATGCCTATCCATGTATATATTTATCGCTTTATAATGTACTTAATGTGAGGGGATTTGTGTCTTTCCAACTCGTTGTCTCGTGGATGTTTGTGAAAGTGTTATCTAGATCATCATCATCTCCACGATTGAAGACTCTCTTGTTCGTTTACGTGAGCCTCGATCGTTTGCTTGAAGAGTTTTTCATGAATCCATGACATATCCTCCATTGTTCTAACAATTATCTTTTAGCACAATTCATAAACGGCTTTAGATATATTGTTGATCACCCTTTCCATGCTAGATCATAAGCATTTGACTCTTCGTCTCTAGTATGGGGGTGCTCCACCTTTAGACTCGAAACATTAAGGACAATGTTTAATTTTAGTATGGGGGGTGAATAGATACTTGCCTTGTTACGCCCTCACGTTTTCCAACTTTCAACGTTTTGTTTTGTTGCTAACAAGGTTAAAAATGGCCAATTTTAAAAATTTTCTTAGTTTTCATAAGTGTTTTTAAGACACAAATGTATATTTTGCGATGGGTAGAATAAGAGTTAATTTTTAATTTGATGGGCATTTGGAGCCCTTTACATTCCTTAACCCGCTTGAATCAAGTTTTGCTTGACTTTTATATAGGGAACTTTAAAAAGCAAAAGTCTTAGCTCATGCGGGTTAAGAACAAGAACTTTTCTCAAGTTCCTATAACTGATCCTAGAAAAGTCACTTATCAAGGGAACTTTAAATGTGTTCTCTAAACTTCAAAAAGTCTAAGAAAGTGCAAGATCCTATAGGTGACTTGAAAACCCAAAACTTCCATTTAATACTGTCTTAATGAAGCTAATATGTTTGGTTTAATTTTGACTTGCATGGCTAAGTATTCACGAGTCTCTTTAATTAGAGGTCTTTAAATAGTGAAGAACGAGACGTGATAGAGTTAGACAAGTGATCATGCTAAACGTAGAACATGAAAATGTTCTTTTAAAAACTCATATGTTTTTAATTATGGCTTTTTATCCCATAAGATCAATGCATTAGGAAAAAAATAATTACAATAAGTAAGGTCGCACGATTTGAATGGTTACTTAGCTTCTAGCCCAAGATCATTTAAGAGTTGCTCGTGGTTGAATAGAGTTCATAGCCAAGGCATAACTTATTGAAGCAGGACGCGAAGATTGGTGAAGATCCAAAACGGCCCTTACAAGGAATGAGGAGCTCTATTTTGTTGCTAAAGATCCAAGATGATGTGAAGAATCATTATTCCAAAATCAATATGAAGGATCAAGACACACGACGAAAAGCAATTACTCCCCTAAAATCATGGAGAAAGTCTATCCAAAAAGACCCTAACAAGGTATGAGGATAAATATATCCAAGTCCTAAATGGAGGCGGATCGTTGTATATCAAAATCCAAAATAAAGATTGAAGAAAAATGATGAAGTCGTGGTCCAAGTATGAAGAATCTTTCAAAAACGTCAAGTGAAGAAATTCCAAAATATGAAGAGAAGACAATAATTTCAAGAACGTCTTCCGAAGATTCGAAGTATGAAGTGCATGCCAAATATCGGCCCGAGAATGGTCTCAAATCGTGAAATGAGTTATGCCAAGATATGAACTTAAGGAGATACACGAGAAGCCGTTTTAAAATATTTTGTCCATTAGCTAACTATCGATTAAATCGTGCCACTTTATTTTCGGACTAATAAATACTCAAATAAGTCAATATGAATCACTTATGATCCATGACAAATAGTTAAAAAATTCTAGAAATCTTTTCTTTTCATAATAACTAGGATTGCGGAGAGAAAAAGTATTACACAATTTGGACGTGTGAGTAGTGTTAGCATTGAGACTTGTACCAACAATGATCTCGTTTTTTGCACTTAGCATGGAATGTATGACAATTAAAGATGACGAACTTTACTCTATGAGACATTCACTTGTTTCCATTCATTGACCCTAAAAGTCACATTCGTGATGAAAATCATACATTATGTCTTTAACATATCTTCGTAGTATTGTAGCAAGTTTACTTTTCAAATAAAGGTTAAAAAAATTTAATTTTGAAGGTGCTTAATTACTTTATTCTAGCATTGCGAGAGGACACGACAATAGTTTAGTATGGGGAGTGATGATATGGCATTTATACATGATCTCATCGTTCTTTTCGGGCTTTAAATGCATAAAATGTCATCAAAATACCATATATATATATTCTTGTGTTTGTTTACTTGTGTATTTTAGGTATGGATATCGTGAAAAATGCAAAAGATAACACGAAACAAGGAAAAACGGACACGTTAAACGAAGCCGCACAATGAACCGGGACCTAGTTTGTGATATTTCCAAGATAAAGTCCTTGAAGTATTGAAGATGTTCAAGAATGATCCCGCATAAATGAATAAATGACACTTAATACCCTTTTATATTCATAATTACAAGTTTGGTCCCTTAAGTTTGTCAAAATTACAAAATGGTCCCTCAACTTTGAAGATTTGGCAAGTTTAGTCCCTCAAGATTCAAAATTGTCAACAATGGTCCTTCATGAAGTCAAACATCCTATGAAGACCTCCAAAGATAAATAATGTCCAAGATTAGTCTTTCAAATGTCCAAAAATGGCAAAACAAGTCCCTAAAATACTTTGGAAAACTTTTTGGGGCAGAAGTATAAACATTGAAACTTTATTAACAAAGGGTTTCAAGTTTTGGGATGAATAAACATAATTTACAACAATTGCCAAAGAACAAGGACCGAACCTGCCATTCTCAAAGTTTGAATCCTAATAACACGCGGGTAACACTTACTATTTGGATTAAACGTGTTACTGTTCACATTTTTTTCCCAGGTTTGAAAAAGATGAAAACAAAGGGTAAAATGAAGTTGGGAGTACCCACATGTGATTCATGTCATGTCAATCATAGCCCAACAACAAAAACCTCAATCCCACTACCAGGAAGACCCCACAAGACCTCTCCTGCTCCAATATCTAGACGACACATGGCAAGGACTAGTGACTTGGCAAAACCAACGAACCAAAGGCATTCCTTTGTCCCAAAGAAAAAAATGACCGTCCATGATCCTTCCAAACAAGCTGTCATCAAGACTAGAAGTTTCTTCAAGGATATTATAGGACTCTTATGTCATTAGGGTTTGTGAATAGTGCCCATTTCATGGCCTATAAAGAGAGACTAGACTTGTGGTGAGCCTCTTGTTCCAGTTTTTAGCTAAAATATTTGTAATCCCTTTTTATAAATATAAATTTGGTATTCTAAAAATCGAATTGTAATTCCTTTTATCTTTTTATGAAAGTTAGTTTTTGATTAGCTAAATTATGAGTTCCATTTATCTGTTGTCTGAGTTTTGAGGAATGGTTTTATGGTATAGAATCCTTGTTTTCAAAAATCAGTGATTGTCTAGTTTGAATCCTTGTGTGTTTGTTGATCTTAGCAGGTACAAAGGGAGCTTGTGGTTGTTCTTGCTACCACATAAGCTCTAAACATCCTAAGTTGTGGATTGTACATCTTGGAGGTTTGATTTTCAAATCGCTTTTACTTTTTTTGTCATTTATTTGATGGTTATGTGATTTGTGGTTTTGATGGGTTGATCGTTTATATTTTTGTTTAAATCTGTTACATAGGGTGTATTAGATCTCAAATCACCTAGATCTTTTTGATTATAAGGGTTTAAAATCAGATTTGAGTAAAAAAGTTGGATTAAGGGGTGTTTGTTTCTGCTGGTTCATAGGCCTTATGGCCTTTGAGCTTGGTTCTTTGGTGTTTATAGTCGTTTACTTGCTGGTTTAGAAGGTATTTAGGGTGTTGGTTTAGTCTAAAACAAAGGAAAACTAAAAGAGGTAGGTTGCTAGTTTTTGTATACAAAATTTAGGTCAAACATATCAGAGAGTGTGATTTTCTTATTTGATTGTGTTAAGGTCTGAAAATTGGTATGCTAGTAGTTTTTATGGTTGTTTAACTCTACATTATCTGGTTTCAAAGTTTGGTAGCTTATTGTAGGATTTACAGCTTATTAAAATTCAGTTTTTGGTCAATTATATCAGCATATGTTCTTGGTCTGCATGCTTCTGGATTGGATCTGTTGGGTAACTTATTGTGTTTGGACTTGTGTTATTTTTGTGTTTCTTGACTCCCACTAAGCCAAAGCTTATTGGGGTGCCTTTGTTTCCAAAAATCATCCACAAACAAGGCTTGAAATCAAGCCAAAAGTTACCTGTTTAAGCAGCAGTGGGAACTCGTTTCCCATTGCATGTTACCACTAATAGTGTTAAACTTGTTCCAGCTTATTATTAATCCGTTCTAGCTTATTGAAACTTGCAACAACTTGGATTTGGTAATTAGTCTTCCTCAATTGACCCATTTAATCATTCTGGAGCTTTTGGGCTTTTGACTTTAGGGTTTGACTAGAAAACCAACTTATTTGACTTTTTTATAAGTGCTTATCAGCTTATTCAGCTTATTTCGCTTTGCTTATTAGATTTTTATTGATTGATTTGTCTTAGTTAAGTCATTTAGAGTCTTTTGCAAGTTATATCAAGTTCTGAAGTAGTCTAAATCTCTAAGTCGACTATATTGTCTTTTAGTGAAATCATACTTGGCTTATTTCTGGCTTATTGGTTAAGCTTTTTCAAAATTTTATTTTATAGAGCTCTTAAGCATCACAAAAGAAGCTTGTGTGTAAAATTAGAGCTTATGGCATTAGCTTATAGCTTAATGGGCCAAAAAGCACATTAAGAATAAGTTGTTGGTCATTTAAGCTGTGATAAGCTCAGAATCAGCTTTTGGCCCCTAGAGTTTTGTGTTTAGAATTAAATTTCGAGTAAGACTGGAACTTTTCAGCTTATTCGATTGATTTTTGGCTTATTGGGCTAAAAAGCCCATTAAGGTGCACTGTTTTTGTTTTTAGCACATTTGGCGGTCCAATAGGGGTATTTTGGTAATTTCACTTTCATTTTGTCTTTATTTAGGTTAAAATAAACTAGTTTGCAAGTTTTTAGATATTTTTATTGTTTTTGGATTTCCATTATTATTTTAATATTATTTTATTATTAAAAATTGTTTTTAGGGTCAAAAATATATTTTTGCAACTTTTACATTTTTCTTACGTTAAATATATTAAGTTAGGACTTTTAAAACAATTAGATTATTTTTCTCATCATTTTATTAGTTTTTAGGATTATATTAATATTTTAATAGTTTTTAAGCATTTAAAAGTAGTTTTAATTGGTTTTAAATTTTATAAAAATAGTTTTTTAGTTTAATTAAGTCATCTAGAGTATTACAAATTGAAAAATCCTAATTTGGTCTTTTTATTAATTATTTTGATTTTTAGGTTTTAATTAGCATTAAAAAATTAATACTTAATTAATTAAAAGGTTTGAAAAAGTTTTGATCATTTGTAAACCCTATTTGCATTTTTAGTTATTTTTTGTGATTTCTTTTGGGAATTTTTAGAATTAATTTTTATTTCGTCATATTTTACAGTTTTTCGTTTTATCGTCGTAGTATAATTTTAACGTATCCGTCATTTCCATTTCTCATATTTTCTTTCTTTTATATTAATCTCAAATACTAATCAATTTAATCACACACAATAAACCTCCTTGGGAAACGAACTTTCACCTTTGGGTCATTAACACTTGATTTTCCTAAATCATTTGTTTAATACTTACCGTTATTTTACGCTCTTTTAGTTTTTCCTAAAGTCAAAGGTAGTGTAAATATACTACAATCAACCAATTTCAAGACCAAAGGGCTTTTTAGGTAATTTCAGTATAAGGGTTTCACAATTGTAATTTTATATTCAGCATTCTAGATAGTTCTATCTTCTTGTATAAATACACCCGTTTGTGGGTTGTATTTTTTTTTGTTCTAGTTTTTGTAAAACTTTTAAATTATTAATGACAATGAAACTTTAAAACTTGTGCAAAAACTGTGTTCCATCTTAATTCTGGTCTTAGTGTAAACTTTATTTTCAATGCATATTTTGTTTCAGACTTATAAAAAATTCGTGTTCAAAGGTTTTAACAAAGTTTTTCATAAGCTTTAATCCAAGATCAAATTGAAGTGAAAGTGGATTTTTGACTATTGGTTGAAGTTTTGTGATGATATTTTGTTATAATTTCTATTAGTTTCAAAAAGTGTGGTTTCATAAGTTTGGTGTATCAAAAGGGTTTTCAAAGATTTTTCTAAAATCTTTTTTTACGGCTTACTGTAGCAAAAGCTATCACAAGCCTGACAAGCTTGTTATAGGCTTCTACTACTTGAAGTATTTTTCTTGGTTTGGTTGTGTTTGTGCAGGTAACAAGGCCTCATATTCCATCATTTTCTTTGCATTTCTTTTTGAAGATATTTGTCACCCGTGGGTCTCTTATAGATTCCAACAGCAGGGTATCTCTACACCTCCCATAAGCTCTCATAAGCACAAAGAAGGACCATTATAAGGCATCAGCCAAGGTAAACAGGCTTGAACCCTATTGGTTGAAATTTCTTGTGTTTATGTCATTTTGTGGACTGTTTTCTCTATCTGTGTTTGATGTTAATTTAAGGGTTGATTTTTGCTTTTTTATGTTTATGATTCATGTTCTAGTTGGTTATGATAAGATTTTTAAGTGTTCTGATTAATCTGCTTTGTTAATTTTGGTTAAGCTGTTATTAAGGGGTGTTTGGGTCTGCTTATTAGGTTAAGGTAGTGACAACCTTTTGGCCTAAAATCAGCTTAACACACTTTAGATGTTAGTGTTAGGTATAATCAGCTTTTGGTTTAAAGTTTGGTAGGCTAAAGAAAAGTTTGCAAGTTTATTTTTTTGGTGAAAATAGTCAAGAATATTCAGTTGCTTAAATCTGCTTTGTTTTAGTATTTTAGACATCCAAATCTTGGTAATCAGTAAGGTTTATGCTAATATAGGGTTTGCTACTTGTTTGTTGTGGTTTGGTGTTGAATTAAACAAGAATTGGCCACTTAAAACTAGCCTGAGTGCACAACAGACCATCATTTGACCACCAAGCCTATGTATCCACATCATTGAATGTGATTTGCATTGTTTTATGTGATTTGGTGTTAGCTTTGTTGTCTTACTTGTTTATTGTGACTCCCTACACTCAACTGAGTGTAGGGGGGTGCCATTGCTTGCCAAAAACAACAAGTAACCAACAAGATACGAACCAAAACCACGCTCCATAGCACCCAGTTCACTTTTCTGTTTCATCAGACAATGATCCCTTTGTTTTTTGTATATCGGACAACACGTGGCCTGGGAATTTTATATGAGTTCATATCTGTTTACTTTTTGATCATTTTTGGGCTTTAATCTTGTTGATTTTAGTTTTTATTTTTGTTTTGTAGTTGTTTAAGTCACTAGTAATTAGTTTATAAAAAGAAAAAAAAAGTTTTAAAAAAAAAGTAAGGGCCAGGACTCGAACCTGCGCCCCTACTCACACACCACACATACTCAGCCGTTGCGCCCTAGGGTCTTTACTGACCTCCTTTCCATTCCATAATTATTTAAGGTGTGTTAGTTTTCAGCTTATAAATTAAGTTCGAGTTCTTTAAGCCATATTTCAATTTTCCTTTGTTCTTCATTGGATTTAGGACATTTTGGTATAAAATTTCATTTTTCACGTTATTATTTAATTTTTTATGATTATTTATAGTTTTAATTTCAGAAAGTAATTAAAAAATATAAAAAAAGTGTTTTAAAAAATTTAAAAAATAGTTTTTAAGTTTTGATCAGTATTTTTGAGGTTTACAAAACAAAAAGTTTCAATTTTCACTCTTTTTCAATTTTATTTAATTTTTTTGTTTTTTATTATACTTTAAAAATTAATATAAAATTGAAGGATCGTGTTTTTCTAAGGATTTAGCAAGTTATGGATAATCTATTGATATGGATGGGAAAGAAATAAATTAGAGAGAGAAAGAAGAGAGAGAAAGGAGAGAGTTGAAAGAAAGATGGAATGATATGAAAATGCAAGTATTCAACAACAACCACAACCCCTCCTAACATGCTAGGAGGGGGGTTTATATAACCCACCCTACATGTGGGCTATATGGGCTATATTAGATCACGAGCCCAATATCATTGGAGTGACCGATCCTTTCTAAATATGTAAAAACGTATTTCCAACAATCTCCCCCAAAGGGAGGTCACTCCAAGTTACAAAGTCCTAAATGGTCTATAGCTCGTGATCTATGCTAATAATGATGTGACCGAGACTTTCCTTGGAAAAACGTATTTCCAACAATCTCCCCCAAAGGGAGGTCACACCGTTTTACAAAATCTTAAACCTAGCATACTATGCTTGAGTCTTCGATCTTGTTCTTGTGAATATGCTGATGAGATATTTGACTTTAGTCTTGAGCATGTTCTCTTGCCTTGACCTTGTGCATTCATCACTTGTGATATTTTCCTCCTTGTGACTTCATGTTCCACATACTTATACCTTCGTAATTCTTGAAAGCTTCAGAGTTCGATACAGCGGAAGCCTTGATTTTTAGACTTTCTAGAATTTGATGAAGTATTAAGTGCATATAGTATTAGCATGTGGTGACGACTTCTTCTGGATTGTACACCACAATGCCACCTTCTTGTTACGTTGCATAAGACAGTTAGCAACAAAACATATACACGGATGAAATGGCTTTGAACATTTCATTCTAAATCGGTAGCATTTTACCTCTGGTCGGTGAAGACCGTTGGACGATATTAACTATCGTACTTGTGGCAGGTAGTTTCAATTAAGAACCTCCTTGACAAAATTTCGCGGGTAAACCCGTTCTCTTTATTCGACCGTCCAAAGTTGACTGCGAACATAAAGAGTGAATCATTTGGATAATATTATCCGCATGATTTGAAGCCGTCAATTCATGTTCCTGGAACAAGTGAAGTTCAATTAAGAACCGCACCATCGTTGCTTTCCAGTTGTCACGAGCTTGATTCGTATAGAATCTTGCAAGTTACCTACCAAGTGCTGTTTGAGGTTAACACTAGAAGGATTTCCACTCATCAGTGTGAACACTAAGGTATCACTCTGAGTGTTCTGGCAAGATCACTAAGATATTGCGTAGAGGCCTGGAACGTGTTTAAATTCATTTAAGAATTAAACCACTGTTGCTTTCCAGTTATCACAAGTTTTATTCATAAAGAATCGCACAAGTCACCTACCATGAGCTTTTTGATATTCGCTCAAGAAGGATTTCCATCTTCATTGTAAATACTTTCGTATTACTCGGATGTTCAGGCAAGATCATGAAGATTTTGCGTAGGACTCTTAAGATTTTTCTTACTTTTCACAGTGTGTGAAGAAGCAAGGAAATATGAAAGTGTATCCTAATGAGATATTTGATGATCTCAAATGGCTCTAGACTCGATCGTGCATTTTTTATTTTTAGTGATCGGAGGCTGGAGAGGAGTGCCACCATTTCAATACCAATTTATTCGGAGTGAATAAATCAATAGATAATGTGTTGTCCCCGTGTGATTAAAACAAATATCTTTTAAGAGATATCTGAGTTAGCTGGGATGGGTTGTGCCTTGCATCACTGGGTCCATGATGTCTGTCTTCAATATCAAGAATCATTAAACAATGATCTTAATAGCATATGTATTGACCCGGTTTCTGCCTAAGTTGTAATGAGGGCTTCTTTCTTTACACCCTTTATCTTTACAATTCTTTTTCATTCTTCAACCCCTTCAATGCCTACCAATACGTCATCACTAGCACCTTGTTGTGATTGTTCCAGTGCTAACTTAAGTACTTGGTCGGCATTCAGCTACGTTCACAATCTTTCTCCATCTTTCCTAAGGACTACTATTTCTAGCTATGGAATGTCCTTGGGAAGATTTCTCTGGTTCTAGAGGAATCATTGGACTTTAACCTATCCTACCATCCTTATGTCACCATAATCTTCACCGTCGTGAATAGAGATGTTTTGGGTAAGTGTATGTCACCATGAAATCCATTTTGAAGTGCAAATCCATTTTGCTCCCCTTTAACATATGCCACGATATCCGAAAACATTTCGCACATGTCGGGATGAGCTAGCACGTTAAGTCAAACCATTTTTGATTAATCATTTACCATATTAAATCACATTTTCTCCGCCATATTAAAAATATTAACCCAATCAATGTTTTTAATATCAATTGATTTAATAGTATTTTAAGAAAATTAGGGAAGAAAAATGCAAGTCCAATTATCTTCATGAATTACACAAGCTCCCCCTCAAATTAATGAGGGTGTACTTGAAACGTAAATAAAATACCTTTTAAACACAAGTGTAAGGTATTTATCACGTGCAAAGATCATATATGATAATGAATTCACAAGATTAGCAATTTACGAGGTAGGACCTGAATGATGGAGAACATCATATGAAAGATTCACATAGTTCTTGTTCACGAATGTTGGTCACCTCGTCACTTCTGAAGTTATCTCTTGACTCCATGTGTATGATTGATATCGTTGTCTTGACACCAATATGTGAACTTGGCACTCTCGGCATCAAGGATTCTGAATGCTGGACAATTGCTCCCCCTCAATTGTTGACCCGTGTTCTATTGAAAGAGCTGTAGTCACCGTTTGAGTAGTCGCATCGTCGAGTATGTAGATATCAATTGTAAGTTGCTACGGTTGGTGGAGATGATAACTTCATAAAAACAAGACTTCTCTTGTTTTAACAAATAAATGCACTGAATCGTACATATATTCGTGTTAGATTGTGTTATTACGTAAACACAATCCCTTACATGGTTATAAAGTAAACCATGCCCGAGAAAATTAATTCCCGTTGTTGAGTCAAAGCTTTCCTATGAAATGCTTGACTTTAATATCAAAAGCGGGTTACTATCTGAAATAATAGCAAACCATTTTGAGCATGTTTTAAAACATTTGAACTTCTGCTCGAACTTTATTTACAACCCCGTGTCATTATTGAATGACATTTCTAGGTTCGTAAATATTATCGATTCCAGAAGACATGCTCTTGTTATCAAAACATTTTTGAACACACAATTTTGAAAGATTTAGAAAAAACCTTTTGAGAAATTCTCGAAAAATTATGTTCAAAGTTTTGAAAACCAATTACTTGAGCTTAAGATGTTGAATATCTTACGAAACGAGCTCAAGTCCGAGAAGTTGTAAACTTCCCGTTGTTAAGGATAAGTTTATCATCGGCGATAAACTTTCCTTTTAACTTAAGAACGAGTCCTAAGCTGACATTTACTTAGAAATCGTTTTCATGAGCTTGAAAACTTTGACTGTTTTAACGGAAAGCTCATGACCGAGAAAGGTTAATTTCTCGTTATGAGGAAAAGTTCTCTTATTTAAAAGATACACTTTCCTTTCTGAGCTTAAAACTTCGAATGTTTTAATACAAGCTCATGACCGAGAAAGATGAATTTCTCGTTAAGAGGATAAGTTATCATAAAAGATAATCTTTCCTTTATTTTCAGTTTGAGTTACAGTCTGACATTTAACTGTAAGTCATTTACACGCGCTTAAAACCTTTGAATAATTTAAATGTAAGCTCGTGTCTGAGAAAATTTAATTTCTCGTTTTGAGGGTAAGTTATCGTTGAGAGATAAACTTCCCTTTCTTTGAAGAACGGGTTACATATTGTGATTTATCTATAAGCCTCTGTGCATGAGCTTAAAAACTTCGAATGTTTTTAATATAAGCTCATGCCCGAGAAAAATTAAATTCTCGTTGTTAGGATAAGTTTATCATCGGCGATAAACTTTCCTTTCTTTGATGAACGAGTTACAGTCTGTGATGTGACTGTAAGTCCTTTTATGCATGAGCTTAAAAACTTGGAATGT
Organism: Glebionis coronaria; assembly: GCA_025667525.1. NCBI lineage: Eukaryota > Viridiplantae > Streptophyta > Magnoliopsida > Asterales > Asteraceae > Glebionis > Glebionis coronaria. The sequence continues at coordinate 351,436 of JANFOE010000851.1, forward strand.
TTTTTATATAAGCTCATGCCCGAGAAAAATGAATTTCTCGTTTTTAGGATAAGTCATCATCGGGATGAACTTTCCTGTCTTTTGAGAGCGAGTTACAGTCTGTTATGTGACTGTAAGTCCTTTTATGCATGAGCTTAAAAACTTGGAATGTTTTTATATAAGCTCATGCCCGAGAAAAATGAATTTCTCGTTTTTAGGATAAGTCATCATCGGGATGAACTTTCTTGTCTTTTGAGAGCGAGTTACAGTCTGTTATGTGACTGTAAGTCCTTTTATAAACTTAACCACGAATCCCCTGAGACACTTGTTTCTCTGATATCTGCTTCTTCAGCAACCAAACTCTAAGAGTATCCTTAGTTGAACGGTATACAATGATTGGACCTCTTCATTCTTTTGGGACATCAACATTGGTACCTGCATTCTCATTAGGAGTTTGCATGCTTTGATATGGGTTAGCGATATCTATCTTAGAAGCAAGTGGGGGTTCACAGTTGTTTTTTCTTGTGCCAGAGGCGACCTGAGTGGATGATTCACTTGTCTTAGTTGGCAAACATTTCCGTTTATAGAAAACCTTAAGTTCAGGCTTAAGTGAAGTATCATCTTTATCAGTTTCCTCCCTAGTAGACTTAGTAGAATCGGAGACTATCCTTGTTAAAGGGCACTCGTTTCCTACAAGAGTGAAAGTTCTACCAGTGGGCCGCCAAACTTTACCAAAGGGTTTGATTTTAGCTATCCACTGGGACTTAATTCTAGCACGTGAGTTCACCTCATTAAGCAATTTTTTGATACAGGAATCATGATTGACTCTAAAGACACATTTTCTACATGTTTTACAAGTAGCATATTTAATGTCCGAGTAATTCCTAGATTATTGATCGATGCACCTAGGAGATGACATGTCGCGGTTAGCAGTGCTGGGTAATCTAGAAGGCATGTGACTAGGATTGAAATTGCTATCTCTTACAAGTGTCTTTTGCTTAGCTTCCCTAAGATCAGATTTATGGCAAACGTCATTTGAACTAGTTCTAGACGTGGTCTTGGTATTTTTAGGGAAACTAGAGGCAATCATGTGATTAGGTCTTGCCAAAGTTGTTTTGATCACATTGGGCCTAGTTGCTGGAGTGACTGGTCTAGGAAAATGAACCAAATCAACTTGGGAGGCAAACCGCGGTCTCGAGGATTGTGGTCGCTTGGATCTAAATGCAGTAGGTTGTCTGACGAACTGATTTGTAGGCGGTTTCCCCAAGATTGATGGTTTTTCAAGCTTAGTGTCCACACTAGGTCCTCTACTTTTCCTTAACTCGTTTTTCAACGCAGATATAGCGAAAACCTTTTCCTGAACTTGAGCCTTTAAAGTCTCATTCTCTTTGAGCAATCTATCTTGGGATCCCAATTTAGACTCTAGTAACTGAATTTGTTTCAAAAGATTATCCTTTTCAGCTTTCGAATCTAAAACTTTTTGATCCAATTTTCTTTCAAGAACAACGTTTGACTTTTCAAGTTTTTCAAAGTATGTTTCAAATTTGTCCGTTTTCTTAGAAAAATCAAGTTTGGCATCCTCAAGATCTTTTGATTGTTGAGCTACAATCGTTTCGAGCTCTCTAATATTGGAATCAGAAGCAGTCAATGAAGCAGTGATAAGACAATTATCATGATGTTTAGCATTTTGAACACTTTCTCCCCCATTATGACTCACATCGGATGAATCAGAAGTGGTATTTCTATCACGCTTTTCCATCCCATGTTTGTCATAATTAGGTTAAGAATGCTCAAGATGCGGCATGTCATCAACATATACATCATAAACAACATTACATTGTACCATGTTTGTAGGCTCTTCATCATAAACGGGTAAGGTGTCATCAAGAGAGATCTCGTGAACATTCCCTGACGTGCCACTGGTATCATGTTGTCCTCCTGATTCCGTGCTCTTGCCATCGTTAGGCTCCGAGTTGTTAACCGTATGACCATGTTCCTCTTGCATCTGCATCACTGACTCTTGTACTCCATTATCATATGCTTGTTGAAGTCGGGATCTTTCATAAATCGAAGATGAAACCGATGACATGAGTTTCAATGTTTTACCACGTAAATCTCGAAGCTCGGTATGTGTATCTCGAAGAAATGATTGGCAAATCACTGAACTTTCAAGCTTGACGATATTGAATTGGAGGAAAGGCGTGAGCTGTGTCACAAGAGCCTGATATGCAAGTGCCGATGCAGAGTGATTAAAGTTTTCATTCTTAAGTTGCTCGGCGAGTTGGCTCAAAGTGGTGAATATTGAGTCGATGAAAATATGACGATCTTGACCAAAGATTGTCATAAATTCGCTCCCTCCTTGAAGCCGTGAAAGATTAACTAGATGATACTGAAGCATTCGAAATGAAGTTATACCACTTTCTCTTGCGTTGGCTTGCACTTGATGCAATTCTCCTTTGTTCGATGTCGAATTCAAGAAATCCATTGAAAATCGATGAACAATTACGTTAAGGATTACTGATTGATGAAAAATCCGTCGTCAATTTCAAATAATAATAATACCCGATGAAAAATCCGTCAGCAAAATAAACCTTGGCACTTTATCACGTTGTCACGACTATATCTTAATATCATAAAATTTTTTCAAAATAAAAATTTGAATAAAAATAAAAATATCAATTGATTATCAAAATTAAAAAATTAATATCCAAAATAAAATTTAATATCCAAAATAACTTAACTAAAAAATTAACTTTAACTAAAAAACTGATATATTTTGAAATCTTTTAAAAAAAACGCCTGATATATTAAAAAAACTGATATATTAAAAAAAATTAACTTTATAAAAAAATCTGAAACGGTTTCTTTGATAAAAATCTGATATATTAGAATAAGTTAACGTGTCCCAAAAATAAAATATGGCATCAGTCAATCTTGGTATCTCCGTCTGAAATTCTTGGATATAAGTAGTATACAAATGAAAGCCTAATTTTTCTCACCCCAACCCTAATCTTATCTCTGTCTAAAGAAAAAAACGCAGTCACCTTCTCTATCCTCAACCACCGCCTCCCTTTTGTTTATCCATCTCTCAGCCAATCTTAAATCTAATTAACCCCAATCTAAACCTAATTTCTCACAGTATCCAAGCTATTTATACTCGTGAATAACACTACACGAATCACAATGATTCGTTTCTTTTTGGTCTGATATAACCCACAAGTAACTTTCGAACCAGGAGTAAACTTGGGAGCCAGAGATCTTCAAAGAATCAAGAAGACCGTATGAATAGTCTTAGATCACGACCACGATCTCGAGTAGGTTTGTAATTGTTGTTTTTATTTTAGGTTTTGAGTCAGTGATCAATGATAGTTTTTTCTTTAAAACTGAGATCTTTCTGTTTGTATGGATCGAGGCTGTTTGGATGTGAGTATTGAATTCTTTGTTGAATGTGAGTCGAGGTCGAGGGTGGGTGTTGTGTTTTGTGGGTGGATACGAGTAGTGTGGTTGGGTTGAGACTGAGTTTTGTGCGAGTTGTTGGTTTGTGACAGTCGAGTGTCAGTTTTTAACAAAAAAAATTGAGAGTGTGATCGATGGTGTGTTGGAGTCAAGGGTGTGGGTCGAGTGGGTCGATAGTCGAGAGTTGTGGGACTGTTTGTTTTGATTTTGTCTAGAGGTTTTTGGTCTGTTGGGTCTTGTTTGAGTGTTTTCGAGTCGAAAATGTTTGAGGAGTTCAAGGGAGTTCGAGGGTGAAATGGGAGTTGAGTCGGTTTAGTTGTGTGGGTTTTGATGTGTTACGCTTAGTGTCGAAAGTCTTTTGTATTGGTCTTGTTAGTCGTGTGTTGAGTCTGTTTTACAAAAAACTTTTCCATCGTAATGTAAAAAAAAAACTCACCATCGCAATGTATGTAACTCCATCGCAATATACAAAAAGACTTTCATCGCAATATTAAATTCACCATCGCAATGTTTAAAAAAATCTCACCATCGCAATGTTTTATCATTCCATCGCAATATCAATAACGCTCTTCCATCGCAATGTGTCTATAAAAATTTGGGCAGAGTTTCGTCTTAATGTCCCTTAAAAAACCGTCGCAATCCACGATCGCAAAGAGCGATCGGAATAACCGTCGGAATAAGGGTGTCGGAAAAACTTGATCGTAAAGTAGAACCCGAGGGTTATTGCGATCGGAATGTTCAAACGTGGTTCTTTCCGATGGGTGAGTAAAACGCAAAGTACAAACCTTGATTCTGGATGAACACGAGAACTGCTACTCAAATAAGAGAAAAATTGATATGTGATATGAAAGATTATGTGACACTGATAGAAGATAAAATGTGATAAAAAAAAAGATATTAAAAGTTTGATAAACTGATAACCAAAAAGAAAAACTGATAAAAAAAAGAACTGATAAAAAAAATAATAAAACTTGATAGACAATAGATGAGAGAAATGATGATACCAAAACTGATAATTAGAATACAGTAACTATTAAAAATGTTTTTATCAATTTGATAAACACACAACACAAAAAAAAAGAAATGAGAAATTTTTTTATAGAAAGAAAAGATTTGTATGACCAAATCAATAGATAAAAAATACGCCAATCCGTAGAATCAACCATGCTCTTGATACCAATTGAAGGATCGTGTTTTTCTAAGGAATTAGCAAGTTATGGATAATATATTGATATGGATGGGAAAGAAATAACTTAGAGAGAGAAAGAAGAGAGAGAAAGAAGAGAGAGAAAGGAGAGAGTTGAAAGAAAGATGGAATGATATGAAAATGTAAGTATTCAACAACAACCACAACCCCTCCTAACATGCTAGGAGGGGGGTTTATATAGCCCACCCTACATGTGGGCTATATGGGCTATATAGGATCACGAGCCCAATATCATTGGAGTGACCGATCCTTTCAAAATACGTAAAAACGTATTTCCAACAATCTCCCCCAAATGGAGGTCACTCCAAGTTACAAAGTCCTAAATGGTTTATAGCTCGTGATCTATGCTAATAATGATGTGACCGAGACTTTCCTTGGAAAAACGTATTTCCAACAAAATTATTAAAAAGTTTTTGGAAATTTTGGTTTTCATTTTTGTCTTATTCACATTTTTCTTAGCTTAAATAAAAAATTTGGTTAATTTTAGTGGATTTTAGTTTTTTGTCGAGTTTTACGATTTTGCGTCTTTTACGTCTTAGCATAGTTTTTAGCATACATCGTTTTTTCTTTTCTCTTTTCCTAAAGCGTGATACTTAATACTTGCCGCTCATACGAGTTTTTCCTAAAACGTGTACGAAAATACCTACATCAATATTTGGCGCCGCTAACGGGGAGAGGTTTAGTGTGGCAATTATTATTATCGTGTTTGTGTGAGTAGTGCGTTTTTGCTTTTCAATTTTTGGAAAGCGTACATACTCATTTTTGTTATTTTTCCTTATTATACTATAGTATCCAAATAAATCGTGTTTAATTTTCTTAAATTAAACACAAAACAATCATTTTACTATATTGTAGATATATTGGTTTTTGTTTTTCTTTGTGAATATTATTATATATATATTGTATTTACGTATCACAATAAATATACAATATCTCCAAAAGCGTGATGACGGAATCTTAATTGGGATTTCATCACTCAATTATTGTATTCGAATCCAAAGCAAAAGTTTAAAGGCAAAATAGATAAATACTTTCGTGAGGCTTAATTTTGATTAACACAAACTATAAGGTGGGTATAAGGCGGTTGTATTTCACGACCTATGGGAAAAAGGCTCTTAAGTGCTTAGCTCCGCCTCGTTTCCCCCGCTTGCTTGTGCGTGTTTTGAGAAATAGGGCTAATCGAGGGTTTGCCGCCCAAGTATTATCTACGTATCATATATATTTGCTTGTTTTCAAGATTAAACCCTCTTGAACGTTTTGGTGTTCCACCAACGTTCTAAAATCATCGAAGGCGTTCACTCCACGTGATCGTTTTCATTCCTTGAGGCTCCTTTAATCGAGAAATCGATTCGAGGAGAGATTTGTAGATTTGAGTCTACGTAATACACAAAAAATCCAAAAAAAATTAAAAAACAATCAAAAATCAAAAAACCGCAAAAATAATCTTCTTTGCTACCCCCCATTCTATGCTTAGTGCATGCGCACTCGATCGAAGGATTATTCTAATTCTAGCGACGCTTCGAATCGACGTCATCGTAATCGAAGGAATCGACGACGTAGACGAGAATTAGAAACCGACGTTCCTAATATCGTTGTTGAAGAGACCGTAGACGAGATGTCCGAGAATCATTCGATGATGGAATTGCTCTAAGCACCCACAAAGGGTTATGGAGACGCGATCCTAATTCCCGCTATCGAAGGGGAAAATTTTGAAATTAAGAGCAGAATGCATTAGTTAATTCAAGCTATGAAGTTTCGACGCCGTGAGGCGGATAATCCTCACGATCACATTCGGAATTTTGATCGTCTTTTTGCCACGAGCAAGTTTAAGAACGTCGACGCCGACGTCGTCAAGCTTATGCTTTTTCCATACTCGCTCGATGGTGCCGCTAAGGATTGGTACGAGAAAGAGCCACCTAATTTGATAATTACGTGGAAGGATCTCGTTTCCAAATTCGTTAATCATTTTTTCCCACCGTCTAAGACGACGTTTTTCAAAAACGAGATTACGAGGTTTGAGCAAAAACCGAATGAATCATTTAGAGACGCGTGGGATCGTTTTAAGGAATTGGTTAGGCAATGTCCTCACCACGGATTTTCCGAGTTTCAACAAATCGATACATTTTACAATGGTCTTAGTTTTCAAGAACAAGATTCGTTGAATTCCGCCGCCGGTGGCAACTTTTTGTGTAAGACTCTGAAAGATGCATTAATGATTATCGAGAATCGATCCAAGGTTTACCAACTTCTCAACCCACCGAGTGTTTCCAATGTCGCCAATGTTAGTAATTCTAATCGCGACATTGAGAGGGTTGATGCAAAAGTCGACAAGTTGGCGAATGTGTTCACGTCTTTTCTCATCTAAATGCAAAAGAAAGACGCTCCCGCTACGGTGAAAGCGGTTGAGGCATCGTATACGTTTTGTGGTGGACCTCATAATTATTACGAGTGTGCGGCTATGGATGGCTAAGCGTCGAGTGTTAACGCGTTAAACAACAATTTTCAAAATCAAAACAACGTGGGTCCATCACAAGGAAATTATAATCAAGGCAATAATTTTCAAAATCGTAACAATTTTCAAGAAAATAATCAACAAGGAAATTTTCAAAATCAAGGTTATAATCAAGGTCGTAATTTGAATTGGCAAAACCGAGATAACAACAACAACCAAAACTCGAGTTTTCAAAACAACAACAATCAAGGTAACAATTTTTCAAATGGGAATCAAGGGAATTTTCAAAGAAGTAATCAAAACCAAAGGAACTTTAATTCTAATCAAAATAGTTCGTCAAACGATTTTCAAGAATACATGAAAACGAATGAGGCTAATATGAGACGTTTAGAGGGACAAACTGGTAATTTGAAAAACGACTTTTCCAACACTTTGAAAAATCAAAAAACAAAGATTGAGCAAGGACAAATTGATATTAAAAATATGTTTTCGGCTATTATGAACAAAGCCTCGAGTGCGTCATCGAGTTCGTTACCTAGTGACACCGTTTCTAATATGAAGGAACAATGTAAAGCCGCCTCGTCTCGTGAGAAAAGTCGTGTGATTACCCGTACCCTTGATGAATTTCGAGTTGTTCCTTCTTCTCAACCCTCGACTTCTAAGATGCCTTCTTGTTCTAAAGTAGATGGGGTGAACGTGGCGACCAAGGAAATGAGTGCAAACCCTCGCGTACCTCAAATTCCATCCACGGTTCAAAAAGAGAGCTTTATCGACCTAACCAAAGTAGCCCTTGAAGAAACTTGTGCTTCGATCCTTCATAAAAAAACCCAAAAGGCAAATTCCAAGAAAGGAAGAGGATCCGGGCCAATTTCTCCTACCTTGTGATTTTTCCGATATTGAGGGATGTTTAGCCCTTGCCGATTTACGTGCTAGCATCGATCTCATGCCTCATTATCTATGGAAATTGGTGAGATTGCCTTCACTTACCCCCACGAACATGACAATCGATCTTGCAAATTGTACACCACTTATACCAATTGGAATAGCCGAGGATGTCTATGTTAAAGTTGGAAAGTTTGTTTTTCCCGTGGATTTTGTCATATCCGATTACGGGTGTGATCCTAAATTTCCCATTATTTTACGTCGACCATTTTTATCGATGGCTTGAACCGTAATCGACGTCCACCAGGGGAGATTAACTATGAGATATAGGGAGGAACGAATGGACTTTTTCGCAAATAAATCCCAAGTTTCAAATGATCATGATAAAACTGAGGTTGCAAAACCCGATGTTTCAAATTCTAATTATTTCAAAATGTTAACTTTAGTGGAAAATATGAGGCTTGACGCATGTTTTGAAAGAATTAAAATGAACGGTTTTAAAGATGACGATTATAATGATAACGAATACGTGTACCTAATTAAAAAGGGTATTCGTAGATTTATGGATGAAAAATCACTTTGGGATGTATTTGGCGAAACAAGTGAACAACCCATTCCGAAGGGTGACGTTAGTGCCATCACGACAATGACCAAAATGGACACGTCTTCACCACCTTCGAATGACCACGTCTTTGAGGCTTCAAATTCTAACTCCATCGAAGTGCCTCCATTTCCTAGCCCAACACCCGTTGAGGCTAAAGGTTTCATCGACATCGATCCTCTCATCTTAGAAAAGTTACCTAAGCATAGCCCTAGGGCTTGTAAGACCATGGTTGTGAGTGTTCACATCGACTCTTTCTATCACGGTGACGATGGCGATTTTTGAGGATTCTCCTAAAAATCCACATGCCATTTTTGAGGATTCTCCTAAAAAGACCTTGTTACATGTGAAGTATGATGATTACGAGTTCGATCCCGAGATCGAGGAAATTATTGAACGAGAGCTAGCTCTTTTGCCTCCACTCCTGCCTACGAGTGAGGTTGATTTTTCCATGATCGACGATGAACTTAATGAGTTGGAACGTCTTATTTTCGATGACGAACCAACTCACGTGACCCAAAATCCTGTTCTCGAGGAGTTACCTAATCAACACTCCGCATTTGAGAATGACGTTTACCACATTCGTCAGGATCTAACTTATCAATGATCCCCACAAAAGAATGATGGTTTTGTGCTTGATCGTGATCTCTTCAAGAGAGTTTCTAAAATCTTACATGAAGGGAATGAAAAGCCTTGGTTTGACAAACCCGTCTATGATGAAGAAATCAATGAGATCGACGTTTATGAGGATGACGAATATGTTGACCCCGAGGGGGCGGTGTTCTTTGTTGATAAACGTTTTGAGAACTAATACAATCCACCACCCCCAAACCGCGACTTAAATGTGAGGATTTTTAGCGTGACTAATGTTGAATTTGAAACGTCAAATATTTTCGACATAATTCAATCGGGTTTTCATAAAGAGTTTTTGAACGATGAAAAAGGAAAAGATTTTAAAATTGATTTAAAAGATTTTTCTACATGTCTAACTCCGTCATCACATCATTGTATGAGTTCTACCACCTCGTCTACTCCTTTTGAAGACGGTTGATGTGGTTTAAGTGTGGGAGAAGCACCTTATGTTTCCTCACACTTTACCACCGAGGACGAGATATTCGATCCCGGAATTGCTTGTAAAGGGAAATCTCGGTCTTCCGCCGATGCAATAAATGGAAATTCTTTTTGTTTGCTTGGTGTGAGTCTACCTAGAGTAGCTCATAAGTTTGACTTACCCATTGTCCAATCCTTCTATCTTGTTTCTATTTTCTTCTACCCCTTTCGGGTTCGAGCACGTGTTGAAGTGGCGTTGGTTCGTTTATCCCATGAAAACGAGGACGCCATCTTCTATCCCGGTATTTTGCATCATCAAAGGACTTAGTCCTTTATACCGATTGCTTTTGGGCATTGTTTATCATGTAAGCCCCACCAAAAATGACCATACCATGATTATCCATAAATGATCACATTTATGGGGATTCGAGTCGAGCTTTTGACTCGGTTATCAAAAACAAGGTGCCTCATGGGGATTCTCATGTTTATCCTTGTACATATTATCGTTTTCTAATAGTGTAACAAGGGGACTTGTGCTCTTCCAACCTTTGTTCCGTGGTTTTTTGTTATTGTGATTCATTAGGTTCATCGACATCATTCAAGCCTCTCGTGTTTGTTTTACGAATCACTCGAGCTTCGATCGTTACCTTTGGAAATTCTGATATCCGATGATATCCTTTTATGTTCTAACAATTATCTTATTAGCATAATTCATAATAGGATTTTAGGTTATTCGTTTTACCCTTTCCATGCTCAAGATTAAGCATTCGACTACGTCTCTAGTATGGGGGTGTTTCACCCCTAGACTCGAAACATTGAGGACATTGTTTAGTTTTAGTATGGGGGTCAGTAGATACTTCACCTTGATTACGTCACCAAGCAATCCAAAATTTCATCGTTTTGTTATCGTTTTGTTGCAAAATAAGACTAAAAATGGCCAAATTTTAAAAAATTTCTTGTTTTTCATAAGTGTTTAAGAAACGAATGTTGGTTTTCCGATGGTGAGAATAAGAGTAATTTTTGAATCGACCGTGCGTGTTGAGCACATAGCTTTGATTCCTTAACTTTTTAGGCTAAGTCTCTTAAATGAGGACAAGAAATGATAGAGTTAATTATAAGTTACGTAATCTTTCACGATCTCATGTGTAGTAATTAATAGCTTATTCTCCCCACACTTTTGTTTTAATAAATGCAATAAGTAAGGTCGTACGATTTAAAAGGTTACTTAGCTTCTAGCCCAAGATCGTTTAAAAGTTGCTCGTGTTCGAATAGAGTTCATAGCCAAAGCATAACTTATTGAAGTGGGATGCGAAGATTGGCAAGTTCCAAAAAGGCCCTCACAAGGCATGAGGAACTCAATTTTGTTGCTAAAGATCCAAGATGATGTGAAGTATCATTATTCCAAAATCAGTATGAATGATCGAGACACACGACGAGAAGCAATAATCCCCTAAAGATCATGGAGAAGTCTATCCAAAAAGACCCTAACAAGGTATGAGGATAAATATATCCATGTCCGAAAAGGAGGTGGATCGTTGTAAATAAAAATCCCAAATAAAGATCGAAGAAAAATAATGAAGTCGTGGTCCAAGTTTGAAGAAATTCCATATATGAAGAGAAGACCATTATTTCAAGAACGTCTTCCAAGATTTGAAGTTCGAAACACATGCCAAATATCGATCCTAGAAAGGTCTCAAATCGTGAAACGAGTTATGCCAAGATATGAACTTAAGGAGATTACGAGAAGCCGTTTTAAAAGATCGTGTCCTTCGGCTAACTATCGATTAAATTGTGCTACTTTATTTTCGGCCTTAATAAAATATCAAAATAAGTCAACGATGTATCCTCGTGAAAATTAAGACAAAGTAAAATATAAGAGATACCAATTAGGAATAAGGGAGTTTAGGTATGTAATTAACACTCATGAGTAATGATTGTGTTGCTAACTTATAATAACAATGATCTCGTTACAGGCTTAGCATGGAATGGAGTGAAAATCGAGGATGACGAACTTATCTCTATGAGGCATTCACGTGTTCTTATTCTTTGACCCTAAAAGTCACTTAATCGTGATGAAAATGATACATTATATCTAAAACGCGTATAGTAGTTTATTTAAGTTTATGTCTTCAATAAATGTCACATAAAAATGAATTTTGGAAGTACTACAATACTTAATTCTAGTATTGCGTGGGGACACAGCAATAGTTTAGTATGGGGGAGTGATGAGACTGCAATTATACATAGTATCATCGTCTAAATCGGGCTTAAAACGCTTAAAATATCATCAAAATACCCCAAAACATGCTTGTGTATGTTCATTGTGTATTTTAGGTACGGATATCATAAAATCAACAAAAGATCACAAGATTCAAGCAAAAACGAACACGGGAAATGAAGCCGCACAAGGAACCGGGCCCAAGTATGGAATTTCAAAAAATACCCTTGAAGTTTAAAGAATTGGCAAGATTGGTCCTCCAAATTTGAATACTTGTCACTTAGTCCCCTTGTAAATCTCAGTGATTACAACTGGGTCCCTCAAGTTTCAAGATTAAATCATTAAAGTCCTTGAAGAATGCTTTTATTGCAAGTTAAGCCCTTGGAAAAAGTTTATCAAAAACTTCTGTGGCTAAAGTGGGAAAAGAAAAAGTTTATTACAAAGGGAATGGTGCTTAAAGGCTGTTTAAAACAAAGTGACAATCAATGGGATTAGAGGGACCATTCATGACCAGACAAGGAACTCCACCCCAGCCATTCAGAACACGCCATGTCACCCCCACTTACCATTTCCTCCAATCACCTCCCACCACGTCACACCTCCCTTCCACGTCATAATCCAACCACTAAACTAATAACTGATTTTATTAATCAGTTAACAAAAACGTGCCTAACACCAATTTAAGCATTAAAACAGATTAAAACCTCTCATCCTTTTCCCTCCCACTCATAAACCCTAAAACCGAATTTGTACAAATCAAAGGGTTTTCACCCAATACTTTCCAGATTGCTAATTAACAATCTCTTAACCCAAACCCACACCCCAAATCACTCGCAGACACACCCATGTGTCTTATGGTCCCCTCCCCTGCTGCGTCACTTCACACAAAATCCAAAATGGAGACAACATCAACGTCTAAAATGCATTCCTTGGTCCCCAATGCTAATCCAACGTCCAAGATCATTCAAACACAGCTGGCTATCAAGGATAATCACATGTGAGCAGATTTGACCCAAGACCAACTTCAAGACCAAAGGGCTTTTTAGGGAATTTTAGTATTAGGGTTTCACAATTGTAATTTTATATTCAGCATTCTAGATAGTTCTATCTTCTTGTATAAATACACCCGTTTGTGGGTTGTATTTTTTTGTTCCAGTTTTTGTAAAACTTTTAAATTATTAATGACAATGAACCTCTAAAACTTGTGCAAAAACTGTGTTCCATCTTAATTCTTGTCTTAGTGTAAACTTTTACTTTCATTGCAAATTTAGTTTAAGACTTATATAAAATTCATGTTCAAAGGTTTTGACAAAGTTTTTCATAAACTTTAATCCAAGATCAAATTGAAGTGAAAGTGGATTTTTGACTATTGGTTGAAGTTTTGTGATGATCTTTTGTTATAATTTCTATTAGTTTCAAAAAGTGTGGTTTCAAAAATTTGGTGTATCAAAAGGGTTTTCAAAGATTTTTCTAAAATCTTTTCTTTTTTTTTACTGCTTACTATAGCAAAAGCTATCACAAGCGTGACAAGCTTGTGATAGGCTTCTACTACTTGAAGTCTTTTTCTTGGTTTGGTTGTGTTTGGGCAGGTAACAAGACCTCATATTCCATCATTTTCTTTGCGTTTCTTTTTGAAGATATTTGTCACCCTTGGGTCTCTTATAGATTCCAATAGCAGGGTATCTCTACACCTCCCATAAGCTATCATAAGCCCAAAGAAGGACCATTAGAAGGCATCAGCCAAGGTAAACAGGCTTGAACCCTATTGGTAAATATTTCTTGTGTTTATCTGAATTTGTGGACTGTTTGCTCTATCTGTGTTTGATGTTAATTTAAGGGTTGATTCTTGCTTTTTTATGTTTATGATTCATGTTCTAGCTGGTTATGATAAGATTTGTAAGTGTTTAGATTAATCTGCTTTGTCAATTTTGGTTAAGCTGTTTATAAGGGGTGTTTGGGTCTGCTTATTAGGTTAAGGTAGTGATAACCTGTTGGCCTAAAATCAGCTTAATCACACTTTAGATATTAGTGTTAGGTATAATCAGCTTTTGGTTTAAAGTTTCGTAGGCTAAAGAAAAGTTTGCAAGTTAATTTTTTGGTGAAAATAGTCAAGATATTCAGTAGCTTAAATCTGCTTTGTTTTAGTATTTTAGACATCCAAATCTTGGTAATCAGTAAGGTTTATGCTCATATAGGGTTTGCTACTTGTTTGTTGTGGTTTGATGTTGAATTGAACAAGAATTGGCCACTTAAAACTAGCCTGAGTGGACAACAGACCAGCATTTGACCATCAAGCCTGTGTATGCACATCAGTGAATGTGATTTGCTTTGTTTTATGTGATTTTGTGTTAGCTTTGTTGTCTTACTTGTTTATTGTGACTCCCTACACTCAACTGAGTGTAGGGGTGCCATTGCTTGCCAAAAACAACAAGTAACCAACAAGATACGAACCAAAACCAATCTCCATAGCACCCAGTTCACTTTTCTATTTCATCAGACAACGATCCCTTTGTTTTTTGTATATCGGACAACACGTGGCCTGGGTATTTTATATGAGTTCATATATGTTTACTTTTTGATCATTTTTGGGCTTTAATCTTGTTGATTTTAGCTTTTATTTGTGTTTCGGAGTTGTTTAAGTCACAAGTAATTAGTTTATAAAAAGAAAAAAAAAGTTTTAAATAAAAAGCAAGGGCCAGGACTCGAACCTGTGCCCCTACTCCCACACCACACATACTCAGCCGTTGCGCCCTAGGGTCTTTACTGACCTCCTTTCCATTCCATAATTATTTAAGGTGTGTTAGTTTTCAGCTTATAAATTAAGTTCCAGTTCTTTAAGCCAAATTTTAGCTTATTTATTAAGCACTTTTAGGTCTTTTCGTTTTTCCTTTGTTCTTTATTGGATTTAGGACTTTTTGGTATAAAACTTTATTTTTCACGTTATTATTTAATTTTTATGATTATTTTTAGTTTTAATTTTAGAAAGTAATTAAAACTAGAAAAAAGTGTTTTAAAAATTTTAAAAAATATTTTTTAAGTTTTAATCTGTATTTTTGAGGTTTAAAACAAAAAGTTTCAATTTTCACTCTTTTTCAATTTTATTTAGTTTTTGGTTTTTTATTAAACTTTAAAAATTAGTATAAAATTATTAAAAAGTTTTTGGACATTTTGGTTTTCATTTTTGTCTTATTCACATTTTTCTTAGCTTAAATAAAAATTTTGGTTAATTTTAGTGGAATTTAGTTTTTTGTCGAGTTTTACGATTTTGCGTGTTTTACGTCTTAGCATAGTTTTTAGCATACATCGTCTTTTCTTTTCCGTTTTTCTCAACCAAAAACGATACTAATCCAAACTTTGATTTTATATAATTGGCACACAAATCATACACCTCCGCAGAGAACGAAATTGCACTTATTCGGTTTCGCGTTCTTCCTAAAGCGTGATACTTAATACTTGCCGCTCATACGCGTTTTTCTTAAAACGTGTACGAAAATACCTACATCAATAACATTTAAAACAGTAAACATGACAAGAACATATAAAATAAGCTAAGAAAATACAGATGCTGTAACACACTCAGTAATCAGACAACTCATACATGTCTCTTATTTATGTAGTATCCGCGAAGTCGGAGTAGATCGTTCAGCTTTCCTTCTAGCTTCACTACTGGACATAAGGTACGGATATTCCGTCCTTCAGTATGGACATTCTATTCCTTTATTAGGATTCCCCGTTTGCAGCAATTGATAGTTGTAAATTCACACTCGCTTAGGAAAACGAGGTAATTAGGGTAAGTATTAAACAAGTGGTTTAGGAAAACCACGTGTAAATGACCCAAGATGTGGGGATCGTGTTGATCCCAAACTTAGATCGATTTAGCTTGTGTATATATGAAACAATTCAAGTATTATGCGGAATTAATACTCAAACAAGAACACACAAACAAGATAAACCAAACTTTCACTTTGATTGATAAATCGAACTTGCGTACAATGACAGTGTAAAACGTATATGAAACTAAAAACAAAAGGCCTCCTTTTATAGATTAAGGAACCTTGTACAAGAGTCTACGTATCAGCTATTCTTGGTAAAGATAAACATAGAAAATACATTATCGAACATATCTTTAATAGAAACATAAAACGTGTAGACTAAGTCTTCTATCAGTTCTTGACTTCTTCTTATAAACGCTTGACTTCTTCCTGTCAACGCTTGTTCTGTCAACGCTTTATTTTTCTTATCAACGTCCAGATTGCTCTTGTCAGCGTCCAAGTGTATTGGCTACATTTTATTCCCAACAATCCTCCCCTAAACTTGATATCTACTCTAGTAATAAAGTTTCTGAATAAAAACTAAGAACTAGGAGGATTCTTACAAATCTTATCAAATTGGAACTAAATATATGTAAAACCCGCATGAAAAATCCATGAAAATATTAAGTACACGAAACTACAAAGTTACAAAACGTTTTAAGTAATTAATTCACGACAAGTATTCAAGTAAAATTATTATTATTTTTTTTAACATAAGATGTTTGTAAAAAAAAAGACTTAAAACAAATAGATTAAGACAAGTATAATTAGAAACTATATTATTATTAACTGGGTCTAATATAACCATGCATAGTGATACGCATATATGAAAAATTCAGTAACAAATTATGTCAAATATCATCTCCGTATCTTTTGATTATTACCGCTGATTACGCATCATTTTGCCAGGGTTTTCAAATCTTAAAGAAAAGTGATAAACGAGTTCAAAAACAAAAACATCCGATTATTCTTTTTATCTCTTGTCAACTTTAGCAGCATTAAAAAGAAAATTATCTAGCGACATTGAAGTCATTTCTCTATTTATCCTTTCCTTTCACTTTAGGCCCGTTTACCCACATCTTTATATATTCGGTTCTTTACCATATTTAAGTTGCAGTTTCTATATACTAAAATAAAAATAAAGTAGAAAATTATTATAGAATTGACTGGGTAAAAATTTAACGGATCATGTTGAAACTAAATCCCATACTTTTCGGCTCATGATCATTTTATTAATTATGGCCTTCTCTATCAGTCTTTATCACAAAATACATAGTAGACCAAAATCTCACAAAAGCTATGAAACCAAAAAGAATGCATCATAATCCATGCTATACTGTACGAGTTTTTAACATGTGTTAATGGAGTTTTTAGTTCGTGATCACGTTGGTGCTACGTTCATTCATTACAACTTTGGAGGTGTTCTAATTTTGAGCTCACCTCAAGTTCACCGTGTGTGGTTTCGATGTGTTATGACCATGTGGATAGCAGCTATGATCGACCATTCGTTTCGATTACGACAAGTCGTTCGGGCAGTCTTCCTTTATAGTTGGTGTTCTTACTCACGTAGTTGATGCATTATCGTCTTGTATATACGACACATAGGAGCGGTCATAGTGATTGAATACGACCAGAATGAGTTTGGGCTGGAGGTTTTGATATCATTAGTAGAGTCAAGTTATTGTTGGAGATCGAGTTTGAAATCCGGTTCGAGTCGGATTCGCTGCTGCTATTCATATGTACTTTCAGCCTCAAAAGTTTTCGATTGGCCAGTGGAGGTAAGCTCACGTATAGGACATTAAAAAAAGGCTTCACGAGTAAAGTTTTAGTCAAACCAACGAATAAATGAGATCAGTAATATATTATACAGACATGTTTAATATACTATATTATGGTTAAGCCTTTATTATCGGTTTTACAAGCTGATATACGCATATAAGTCTACATATGGATATAAGAAATATTTGAACTTGTAAATGAATATAATATAAGCTAATGAGTAGGCACATAGAGTTTCATATGGAATAGGATATACACAGATATAAATCAATTGGTATACAATTATACATGGTGTATATAATAATCAGTATGTATACAATAGTTACAAGAGCATGCAATAATATTAATTATTATTGCCATATTATTGTAGATCGTTTGATCAAGACATAGGTTCGAATTTTTGTTCGTCAAAAAATTTAAGGTACGGATATCCTCATCTCTTTATTATTAGGATTTATTGTTCTTTCATTTATTTGATTGATCGTACGGATTTCCGTCCCTTCAGTAAGGACTTCCTTTCTATGCATGATTAGGATTCCCCATCTGCAGCCAAATGTTTTTCCCCAGTATATGTTTAAGCTTATCAGTAATCATGTTAATAACTAAATAAATTGCCTGAGCATTATATACAAGCATGATTAGTTTATGTACTAGTTACGGAGGTACCGTAACCACGGCACTAGAGGCACCGGTGTCGTGACTCACATGCAGGAGAGTGATATCCTGCATCGTTCCACTCAGCTCAGCTTGGCCATTTTTATCAGTATTATTAGTGGGGCGTATGGATGCATCCTAGGCTACAGTTTACAGTTTAGCAGGTGAATGTGGTGTGTGCTCTACATCCTTCACATTGGAGCTGATCCCTCCACCCAGCACAATATTTAGAGGTCACCCCTCTACAGCATGACGAGGTCACCCCTCCAGTTATTCATGCACCGTTGTTACAGCACATGACCTATATAAGCTCTGGCAATAAAAATACAGTAAATGCATGTTTTCAGATTTAACAGATAACAGTTCAGCTTTATCATTTATAAATCATACTTAACAGATTATACACGGATTTCCGCTGCAACTTTACTTATCAGTCTTACAGCTCTAGTATTTTATCATCTGCTTCATTTCAGTAATTCCTTATCATGCTTTATATCCGTTCACTGAGCGTTATGCTCAGCCGTAGTTCTTTCATGTTCTAACGGCAGGTACACCAGGACGCTCTTAGGATTCTGAGAGCATGTGCATTGAATAGAAGCTATCTGGACTTCTTACTTTATGCACTTCTTACATTATTCTGCTTATTTGGACATTGTTTAGTCCTTTTCTTACAGTATTTTACTTTTCGTGTTTTGAGCTTATGTTGGATTACCGATGTTTGATTCCGGTATTTCCTTTATGGTCAGCTAATGTTTTAGGACATTTACCTTATGCTTTGACGAAACGCCATAAATATACGTAACGGTCCACTTATCCAAGTGGGGTGTTACAATTATGGTATCAGAGCTATAGGTTCGACCTGTAGGCTCTAAAACTTGACCTGTGACTAGTGGGTAGTCACCATGAACATTCCAGATTTTGGCGTTGTTACCTTTCATGTTTTCATGCATTTATCAGTCGGTTTTCTTAAAGTTTTGACTAAGTAAAAGGTTGGTGCAGGACTGGCCATATTTAGTCGCATGTGCCTTTCTGCGAATTTTGTTTTGGTGAACCGACCCATAGGCGTTCACCCTTGCACGTTTAGATTTTGTATTGGTAAACCGACCCATAGGCGTTTACCCTTAATCATGTCAGATTCATGTTTTCAGTCAAATATTACTTGGTGAACCAGCCATAAACGTTCACCATTGTTCAGGTCAAATTTCATACTTTTCAATCGAAGGTTGTTTTGCGAACCGATTCATAGTTGTTCACCTTTGCTCATATCATGACATTTTATGAAATTTTGACAAGTATGGATTGGACTACTGCCATCCATATTTAGTCCCAGATTTTAAATTCTATACATGACAATTCTCATGAAATTTTGACAAGTATGGATCGAACCAGAATCGCCCATACTTAGTCACATGCTTCCTACTATGAATACTGTGAATTAAACCATAACTATCCACATCAGTTGATGTTAAACCTCAGTTGATTATTCTTTTATGTTCTTTGTATCAGTCAAGTTTGTACTCTCAAGTGGATGTCTTTTCATGCTGATCAAGTTCATGTCTCCTTATGAGGATTATGTTTTCAGCAAGGTGATGATGTTCTCATGCTAAGATACAGAAGAATTTCAGTAAAATCCTATTTCATGATAAATCATGTTCTGGTCTTTATCAATCATGTCTTCATACTGAACATTGATGAAACTCCGTTTAATCATACTTTTCAACCTCTGTACAACCAGCATTAAGTCTACGCAGGAATCACCAGGCTATCATGTCACTCATTTCAGTTCAGTTTACTACCGTTTAAATCAATTTATTTCTTTGGTCATGTCAGACGAGCGACACCAGTATCGATCATCCCATAAAATTTCCACCAGTGCCATGTACAGTATTCCATATGTACCCCATGTATAGTGTCTCAAATATGCTTCATGTGCAGTATTCATTTTGTACTTCTTGTACGGTAGTCCAGGCGTACTCCAGGTACCCTACTTCATGAATATTGCTAATCGAATCATCTCAGACGTTTTCACTTGTCGATATTCTACCAGATGTTGATGCTGCCCGTGAGTTGAAGATTTTACCAGATGCTGATGCTGCAAACACTCTGAAGACCACACAGATGCTGATGCTGCTGAACGTTGGAGATTTCTCAAGATGCTGATACCGCGGAACGAGGACGAAAACTATAAATTTGAAATTTCTGACAAGAATAAATTCAACCATCAGACACTACCATTCTATTTTATGTTTTTACTTCCTCAGTTAGATGTCACACATCACTCAGCTAATCTTTCTGTCAGAAGAGTGGGAACCGGTAACCAGCCGACCACTCAGCAGAAATAATTACATTAATCACGGTCATGATAACGACCGTCAGGAAACTGGCAGACAAAGTAGTAGTGACAACCACCGTGCTCATAATAAATCAGCCAGTACCATCGGAACCCCGGAACGGACGTGACCAGATACAGAGGTCAGCAGTCTACCGGTCCGCAAATCCTAGCAGTTACGAAAATTTTCAACCTTACTCGTATCCACCTACCAAAACACATGTCAAGACACAAGTCAAGACACAGGTCTCAAGTATCATTTCGGAAGACACGTGTCAGGATACCAGTCATGGTACATGTCATACGAATTCTTCTCAAGGCGCGAGTCAAGACTTATAACTCCAGTATCCCTTCTAAACCAGATCCTTAGTAATTCAGGGTACCCTCCAAAGGGGTATACCCGTTTTGTTATGCCACGCATAAATCAGACCATTAACGATTTAGTTACTACCACTTGCGTATTGTCCAGGTTAGACACGCAGTGTTCGTTCTATGAGATTCAGACGAACACATTTATTGAAAGTTTCCACGTTTACTACACGTGTTCCCATGCCAGTTTTATTTTAAATCAGGCATTACCTATCTCCCAGCCGGAAAAGACTTCACAGTATCACAATATTTATTAAGTTTTCCTTCCAGTTGAAGACGAAAATTCGTCTTACTAAATCCAAATATATTCATTTTACTTCTGCCAGAAAATCAGTGCAAATTGTGTCTGCTTTATAAGCACGCGACTTATTATTCCATAGCTTTGAAGACTTTCTAGCTACCATTCAGGACTAAACTTTTGAAATTCCTTAAATTCATGATCAACAGATTTCTCCAGAAAATTCCAAATGTCATTCCAGAAGATTTCTAGAAATTTCCTCTCTAACCACGAGACCGAACTTAACATCAAGCTTGTCCCAAGGACAGAACCTGTTTTCAAAGCTCTTTATTGCAAGGCTCCAGCTAAGTTAAAAGAGTGGCAGCATTTGCTGCATGAGTTACCGAAACGAAGTTTTGTTCGTCCTAGCGCACCATCAAGAAGTACACCGTTTCTGACTACTAGGAAGAAGGCCGATATCATGACATCATGTATCGACCTCAAGATATTTCTTTTTATATAGATCACTATTCTTAACCAATGTTTCATTCCACGTATAAAAAGTTTATATGATCTACTACGATGTCTAAAACATATTTTCCAGAATAATTTTCGATCATGCTACCATCAGTGGTGGGAGAAAGAATATTTTGTTTCCAAGACTGCCTTTGCACACGTTATAGTCTTTCTTAATTTTCGATTTACACTTCCAAGCTTCTATTTGCTCCAACTATAGTATGAAATTTTTGAATAACATTTTTCAATGATTCTCAGACAAAATCTTTAGCATATTCATTGATCGCTTTCTGGTCTACTAAACTCTAGAGAAAAACGTGAGAATCATCTTTTCATGATCCTGCAGATTCTCAGATAGGAGAAAGTTATGTACACAGATTCCTAGACGTAAATTCCGGTTGAACAAAGTGGCATTTCTGAAGCCATGCTACCTTAGCAGAAAGAAACTGCAGATAATCCTGCGAAGGTGAAGGCCATCACCTGATGGTCCCGACTGGCGCCTGTGAATGAAGTACAAATTTTTCTAGAACTCAATTGACTGCTAACGCAGAAATTGCTGACAGTCACCACTAAAAATTTCTTCTATGACTATCCAACCAGAATGTTCACTTTGATAGAATCCGCATCACACATCAATGCAGCTATGTTCACATCTAGATGCCTGACCTACTGCAGGTTCAAGATAGAACGCCGTAATGTTAGTGAGTTACTACAACCCTTAGAAATTTCTGAACAGAAATGAGATGAAATTCCATGAAATTGTTCTCAGCTACCACAGGCTTAGAGAAAGTATGATACTATCTAAGTTATCGTCAACCATGTAATCAGCCTGCGCGTTTCTTTCATCCGAAAGGATCACGCAATGGCAGACCTGCAGAAAATTTTGAAATTCAGTAGTAAATCGTACAAATTCAAGGCATTCCATTGACCATCATATCAGACAGAATTCTTGTTCACGATCAAGTGTATGTTTACGCCCACTTTAAATTCATGTTTATTTTCACTTTCACGTTTACGTCTTATTCGCAGTATGATGCTGTTTCAGTTCATCTTTATGCGATCTCATAATTTAAGCTCACGTTTGTATCCATAACATTGTTCACGTTCAAATTCGTGTGCCATTTCACGATACACGTTTCTCAGTCTATTACCGAATACGGTTACAGAAAGCTTGAGAGACCAGACTCAAGTTTAGCACAACTATTTCATAACCAGGCAGACGTTTCACATCTCAGGCCGTATCATTTGGCATTCATTCCTCAGTCAGCATACGTTCATGATATGTTCTAGTATCACGTTCACAGTATGATTCACTTATCATATTCTAATTCCATGCCAGCGCTCCTCATATAATTATGAACCACGTTCACAATTGCTCATTTAGCACGTTCACAATTGTTCACGTAGTTCGTCCCTATATAATTTCAGCAGCTTGCTCAGATATATAAATGTTATCTTTCTGGATATTTATACGCACCGCTTCATGTACCCTACATTCTATAGCTTATTCATCCTATCAAATTCAGGAAATCCATCTTAAGTATGGAACCAGAAATATTTCAGCATTCATCAGGACAGGGTCAACAGGACCAAGATTTTTTTTATTATGTTTAGATCTGTTGAAGGAATCGTTTCGAGCGGGAGGCCACTCGAAACAGAGAATCCATCCGGACCTCTCATCCTATCCTGTAATAAATTCAGTTAAGTTCTTTCAGTCATGTTACGTTCCATGTTTACTTCAGTCATGTCACGTTTATACCCTTTCAGCAGCAGTATGTTTTAAATCAAGGAAGAATGATCCTTCAACTTATATGTTACAGCTTTCATGTTCTTTCATGTTCGTTCAGTTTAGATATATTCCTCAGTTTAAATCATCTAAATTCGAGGACGATTTATTTTTTTTAGAGAGGGAGAATTGTAAAACCCAGTGTGGTTGTAGCTTTAATTCGGGGTCGAATTATTCTTTTTAGAGGGGAAGAATTGTAAAACCCGCATGAAAAATCCATGAAAATATTAAGTACACGAAACTACAAAGTTACAAAACGTTTTAAGTAATTAATTCACGACAAGTATTCAAGTATAATTATTATTATTTTTTTTAACATAAGATGTTTGTAAAAAAAAAAGACTTAAAACAAATAGATTAAGACAAGTATAATTAGAAACTATATTATTATTAACTGGGTCTAATATAACCATGCATAGTGATACGCATATATGAAAAATTCAGTAACAAATTATGTCAAATATCATCTCCGTATCTTTTGATTATTACCGCTGATTACGCATCATTTTGCCAGGGTTTTCAAATCTTAAAGAAAAGTGATAAACGAGTTCAAAAACAAAAACATCCGATTATTCTTTTTATCTCTTGTCAACTTTAGCAGCATTAAAAAGAAAATTATCTAGCGACATTGAAGTCATTTCTCTATTTATCCTTTCCTTTCACTTTAGGCCCGTTTACCCACATCTTTATATATTCGGTTCTTTACCATATTTAAGTTGCAGTTTCTATATACTAAAATAAAAATAAAGTAGAAAGTTATTATAGAATTGACTGGGTAAAAATTTAACGGATCATGTTGAAACTAAATCCCATACTTTTCGGCTCATGATCATTTTATTAATTATGGCCTTCTCTATCAGTCTTTATCACAAAATACATAGTAGACCAAAATCTCACAAAAGCTATGAAACCAAAAAGAATGCATCATAATCCATGCTATACTGTACGAGTTTTTAACATGTGTTAATGGAGTTTTTAGTTCGTGATCACGTTGGTGCTACGTTCATTCATTACAGCTTTGGAGGTGTTCTGATTTTGAGCTCACCTCAAGTTCACCGTGTGTGGTTTCGATGTGTTATGACCATGTGGATAGCAGCTATGATCGACCATTCGTTTCGATTACGACAAGTCGTTCGGGCAGTCTTCCTTTATAGTTGGTGTTCTTACTCACGTAGTTGATGCATTATCGTCTTGTATATACGACACATAGGAGCGGTCATAGCGATTGAATACGACCAGAATGAGTTTGGGCTGGAGGTTTTGATATCATTACTAGAGTCAAGTTATTGTTGGAGATCGAGTTTGAAATCCGGTTCGAGTCGGATTCGCTGCTGCTATTCATATGTACTTTCAGCCTCAAAAGTTTTCGATTGGCCAGTGGAGGTAAGCTCACGTATAGGACATTAAAAAAAGGCTTCACGAGTAAAGTTTTAGTCAAACCAACGAATAAATGAGATCAGTAATATATTATACAGACATGTTTAATATACTATATTATGGTTAAGCCTTTATTGTCGGTTTTACAAGCTGATATACGCATATAAGTCTACATATGGATATAAGAAATATTTGAACTTGTAAATGAATATAATATAAGCTAATGAGTAGGCACATAGAGTTTCATATGGAATAGGATATACACAGATATAAATCAATTGGTATACAATTATACATGGTGTATATAATAATCAGTATGTATACAATAGTTACAAGAGCATGCAATAATATTAATTATTATTGCCATATTATTGTAGATCGTTTGATCAAGACATAGGTTCGAATTTTTGTTCGTCAAAAAATTTAAGGTACGCATATCCTCATCTCTTTATTATTAGGATTTATTGTTCTTTCATTTATTTGATTGATCGTACGGATTTCCGTCCCTTCAGTAAGGACTTCCTTTCTATGCATGATTAGGATTCCCCATCTGCAGCCAAATGTTTTTCCCCAGTATATGTTTAAGCTTATCAGTAATCATGTTAATAACTAAATAAATTGCCTGAGCATTATATACAAGCATGATTAGTTTATGTACTAGTTACGGAGGTACCGTAACCATGGCACTAGAGGCACCAGTGTCGTGACTCACATGCAGGAGAGTGATATCCTGCATCGTTCCACTCAGCTCAGCTTGGCCATTTTTATCAGTATTATTAGTGGGGCGTATGGATGCATCCTAGGCTACAGTTTACAGTTTAGCAGGTGAATGTGGTGTGTGTTCTACATCCTTCACATTGGAGCTGATCCCTCCACCCAGCACAATATTTAGAGGTCACCCCTCTACAGCATGACGAGGTCACCCCTCCAGTTATTCATGCACCGTTGTTACAGCACATGACCTATATAAGCTCTCGTAATAAAAATACAGTAAATGCATGTTTTCAGATTTAACAGATAACAGTTCAGCTTTATCATTTATAAATCATACTTAACAGATTATACACGGATTTCCGCTGCAACTTTACTTATCAGTCTTACAGCTCTAGTATTTTATCATCTGCTTCATTTCAGTAATTCCTTATCATGCTTTATATCCGTTCACTGAGCGTTATGCTCAGCCGTAGTTCTTTCATGTTCTAACGGCAGGTACACCAGGACGCTCTTAGGATTCTGAGAGCATGTGCATTGAATAGAAGCTATCTGGACTTCTTACTTTATGCACTTCTTACATTATTCTGCTTATTTGGACATTGTTTAGTCCTTTTCTTTCAGTATTTTACTTTTCGTGTTTTGAGCTTATGTTGGATTACCGATGTTTGATTCCGGTATTTCCTTTATGGTCAGCTAATGTTTTAGGACATTTACCTTATGCTTTGACGAAACGCCATAAATACACGTAACGGTCCACTTATCCAAGTGGGGTGTTACAATATATCTAATCAAATCTTTGGCCATGTCACTTGAGTAGTCTATCTCCAACCGTGTTGTCATCATTTTCTTCAAAACTTCTTTGGACATAGGATACTCAGCATCTACAAGAAGATACTCAGAAAACTTTGTAGAAATCAAATGATACACACCAGCTGCTGAATATAGACGCCATTGAAGTCCACTAATATCCTCATCAAGATCCTTCTAAACAGGATCTTCATCATCTGGTGCACACATCCTTCTGAATGTTGACCAAATCTTTATTCCATTAACTGAAGTAGGTGCCTTAGTCTCATACTTGGCCTGCAGTAACCTCCAAAGGTCTGCCAAGTCTTCCCTATCCAAGCTTGTAAACAAAGACATAAGAGTAGTAAAAGTATGTACCTCTTTCCCATATTTGCCAATCATCCAGAACCCACTTGCATCTTCTTCATAGCTAACTATAGGGTTTCTAGAATAATGAGGTAATACTTCCACCATATGTGAAACTTCCAAGGATGATAGCTTAATGCTCCTTCTAATAATATCTTCACTAGGATTCAATATATCCATATTTTCTGGGAACTCAAGTGGAACTCCCTTCTTCTTAGGTCTTGGTACATTTAAAACCTGTTTAATCTGCATCTCTTCTGCAAGCTCTTCCTTTCTTTCATCTGAAAGAAATCTGATAGTGTTCATCTCTTACACTCTTGCCCAAATAGGATAAGCTTTATACTCCAATTTATCAAAGGACAATCCCTAAAACTTCGGAAAAGTCCAACCCCCTTGATGACATCTAAGCAACATATAATAAAGCTCCCTTCTATCCCTCTTAGATTGTGAGAAAACTTTGTTGGCTTTATACTTTAGGATTACCTGACAATCTCTTTGAATCCTAAGTAGAATCTCCAATCCCCAAATCTGGGCAACTTCTGGCATATCATAATCCACCTTCATCTTCAACTCTACAAGTTTTTCCCTTGCCAACACGTCACCATATTCAAGTCTTTCTGGTTCTTCATTAATCATGACACTTGAATATGTGCTCTCATCATTACTTCCTTCTTGACTCCAGAAGTAACCACAAATGGTGACTCAACAACCTTCTTCTTTTTTTTGTTCCATAAGTTGTGCAGCCAATATTGAATCAAATTTTACTTGAGCTGCATCCTTCTTTGATGGGTAAAGATGATGATGGTACCTGTGAAGACACTTCTTTGATGATGACTGATGACTCGTGTACATCAACCATAACTGCAGGTCTATCAACGTCCAAAACCTGTGTGTCAACGCCTAACTTACTCCTATCAGCGCTTGGCTTGTCAGCGTCAAAAATCTACTTGTCAACGCTCACCTTACTCTTGTCAGCGCTTCTTGTGAACTACTTCATCATCTCAGTAAAAGATAAATTCAAATTTGTAGGAGTAACCAATGAAAGATCAAAACCTGGTTGCCTCTTCAAATCTGTAAGAGCTTCAGCCACACCAAAAAGATTCTCCTTCATTTGAGCCTTTATCACTTAAATTAACTAGCTTAGTAGCAGCTTCCTCCCCTTTGTAAGAATCCTCCCCTGAAGAAAGGACCCTTGTCTGCATTCTCCTAGCCTCAGCAACTTCCAAAACAACAATCCTCTCCCTCAATAGCTTGAGTTCAAGGTATTAGGTAGAAACAGTATGTACAAGGTCTGCATTTTGCTTTTGCAAGCTAATGCAGACAACCGTCAATTCCAACATTGTATAGGGTTCCAATCTTCCTCCTCTAGAATGGCTATTTGACCTCCCAAAATAGAGTAATGGGGCATGGATGGGGTCTTAATGATGTTAGGACTGGCTTGGCCTGCATCTAAGCTAGTACTAATAGTCCTAGCCCCACCCATGTCACCAACCACACTTATGGTGGTGGTTCTCTCTACAACATGGCTAGGACCACCAGAGGAGAATACTCCAATGGTCCTTTTGCGTTTTTCCATCCTAATGTATGGGGGTGAGGAAGATGATGTGGATTGGGCTTTCGTTTGGTGGTTAAGGGGTGTTTGGGTATGTTGTAACAGGGTGTCAACATTTGGATATGAAGTGTCAACGCCAACATTTAACGTGTCAGCTTTGAAGGAAGCTTGGTCAAGTTCCATATGTTGAGGTGAAGGTGATGGTTCAGGTAATGGGTCAAGTTGTGGTTGTGGGTCAGGTTGAGTTTGTGCTGCTGCAATAACAGCAAGCATGGCTTTGTTATGGGTTAAGTCTCTGTGAGGGGGTGAATTCATCTTACTAAAAATTGCTTTCTTTTGCACAGGGATCGCATAAAAATCATCATGATCCCTGGTGCAATACCTTTGTTCATCAAAAATCATTTTTAAAAATCTTGGGTAAGCCAGAGTCATCTTGCTACCCTTGTTTTTACACATGCCATCAAAAAGCATTTTAGAAAAATTATATTGTTGCCCTGTAGCAATACATACATTGGCACTACCAATTGATCTGTTAATTTCATTATGTGTAGTACATTTGGGACTTAAACATTGAAGGATGACATGTAATAAGTACTTCCAATCCGGGGGAAATTCCTGTTTATTATATTTGTTTAAAGTACCCTCTTCAGGGAAAGGATAACCCAAAGCTTGAAGTCCCTGTTCTATCTCACCAATGGGTAGAGTGGTTTTACCATCTGCATCATTAAGATGCAAAGCCTGGCGAACCAAGGCTTCAGTAACCACCCATGGACGCCCATGGACAATAGCAGTTAATGTAGTCACATTATTAAGCGTTAAGGAACTAACATTGTTCCAAAACTATTTAATATGAGTGACAGGGATAAGAGGAGCATGAGAAAGTGCATACCGTAGTGGGGATGCATTCAAATACGCCACCATCTGTGTATATTGAGGAAACAGAGCATCATCAGCCTCCAAATAGGCAACCATGTTATGCTGACTTCTGAATCCCAATACCAAGTCACTCGGTTTAAACTTAGGCGCCATTGATGTAGAAAGCTGTATGAAAGGTTATGAAAGATGAATATAGGAGAAAAGTTTATTAGACAAGAATATGTAATTACCCTGTTTAAAAAGAAGGAGCCAAATATATAGGAGAGGTAGGCACATGTGATTGGTAAAAAATTAGGCAGTTATTTTCAAAATATAACGATGAAAATCTTGAAAAGAAAATAACTTATCTTGGGCATTAATTAAAAGTTACCAACTCCCAAAATTACGGCCCCAATTTTCGTCAAAAATAACAACTGGGTAGGACCCAATGAGTGTCAACGGTCAAAAATAACCTATCAACGCCCGACGGCTATATTCTTGTCAACGTTGGAAAAAGCCATGTCAACGTCTAAATTGGTCCTAACAACATTTGGAAATGAATCTGTCAACGTCCAAAAATAAAAATAATAAAAATGCAAAAGGACCTTAACAAAGTGATTTATCCTAGTGAAGATAACCTATAAACTGAAAATTACTATAGGGTGGCAAGCATTGTCCAATCATGCACACTTGCTTAAGCAAGATAGACATAACAGTCCTCTAGTGTCCCTTGCTAACCAAAGTTCTTAACAGTGAAGTTATCTCATAAAATCCTTTGTAACTTCCCAGGTAAGCCCAATAAAAATCATACCCAAGTCTCCCAACATACCACGTCCAATTCTAGGCCAAAAAGTCTTGGCAGCGTGCATAGTATATCAACTTTGCATGCTACAGTGCCTCATGAGTTAGTAAACTAATTCATACTCACCAGTGGACACAATCTAGAATTGTGATAAGAGTATTATATGAATACCCAAAAAGTCATAAAGGGTTCCTAAACATCCCCTTAAACTATGATATATAAGTTGCCAAATAATATGCATGTAATAAAAATTTATGTCAAGATAGGAATATAAATATTCCAACCATCATCCATATACTAAAACATGCTCCAATAATGCTCCAAGAATCCATAAGCAACTCTGTATCCAATGTACAATACTAAGAACGCCAGCATAATTAGATCAAAAACCACAAAACTAACATGTTGCTAACAACGTCAATTTAACACTTGTCAGCGTTAAAATAACCTTTGTCAGCGTTAGACAAATAAAATGGAAAATATAATTTTTTATAAAGACCAATAACAAAGGCATATCCTGTACATACTTTTACAATAAGTTCCCAAAACACATATTAAGTAAGATTGATCATTCCAATACTTGTTACCAAGTATTGAAATCTTCCAATATCAAAAGGTTTAGTTAATAAATCAGCCACATTTTCCTCCATGTCAACCCTATCTGGTTGTATTAAACCTTTTTCAAAACAATCTTTATAAAATGATGTCTAATTTCTATGTGTTTTGTTTTAGAATGATGTACAAGATTTTTAATAATGCATAAAATACTGTTATTGTCTACAAAAATCATGGTATGCATGAAATTATACCCATAATCCAACAGCTGGTTCGGAATCTATAAGACTTGTCCACAACAAGCAGCTGCAGCAACATACTCTGATTCAGTTGTAGAATTGGCCACCACTGTTTGTTTCTTGCATTGCCAAGATATCAACCTACTCCCAAGAAATTGGCATCCACTAGTTGTGGATTTTCTATCAAACTTGTCACCACCATAATCACTGTCTGAATATGCAATAAGCTCCAATGGAGAATCTTTTGGATACCATAATCCCAAGTCTGGATAACACCTAAGGTACCTAAAAGTACTCTTGACAACATGAAGATAACACTCTTTGGTAGTCACTTGATGGCGTGCACATGCACACACATCAAACATAATGTCAGGTCTTGAAGCTGTGAGATACATCAATGAACCAATCATTAACCTATAATGCCTGACATTCACCTCTTTTCCATCTCCAACTTTTCCCCAAGGGTGTTCCCTATCCATGGGTGTGCTAGCCCGTTTCTCATGTGGAGAAAAGACAAACTTCTTCAAGATTTCTGCCACATATTTGTCTTGAGAGATGAAGATATCATCTTCTTTCTGTTGTACTTGTAACCCTAGAAAGAAGTTCATCGCCCCCATTGCACTCATCTTGAACTTGTCTGTCATGAGTTTGGAAAAGTCTTCACTCATCTTTGTACTAGAAGAGCCAAAGATGATATCATCCACATAGACCTGTACAAGTAAGAAATCCTTACCAATCTTCTTTGTAAACAAGGTATGGTCTATGGTGCCCCTTTTGAATCCATTTTCCACCAGATAGGTGGACAATGTGCCATACCATGCTCTTGGGGCTTGATGAAGTCCATACATAGCTTTCTTCACTCTACACACTTTGTCTGGATGTTCTGAATCTTCAAAACCAGGAGGCTGCATTACATAAACCTCCTCTACAATTGTGCCATAAAGAAAAGCACTCTTCACATCCATTTGATAGACTGTAAATCCCATGCAGGAAGCATAGGCTAGAAAAATCCTTATAGCCTCAATCCTTGCAACAGGTGCAAAGACCTCCTCATAGTCTATCCCTTCCTCTTGTGTATATCCTTGAGCAACTAAATGTGCCTTGTTTCTGACCACAATGCCTCTCTCATCCTTTTTGTTTCTAAGAACCCATCTTGTCCCAATAGGTCTGACATGTCTGGGACAATCAACTAACTCCCAAACACCCTGAATAGCAAATTGGTGAAGCTCATCCTGCATTGCTTCCACCCAACTTGGTTCTTTGAGAGCATCAAAAATCTTCTTGGGTTCCTGTTGTTACAGAAAACAGGCAAACAAACATGCTTGAACAAGAGGGGTATCAACCTTCTTGTGAATATTGGCAATAAATCCTCCATGATTCTGATGAGACCTTCTAGTTTGCACAGGAGTCATCACATCACCTATGATCAAAGAAGAAGGATGATTCTTCATGGTGGATGTAAGTACTCCTCCTTCAATGATCGTGTTAGCATCAATTTCACTCTCCATATTGCCAATATCTTCTTCAAATGCTCTTCCATCATCATCTCAATGAACCTCTCCATTTCTGTTTGAAGGTTCACCTTGTTCAAAATTATTAGAAGAGAATAAATTGTCAAAAGTGTTGTCAACGCCTAAATTAGAGTTGTCAACGTTTGAGCCATCAACGCCTGAATTTGTCTTGTCAGCGCCAGATTTTCCTCTATCAGCGTTTGAAGAATCATGCATGTTTTCAACTGGTGATACGTGTGGACCACCTATTTCCTTACCAGCAGCAGCAGCAGCAAATGCATCTATCCATATAGGAATAGTAACATACTCAAGTATGGGTGCTGATTTGTCTGCTTGTAATCCAACCTTTTTATCAACCTATTTACCTAAAATTTCAACAACTGGTTCTTCCATAACATTTGAAGTTACCTTCGCAATGTTTGGATTAGTAACAGGCATATAATTCAAAGTTCTAGATAGAGGTTCCAAGTCAAATAACCAATTTGGACCACTTTCAGGATCACTAGGTTTACTCTCTAAAAACCTAACATGTACTTTTTTAAGTATACGTTTTTCTTTCTTAATGTAAAGCCTATATCCTCTACTCTGCACAGAATAACCCATAAAGTAGCCTTCATCACCTTTAGCACTAAACTTACCTAAGGCATCACTAGTGTCCAGAACAACTACATGACATCCAAAAGCTTTAAGAAAACCGATATTAGGTTTCCTTCAACAAAATAGCTCATAAGGTGTTTTTTATGGATCTTGTTGATTAATGCCCTATTTTGAACATAACAAGTTGTATTCACAGTCTCTGCCCAAAAAGCAATGGGAAAGTGAGCATCAGTCAACATAGTCCTAGCTGCTTCTATGAGTGTTCTATTCTTTCTCTCAGCTATCCTATTTTGTTGTGGGGTTCTAGCTACACTAAACTGTCTAGTAATCCCTTTCTTGGCACAAAAGTCATCTAACAACTTATTTCTAAACTCGCCAACATTATCACTTCTCAGCATCTTAACCTCATTACTTCTTTTCAATTTGGGTAATAAAGTTAATCAAAGTATTAGCAGTGTCACTTTTCAAAGCTAAAAAGAAAGTCCAAGTAAATCAGGAAAATCATCAGTTATGACAAAACAGTAGGATTTACCATTTAAGCTTTCTATATTAGTTGGACCAAACAAGTCCATATGCAGCAAGTGAAGTGGTTTAGAACTAGAGTGCACAGGTTTAGACTTAAAGGAGACTTTGTGTTGTTTTCCTTTAAGGCATGCAACACAAGAATGGTCATTGTGGAAGGCCTTCTCAGGCAAACCATCAACTAAACCATGTCTCACAAGTCTATTTTTATTCTTAAAATTAAAGTTCCCTAATCTTCTGTGCCAAAGATTACTTTCATCAACTGAAGCCTTAGCATATAGACATGAAAAATTATTATTCATCCCAATTCTCTTAAGATTCACATTATAAATGTCCTTATGCCTAGGTGTTCTATAATCAATGAATTTCTCATCTGGTATTTTAAAATCTTTGCTCAACACCAAGCATTCAGTATCAGTAAAAAGAACCTTATTTTTGTTATCACACACTTGTGATACACTAAACAGATTATAGTCAAGTTCTTTTACCAGAAACACGTTCTCAAAACGCAAAATTTTGGTGAGAAGAGTGCCTTTGCAAGTGATATTTCCATATCCTCCTCCAAAGTACACTTTGTCACCATCTTTAATGGGGATAAAGTTTGTCAGATAATCTTCCTTCCCCGTCATGTGCCTAGATCATCCACTATCCCAATAGCCATAATCATTAACTTGCTTTTGAATGCCCTACACATAAAGAAAACAAATTTAGTTTTCTTTTGGAACCCAAGCCTGAGCAAACTTGGATTCATTTGGTTTTTCAACAAGAACAGACTTAGTCCTTATGACAACCCCTTGTTCATCCCTTTTTGGATTAAACACCCAGTTAACCCCAATTGGTTTTGTTATGACCTTTGAAATATAATGAAATCTGTTACAGGTCATAGAAATCCCATCTGAATTAGGGTTCTGGTCTTGTTTAGGTCTCCATGTCAAGCTAGAAGAAGCTTTAGACCCCTTTCCCTTTGGTTGCAAATATTTTCCATTACTTGGTCTGGCAACGTTCCTGTCAGTGGTTAATTTGTTCTTGTCAACGCTGAAATTACCCTTATCAGCGTTGAACCTAGGGTTTGCTCAGGAACCCATTGTCTGATAGACCACGTATTGGTCTTCTGAAAAGGTCTTTATCCATAAGTATAAGACCCTTTAGTAAATAATGGGGCTGGTCTAACAACTTGTAGACTTTGCTGGACAAAAGGTTTGGGTTTGACAGTGTTTGACTTTCTATCAGCGTTGATCTTTGAAGCATTGACACACTTATAAGCTAAATGTGAAAAACTTACACAAGTATAACAGGCTTTTCTAGACATAGCTCTAGGTCTAGAAGAAAAGAAACCTGTCCCATTACCACTAATTTGGCTTTTTGGTGACCTAGGTTTTCTATACATTTCTACATATTTAATACTAGGTTTTCTATCAATGTTTAAGCCAAGGTCAACAGTCTTGCCAGTAGTAGGATTGGTCACTTTTATGGGTGTAGACTCATTTGGGCTGTTACTAAGCATGCCACCCTTAACAAACAAAGTAGGGTTGACTTTCTTCCATTGGTCCAAATAAGTCAACTTCTGCTTGTATTCCTCTACTGGGGTAAGAACTCTTGGTGGAGGAATAAATTCCTCTTCTTGGAGTTCTGGTATACCAGTCCAAGAAAAGTCCTTTCTAAGGACACCATAGAAGTTCCCAGCAAGTGGTGGAACACCAACATACTCTTTCATCCAAATCCCAGTCATATCCCTAGAATCTCTTTGTTCACTAACACATTTTTCTAGGGTTTGTGAAGCTTTATCAAATCTCTGGATTTTAAGATCTACAGTATCCTTGTTTTTGATAGCCTCATCTAACTTAACTTGTAAAGCACCGTTGGCTCTTTCCAAAATGTTTCTAACCTCAACACTAGCATTCAAATCATGAGTTAAAATATTGATTTGATCTTTTAGGTCAAATTTCATTTTCTTATATTCAACCACAGTCTTTTCAGTTTAAGTAAGAGTAAGTTGATAATTAGATAACTTGCATCTTTCATTAACGACATCTGTTGTTAATTTTAAGACTTCTTTGCTAAGCTTTTCAGTATTTAGACGACAACCCTTACTACAAAATGCATCATCATATACCTCATTGTCTGATGAAGATGAAGAGTGTGCCATGAGAGCATAGTGAACATGCTCCTCTTCTTCATTGATGATTTGGCTTGAGGGTTTTCCAACATCAGATCTTCTTGGAGATTTGTATTCTCTCATAAAGTGTCCCATTCGATGAAAATTATAATACTCAACTTTGGATCTATCAAATCCAGCAGTGTCCTTAGCATTAAAATTCATCTTCTTCTTAAATCTTCGATTCCATCTATTTGCCCTTATGCTTGCAAGAGCCATATTCTACTTTATGTCCATCTCCTCCAAATGCTCATCACTAATTTGCTCATGGTCCTCATATGTAATGACAGAACCATTGGGCAATGAAGCAATGTATGCACACACAGTATCTAGATCAATACCAGCAGGCTTAACTCTTGGTGAGTCAACATTGTATGTGTCAGCGTCTGAATATGAGCCGCTGACAAAGCTTGATCCAACGTTGACACAAGGTGATCCAGTACGGGTGCATGTATGACTCCTTTTGATCAAATAGACCTTCACTATGTGAGAAGAAGGCCATATTTCAATTGGTAGACCTGTTTCCTTGTTCCAAAAGGAATTCACTCTCTACAAGCCCCAGTTTATTGTAAACATCATCAAAAGTGAAACTTTTGTGAGTATTATTAGCAATCATAGACCTTGCTTCAATCTTCCATGCATCACCAAGAATTTTAAGAAAAGTGGTGATGATATCAACATCATCATGCAATGTTCCCATGAATGACATCTTGCTTGTAATGTCAAGAAGTCTGCTTCTCACTCCACTTAGCTTTTCATTGGGTTGAGCTTTGAACACAGCATACTCATGTAAGAGTTGCTTCTTTTTCTCTTGTACAGTATCAACATTACCACCATAAGCAACTTCAAGGGCTGCCCAAAGATCTTTTACAGACTCATAGCCTCTATATTTGTGCTGATTGGCTTGTCCCAAAGAGAGTTTGAGGATGCTTAGGGTTTTCATGTCGTTCCTTCTCTTTCCAATGTCCTCAGCTAAGACAGCTCTTCTATCTTCAGGTTTTTCTTTTCGATCCTCTTTTGTAGAGCCAGGAGTTGATCTTACCAAGATAGCAGTTGCAATCTTGGTAGCCTTATTGAATGTGTTTCCATATTCAATAATTTCCCATAGGGTGTGGTAATGGATTTGAAGATACTGTTCAAAGTTAAACTTCCACAGCTCAAAGTTGTCTGGGTCTAGCATAGGAATCTTGATGTTAGGGGTTGAGGAGGAGGATGAGGTTAACTCTGGAGTAGACATGGAGTTTTAGTTTTAGGGTTTCTTGAAAATTAGTGTTTTTGACGATTTAGGGTTTTTGTGTTCCTTAGATCAAAGTTTCTCAACAAGCTCGGATACCACTTGTTGATCCCAAACTTAGATCGATTTAGCTTGTGTAAACAAGATTAAATCAAGTTAAACACGTAGAGAAACTTTGTTGTATATGAAACATATCAAGTATTATGCGGAATTAATACTCAAACAAAAACACACAAACAAGATAAACCAAACTTTCACTATGATTGATAAATCAAACTTGCGTACAATGAAAGTGTAAAACGTATATGAAACTAAAACCTAAAGGCCTCCTTTTATAGATTAAGGAACCTTGTACAAGAGTCTACGTATCAGCTATTCTTGGTAAAGATAAACATAGAAAATACATTGTCGAACATATCTTTACTAGAAACATAAAATGTGTAGACTAAGTCTTCTATCAGTGCTTGACTTCTTCTTATCAACGCTTGACTTCTTCCTGTCAACGCTTGTTCTGTCTACCCTTGATTTCTTCTTATCAACGTCCAGATTGCTCTTGTCAGCATCCAAGTGTATTGGCTACATTTTATTCCCAACAGATTGTTCTCAAGGAAGCTAGTGTGTTGTGTAAAGAGATGATTAATGTTTGTGATTATGATTATGAGAAAAGAAAATTGAAAAGGATGACGGTTACGATTTTAAATTAAACTAACACGAAAAGTCGTGCACGTAAAACCGTAAAAAGTGACTAAATTTAAAAATTAACCTAAAAATTCCTAGAAAATTGCAATAAATCCAAAAAATGTAACTAGAGTTTACAAAAAATCAAAAATTACACAAACCTTTTATTTAATTAAATAATAATTTTTTACTTCTAATTAAAGCCCAAAAATCAATTTAATTAACAAAAAGCCCAAAATGAGATTTTCAATTTTTAAACCTCTAAAATAACTTAACTAAAATCAAAACTATTTAAAAAAAATTAAAATTAATTAAAACTATTTAAAAATGATTAAAAACTTTAAAAATCTTAAAATAATTCTAAAATTAACTAAATGACAAGAAAAATAATATAAAAGTTTTAAAATTCCTAACTTAATGTATTAAACCTAGGAAAAATGAAAAACTTGCAAAAATATTAAATTTAATTTTTAATAATAAAATAATAATAAAATAATATTAAAAATTCAAAATTTATAAAAAATTTTAAAAAGTTGCAAACTAGTTTATTTTAACCTAATTTAAACAGAAAGGAACTTGAAATTACCAAAATACCCCTAATGGGCCTTCAAATGGGCTGAAATGAAAAACAGTCCATCTAAATGGGCTTTTTGGCCGAATACGCAAAAAATTGTCCATATAAGCCCAAAATCACCTATCTGACTCTAATTTGATTTTAAGACCAAAAGTCTAAAGGCCCAAAAGCTGAAAGTGAGCTTATCACAGCTTAATAGTCAATAGCTTATTTTAATGGGCTTTTTGGCCCATTAAGCCATAAGCTAATGCCATAAGCTCTAATTTGACACACAAGCTTCTTTTGGGATACTAAAGAGATCTGTTAAAAGAAATTTTGAAAAAGCCCATGAAATAAGCCTGAAATAAGCAAAAGCTCTCTACAGAAAATGACAAAATAGTAGATTTTAAGTTCTAGACCACTTAAAGGGCTGATTCAAGTTGCAAAATGTTTCAAATGATAAAACTAAGCTTAATAATCAAAAAGATTTCAAAATGAACCACTCAATAAGATGGAATAAGCAATAATAACTTTATGTAAAAGTCAACTTAGTTGGTTTTCTAGTCAAACCCTAAAAAGCTCCAGAATAGTCAAATGGGTCAATTAAGGAAGATTGATTACAAAAACAAAGTTGTTGCAAGTTTGAATAAGCTAGAATAGGTTATGAATAAGCTGTTTGATAATTAACACTAGCAGTGGCTAGTTTTGGGTGTCCAACAGTGGGAAAAGATTCCACTGCTTGACTATCTTGACTTTTTGTCTTTTGTGGATTTTTGTTGGATTTCGAGGACACAATGGCACCCTTATAACCAGTGGGTTATAAGAAGTCAATCACAATCAAATAAACACAAATCCTAACAGCCAATTGATACAGTTTAATCAAAACATGCCCAGATATGACACAGACATGAACATAAGGAGTTATGAACCAGATAAGCAGTTTTAGCAAAAATAAGCCAACCAAATTGAACCAAATGCACACAACAACTTAGATAAATTCAAATGAACATAAATCAACTAGTTTCATACACTGATTTAAGGTTTAGACAAAGATTCAAGCTAATCAAAGTTACTGATGAACAAACAGATGAACATAAAGTGAGTTTACTAATATACTTGACCACAAATCCAATTTCAAACACTCAAATCTCTTAAACAGGTTACAGAAACTTTGATTTAACACTTGTTAGCCCTAAACATGCATACACTCCAAGTGTTTTCAAGATCTTAGCTCAAAATTTGCAAAATCAAGCAAGATATAGCACATAATCAGTTTTGATGTTTCAAAGAGTAAAGTGTGCAAATATCAGAACACAAGCACTTATATAACAGATACAAGAACAAACAAACACATAGCACCTAATCAACATAGCACACAAAGCATAAACTTGTAACAAGTAGTAACTCCAAACACCCCTTTCACTTTTTAATCCAAGATTTAATCAAGCAAATGTGTATTTCAGGTTTACCCAAGCCTAATCTAGCATCATAACAACAATATCATGCATTATTAAGTAGATTGAAGCCACAAGAACAACACTTATAACAGTAGATCACAAAATCACAAAAAATCGCTTAGAACCAAGAATTTTAGGAAAAGAGGCCCAAACCTCATGGATGTACATCCACACCCACGATTTTTAGAGCTGATGTGTCTAGCCCAATAAGACACAAGTTCCAACACAACCATGCTAAGATTCAACAAGGTCAGAGCACAAGTTATAATAGAAAAATGAAAAAGTGAAAAAGAAAAGCTTATTAATGCAAACTTTGTACCCACTCCTTGATTATCCCCAAACCACAAGCTCACAAAACCTTGATAATCTTCTTATCATGGTGTATAGATCACTTGTAATCCAAAAATTCCAAGGATGTACCAAAGACTTAGCAAAATATCAAATTTTGGAAAATTATGCAATTTCTTGCACAAGCTTTGAAAACAGGTTTTAAGACTTAACAATCACCAACATATAACAATAACAAGCAAATAATAAAGATGACACTTGGATTTCGTCAAACAATTCAAACACTTTTCATTAACTTTGAACAAGGCTTTACAGAATGTTGACCAAAGAAAAACCAAGAACAAATGTAAATGTATGACCCTATACCCTTTACATAGAGGGTGTAAATGGTCTTTGTGAACTAAAAAACTGAAAACCCTAAGCAATGATCTTCTAGAAATGCCCTTGAGGTTTGAAAATATGCTTGATCATGTGAAGGATTGTTGGACGTTAGTGAAGGTGTAAATTTGGTCCAATTGTGATCAATGGTCTCAAATAAGCTTAAGTTGTAAGCTTCAATATGGATGGTTAATTCTCTGCATGATTTTGGCATTATCCCCAAAAAAACGTGTGCATGGGACTTACATGTGTGTCTTGTGATGATGTGACACGGGGTTTAAGGGTGGTGTTTTGTTTAGTACCACCTTAATCTTAAATCATGAAGGTTTGGAGGTTTAATTCCAAGTAATCATTAAACCCCCAATTTTGTTAAGAACATGATGAACAAGGGGTTTGATCTGTTTTGGTTTTTAAATAAGGTGTTAGGCGCCTAATTATAACTAATTAATAAATTAGTTATAACCGGCCAAGTGGAATGCTGATGTGGGTGAATGGTGTGGTGTCATTGGTTGAATGGAGTTAGTGGGGCACGTGACATGCCACCACTGGTCTAGGTAAGTATCGCTGTTTGATAGTTTTCCCCTTTGTGTTTTATTCTTCTTTCACTTGCATTTAAAAAGCCAAAATTGAATTTCCCTTTATAATGAAGTTTCCTTTTTCACACTTTTGCCCCAAAAAGTTTTGTAAAAATATTTCAAGGGTATTTCTTGTAATTTGATGATTCTTCAAGGGTTGTTTTGGGTATATCTTCATTCTTCATGGTCTTGACTAGTATGATTGACTTCTTGGAGGACTAAAAATGACAAGTCTTCCTAAATGAGGGACCATTCTTGCCAATTCTTCAAAGTTAAGGGTCCTTTTTGTAAATTTGACAAACTTTAAGGACTAAACTTGTAATTATGAATATACAAGGGTTTAATGTGTCAATTCTTCAACATTGGAGGACCCTTCTTGTACAATCTTCAATTCTTCAAGGGTTATTCTTGGAAAATCAACTCTAGGGCTTGGTTCTTTGTGCGGCTTCGTTTCCCGTGTTCGTTTTTGCTTGTTTCTTGTGATATTTTGCCATTTTCTCATTATCCGTACCTAAAATACACATGGAACAAACAAAAGAATATGTTTGGCATATTTCATGATATTTTATGCATTTTAAGCACATTTTGGACGATGAGACTATGTATAAAAGCAGTCTCATCACTCCACCTTACTAAACCCTTGCCGTACCCTCACGCAATACTCGAATAAAGTATCTTAGCATGTCCAAAGTTCATTTTTATTCACTTTTATTGAATGATAAACTTACTATACTACTACTATTACTACTACTTACGTTTTAGACTTAATGTAGGATTTTCATCGCAAAATGGGACGTTTAGGTTCATAGAACAAGAACACGTGTATGCTTCGTTAGATATAATTTCATCGTCCTCGATTTTTACCCCAATTCCATGCCAAGCGTGCAATGAGATCATTGTCATTATAAGTTAGTAATGCTAACACTACTCATATGCCCTAATCACGTACTTATACTCCCATTTTCCTAAGTGGTATCTCTTATATTTTATTTTTGTCTTGAATGTTCACGAGGATACATTTTTTACTTATGCGATGATAGAGATTTAGGTCTAAAAATAGAGTCATAACGGTGTAACCAAGACCATCGAATTAATAACCCCTCCTAATAGACAACGATGTCAAAAAATTAAGTCAATAAGAAGGATCGATAAACACGGTTTTATAACGGTTTTGAACATGAGACTTATTACCAATACTTTTATACGCCCCCTAACGGATGGGCCTTATTATCATAGGTTTACCTCCATCTTTTATTCAACTTCTGTATGAAGCTTTTATTATGACTTCGGTCTTGCCTTGCCTTTTATTATCCTTCTCATCGGTGGTTTTATTATGGCCAAAGACGTATATCCTCACGCTAAGGCGAATTTTGGATCTTTAAAGCTTCAAAGATTAAGGCATAATTCACTTTCAATTTCACATAGATTTTTCGGCCTTGTGAGCTTCACATTGTTTGCTTGATTTAGGTAAGCACTTGAAATCTTATTATTGGGTGAAGCTTTTGACTATTCGGGTTGCCAATATTTCAAAACCGTGACGCTGGCGAT
This sequence comes from Glebionis coronaria, assembly GCA_025667525.1. Classification (NCBI taxonomy): domain Eukaryota; kingdom Viridiplantae; phylum Streptophyta; class Magnoliopsida; order Asterales; family Asteraceae; genus Glebionis; species Glebionis coronaria. The sequence goes on from JANFOE010000851.1 coordinate 393,485, forward strand.
ACCTTAATGTATTCCTAATTTAATTACATGGAAGCTACTAGAAAAGACTAGAAACCAACAATCAAGACTAAACCGCAATATTTATTAAGCAAAATATATATACAAGCAAAGGGAGAATAAGCAAACAACGAGAACACATGAGTTCTTGAAAGAATACGAGTACTCTACGTTTAGCATAATAACTTATAATTAACTCTATCATTTCTCGTCCTAATTTAAGAGACTTACCCTAATTTAAAGTTAAGGAATCGAAGCTAAGTGCTCAACATGCACAGTCAAGTCAAAAATTACTCTCATTCTCGCCATCGGAAAATCTACATTCGTGTCTTCAAACACTTATAAAACATGAGAAAAGTTTTTTAAAATTTGGCCATTTTTAGCCTTATTTGCAACCAAACGATAAACAAAAAGATAAATTTTGGAAAGCGTTAAGGTTTGGCAAGGCAAGTATCTATTCAACCCCATACTAAAGTTAAACATTGTCCTAAATGTTTCGAGTCTAAGGGTGCAAACACCCCCATACTAGAGACGTAGTCGCATGCTTAATCTAGCATTGAAAGGGTGTAACCGTTAAATTAATAGCCGTTTATGAAGTGTGCTAAAAAGCTAAGGTTAGAACATCAAAGGATATATCATGTTTGGATATCGAGAAATTCTTCAAAACAAACGATCGAGTGCTCCCATAAAACGAACACGAGAGGCTCCCATCGTGAAGATCATGGTCATTAAAAACCACAATGCATAAACAACCACGAAACAAAGGTTGGAAGGGCACAAATCCCCTCACGTTACTACATTAGAAAGCGATAATATGTACATGGATAAGCGTGGGACTCCCCCACGAGGCACCTCATTTTTGATTACCGTGTCATAAGCTCGACTCGATCCCCTTAATACTAATTATCATTGGGGATGCTGACTTGGTCGAGGTAGTTCAAAGAGGGAACTTCCCCACCAAAGTAGTGCTTCAAACTATATCCATTCACCTTGAAAATGGGTCCATCATTTTGAGCTAGCTCGATGGTCCCATAAGGAAAAACTTGGGTAACGGTGAATGGACCCGGCCAACAGGATTTCAACTTGCCGGAAAAGATTTTCAAACGTGAGTTAAAAAGCAACACTTGATCTCCAATATTAAAAACTCGGTTTTTAATTTTAGAATCATGAAACTTTTTAGTTTTTTCTTTGTAAATCAATGAATTTTCATAAGCAATGTCTCTTAATTCATCTAATTCATTCAATTGCATTTTCCATTGTTTTCACACGGTCTCAATGTCATCATTACAATGCTTTAGGGCCCAATAAGCTTTGTGTTCGAGTTCAATTGGCAAGTGACAATTCTTCCCATACACAAGCTTGTAAGGAGTGTACCTGATGGGCGTCTTATGAGCGGTAAGAAAGGCCCATAAAGCATCGTCTAACTTATCCGACCAGGATTGTCGGTTCTCTCCAATCGATCTCTCCAAGATCCTCTTCAACGCTCGGTTGGAAAACTCGACTTGCCCACTCGTTTGTGGGTGATAAGCCGTAGAAAGCCGATGTGTAACCCCATATTTCCTTAGGACCCTTTCGAATTGGTCATTACAAAAATGGGTTCCACGATCGCTTATGATCGCACGAGGGGTTCCAAACCGAGAAAACAATCTTTTCAAAAACGTGACTACCACACGAGCATCGTTCGTGGGCAAAGCCTTAGCTTCCACCCACTTAGATAGGTAGTCAACGGCGTCAAGGATGTACTTATTACCACGAGATGATGGGAACGGCCCCATAAAATCAATTCCCCAAACGTCAAAGATCTCACACACTTGGATGATGTTTTGTGGCTTTTCATCGTTTTGTAAGGCTTTTCCTTGTCGTTGGCATGAGTCACACGACTTCACAAGTGCATGTGCATCTCGGTAAATAGTAGGCCCAAAGAAACCAGCATCAAATACCTTCTTCGCCGTGAGATTAGCACCATGGTGACCACCCGTGGGTCCCTCGTGGCAAGCTCTAAAGATGTTAGAAGCTTCGGTGCCAAAAACACAACGTCGAATAATTTGATCCGTACAAGTCCGAATGAGGTAAGGGTCGTTCCAAATGTATAACTTGACGTCATACCCTTAATGATGAAAGTCCCCACATGGTAATTTGCGATGTCCGCAAACCATGGGGTGGATGATTCAAGCTTAGAATTCACTACACCAAGTGTCTCGAGAGGAAATGTTTCAGCGATTTCCTTGTTCTCGTAAACACTTTGGTGAGGATCTTCCAAACGAGAAAGATGGTCGGCCGCTAGATTCTCGGCTCCTTTTTTGTCAAGGATTTCGATATCAAATTCTTGTAGGAGGAGAATCCAACGAATCAATCTCGGCTTTGCATCTTGCTTAGCCATGAGATACTTGAATGCCGAGTGATCCGTATACACTATGCATTTAGTCAAGACAAGGTAAGGTCGGAATTTCTCAAATGCATAAACTAAGGCAAGGAATTCCTTTTCCGTTGTAGTGTATTTAAGTTGAGCCTCGGTCATCGTCTTGCTAGCATAGTGAATAGGCAAGAAGTGCTTTTCAGGACGTTGCCCCAAAACTGCCCCAATATCGTAATCACTAGCGTCACACATGAGCTCAAAGGGGAGGTTCCAATTGGGAGTGATGCGGTATTTTTGTACACTTTATTTTAGGAAAAACAAAGCGACAAAAGGGGGCAAGTATTAAGTATCAACGTTTAGGAAAACGTCAATACCGACAATCGAGTTCGTTCTCGGTGGAGGTATGGTGTTTAGCCAAAAGTATATACGTTATTTAATCGAGTGGTTACGTTATTGGGAAGAAAGAAAGAAAAGAAAACGTAGACGAATTATGCAAAAAACAATCGGAAACGCGTATACGTACGAACGTAAAAACGCGACCTAACAAAAAATTTAACCTAAAAAATAATTAAAAATCACTAAAAAGTCCTAAAAATCCTAACTAAGAAAAGTACGCAAACCAAAAATTTTGAAAATGATTTAATTATTTTATATTAATAATTAAAGTTAAAAAAATAACTAAGAAAAAGACAAAATAAAAACTTTTTTGTTTGTAAACCTTAAATATATTTAATAAAAGCTAAAAATTATTTGAAAATTTTAAAATTTAATATTCTATTTTAAACTAATTAAAACGAAAAATGAAATAAAAATATGAAAATAAAAGAAATAAATCTGAAAAATTAATTTAAGTCCTACAAGTTATGTAGTTTATGTGAAAAGAGGTGTGACCTTCCAACTTATCACGAAAGGCAACACTCTTAAGATTTAGCTACGACTTAGTTAATGTGTTAAAGGATTTGTAGTGTATAAAAATAAAAGGCTGGTGAAATTAAGGAAAAATAAAAAAAACGTATAAAAGAAAACTAAAATAAAGGGTAAACAAAAAGGATGCGTAATGCAGATGGTTTGACTGGGGAATGTTGTGTATGTTCCTGTGACCTGCTGGTCAGGGGTTCGAAACCCTCTGAGTGCACTTTTGTATTTATTTTGTTTTTTCTTTATTAGGAAAAAAAGGGCCAAAACAAAAATAAATGGATGCATTAACAAAAACAAACCAACAAATCAGATGGTTAAGTTGATGCGTGTTGTGTTTGTTGTCTGACTGAGGTCAATGGTCAACACCCACCTGCGGACCTTTTTGATATCCTTTTTTTAGACTTCTTGTTAGCTTTTTGATGAAAAAGAGCACCAATAAGTAGTGACTTATTGGGCTTATACAGAGATAACAAACGAATAAAAAAATAGAAAGCACAATTCAGACACAAGGAAAAATCAAAGGAGACAAACAACTAATCTGATGAACAGTAGCAGCAAGTTATGATGTAACTTATGAATATTTGGGGCCAACTATAGCATAATATATAAGATGCTCATAAGTTCTAATAAGATACCTGATTAAAAACAGAAAAAACTAACCACTTAAACTATGATATTGCAAAATCTCTACTTCTAATTCCTACAAACAAAACTGTGAATCATGCTGATGCTATATTGCAACCTATGGGCATTTTTTTGGCACTTTAATTGCACTTGTTTTTAAGCATATGATTTCCAACACTCAAACAAGATTACGACACCTCTAAAGGACACAAAAGTGGACCAGTATTGTAACACCCCCAAATTTATACAACTCAGTACAGCGGAAGACTAGTTGGTGTTACGGGATAGCACAATTACTCACATCATAGACAACGCATAAAAATCGCGTCGTTTAATAATAAATTATTTCCATTCATAAATATCAAAGTTACATCGGTCCCAAGTCATTATTTCATACAAAGTTTTACAAAGTATTTGAATGGAAAATATTGTTTAAGTGCGGGCCATGAATTCTTGTCGTCTTCCCGAGAATTACCTTCAAGTACCTGAGATAAAACATGTTAAAAGAAAAGGTCAGCGATAACGCCGAGTGAATTCATAGAGTTTAATAAATTCCATCAATATAACTTTGGTATAAAATTTGTACCAAAAATCAATTCGTACAAATCATTGTAATAGGCCGTAAAATAGCCAAAATCATTTTATACAAATCTCTGTAATAGGCCATAAAATAGCCAAAGTCATTTTATATAAATCCTTATCGAAAATCATAATATAGGCATTTGCCTTAAAAATTATTATACGAGCCAATGTCGTAAAAACATCATACAATACGTCTTATGACGTTGTATGAAACTAAAAACCGTTATATGAATATGGTTATGAAAACCAAAACACAAACATAATATCAATAGTATGACCCAGTATTGCTAGTCAGGCAATACATCGTAATTCGGAGCGTCTAGCAGTATTTCGTTAGTTTTGGATTATTATAAGCCGCATGACATTGTTACCTTACTAAACCAACAACGGGTAGCTAACCCAATACCAATTTTTGCCCATCTAAAGTAGCGTGTCGTCACAAAGGTCACGCTATGGAAATCTTCTCATACATAAATTCGCTTACCAATCAATGTGGCACGACGGGGATCAACCGTCAAGGCGCGAACTGGGGTGATCGTCCCCAAATAGTACTATTAAATGCATAAGCGTCTACCAAATCCCGGTAGTTCACAATTCATGCTAATGGGACTTTTAGTGACATAACCTAACTTTAATAATCCATTTAAATTCATCTATCGGGTCCTTTAATCATTTATCGGGTCATACAATCGGGTCATTCAATCATTCGGGTCCAAATCAATAAACAAACAATCGGGACAAATGGTGTCCTAATTTACAAAAATACTAACATGTTATCTCCCTCGCGGGTTTATAAGACATTTATAAAAACATTTAAAAGAGTGCGAGGCTATGAACTCACGTTGATGTGGGAAGGCGGGTTATCGGCAATTCGGACGTACGGTACGTGCTTCAATCACGGAAACCTAGACAAATAATAATCGGTCTTAGACTCATGTCCAATGACTTTATAAAAATAACAATTATGTATACATATGATGATTATTTATATATGATGATCAAGTGGGTTTACATATTCTCGTTTACTCATTCTAGTGTTATATGTCGATAACGTTCATACTAGTTTACTAGTATTGCGTATTTACGTGTTTTAAGTCCAATAAACTTATTATAAGTTCTTTAACTCTTATTAATCCTTTTCACACTTATATTATCAGTAGTTAAACTTTACAAGTTGGGCCCAAATGGGTTAAGCCCAATAAGTTCTTTTTACAAGTTTTTATCTTATTAAGTCCAATTATTAGTCCAATATGTTTATTTAGCTCGTAAATGTCCGTATTTCTTATAATTCGGGTTTTATCGGTTTTTACTTTTATTAGTTACCTATACATCAGTATATGACTTTTATAAACTTTACATTAGACGGGTTTGGCCGTCTAAGTTTTATTTGGCGAAAAACGTTAATTTCACGGCGATAGCCGAAAAAGTCGTAAAAATCAAGTTTATAGTTTTTATTACTTATAAATATTATTTTACCACCATTTATATAATTTACCCATTTAATTAACCTTTTATACATTTATATAAATAAGTTTTATAAGTTAGTGGGTTTATATTTTTACATTTTATACATTATAATGTGAGTGCTTATATAATAATAATAAACATTATTTCCAAAAATCTGATTTTTAACTTCATGTTCACCATTTTAACATATCTAGAGTTCTATAATGAATTAGAAGCTCATTTTTGGATGGCATGATCTTCATAATATGTGAAACATTTAAATTAGTTATAGCTACTGCCCATTTTGAGTTTAAGTTGCCTTAACAGTCCCTACAAAACTGCTTATTCAGGTTAGACCACCTAACTTGTTTTGATCATATCTCACTCATTATTTTGATTCCATTGCATGGCCAACTCTCACATGTGTATAACATCTTCTACTTACTGTAAATGGATCAAACCATGCAATTTTATCAGTTCATCTTTTAGTTATCTACTGTTTTTATACAGCCAATTAAATAGTCAAGATTTTAACCTTGTTTCTTATGGTTTTTCACCTTTTTAATCATGTTTATCAACAACAAATCCCCACATAACATTTTTATCACCATATAATCATCATAAATATATACAATAGGAAATAAAATACATGTTTACATAATCAAAATAACAAGTTGAGGAGGACAATCTTTATACCACCAAGTCGATGTAGGTCATGATTTTGACATGGTTTTTGATGGAGAAACTTGTAGACAACCATGACCATCTTCAAGACCACCATTCTTCATATACTCCTTGTGGAAAATCAGCCCCAAGACACCATGAATACTCCTCCTTGGATGTTATAACTTGCACCAATCTTCATCTATTTGAATGGAGATTAACATATGTTAATTATAACATATGTTTTGTGGTTAAATTTTGTATGAAATGGGTGTTTGAAGATGAATATGGGACGGCAATGGCAAGAGGGAGAGAGTGTGTGTGAGTGGTTTGCATGGTGAAATGAGAAAGTGTGAAGTAGTTGATGGTTTTGTGTTGTGGTAAGCTTAAGATGTAAGCTTTCATGACAAGTGTAAGTAATAATACTTACAACTTGACACCAAGTTGTTGAGGTACTAGTTTGGGCCGGTTTTGTAGTGGGGTGGGACAAGTGTCCCACTTGTCTCATCCCCAATTATTTACGGGTACTCCTCGATTCTAGTTTCCTCGATTTGCGTGCCCTCGGGTCGTTTTACGAAAAACGTTTTTATAAATTATGAATCAAGGTCACAAAACTAATCCAATAAAAATTGTTTCATCAAAAACGGAGTTCGAAAACGTAAATACGTAATCCTAAGGTTTCCGGTTTAGTCGTAAAGGACGTTAAAATAAAATCGTAAGTCCTAATCTCTTCTCGTAAATTTTTGAGTTTATGAACCAACTCAAATTTAAAACTCCAAAATAATATTCATGGACAAATTTATTTTATGAAATGTCGGACTGTCACCAAAAAGACGGTGTATGTAAACGTAAGCATGTAACGTTGAATCCTCCGGTTCAGACGTAGTCGATGCTACTTCAAGACGTAAATCCAAATTTCTTCCCAAAAATATGTGAGATCATATTGTAACATTAAAATAATATTTTCAAATAATATTTGAGAATAAAATATCAACCATAAATTGACGGATTGTCACAACATTTACCCCTAAACAGGATCTTTGTCCTCAAAGATCATCTTACCTTACTACTCGCTTCTTATAGAGTTAAAGCCATGTGGGTATTTCCTCCACATTCGGTCTTTTCTCACAAGTGCAATTCATTACAATACGCGAGTTCTATCAAACATAACTACGGGAATAAGATCAGGCTTAATGTTGACTTACTTTCTCTATCCATGATGTTCACGGGTTTCTGATGAATGCAACTTCTTGCCGATCTAAGCTTTACTAAGAAGAATTCAGATTTTTACTTGATAGATATTCCATCAAGTTCGATTTTCGAAACATAATTCACGCAGTCTTTGAAGTCCTAGGGTAGATCCAGCTTATATTCCTTTCAAACCAATCTTTCACATCATCTCAATGGTCCCAAACAACAGGGACTTATATCCCATGATTTGTCAGATCATGAATTCATTTTTTTTCCTAGGTTAAAAATTGTGGCATAACTTCGCTACCCATTTTGCACTTCAGGATCTACATTTCACATTCACATAACCTCTTGCCCACTACCGGCAGTCAATAATCAAATCCTAATTTCAACAATCATTTTAGATCTCGCGGGTCAGGTATTTTGCAAGGTTAGGTTTGCCATCATAGGAAACCTTAAACCTATAAGACATGTCCAACTCACAGTGGGTGTATGTCGGGTGTCTTTATCTTAACTCCTGCTTACAAATGCTCTAATATTTAGATCCTAACAAGATTCGACCTCAATCCTAATACGATGATTATCAATGATAATCCTTCCAAAGGAAAACGATTATAAGGTTTATTGCCAAAGGTCAATCATTCAAACATAAAACAACACTTATATTACTTGCATCGTTACTTTACCTCGTCCCTTCGATTTGGGGTGGTAAAAAGTACTTTCATCAAGGTTCGTTCTCAATGATTTCTGAGCAAATCCCTAGAAATTCAATACGAAGCGAGGATCTTGATAAAGATGTTCGATACAGGCGCACTATGTTTACATAACTCTTTTGCATTTATCATTAACGGGAATGATATTAGCAGATTTGGTCAGTCTGTCGACGATGACCCAAATCGAATCAAATTCAGATGATGACCTTTGCAATAGCTAGGCGTTTACTAATGTATGAGGCGATGTCTGCCTTCATATTTTGCCATTAGTACAACTTCTTCAGACAAAGATACTTTTAGTCGTAAATGACATAAATAGAATACTTATACTTACAAATTCCAATATAACTATATCTCACAAGTGGAACTCATAATCTTCAGACAAAGGTCACGCTATGGAAATCTTCTCATACATAAATTCGCTTACCCATCAATGTGGCACGACGGGGATCAACCGTCAAGGCGCGAACTGGGGTGATCGTCCCCAAATAGTACTATTAAATGCATAAGCGTCTACCAAATCCCGGTAGTTCACAATTCATGCTAATGGGACTTTTAGTGACATAACCTAACTTTAATAATCCATTTAATTTCATCTATCGGGTCCTTTAATCATTTATCGGGTCATACAATCGGGTCATTCAATCATTCGGGTCCAAATCAATAAACAAACAATCGGGACAAATGGTGTCCTAATTTACAAAAATACTAACATGTTATCTCCCTCGCAGGTTTATAAAACATTTATAAAAACATTTAAAAGAGTGCGAGGCTATGAACTCACGTTGATGTGGGAAGGCGGGTTATCGGCAATTCGGACGTACGGTACGTGCTTCAATCACGGAAACCTAGACAAATAATAATCGGTCTTAGACTCATGTCCAATGACTTTATAAAAATAAAAATTATGTATACATATGATGATTATTTATATATGATGATCAAGTGGGTTTACATATTCTCGTTTACTCATTCTAGTGTTATATGTCGATAACGTTCATACTAGTTTACTAGTTTTGCGTATTTACGTGTTTTAAGTCCAATAAACTTATTATAAGTTCTTTAACTCTTATTAATCCTTTTCACACTTATATTATCAGTAGTTAAACTTTACAAGTTGGGCCCAAATGGGTTAAGCCCAATAAGTTCTTTTTACAAGTTTTTATCTTATTAAGTCCAATTATTAGTCCAATATGTTTATTTAGCTCGTAAATGTCCGTATTTCTTATAGTTCGGGTTTTATCGGTTTTTACTTGTATTAGTTACCTATACATAAGTATATGACTTTTATAAACTTTACATTAGACGGGTTTGGTCGTCTAAGTTTTATTTGGCGAAAAACGTTAATTTCACGGCGATAGCCGAAAAAGTCGTAAAAATCAAGTTTATAGTTTTTATTACTTATAAATATTATTTTACCACCATTTATATAATTTACCCATTTAATTAACCTTTTATACATTTATATAAATAAGTTTTATAAGTTAGTGGGTTTATATTTTTACATTTTATACATTATAATGTGAGTGCTTATATAATAATAATAAACATTATTTCCAAAAATCTGATTTTTAACTTCATGTTCACCATTTTTAACATATCTAGAGTTCTATAATGAATTAGAAGCTCATTTTTGGATGGCATGATCTTCATAATATGTGCAACATTTAACTTAGTTATAGCTACTGCCCATTTTGAGTTTAAGTTGCCTTAACAGTCCCTACAAAACTGCTTATTCAGATTAGACCACCTAACTTGTTTTGATCATATCTCACTCATTATTTTGATTCCATTGCATGGCCAACTCTCACATGTGTATAACATCTACTTAATGTAAATGGATCAAACCATGCAATTTTATCAGTTCATCTTTTAGTTATCTACTGTTTTTATACAGCCAACTAAATAGTCAAGATTTTAACCTTGTTTCTTATGGTTTTTCACCTTTTTAATCATGTTTATCAACAACAAATCCCCACATAACATTTTTATCACCATATAATCATCATAAATATATAGAATAGGAAATAAAATACATGTTTACATAATCAAAATAACAAGAAGTTGAGGAGGACAATCTTTATACCACCAAGTCGATGTAGGTCATGATTTTGACATGGTTTTTGATGGAGAAACTTGTAGACAACCATGACCATCTTCAAGACCACCATTCTTCATATACTCCTTGTGGAAAATCAGCCCCAAGACAACATGAATACTCCTCCTTGGATGTTATAACTTGCACCAATCTTCATCTATTTGAATGGAGATTAACATATGTTAATTATAACATATGTTTTGTGGTTAAATTTTGTATGAAATGGGTGTTTGAAGATGAATATGGGACGGCAATGACAAGAGGGAGAGAGTGTGTGTGAGTGGTTTGCATGGTGAAATGAGAAAGTGTGAAGTAGTTGATGGTTTTGTGTTGTGGTAAGCTTAAGATGTAAGCTTTCATGACAAGTGTAAGTAATAATACTTACAACTTGACACCAAGTTGTTGAGGTACTAGTTTGGGCCGGTTTTGGAGTGGGGTGGGACAAGTGTCCCACTTGTCTCATCCCCAATTATTTACGGGTACTCCTCGATGCTAGTTTCCTCGATTTGCGTGCCCTCGGGTCGTTTTACGAAAAACGTTTTTATAAATTATGAATCAACGTCACAAAACGAATCCAATAAAAATTATTTCATCAAAAACGGAGTTCGAAAACGTAAATACGTAATCCTAAGGTTTCCGGTTTAGTCGTAAAGGACGTTAAAATAAAATCGTAAGTCCTAATCTCTTCTCGTAAATTTTTGAGTTTATGAACCAACTCAAATTTAAAACTCCAAAATAATATTCATGGACAAATTTATTTTATGAAATGTCGGACTGTCACCAAAGACGGTGTATGTAAACGTAAGCACGTAACGTTGAATCCTCCGGTTCAGACGTAGTCGATGCTACTTCAAGACGTAAATCCAAATTTCTTCCCAAAAATATGTGAGTTCATATTGTAACATTAAAATAATATTTTCAAATAATATTTTAGAATAAAATATCAACCATAAATTGACGGATTGTCACAAGTATCAACAATAATAACACATAAACAACAACTCTTAATCCAAATTTGTTCAAATCTATGATTATATCACAGAGACTTTAATAGGCCTATTTTTTTGTTTTAATTTTTTACTTCAAAATTAACCACTGACTATAACTACCTTACCTTTACTTGATTCACTTATATTCTTGGTATCACAGTCCACAATGCTCAAAACATAAACAACATCAAAGAATTATGCCACAAAAGCTAATTATCACAAAAAATCAATGTGCTCACTCTTCACTTTTTGGTTATGTTTTCTGTTAAATGCTTCAGACAACACTCAACCCTCTCGAACAAAAGCACACTCAATCAATAGGCAAAATACACAATTAAAGGTTACGTTTTGATTTGCGTACAGTGGTGATACAGCAGACGAACACACACCCTCTAATTTTCTATGGCTTATCTTTTTTTTTGTGGTTCACAGTAACTCAAATCCTTACTCGAAACACAAACGCAACCCACGATCTATTATCAAATTACCAAAAAAAAATGTCACTAATTGGGTTTATATGAGCACAATTATGAGCAAAAATACAACAGGCCTAAGACAATCCCAAACACAATTAATCGCCAAAATTTATACTTGAATGAGCACAGTAGAAACTTGTTTACTTCTTATGGTGTTCTTTTTGGACAGCGGGTCCTCACAAGTGGTTGTTCTTGTGGGGAGCACAGTGAACTCACAAAACACTTCACGAACAGAAACAAGCAACAAATAATCGCAAACAAGCACACAGTAATGAACACAAAAAAGTATAACAGGCCTTCCTTTGGAGTATTTGATATTGCTGTCAAATAAATAAAAAAAATGCGGATAGTGGCCTAAAATTGACTTTCTTTTATATCAAAAACCAACTAATCTCTCAAATCCAAACCTGTGTTCTTCTACTAGCAATCCTACAAGTCTAAAACACCTAACAACTCTAATTAAAACATAGGCAGCCTACAACCTATCACCTACCAGATTTTTCATAAACACCCGAATTCGAAATTTTAAACTAAAGACCCCTATGATGTTTTGACAGTGGTTAAGGGTCAACACGACCACACTATGCGCACGTAAACCAACAAGGCAGACTACAGCAATCTATAGTCCACTTATATAAGACAACATCAATGAAATTGTCATATAGCAACTATGAACATGGCAGATTGCTATTTCAAACCCAAAAATACTCCCTTAAATCCAAAAAATAAAACTTAACAAAGAATTTATGCTCAAACTTGCACCAAAATCAGTTTCACATATCCTCACACGTTTCAAGTTAACAAATAAACAATATCAAGCATTTGCTCTACCATCCAAACAGTTTTGTTCAATAAAACACCATAACACAAAGTTTCAAACAAGTATAGAGGGTACAAGTGTTTTACCTTGTGAGCTTACATCCAAGCATCACAAAGGCATGCTTATGCCTTCTCCATCAAGCAGGAGGCTTGAGCTTAGGGGATTTAAGAAGATGCTATTGGTATGTGAAGAAGATGATGATGATGGACTAACAAAGACCACACATCACCCAATATGCTTCATTTGTGTACCTGCTAAAACCAAACAAGGTAAAGAAGATGTGAACTGATAAACAACCTATAAGATTATTAGCCTGGCTTATAGATTAAGCCAGCTTATTCAATATAGCTTATATAACAGAAATTGAAACTTTTTTGAAAATGATTTTTCTCAAACCTTTAAAAACAAACTTTTAAACTTACTGAAATTTGATAAAAACTTAATATAAAACTGAACTTAACATCCTAAATCCACTTTCACTTCTTTATGATGAAAAATCCAAATTGTTGAAAAGCTGAACACGAATTGTATTTGAAAAACCCTTGTACTAACTTTGCAATAAAAAGTAAACAAATATACTAAATAAACAATAAAGTTGGAACTCAGATTTCTTGTAAAAAATTAAACTTCATTTTCATTAACAAATAAAATTTTACAAAATTTCTAGAACAAGAGAAAAACTAAGCTAAGGGTGCTCTTATATATGAGCTTAAAAAAAATTCTAGAATCCCTAAACCCTAATTGATGAATATCTGAGAATGCCCTTAATTTTGAATTCGCAGCTCTGGTCAAAATGGATTCTTGTGACTTTCGCCAAGAACATGTGATATGCCAGGTGTACTAAGTTGATCAAAATCGTTCATGGATGAGTAGGGAGGAAGTATTCATTCTCCACTATTGATCTTGTCCCCTCTTAGGTTTTGGGTGAAAGTGATGGAGCATGGGACCCTCTAAGATGTCACATGGGGCTGTTTTGTAAAGGAAAAAAGGTGGGGAGTATTTTGGGCTGTGATTAATCATGGGTGGGGTTATGATTAATTTTTTGAATTAAGGATAAAAGGAATTAGGGTTCGTGGGGTGAGGATTTGGGTTTTTTGATCGTTGGTTTATGCTATAGGGGAGTGTTTCCCACCAAAGAATATATTAATTAATTAAATTGAAATATTAATTAACTAATAAAATCTGTTAATGGGTGTAAGGGATTTGGGCTGGGTTTGTGGGTATGGTTTATGATTACTGGCAGAAAATCACCCTCAAGTTCCAAAAAGGTGTCATATAAAGATCTGGTTGAATTCCTTTGCATTTCCTTTGTTACATCTATGACACACTTGTCATTTTTGGCACAAGTGTTTAATAAACTTCTCACAAGGACTAGAAATGTCACTTTGACCATTTTTTATGGGCATTTTATGACATATCTTGAATCATGAAGGACTTTTCTTCTATAATCTTGATTCTTCAAGGACTTCTTATGACATGTCTACAATTCTTCGAGGACCAAACTTGACAAGTCTTCAAACTTCAAGGACTTCTTTGGAAATTCATTGTTCGGGTCCGGTTCTTTGTGCGGCTTCATTTCCCGTGTTCGTTTTTCTTTGTTTCTTGTGATCTTTTTGTCTTTTTCCTGATATCCATACATAAAACATACAACAAACGAATACAAGCATATTTTGGGGTATTTTAATGATATTTTAAGCGTTTTAAGCCCGATTTGGACGATGAGACTATGTATAATTGCAGTCTCATCACTCCCCCATACTAAACCATTGATGTGTCCTCACGCAATGCTAGAATAAAGTATCTTAGCACCTCCAAAATTCATTTTTATGGACTTTCATTGAAGCATAAACTTTAATAAACTAATAAATGCTTTTTAGACATAATGTATTGTTTTCATCACGATAAAGTGACTTTTAGGGTCAAAGAATAAGAACACGGAAATGCCTCATAGAGATAAGTTTGTCATCCTTGATTTTCACTCGATTCCATGCTAAGCGTGTAACGAGATCATTGTTATTATAAGTTAGCATCACGATCATATCTCATGAGTGTTAATTACACACTTAGACTCCCTTATTCCTAATTGGTATCTCTTATATTTTATTTTTGTCTTAATGATCACGAGGATATATCATTGAATTATGCGTGAATAGAGATTAGGTCAAAAAATAGAGTTTTAACGGTGTAACCAAAATCATCGAATTAATAATTCACCTTAATAGACAACGATGTCAAAAAATTGAGTCAACAAGAAGGATCGATAAACACGGTTTTATAACGGTTTTGAACATGAGACTTATTACCATGACTTTTATTATCCGCCTCATCATCGGTGGTTTTATTATCATGGTTTACCTCCATCTTTTATTCAACTTCGCCATGAAGCTTTTATTATGACTTTGGTCTTGCCCTTGTCTTTTATTACTTGCCATCATCGGTGGTTTTATTATGACTTGACGTATATCCTCACGCTAAGGCGAATTTTGGATCTTTAAAGCTTCAAAGATTATGGCTTGATTCACTTTCAATTTGGGCATAGATTTTTCGGCCTTGTGAGCTTCACATTTTTGCTTAATTTAGGTGAGCACTTGAAATCTTATTATTGGGTGAAGCTTTCGATTATTCGGGTTGCCAATACTTCAAAACCGTGACGCTGGCGATACCTTAATGTTTTCCCAATTTAATTATATGGAAGCTACTAAAACAAATTAGAAGCCAACAATAGTGACTAAACCGCTAAATCAATATTTATTAATAATTTATTATAAAAGCGTGGGGAGAATAAGCTAATAATTACTACACATGAGATCGTGAAAGATTACAAGACTTATAAATAACTCTATCATTTCTCGTCCTCATTTAAGAGACTTAGCCTAAAAAGTTAAGGAATCGAAGCTAAGTGCACACGCACGGTCGAGTCAAAAATTACTCTTATTCTCACCATCAGGAAACCTACATTCGTATCTTAACCAGTTATGAAAAATACGAAAATTTTTAAAATTTGTCCATTTTTAGCCTTATTTTGCAACAAAACGATAACAGAAAGATAAACTTTGGAAAGCGTGAAGGTTTGGTAAGGCAAGTACCTATTCACCCCCCATACTAAAGTTAAACATTATCCTCAGTGTTTCGAGTCTAAGGGTAAGATACCCCCATACTAGAGATGTAGTTGAATGCTTAATCTAGCATGGAAAGGGTGTAACCGTTAAATCAATAGCCTTTTATGAAGTGTGCTATAAACCTAATGTTTGAACATATAAGGATATATCATGTGGATATCGAGAAATGCTTCAAGGCAAACGACCGAGTGCTCCAATAAAACGAACACGAGAGGCTCCAATCGTGAAGATAATGATCATCTAAAAACCACAATGCACAAACAACCACGGAACAAAGGTTGGAAGGGCACAAATCCCCTCACATTAGGATAATTAGAAAATAAAAATATTTACAAGGATAAGCATGAGAATCCCCCACGAGGCACCTTGTTTTTAATAACCGAGTCAAAAGCTCGACTCGAATCCCCACAAATGTGATCATTTAGGGATTATCTTGGTTCGGTCATTTTTGGTTTGACTTACATGTAATCAAGGCCCAAAAGCAACTGTGAATAAAGTCAAAGCCTTTATACCGGGATCGAAGATCGTATCCTCACATTTTGTTGAAAATAAAACACGTAAAGCTGGAGGATACGTCTTGTAAGGAAGAAAACTCCTTACGACGTAGGTAAACTCATCATATCCGAGGGGATGCGTAGGGATACTTTGAAACGCAGGTCAAATAGAAAGAAAATTGCCAATAATAGGAGTTTCAAAATTTCCCACCGGATCGAAGGCAAAAGCCTCATTAAAATCCTTATTCTCATCGAGAGGCGGTCCATCGGTGAACCCCTCGAGAATGGAGGCATCATAAGTCAAAAGAGAAGGCTCATCCAAATGAGACTTAGGGAGGGTGACTAGCAAATCCGGCTCATCCAGTTTAAGATCCTTAGAATCCTCACTCTCGATGTCCTCGAACGTCTCATTAAAAAGAGGATTTACGTCACAAAAAATGAACGCGTCATCAAATTTGAATAAAGGGTTTGAAAAGATTTTAAAATCGGTATTTTGAACCTCCCCCTCGATTAGTGACTCGTCATCACTAGCGGATAAATCATCGTCATTGAAAAGAGGGTTCGAAAAAGTCGTTGATTCTCTCCCCGAAGTGTCAATGGGAGAGACATCATCACAAGATATATATTCACACTCACTATTGTGATTTGCCTCGTTGGAATCTTCGTGGAAAAATTCATCGAGAGCGAAATCACTTACCTCATCTTCGGAGAAAACCGTAGGCTCACTTGGATTGGAATAGAGATCTCGACAATAAGATTAGTGCTAAGATTCGTCTCCCCCATACTTAGAGAGGCATCGGTTTCCGTAGTGGGTATAGGAGTAAAAGGATCTTCATTTGAAGATTTTGCCTTAGTGGTTTCGACATCAGCGTCGAAAAACGTATCAATGTGAGCAAGGCCATCGGCGGACTTCTCACATGATAAATCCACAATCTCACTCGGTGTGGGATTAGGAGTAAAAGGATCGTCACGATACGTTGTAGCCTTGATGGTTTCAAATTGCTCCTTCGGAGGGATCGAATGTGGGTTCTCAAAAGACGTAGAAATAGTAGTAACGCGTCCCTCCGGAAATAAATTTTGATACTCTTCAAAAATCGAGGGGTCAATGATTCTCCTTAAAACCTAATCAATTTCTTCTTTTTCAAAATCACTTAACGGACTATCGTCGTCAAAATTTTGTGTATTTTGATTTTGAAAATCTTTGATAATTTCAACTTCATTAGAAAAATTAGGTTCCAAAGGTTTAACATTCATTGTTCCAACACGTGCTACGAGTTTTTCTTGTTGTTTATTTTCGAAAACATTTTCCAAAACCTAGTTAGTTGACACCCTCGTTTCCTTAACTTCGATGCTCTTTTCAACTTCTTCAACAATTAGGGTATCTTTTTTCTCCATAATCAGTTGGAAGAGCATATCAATTCGTTCATTGAAACGATTAGACCTTTCGTCGACACGACTAGAACCTAGATCATCATCGAAAATATGTTGTGGAGATGATTGGTCAAAATTTGAATTGTAACATGGATCGGGCTCATGGGAATTTGTAGGATCGAGATTGTATGGTGAAGCCTCAAAATTATTAAAACCAGAATTATCGAATGAATTGGGTTCATTATAATCTATTGGTTGGTAAAAAAAAGTATCGTGAGGCCCACCACAATTGTCGCAACACAGATCATGAGAAAAATCCGGTTCGTCGTATGGATAACCACCCCCATTGTCGTAATTGTACCCCATGTCATGTGATTCGTCAAAACCGGAAAATTGATTGTCGAAATACGTATTTTGGTTCATCGTTTGACAATCGTACCCGTAGTGAGGTTCATCTCCAAAATACTCACATGAAGCTGAGTATTGCGAAGATTGGTCAACAAAATTCGGATTTGGCTCGTGATTGTGACCATTTGGGTATTAAATTTGACACTCATCGTGCCAATGGGAAGGGCTTCCACAATATCGGCATTGTATAAGACGTTCTTCGTTAGAGTACAAACAATTGTTCGGATTACACGGTGGACACACCCTAAATATTGCATAGTTGACATAATCTCTGCACCTTTCGCATACACACCATGGACAAGTCACGAAACCATACTTTCGTCTCCCACAACCTTGGCAATGAAAATCCATTAAGAATTAAAATTTAGAGGGGTTGAGAAAAGGAATTATGAAAATAGAGGGAAAAATCAAAGAATCTTTTTGTGTTTTTGGTTTTTTAATTTTTTTGGAATTTTGGTGTATTACGTAGAAATTAATCAACAAAAAATCATCCACTTATCAAAGGTCTCGATTAATGAATCCAAGAAGAATGAAGGAAATTACATGAAGTAAAAACCCTCGTCGACTTTGAACGTTGGCGGAACGCCAAAACGTTTAGAGGTTCAGAAAGCGAGCCGAGAAAACGAGGCGACACGAAGAACTTAAGAGCCTTTTTTCCTTAGGTCGTGAAATACAACCGCCTTATACCCACCTTATAGTTTGTATTTATTGAGATTAAACCAATTAAGAGTATTTATCTATTTTGCCATTGATTTCGTTTGAATTCGATACAACAATAGTGACCGGAACACTCAACTATTGAGGTGTGATTTCTCGCGTATTTGGATAATTATTGTGTGTTAATTGTTCTACGTAAATACAATATATTATGCACAATAAAAACGAGAAAACGATTTTGTGTTAATAGAATTCTATTTAACACTATTTATTTGTATGGTTAATAGTATAGAAAAATAAAAAGAAGTATTTACGATAAAAACGTAAACACTCAAACAAAAACGATAAATAATTATGGATAAACACATCTCCCCGGCAGTGACGCCATTTTTGATGCGTTATTTTTGTACACTTTATTTTAGGAAAAACAAAGCGACAAAAGCGGGCAAGTATTAAGAATCAACGTTTAGGAAAACGTCAATACCGACAATCGAGTTCGTTCTCGGTGGAGGTATGGTGTTTAGCCAAAACTATATACGTTATTTAATCGAGTGGTTACGTTATTGGGAAGAAAGAAAGAAAAGAAAACGTAGACGAATTATGCAAAAAACGATCGGAAACGCGTATACGTACGAACGTAAAAACGCGAACTAACGAAAAATTTAACCTAAAAAATAATTAAAAATCACTAAAAAGTCCTAAAAATCCTAACTAAGAAAAGTACGCAAACCAAAATTTTTGAAAATGATTTAATTATTTTTTATTAGTAATTAAATTTGAAAAAATAACTAAGAAAAAGATAAAATTAAAATTTTTTTGTTTGTAAACCTAAAATATATTTAATAAAAGCTAAAAACTATTTTTTAAAAAAATTTTAAATTAATTTTCCTATTTTAAACTAATTAAAACGAAAAATGAAATAAAAATATGAAAAGAAAAGAAATAAATCTGAAAAATTAATTTAAGTCCTACAAGTTATATAGTTTATGGGAAAAGAGGTGTGACCTACCAGCATATCACGAAAGGCAACACTCTTAAGATTTAGATACGGCTTAGTTAATGTGTTAAAGGATTTGTAGTGTATAAAAACTAAAGGCTGGTGAAACTAAGGAAAAATAAAAAAACGTATAAAAGAAAACTAAAACAAAAGGCAAACAAAAAGGATTCGCAGAGCAGATGGTTTGACTGGGGAATGTTGTGTCTGTTCCTGTGACCTGCTGGTCAGGGGTTCGAAACCCTCTGAGTGCACTTTTGTATTTTTTTGTTTTTTCTTTATAAGGAAAAAAAGGGCCAAAACAAAAATAAATGGATGCATTAACAAAAACAAACCAACATATCAGATGGTTAAGTTGATGAGTGTTGTGTTTGTTGTCTGACTGAGGTCATGGGTTCAACACCCACCTACGGACCTTTTTTATATCTTTTTTTTAGACTTCTTGTTAGCTTTTTTATGGAAAAGAGCACCAATAAGCAGTGACTTATTGGGCTTATACAGAGATAATAAACAAATAAAAAAATAGAAAGCACAATTCAGACACAAGGAAAAACAAAGGAGACAAAGCAACTAATCCGATGAACAGTAGCAGCAAGTTATGATGTAACTTATGAATATTTCGGGCCAACTATAGCATAAGCTATAAGCTGCTCATAAGTTCTAATAAGAGACCTGATTAAAAACAGAAAAAACTAACCACTTAAACTATGATATTGCAAAATCTCGACTTCTAATTCCTACAAACAAAATTGTGAATCATGCTGATGCTATATTGCAACCTATGGGCATTTTTTGGCACTTTTATTGCACTTGTTTTTAAGCATATGATTTCCAACACTCAAACAAGATTACGGCACCTCTAAAGTACACAAAAGTGGACCAATATCAATAATAATAATACATAAACAACAACACTTAATCCAAATTTGTTCAAATCTATGATTATATCACAGAGACTTTAATAGGCCTATTTTTTGTTTTAATTTTTTACTTCAAAACCAACCACTGACTATTACTACCTTAACTTTACTTTATTCACTTATATGCTTGGTATCACAGTCCACAATGCTCAAAACATAAACAACACCAAAGAATTATGCCACAATAGCTAATTATCACAAAAAATCAATGTGCTTACAGTTCACTTTTTGGTTATGTTATCTAGTTAAATGCTTCAGACAACACTCAACCCTCTCGAACAAAAGCACACTCAATCAGCAGGCAAAATACACAAGTAAAGGTTACTTTTTGATTTGCGTACAAAGGTGATACAACAGACAAACACACACCCTCTAATTTTTTATGGATTATCTTTTTTTTGTGGTTCACAGTAACTCAAATCCTTATTCGAAACACAAACGCAACCCACGATCTATTATCAAATTACCAAAAAAATGTCACTAATTGGGTTTATATGTGCACAGTTATGAGCAAAAATACAGCAGGCCTAAAAAAATCCCAAACACAATTAATCGCCAAAATTTATGCTTGATGAGCACAGTAGAAACTTGTTTACTTCTTATGGTGTTCTTTTTGGACAGCAGGTCCTCACAAGCGGTTGTGCTTGTGGGGAGCACAGTGAACTCACAAAACACGGCACGAACAGAAACAAGCCACATATAATCCCAAACAAGCACACGATAATGAACACAAAAAATTATAGCAAGCCTTTCTTTGGAGTATTTGATATTGCTCCCGAATAAATAAAAAAATGCGGATAGTGGCCTAAAATTGACTTTCTTTTATATCAAAAACCAAGTAATCTCTCAAATCTAAACCCGTGTTCTACTACTAGAAATCCAACAAGTCTAAAACACCTAACAACTCTAATTAAAACATAGGCAGCCTGCAACCTATCACCTAGCAGATTTTGCATAAACACCCGAATTCGAAATTTTAAACTAAAGCCCCTATGATGTTTTGACAGTGGTTAAGGGTCAACACGACCACACTATGCACACACAAACCAACAAGGCAGACTACAACAAACTAAAGTCCACTTATATAAGACAACATTAATGAAATTGTCATATAGCAACTATGAACATGGCAGATTGCTATTTCAAACCCAAAAATACTCCCTTAAATCCAGAAAATAAAATTTAACAAAGAATTTATGCTCAAACTTGCACCAAAATTAGTCTCACTTATCCTAACACATAACAGAGAGTTTCAAACAAGTATAGATGGTACAAGTGTTTTACCTTGTGAGCTTACATCCAAGCATCACAAAGGCATGCTTATGCCTTTTCCATCAAGCAGGAGGCTTAAGCTTAGAGGATTTAAGAAGATGTTGTTGGTATGTGAAGAAGATGATGATGATGGACTAACAAAGACCACACATCACCCAATATGCTTCATTTGTGTACCTTCTAAAACCAAACAAGGAAAAGAAGATGTGAACTGATAAACAGCCTATAAGATTATAAGCCTGGCTTATAGATTAAGCCAGCCTATTCCTTATATCTTATATAACAGAATATTGAACCTTTTTTGAAAATGATTTTTCTCAAACCTTTAAAAAACTTTTAAACTGACTGAAATTTGATAAAAACTTAATTCAAAACAGAACTTAACATCCTAAATCCACTTTCACTTCTTTATGATGAAAAATCCAAATTGTTGAAAAGCTTTTTCAGAAAATCAACTTTGAACATGAATTATATTTGAAAAACCCTTGTACTAACTTTGAAATAAAAAGTAAACAATTATACTAAATAAACAATAAAGTTGGAACTCAGATTTCTTGTAAAAAAATAAACTTCATTTTCATTAACAAATAAAAATTTACAAAATATATGAAACAAGAGAAAACCTAACCTAAGGGTGCTCTTATATATGAGCTTATAGAAAATTCTAGAATCCCTAAACCCTAATTGATGAATATCTGAGAATGCCATTACTTTTGAATTTAAAGCTCTGGTCAAAATGGATTCTTGTGACTTCTGCCAAGAACATGAGATATGCCAGGTGTACTAAGTTGATCAAAATAGTTCATGGATGAGTAGGGAGGAAGTATTCATTCTCCACTGTTGATCTTGTCCCATCTTGGTTTTTAGGTGAAAGTGATGGAGCATGGGACCCTCTAAGATGTCACATGGGGCTGTTTTGTAAAGGATAAAAGGTGGGGAGTAGTTTGGGTTGTGATTAATCGTGGATCTGGAGTGGGGTTATGATTAATTTTTTTGATTAAGGATAAAAGAAATTAGGGTTCGTGGGGTGAGGATTTGGGTTTTTTGATCGTTGGTTTATGCTACAGGGGAGTGTTTCCCACCAAAGAATATATATTAATTAACTAAATTTAGATCTTAATTAACTAATAAAATATGTTAATGGGTGTAAGGGATTTGGGCTGGGTTTGTGGGTATGGTTTATGACTATTGGCAGAAAATCACCCTCAAGTTCCAAAAAGGTGTCAAATAAAGATCTGGCTGAATTCCTTTGCATTTCCTTTGTTACATCTATGACACACTTGTCATTTTTGGCACAAGTGTTTAATTAACTTCTCACAAGGACTAGAAATGTCACTTTGACCATTATTCAAGGGCATTTTATGACATATCTTGAATCTTGAAGGACTTTTCTTGTATAATCTTGATTCTTCAAGGACTTCTTATGACATGTCTTCAATTCTTGGAGGACCAAACTTGACAAATCTCCAAACTTCAAGGACTTCTTTGGAAATTCATTGTTCGAGTCCGGTTCTTTGTGCGGCTTCATTTCCCGTGTTCATTTTTCTTTGTTTCTTGTGATCTTTTTGTCTTTTTCTCGATATCCATACCTAAAACATACAACAAACGAATACAAGCATATTTTGGGGTATTTTAATGATATTTTAAGCGTTTTAAGCCCAATTTGGACGATGAGACTACGTATAATTACAGTTTCATCAGGGAGCAACAAGAATGGGTGCTTCGGTAAATTTCCTCTTAAGGATTTCAAAGGCTCGTACACAATCTTCATTAAAGACAAAAGGAGCATCTTTTTCAAGGAGATGTGTAATGGGTCGAGAAATATTTGAAAAATCCTTGATGAATCGACGATAAAAGCCCGCGTGGCCTAGGAAACTCCTAACTGCCTTAACGGTTTTGGGATGAGGTAAGTTGGCGATGACGTCTACCTTAGCTTTGTCTACCTCAATCCCCGCTTTCGAGACCTTGTGCCCTAAGACGATTCCTTCCTTAACCATGAAATGACATTTTTCCCAATTGACCACAAGGTTGGTTTCCTCACAACATTTTAACATTCTCTCAACATTCGACAAACACGAAGTGAACGAACAACCAAACATGGAAAAATCATCCATAAAGACTTCCATGGTCTTCTCGATCATGTCATGAAAAATAGCCATCATGCACCTTTGAAAGGTTCCCGGTGCATTGCAAAGTCCGAATGGCATTCTACGACAGGAAAACGTTCGATATGGAGACGTAAACGTAGTTTTTTCTTGATCACGAGGATCGATGGGGGATTTGGAAGTAATGGGAAAACCCATCTAAAAAGCAATAGAATTCGTTTCCCGCAAGACGCTCCAACATTTGGTCCATGAAGGGCAAGGAAAAATGGTCTTTACGAGTGGCGTCATTCAACTTACGATAGTCGATGCACACCCTCCAACCGGTCACGAGTCGAGTTGGAATTAACTCGTTGGCATCGTTTGGCACAACGGTCATTCCTCCCTTTTTAGGGACACAATGAATAGGACTCACCCAAGGGCTATCGGAAATAGGGTAAATCATTCACGCGTCAAGGAGTTTAAGGACTTCCTTTTTTATGACGTCGTGAATTTTGGGGTTCACCCTCCTTTGGCATTGGATTTCGGGTTTGTAGTCCTCCTCCATTAAGATCTTGTGGGTACAAAATTTAGGATCAATCCCCTTAATGTCGGATAATTTCCCCGTAATTGCACCTTTGTGGTCCTTTAGAACATCGATAAGTGAGGTTTTTTCATCATTCGAAAGATCCTTCACAATAATTACCGGCAACTTATCGGCTCCTTCCAAGAATACGTATTCAAGATGAGGAGGTAAATATTTCAAACCGAGGATTGGTGGTTCCTCAATTGAAGATTTGGGCTCGATACTCATAACCTCCTCGGGTGGAGGAAATGGGAAATCATTGAGAAAATCCTTGATAATCGAGAAGTCCTCATCGTTGTCGAGGTCTTCGTTACAAGTACGTGGAACATCAAATTCTTCCAACGTAAAACCACCACCTTCAAATGGAGTGAAGGATGGTGTCGAATTATTAAGAATGGGATCAAGCATAGTGGGATTGCCACTATTTTCATCGTCACCAAAACCTAAAACTTCTTGTGAAAGCTCCTCGTAAACAAAGTCGATCATATCAATGAGGTTTATGGTCGCGACGGAATAAACATGAGAAATTGGAGAGTTTTGTGTTGTGTTTATAACAAGTTCCTCGTCGTTTAAATGTAAGGTGAATTTTCTAGCATGCACATCAATCAACGCCATTGACGTATCTACAAACGAACGACATAAAATAAGAGGAATTTGAGGATCCGTGGGAATATCGACAACGATAAAGTCTGCCGGATAATAGAACTTTCCCACTTTCACAAAAACGTCTTCGGCCAATCCACATGCGAGAATCGTGGAATGACCGACCAATTCGATAGACATTAGTGAAGGAGTAAGATTAGGAAGATTGAGCGACTTGAAGATTGCATGTGGCATCAAGTTAATACTAGCACCATGATCGGCCAAGGCATAGGATTCTTCCATATCTTGGATGGCACATGGAATCAAGAATTTACCGGGATCACCAACTTTTTGAGGTATGCAGTTAAGATAAACCGATGAACAACTAGATAATTGTTGCAATTTCTCCTTGTTGTTCAACATACTCTTAAAGTTAGCGGCAAATCGAGGCATCATGACCAAAGTGTAGGTTGAGACATAGGCATAGCCTTTGGAATCTTAGGTTCCAATGATGGTAATGGGTCAACCGTAGGTGTGGTTTGAGCGGTACTTCGTGGGATTGGGATTTGCTCCTCTTCGACCACCACCTCGGATTCTTCCTCAATTTCCTCCACCGTTGGAGTAATTGGTTTAGGAGTCTGTTCCATAAGTGTCTTACCACTTCGTGTGGTAATCATTTTCATCTCTGCCTTAGGGTTCGATATGGTGTTACTAGGAAGACTACTCGAAGACGGTTTACACATTATAGCCTCAAACATGGATGAAATTTTATCCTCAAGCATAGATTGCCTCTTATCGGCCTAAAGCATCTCTTGTTTTCTTCCATGTTGCCCTTGTTCCATCTTTTGTTGGTTTTGTTGTAACCTAGTCACATTACCCTCCATTTTGTTGGTATGAATCTTAAGATCATTTGCTAACTCAATTTTCAACTCCTTTTTCAAGTCATTCTTAAACTCGGATCTTATGCTAATGATCTCCCTTTGAATATTATCAAACCTAGCATCATTTCCATTTGCGTATTCAACAAATTCATTTGGAAGATCTTTCAAGTTTTGCAAACTATTGTTGTTGTTTTGAAAATCATTGTTTTGATTTTTGTTTTGCACTTGATTGTTATTAGCCCCTTGATTCCCATAGTTGTTACCCTTGTAATTGTTCTTGTAACCAACTTGATTGTTTCGATAGTTGTTACATTTTGATTGGTGCAAAACCCGGTGGAGTCATTTGATTAGAGCGGGTAACTTAACCGTTTTGGTTATAAGTTCTCATGGCCGCGTAGCCACTCGAAGTGTTACCACTGTTGGTAATGCACTCGGAGAAATCATGACCTCCATCACAATACATGAAAGAAACCTCAACCTCTTTAACCGTAGCGGGAGTAGATTGTTCACCAACTTTAAATTCAATCAAAAGTCCTTTAAGCTTATCAAAGACTTTGTTCTCCAAATTTGCCTCAATTTGGCAAGCATCGATGGTATGAGACAATGAAGGTGAAGCTGAAGACGAAGCCTTACGAACACTCGATGTGTTACGAGGACTATAGACCTTAGACCTATTCTCAATAATCGACAAAGCTTCCTCGGCCGTTATACACAAAAAATTACCACCCGCGGCGGCATTAAGATAATCACGCTCATGATCGTTCAATCCATTGTAAAACGTATCAATTTGATGCAAGTCGGAAAAACCGTGATGAGGACACTTATATAACATTTCCTTAAATCGATTCCAAGCCGTAGAAAAACTCTCATTAAACTCTTGTGAAAATTTAGAAATCTGGTTTTTCAAATGTGTAGTCTTAGAGGGCGGGAAAAATTGGTTCACAAATTTTGAAACGAGATACTTCCACGTCAATATAGAATTGGGTGGCTCTTTCTCTAACTAAATTTTAGCGGGACCCGCTAAGGAATAGGGAAAAAGAATCATCTTAATCGAGTTGTTGGAGACGTCCTTAAACTTGCAAGTGGCGGTAAGACGATTGAATTGACGGATATGGTTGTGCGGGTTGTCCTTTTCATCACCACATAATTTATTTTTTTGGATCATCGACAACAAACCCGTCTTAATTTCAAAAGTCTCTGCAACGATGGCGGGAATCACAATTGCTTCTCCATAATCCTCGGTGGGTGCTTGAAGTAACTCCATCATAGTTCAATTAGCCATGGTAGCTTCTTGTTCTTCGATAGGTTCTTCAATAGGAGATTCTTCGCTAGAAAGGTTAGGTGTGGTTTTCTTTCGGTTTTTATGTTTACGTGCACGTCTAGCTTGATTACGAGTAAGCATAAACGTCACGTACAACGTGGGGATGAGCAAAGAAGATTCTTTTTGGTATTTTTAACTTTTTCAATTTTTTGTGGTTTTTGATTGTTTTTACTTTTATGGATTTTGTGATGTATTACGTAGACAAAAATCTACAAATCTCTCCTCAAATCAAATCTCTCGATTAAAGGAGCCTCAAGCAATGAAAACGATCACATGAAGTGAACGCCTTCGATGACTTTAGAACGTTGGTGGAACACCGAAACGTTCAAGAGGGTTTAATCAATTGTAACCAAGAAAATATAGATACTACGTAGATAATACTTTGGTCGACAAACCCTCGATTAGCCCTTTTTATCCAAACACGCACAAGCAAGCGGAGAAACGAGACGGCGCGAAGCACTTAAGAGCCTTTTTTTAGGGTATATTTTATAATACCCGCCTTATACCCACCTTATAGTTTGTGTTTTTCCAAATTAAGCTACGAAAGTAATTATCTATTTTGCCTTTTTTCTTTGTTTGAGATTCGAATACAATGATCGAGTGATAAAATCCCGAATCAAGGTTGTGTTTTCACACTTTTGGAGTACTTGTGAATTTATTGTTTTACGTATACAATATAGTAATAATATTCACACAAAAACGAAAAACCAATAATACGTATTAGTAGAGTGCTACTAATACAATTATATTTATGGATAATATAAAAACAACAATTGTTCAAATCAACACACAACACGCCTCCCCGGCAGCGGCGCCAAAATGATAGTTGTAAATTCACACTCGTTTAGGAAAACGAGGTAATTAGGGTAAGTATTAAACAAGTGGTTTAGGAAAACCACGTGTAAATGACCCAAGATGTGGGGATCATTCTCAAGGAGGCTAGTGTATTGTGTAAAGAGATGATTAATGTTTGTGATTATGATTATGAGAAAAGAAAATAGAAAAGGATGACGATTACGATTCTAAATTCAACTAAGACGAAAAGTCCTGCACGTAAAACCGTAAAAAGTGACTAAATTTAAAAATTAACCTAAAATTTCCTAGAAAATTGTAATAAATGCAAAAAATTGTAATTAGAGTTTACAAAAAATCAAAAATCAGTCAAACCTTTTATTTAATTAAATAATAATTTTTTAATGCTAATTAAAGCCCAAAAATCAATTTAATTAACAAAAAGCCCATAATGAGATTTTCAAGTTTTATACATCTAAAATAACTTAACTAAATTAAAAACTATTTAAAAAACATTTAAATTAATTAAAACTATTTAAAAATGATTAAAAACTATAAAAATATTAAAATAATTCTAAAAATTAATTAAATGACAAGAAAAATAATCTAAAAGTTTTAAAATTCTTAACTTAATGTATTAAACCTAGGAAAGATGAAAAACTTGCAAAAATATTAAATTTAATTTTTAATAATAAAATAATAATAAAATAATATTAAAAATTAAAAATTTATAAAAAATTTTAAAAAGTTGCAAACTAGTTTATTTTAACCTAATTTAAATAGAAATGAACTTGTAATTACCAAAATATCCCTAATGGGCCTTCAAATGGACTGAAATGAAAAACAGTCCACCTAAATGGGCTTTTTGGCCCAATAAGCAAAAAGTTGTCCAAATAAGCCCAAAATCACCTATGTGACTCAAAATTTGATTTTAAGAAAAAAACTCTAAAGGCCCAAAAGCTGAAGGTGAGCTTATCATAGCTTAATAGTCAACAACTTATTCTTAATGGGCTTTTTGGCCCATTAAGACATAAGCTAATGCCATAAGCTCTAATTTGACACACAAGCTTCTTTTTGGATACTAAAGAGATCTGTACAAAGAAATTTTGAAAAAGCCCAAGAAATAAGCCTGAAATAAGCAAAAGCTCTCTCCAGAAAATGACAAAATAGTCGTTTTTGATTTCTAGACCACTTCAAGTTGCAAAATGTTTCGAATGACAAAACTAAGCTTAATAATAAAAAAGATTTCAAAAAGAACCACTCAATAAGCTGGAATAAGCAATAAGAACTTTATGTAAAAGTCAACTTAGTTGGTTTTCTAGTCAAACCTAAAAGTCAAACCCTAAAAAGCTCCAGAATAGTCAAATGGGTTAATTAAGGAAGATTGATTACAAAAACAAAGTTGTTGCAAGTCTGAATAAGCTAGAATAGCTTATGAATAAGCTGTTTGATAATTAACACAAGTAGTGCCTAGTTTTGGGTGTCCAGCAGTGGGAAAACTTTCCACTACTTAACTATCTTGACTTTTTGTCTTTTGTGGATTTTTGTTGGATTCAGAGCGCACAAAGGCACCCTTATAACTAGGGGGTTATAAGGAGTCAATTGCAATAAAATAAACACAAATCCTAACGGGTAATTGATACCGTTTAATCAAAACGTGCCCATATATGACACAGACATGAACATAAGCATTTATGAACAAGATAAGCAGTTTAAGCAAGAATAAGCCAAGCAAATTGAACCAAATGCACACAACAACTTAGATAAATTCCAATGAACATAAATCAACTAGTTTCATACACTGATTCAAGGTTTAGACAAAGATTCAAGCTAATCAAAGTTACTAATGAACAAACAGATGAACACAAAGTGAGTTTGCTGATATACTTGACCACATATCTAATATCAAACACTCAAATCTCTTAAACAGGTTACACAAACTTTGATCTAACACTTGTTAGCCCTAAACATGCATACACTTTAGGTGTTTCCATGATTTTAGGTCAAAATTTGCAAAATCAAGCAAGATATAGCACACAATCAGATATGATGTTTCAAAGAGCAAAGTGTGCAAATATCAGAACATAAGCACTTATATAATAGATACAAGCACAAACAAACACTTAGCACCTACTCAAAATAGCACACAAAGCATAAACTTGTAACAAGCAGTAATCCCAAACACCCTTTCACTTTTTAATCAATGATTAAAACAAGCAAATGTGTATTTCAGGTTTACCCAATCCTAATCTAGCATCATAACAACAATATCATGCATTATTAAGGAGATTCAAGCCACAAGAACAACACTTATAACAGTAGATCACAAAATCACACAAAATCACTTAGAACCAAGAATTTTAGGAAAAGAGGCTCAAACCTCATGGATGTACATCCACACCCACAATTTTTAGAGATGATGTGTCTAGCCAAACAAGACACAAGCTTCCAACACAACCCTGCTAAGATTAAACAAAGTTAGAGCACAAGTTATAACAAAAAAATGAAAAAGTGAAAAAGAAAAGCTGATTAATGCAAACTTTGTACCCACTCCTTGATTATCCCCAAACCACAAGCTCACAACACCTTGATAATCTTCTTATCAGGGTGTATATATCACTTGTAATCCAAAAATTCCAAGGATGTACCAAAGACTTAGCAAAATATCAGATTTTGGAAAATTGTGCAATTTCTTGCACAAGCTTTGAAAACAGGTTTTAAGACTTAACAATCACCAACATACAACAATAACAAGAAAATAATAAAGATGACACTTGGATTTCATCAAAAAATTCAAACACTTTTCATTAACTTTGAACAAGGCTTTATAGAATGTTGACCAAAGAAAAACCAAGAGCAAATGTAAATGTATGACCCTATACCCTTTATATAGAGGGTGTACATGGTCTTTGTGAACTAAAAAACTGAAAACCCTAAGCAATGATCTTCCAGAAATGCCCTTGAGGTTTGAAAATATGCTTGATCATGTGAAGGATTGTTGGACGTTTGTGAAGGTGTAAAGCTGGCCCAATTGTGATCAATGGTCTCAAATAAGCTTAAATTGTAAGCTTCAATATGGATGGTTGATTCTCTGCATGATTTTGGCATTATCCCTAAAAAATGTTTGCATGGGACTTAAATGTGAGTCTTTTGATGATGTGGCATGGAGTGTAAGGGTGGGGTTTTGTTTAGTATCACCTTAATCTTAAATCTGGAAGGTTTGGAGGTTTAATTCTGTTGAGTCTTAGGATCTAGACTCATCTGGGATATATAACAATGATTGTAATAAGCACAACGGATCATAAAGTACACAATCAAAGTTATGAACAAGGATTTCTTATTAATAAAATACTAATAAGCTACTACTACTCCTGGTGCCTAATAGGCTTGACACCAGGAGGAACACACACACCTTTAGTTTACATTGTATATGAATGAATGAATAAACCTGGTGCCTAACCCTGTTTATATAATAGAGGTACTAGGGTTACATTACAAACCTAGCTTACTATAGAAGCTACTAGAATATAAATATTACTTATAAGGTCCTTCATCTTGTTTTGTCATATCAACTCAAGATCTCTAAGTCCCAACAATCTTCCCCTAGTTGATTTGACAAAACCAATAAGCACAAGCTTCCCCTGAAGCTAATATAGATGAAGACTAAGCTTCCCCTTGATCCATGCATTATTCCCCTTTTTTTCACATCAACTCAAAAGGGATCGTCTTCCCCTTAAGAAGTGCATGTAGAATCCAGTAGGTTCCATGGAGTGATCACTAATGAAGAAAATCAAGTATAACGAATTTGATGAAGAAGTGGAATCTCCCAAACTTGTGTCTTATGTCTTGCACTAACCACGTGACGTCGAGCACGAACAAAATCCTCAAATAAATAAGACACTGAACACAATAACGTAACTCCTTCAAGTGATAACAAATGTACCGCATAGAGCAAGTTATCTTAAAAAGGCTTCCTCCTTTTAAGATATGAATAGATCGCACCCCTTCGCTAGATATGTCAAGTCTTCGTCACCATACAAACCAAGCAAGTTATCTTAAAAAGGAGACTCATTCCCTTTTAAGATATGATAAGAACACAAAACCTGTGAAAATCAACTACAACATAAAATAAGTGATAATTAAATGTCTTCTTCAATGAATCTCCCCAATGAATTGATGATGGCTGAGAACTCCTCCTCTAGTAACAGTAGTGACATCAGACTAGTCACTAAATAGAGTAGTAGCAATCTTACTTGACTAATAGGAACCAAAACCGACCACAGAATGTTAGTATACAACAACCAGCAGGAATCATAAGAAACTCAGCAACAACATAAGCCTACCAGTAGGAACAAACCAGTAGAAACCGACCAATAGTACGGACCAGTAGGAACCGACTAGTAGGAACCGACGATTCAACTAGGAGGAACCATCGAGTATTACTAGGAGGAACCAAGAACACAGCCACCACGAACATATATGACCAGTAGGAACCATAGCGCACCAATAGGAACAACTTAACCTACCAGTAGCATCTCAAATCCCCTTCTTTTTTTCAATTTCTTTTTTTTTTAATTTTTAATTTTATTTTTTTAACCAAACCGTCACCACACTGTCGCCAAAGCTGTTGCAAATCTGTCGCTAAGCTGTCTCTATCACAAACGTGGGCACTACTTAAACAATACGGATCCAGCCCATAAATAAATCTTTTCTCCTTACATCACGCAAGGTACTAAGGCAACTTCCATTATTTGAACATGAATATTAATACCCAATATTTCTTCCATAAATAATCGTTTGAATATATGACCACACGAGAAAACAGAACACCATACTCTCTACACGTTTTGCTATCCAGAAAAACAATATATCTCGTCCAAAGCAAGAAACGAATATTATCCCATAAAACCATATTCCAAAAATATATTCCACAAAATCAGCACCATGATTCCACGTCTGTTTAGGATTTATATGAAATACAACTCAATCCCTAAAGATCAGCATCCTTGACCCATGAACTGTATATATTACGTCCAAAATATATGGATTCAAATCTTAACCCTACAAAGTAGGATTCATATTCTATTCCGATATTTTATGTATGTCATAACTACTTCAAGTTTATCACACGTTTTGACCTTGCTACAGCTTGCATCACCTTCCCATAAAATCCAATATTGCTCCTTAAATTTCTTAGCCTATAACGTACCAAATATGTATCCGACCCACGTCTAATAATTCTCCATAACATATTGACCATATCAAATAATGAAAAGTGGAGAAAAACATACCATATTTATCCAAAAATCATGTCGAATATGACCGCGTTTAACAACTTCCATACGGTTTTAATATCCTTATTTTTAGGATATACACTCTAACTTCTTTGCTAGCTCCTCCATAGGATCATCCTCCAATGGAAGTTCCTCCTCGGCTTCATCAGCCGGAGGAATCACATTAGGATCCCCTGGGGCAAGGCCCATCATAGCATCAGTAAGAGGCCTCAAAGGACCCTTATAACCAAGTGCCATATTCGCATACACCTTGTAACTAAGCTTTGGGGTCTCATATTCCTCCCTATTCCTAGGTAGGCACATAAGAACCTGCTGCAAAAACCTAGGGTACATCAAGAACTTCTTCCTAGATCCAGTATCACTAAGGTTACAAATCATACCATCAAACAAGTAACGAGAGAAGTTAAAAATACGACCCTGAGCAATACAAATCAAACCAGTAGCAAGGGGGATGGGAAACGCATCCCAACTCCCAAACTTTAGACTCATACAATGAATCAAGAAATGAACCAGTAGCTTCCATTGAGGGGGAAATCTATTTTTCTGGAAGTTAAACTTCCCCCCATGATTATAGCCTAGAGCAGCTATACCATCCAATACCTCTGAATTGGGAATAGAGACAATCACCTTTATCCTTGAGATGAAGGGCAAATCTAATAGATGCCTCAGAGACCATATAAGAGAGACCATCTATGGTAGCATGGAGCTGTAATGGGCGACCCAAAACATCAACGAGGTGGGCAGTTTCCCAAAACTGACGTATAACTGTATCATACACAATGGGGAAAACAGTAAGAGCATACCTTAGATTGGAAGCCTCAATGTATTCCAGGAT
This sequence comes from Glebionis coronaria, assembly GCA_025667525.1. NCBI lineage: Eukaryota > Viridiplantae > Streptophyta > Magnoliopsida > Asterales > Asteraceae > Glebionis > Glebionis coronaria. The sequence continues at coordinate 427,965 of JANFOE010000851.1, forward strand.
GTATGTGAACTCTTCTCTTTTAGGACCTTCGCCAAGATAGGCCACCTTGTTGTGATCGGGTTTGTACTGGAGTGCGGCCATTGTTGATGATTGAAGTAGTGGAAGAGGGTGAAGAGTAGGAGCGTATGTGTGTGTGTGTATGGTTGGGATGATTGAGTTAAATGAGGGATTTGACCATAAATAATGGTCATAAGACGGTTCATTGACCCCTAATTATGGGGGTTGCCCTTTCAAAATTAAGTCATTAATGCAAGAGTGACCACTTGCTCCTTAAACCTTTATTTGAAAATCCCAGTTATCAAAGATAAACTAAAAATATATACACTAGAAGTAACTCGCGTTGACTGAAAGTCAAAACGCGTAAAGGTCAACACTAGGAGCACCAAGTGGTCAATGAAAGTCAACGAAGTGAACAGTGACCCAAAAACAATACTAGAAGCCAACCATGAGTGAAATAGAAGGGTTTGTACCCACTAGGAGCAGAAGACTGCCACTAGGAGTAATCAAAATCTTCCACTAGAAGTTACACACATCGCAAATACCCATGAAAACTGTTGTTAGAATCTACCATATGTTAGACTGTGTAATGAAATATGTATAATAAGCCTCCCCTTTGGCTTAGCCTCCCCTCAATCCTAGGCCTCAAGGATTGACCGTACCAATGTCAACCACCAAGTGGTTGAATCTCGGACCATCAAATGCTTTAGTTAATAAATCAGCAACATTATCATCCGTATGCACTTTAAGAACCTGTATCAGCTTCTTCCCATTGGCATCCCTTATAAAATGGTACCTAATCTCAATATGCTTGGTTCGTTGATGAAAGACAAGATTCTTCACAATGCAGATAGTGCTTTGATTGTCGATGAAAATTTTAGTGTTCATGAAGTTGAACCCATAATCCAGCATCTGATTTTGTATCCACAAGACCTGTCCACGACAACTAGCAATAGCTACGTATTCAGCTTCTGTTGAAGAGGTAGCTACTATTGTTTGTTTCTTACATTGTCATGAGATAAGTCTTCGACCCAAAAACTGACAACCACCTGTAGTAGACTTCCTATCGTTATTGGCACCTGCATAGTCACTATCACTATAGGCTTCAAGAACAAAAGGTGATATCCTTAGATACAACAAGCCTAGCTTAGGTTGTACCTTGATATAATTGAAGATTTTCTTGACTGCATTCAAGTTAGATACGGTTGGAGCCACCTGATGTCTAGAACAAGCACTTACTGCAAACATGATGTCCAGACGTGATGCAGTCAAATACATGAGTGAGCTAATCATTGACCTGTACAAGTGAACATTTACCAGAGGATCTGGCTCATTCATGAGTTTGACTTTAGTGACTTCATAAGGTGTTGCTGCTGGTCTAAGAGGTTCCACATCAAACTTTTGAAGAATCTCATGAACATACTTGTCTTGACTTATGAAGATACCATCCGACTGCTGCTTGACTTGAAGACCAAGGAAAAATGTGAGTTCTCCAATGGCACTCATCTGAAATTCGCCTTTCATTAGCTGTTCAAACTCATCACACCATTCTTTCTTAGTAGAACCGAAGATAATATCATCCACATACACTTGAACTAGGATGATGTCCTTGGTATTCCATTTAAGAAACAGTCTTTTGTCAATAGTGCCTCTTCTGTAGCCGTGTTTCAACAAGAAAGTGGACAGACGCTCATACCAAGCTCTAGGAGCCTAGTGAAGTCAATATAGAGCTTTGACCACCTGTATTTAGGGTTTGAAAGAAAACCAAAATATGATCAGAAACGCATCTGAGAAACTTTTTTTTTCTCTGAATAATGAGATTAGCAACCATCAAAGTTTCGTTATAATGTTTCTGAATCACACCTCTTGCTGCCTTCCATTTCTTTCTTGATCAGACACAGTAAATACAAGAAGTCGATCTAGGGTTTCATAATCACACAAAACCCTAAAACGAATTTCTTCTACAAATCACAACAACACTCATCATTCACCTTAGATCATACTAGGGTTCATCGTTGATTCAATAATCAACTCACCAAAGCTAGTATGACCAGCAGTAACAACAGCAACAAATAACAGCTGCAACACAACACCGAATCATCAAGGGTTTGTTGGGAAAAACCCAAGATCAGCAGCTTTATTTATTTTAAAAAATATATATATAAACGAAAACCTTGTTGATCAACTAGATCGAGAGCCAACAAGCTCTGATACCACTTGTTGAGTCTTAGGATCTAGACACATCTGGGATATATAAAAATGATTGTAATAAGCACAGCGGAACATAAAGAACACAATCAAAGTTATGAACAAGGATTTCTTATTCATAAAATACTAATAAGCTACTACTACCCCTGGTGCCTAATAAACTTGACACCAGGAGGAACACACACACACCTTTAGTTTACATTGTATATTAATGAATGAATAAACCTGGTGCCTAACCCTCTTTATATAATAGAGGGACTAGGGTTACATTACAACCCTAGCTTACTATAGAAGTTACTAGAATATAAATATTACTTTTAAGGTCCTTCATCTTGTTTTGTCATATCAACTCAAGATCTCTAAGTCCCAACAATCTTCCCCTAGTTGATTTGACAAAACTAGTAAGCACAAGCTTCCCCTGAAGCTAATATAGATGAAGACTAAGCTTCCCCTTGATCCATGAATTCTTCCCCTTTTTGTCACATCAACTCAAAAGGGATCGTCTTCCCCTTAAGGTCCTTCATCTTGTTTTGTAATATCAACTCTAGATCCTAAGACTCAACAAATTACAAGTAATCATTAAACCCCCAATTTTGTTAAGAACATGATGAACAAGGGGTTTGATCCGTTTTGGTTTTTAAATAAGGTGTTAGGCGCCTAATTATAACTAATTAATAAATTAGTTATAATCGGCCAAGTGGAATGCTGATGTGGGTGAATGGTGTGGTGTGATTGGTTGAATGGAGTTAGTGGGGCACATGGCATGCCACCACTGGTCTAGGTAAGTATGGCTGTTTGACAGTTTTTCCCCTTTGTCTTTCATTTTTCTTTCACTTGCATTTAAATAGCCAAAACTAAATTTCCCTTTATAATGAAGTTTCCTTTTTCACACTTTTGCCCCAAAAAGTTTTGTAAAAGTATTTCAAGGGTATTTCTTGTAATTTGATGATTATTCAAGGGTTGTTTTGGGTATATCTTCATTCTTTATGGTCTTGACTTGTATGATTGACTTCTTGGAGGACTAAAAATGACAAGTCTTCATAAATGAGGGACCATTCTTGCCAATTCTTCAAAGGGTCCTTTTTGTAAATTTGACAAACTTTAAGGACCAAACTTGTAATTATGAATATACAAGGCTTTAAAGTGTCAATTATTCAACATTAGAGGACCCTTCTTGTACAATATTCAATTCTTCAAGGGTTATTCTTGGAAAATCAACTCTAGGGCTTGGTTCTTTGTGCGGCTTCATTTCCCGTGTTCGTTTTTTCTTATTTCTTGTGATATTTTGCCATTTTCTCAATATCCGTACCTAAAATACACATGGAACAAACACAAGAATATATTTGTCATATTTCATGATATTTTATGCATTTTAAGCCCATTTTGGACTATGAGACTATGTATAAAAGCAGTCTCATCAGCAATATATTTTCGCCAGTAATTTTATATGCTTTGAATGCTTATGTTTTATTTTAAATACCTGAGCTATATATACATGCATGCCACATCATCTAGTTATGGAGGTACCATAACCATAACCCTAGAGGCACTAGTGTTATGAATTCCCCATGGCAAAGTGATTGCTCGTGGCGTCCCTTTTTAGTTTTAGCCATTTATTTAAATTATCATGTGGGGCGTATGGGTGCATCCTAGTTACATGTTTTTCAAGATTTTTATGGTGAATGTGGTGTGTGCCTTGCATCCTTCACAAGGAGTTGATCCCTTCTACCCAGACCAGTATAATTAGAGGCAACCCCTCTAATTGCATGATGAGGTCACCCCTCTAAGTATTCATGCACGTTGACACCTCATGACCTATATGGGCTCTTGGCTAAATTTAAAATACAGTTTTCATAAGTTAATCATAAGCTTTTCAAACTATAAAACCAGTTTTATAAACATGTTCCAGGTTTTCTAGGACTTATACATTTCCGCTGCTTTTCACTCATTACTTATATTTCAATCATCCATACCATGTTATATATCCATTCACTAAGTACTTTGCTCAGCCATATATTTTCCTTTCCATGTCCCAAAACGGCAGGTACACACGGATAGACTTGAGCATTTGGAGAACGTGTATTGGAGGGAAGCTGCCTTAGACTTCTTTTCCTTTTGCCTTCTTATACTTAGGCTTGTTTGGACACTTGTTTTGTCCTCCTCATTTCATTTACTTTATTCATATTTTGGGCTTATGTTTGGGAACCGATGTTTGATTCCGGTTATCCCTTTTGGTCATGTATGTTTTAGTACATATTACCTTGCATGCTTTGATGACACGCCATAAATATACGTAACGGTCCACTTATCAAAGTGGTGTGTTCCAATTATGGTATCAAAGATAAGGTTTCGACCTGTAGGCTCTAAAACTAGACGTGTGGCTAGTGGGTAGTCACCAGGAGCTTCCTAAGCCAATGCTTGTTATTCCACGTATTGATATTTTCAACACCTTGTTGTTTTAACCATAATGTTTTCCTCGAATTTTTTTTATTAATATGGATTTTTCAACCGTCAAGCATACTTAGTTACATGTCATTGTTTTATGCATGATGTTTCCTTGCGAACTTTGGCTAATATGGGCTGAATCACAGTAGTTCATAATTGGTCACACGTTTTCTATTAAGTTTTGACATTTGATTTTCACTTATTTATTTTCATTTATTATTGTTGCAGGTATTGTGACTAAGTAATGGTTAGTATAGGACTGGCCATATTTATTCGCATGTGCTTTGCATTCGGATTTTGTTTTGGTAAACCGACCCATAGGCGTTCACCCTTGCTCGTGTCAATTTTGTGTTGTGAACCGACCCAAAGGCGTTCACCCTTGCCATGTCAATTTTGTTTTGGTGAACCGACCCATAAGAGTTCATCCTTACCCTTGTCAATCTTGTTTTCTGAACCGACCCATGGTCATCCACACCAGCGATTTTCAGATTTTATTTCATTACAGTCATATTTCTTTCATGTCCCCTCATTAATTTTTATTTTTCTTTATGTCAATTATGTTTTCATACTATCATGGTTAACTTCGTTTTCATGCTGATTATGTTTCTATGCTTCCTTTATGTAAATTTTGTTCCAGGTTTCTTTGTGTTGATTTTGCTATCATGCTAGACATTGATGGATTGAATTTAATCATGCTTTCATGATAGTCATGGTTGGTTTTCAATAATCATGTTTTCATGTTGTCCATCATTCGATTACGTTTAATCATGCTTTTGTGCTTCTTACGCAACTAGAAGTATTTCTACGCTAAATTAGCTAGGCTATGACGTTGTCCTGTTCAGCTTGGTTTTAACCATTTAATCGGTACCTTCCTTTGATCATATCAGATGGTTGACACCCATAGCAATCATCTCATGTGAACTTCATGTGTACTTCATGTACCGTATCCCATGTGTACTACACGTAACGCACTCCATGTGTATTTCACTTACAATACTCCATGAGTATTCACTAGGAGATTCTCAATCACCCCATGCGGATTCCACTTGTCGATATTCTACAGATACCGATGCTGCTCATAATTGGAGATTCTACTAGACGGTGAGGCTGCATATAATTTGGGAACTCTACAAGATGTTGTTGCTGAGGTGGTTGCTTCTCACATACCTGAAGATTTCTACGAGACAAAGACGAAGGTGATATATTGGAGTAACCAGGCTAGAATTATACTTAATCTACCAGACGTTACCATTTTATTTCATATCTTTACCTTCTCATCTATATGTCACACGCTATCTAGTTGTCTTTTCTAGCATCTGAGTGAGAACCGGTACCAGCCGGCACTCAACTAAATAGTTACGTGAATCACAGTCATGATAATGATCGTCATGGAACTGATAGAGAAGGAGGTAGTGCAAACTACCGTGACAACAAATACTCTGGCAATAACGATAGAAGCTCCGGTAACGGACGTGATCGGAAATACTAAAGGTCGGCAGTCCAAACGACCCACAAATTCTGGCATGACAACCTAAGATTTTCAATCTTATTCGTTTCACATCTCGGGACACATGTCAAGACATCAGTCAAGACACATGTCTCACGTATATTTTCTGAAGACACATGTCAAGACACCAGTCAAGGCACCTGTCATACACATATTTTCCCAAGACACGAGTCAGGACATTAGAATACCCTCCAAGGGTATACCTGTTCTGTTGTGCCATGAATGAATCAGGCCATAAGAATTCTAGTACCATCACTAGCGTATTGTTCACGTTTGAACACTCAGTGTGAGACAGGCGAAACACATTCTGTGGAATCTGCCACATTTACTCCATGTATTGACACGACACTTTCATTTCTCGATCGCATGTTTCATATGTCCATGACCATAAAGGACTCCATTCGTATCACCCATGTGTACGAAGGTTTTCCTTCTGTCTAATGATAAGATCCAATCCGCTAACGTACTTACCTCGGATAGATGTGAATTAGATATGATTCTGATTGTAGACTACGAATAGCACACCACGCTATGATTGATCACCATTCATATCAGATTATGTACATCGATGTTTAGGCTCTTGAATACATTCAGCATGGTTTTCCAACAGGAAAACTTGTAAAAATATCTTTGCTTTACAAGCACGCGTTGTTATTCCATGGCTGTGAAGATTTTTCAGCTATCAGTTATAACACAACTTCTGAAGTTCCTTCTATTCATAATCAACCGATTATCTTAGAGTTTTCCCTGATATATTTCAGAAGGATCTTCGAGTATACTTTCTATCTACAAGGTGGAACCTAAAATCGAGCATGTTAGGAAGCATATCCAATTTCCAAGGCTCTTCATTTCATGTTTCCTTGATCTAAAGGAGTTAGTGGATCAGCTGCAAGGATGCTTGAACAAAGTTCATTCGCTAGGTGCATCACCATGGTATGCACCATTCCGGTTATTAAGGGTAAGGACGATAACATGAGATTATGTATCGAGTACCGTCGATGCAAAAAACTCACCATTAATGACCGTCATTCCCCTCTATGTATCGACGACGTGTCCGATCGACTACAGGATGATAAGAACTTTTCCAAGATCGAGAAATGATCATGTTTCAAATAGTGGCGAGTGAAAGAGCAGGACATCTCCATGACTGCTTTTCGCACACGATTTAGTCATGCTAAATTCAAGATTTTCTTTTAGTCTTACGAATGCTCCAACAACATTTATGGACTTGATGGATGGAGTTTCCCAATAAACTCATAAACAAATTCGTTATTGTTCTCATCGAAGTCTATCTGACCTTCTCCAAGTCTAGGGAAGAGCACGAAGACCATATTTGCACTATGTTGCCATTTCTACGATAGAATAGATTTCACCCTGAATTTTTTTTAGTATGAATTCTGGTTGATTACAGTGACACGCTGAATCACAATGATTCTCACGGTTAATCTTACCATGACTCAGCTTACGCGTAAAGGAGAGAACCTTACACTATATTATGTGTTCTATAGGATCCTACGCTAAGAGAAGTCTAATTTTGATTACTCTTAGTTTTCCAAACTTCTATGTATCTAGTTTGTATGAAACAAGATGCTGTATGTTCATATTTATAAATGCCTGACATACCAACAGGTTATGATAGAACACCAACATGCTAGCAGTTATCTCTAACCGTAGAAATTTTGAACGAGAAATGGGGCAAGGTTTACAGGGATTTTTTTACCGGATTACCGCATGATCAGTGGAAGCATTATGCTATCCGTGGGTTATCAACGGTTTGACAAAGTCTGCAAAAATCCTTTCACCCGCAAAGATTTCACAGTTAGCAGATTATCAGACATCTTCTAGCCAAAGATCGTATAATCACTTGGCATCCCTTCAGCTATCAGATCAGATAGAGGTTCACGTCCACGTTCATTATTTACGTTCACGTCTTTGTTCAAGTTTACGATCTATTTTCGCACTCACTTTCATGGCACCATTCACGATCATGATCGTATTCTAGCTTACGATTTACGTTCACATTTCATTTTTGAAAGTTTTATAGGAAGCTTGGGAGACCAGACTCAAGTTTAATAAACGTTCCATCCTTAGACAGACGTTTCACATCACATTTTGCGTCTCATCTAGTATCATTTGGCGTTACCTTCTCAGTTATCCCATGTTCATTATATGTTTCACATGTCATCTTTATTCCACGTTTCTCATATCACGTTCACGATATGTTACCCGTATCATCGTTCACCATATGTTTCTCATATTACACCATATCTCCACGTATCACGTTCACAACTGTTCATGTATCACGTTCACAATTGTTCACGTATCACGTTCACAATTGTTCACGTACTACGTTTCGATATGTCTTGTGCATCATTGCTCATACGTTTCTTACGCCATCTAATCCAAATTATTTCGCATCGTAACGTTTCGTTATCCTTACACGTAAATAATTATCTACTAGATCAAGGAGGATCTATCTTACGTTGACGAACCAGAAGCTCTTACGTATAAACTGGTCAGAGTCATGAAGACCAAGATTATTACCGTCACCGAGATCTTCTAGAGGAACTGTTCCGAGCGGGAAGCCACTTGAAAAGGAAGGTTCCATCCGGACCCTCTATCCTCTTTTTCCGTCCATAAGGCAGATATGTCCTTTTCAGTCACGTCACGTCCATGTTCTTTCCAGCGTATCGTATATCTAATTCGAGGAAGAATTATTCTTTTTAGAGGGGAAGAGTTGTAAAACCCGCATACAAATACCATGAACAGTACACTGCATGAAAACCCGATTAAGTTAAAACATTCCATTAATAACATATGACATGTGTCACGACTATTTAATTACAAGAATTACGTATATTATTGAAATTGTGTATATTGAAGTTCGTTTTCTCGATTCTTAACCAATTGAAAGTCCTAACAAAATCGGGTTTATAATAGTTTTTGGTTGATAGGGTTATTTGGATTTTTTATGTCTAATTGAGCAATCAAGTAAAAGTGTGCAAAATATTAACTACGTATCCGTAAAACAATTAGCAAATACCAAATTTTTATTCAAATAAAGACAAAAATGTAAATCTATGGAATTAAAGTGCTAAAAATGTAAATGCTTGAAACTATGATGCTTGAAATGTAAAAATCAGAACTATGAGGACTAACTATGCAAACTTTAACAAACTACTAACTAAAATGTAACTAATTATAAAACTGATTAACTGAATTTGACAAGTCTTGAAAAGATTAGGAATAAATCTTAGCAAACCCTAAAAACAAGTAAATTTAGCCAGCAATTAAAACAGTCCCAAGCTTGGAGGACCAAAGTGCAAATAAAATGAACTTATTCAACAAAAACGAGCTAGTAAGGTCAATAAGCTCGTTTAAGCTCTACAATGAACCAAATAAGCTTAAGCCAATTGTAAACAGCTTAAAATCCAATTTTACTTAGACTTGTAAAAGGAATTAGCTTGAAACTAAGTAAAACACAAATAAGCCAATATTGATAAGCCACAAATAAACTATCTAATAAGCCAGACTTGCACAAATGGATTTTTTTGCTAAATCTTGTTTATCAATCCATTGAGAGTCTGGAATGTCTTTTGAAAATGAAAATGATCAAGTACTGAATCAGGAAAATGAAAATAAGCTAAAACTAGCTTATTTGACCAAAGTTGACCAAATTTTGAAAAACTTGAAAACTTCCAGATCTACTCAAGAACACATTCTAAACATGAATATGAAATAAAATGGGAAGGTTTATGAAGTGGAATTGCTAGAATGAGAAATCAGTAAGGACTTTGTTTACAGAAACTTTTATTTGCTCAACAGCTTATGAAAATGCTTATTTCTCCCTTAAAATGTAAAACTGTATAATTTCCTTATGAACACTCAATATTCAGATGTTAATGAACAAATGTGAACTGGTTTAAAACATTTTCATCAAGAAATGAGTAAATGGCAAGGAAATGAAACTGACTACTTTTTATGAACTTTCTAAGCTAAAAACTGACCCATACTTTTTATAGCCAATTCCCTTTTTGACTTGCTATTTGACTTTAAAACTACTAAAACTTGTTCACAATGACTAAATGAATGTAAATGTACTAAAAAAAACCACTTAACAAAACTTGAACTCCAATTTGACACCTTAACCAAACACTAGTTTCTGAATTTGAACAACTTTTTGTGAAAGAAATATAAGCAATTGGTTGAACTGATGTAAATCTGATATCTAGCTAAACTTAATAACTAAAATGAAGTGAAATGGAACCAATATCATGCAGTAAAACAGGCTAAGACTCAGCATGTATTAAGCAAGCTAAAATGACTGATATAATGAAATCAGTAACAAGATATGAGCTAGCAAACAAGTATCAATCTAACAATAGGTTATCTAAACATCAAAATCAGTTCAAAAACAAGCTTAACACATTTTGATCATATCAGCAAAAAAGATTAAGCTAGAATTGAGCATGCATTTACTGTTTAGAGGAACCAAAATCAGAAGCTATAGAACCTTTAAGCATAAGCCTCCACTGATGGAGTAGGTAGGCGCTGAGACTCCTAGATAGTGTTAAACCACCACCTTAACACTATTTACCACTTAATCAACAGCTAAAATCATCATCATCACCATTATTGCACAAATCTGCTTCAAAATCAACAAGTACAGCTACTGGATGAACAGAACAAGTATAAATAGCAACAATCTTCAACAATTGCTTCTCATGATCAATGGTGATCACAAGTAGCTTATATCAGCACAAGAGTAACAGTAATGAAGGAGATGAATAGTAGATTGAAGGAAAAAGGAGGGAAATTCATTGATTGAATGAGAAAAGTTGTTACAGATTCTGGTAAAGTAGTCACAACTACAATAACTAACTCAAGAGCTTGTCAGACTCTTGAGGTCGTTATGCTAACTGCTACAAGCTAAGATTAAGAGAGAGAAAAATTAAGTGTATGAAAATTTCACACTTAAGCTGCAATGACAAATGAAGGGATCATTCCTTATTTATAGACAAACAATGAGAGTGATTTGGGGTTGATGACGTATCCCCACCAATAGTAAGCTGCCAGGTGTCTTGAATTGGCCAATTGAAAATCCTTGTGTTTTTCATGAAATGTGGGTTTTTAATTCTTTGAGTTTGAGCTTGATTAAAGGTTCCCAGTGTGTTCCTCTCTTGAAAATGAGCAGGTTTCATGTAGAAATCTTTTCTTGAAATTCAGTGTAGCTCAAAAATGGTTCTGGGCTCGTTGTTGAAGAAGATGCCACGTGGCAGATTCTGGTTTGATGAGAAATGGTCACAAGGATCATAATCTATTTTTGGATAAAATGAATACGGGCTGGCATGACATGATTGGTTGGAATTTAAGTGAGTGGATATTACTGTTGCTTTTCGGCGCATTAATGAGATGGTGAGGTGTCTTTCTTGCTGGCAATCCATGACCTATAATCCTTGCAATTTCATTGGCTCTTAACCATTCACACGGATTAAGCTTATCAAAACTTTGAAAAATGGAAGCTTAAACCCTTGTACTTTGGCAGATTCAAAATTTAAGCTTAACACTTCATTCCTTTGGCATAATTAGTCCTTCCACTTGCATTCTTGTTAAGTTTGACCCTTGACTTAGTTGACTGAAGAGTTGACCATGTTTGACTTTTATCTTGACTTTGGAAAATTTACACTTTGAGTCCTTTAACTTTGGAGTGTTGTCAAGATAGGTCCCTTATCTTCAAAGTCTTGTCATCTTTGATCCTTCTTTGTCTTTTTCATCCAAATAATCTTGATTTTCTTCTTGTTTGCTTGAAAATGTATCCTTCTTACCTATTTATACACAAACATAAAACATACCACATAATTCCGCTTTATAGCACAAAAGTTAGGTATTTTCCTTGTATTTTAGGGTGATTCGTTGATTAATTGATATGAGTTTTTGCTCATATCAAATCCCCTACACTTAAACATTGTCATGACCTCATGCAATGCTATATTTTAAAGCACAAATTTACATTCTCCTCATAATTAATCCACCTTGGCCAATATGGAATGCTATTACACTATGCTACTCTACATGATGCATGATTTTGATTTTGAACAATGCAATGCAAAAGAAAAAATTCTATTTATATCTTTTTTTGGATTTTTCTTGAAATGGCTTTGATGGAAAAACTCATAAAGAAGTCAATGACTTCAATTAGGGCTTTGGTACCATGGATACTTATCACCCTCAAGTTTCACTTTCCCCATACCAAGCTTAATAATGGGATCATTGTATTCACAAGTAAAAAGTGCATCAACTTATTCATGACAATTAAATGTAGAACTGGTTATTATTTGAGCAAATTGCTTGAGAGCAAATTTGTCATTATTTAAAGCGTGAAATATAAGAAATGTAAAATCCAAAAATAAGGAAGCACGGTTTTAATCCTAAGTAATCCTCTCATCCATTACTTGAAAAATCGCTCACAATTAATATAAGTCCGTTTCAAGAATAATAAGTCATTCGCCTTATGTGTAAAATCCTCATGTCATGTATTAATAAGTAGCTACACACTCGCTAAGGAAAGAAAAATAAAACTCACACAATAATTTACATCCTCCGCCTTTTTGAGACTTTGGATCTTCAATCCCGCAACCCGTCAAGGTAATATTGGATTGGAGCAACTATCAAATCCCCGCAACCCGTCAAGGTAATATTGGAATCTAATAGTTACTATAATTAACACTTCACTGCCCCTCTTGGGAGTCTGGTATAATTTTTTTTTCTTTTCTTTTTTTTCTAGCCACTCATTTTTTATAAGCCGCTCTTATTTTTCTTTATTCCTCACAAAGAAAGTTAAAAAGAATAAAAGGATAAACACCCGCTAAGTATTAAGGATGACATAATTCTAGTACACATAAAACGTTCTAACTTAAAATCTTAAGACGTACTTATACCAACCATGAATGATTAGACAAAAATGCATAAGAGATTACAAACTGATTAAAACCGTTCTTGATTATTTATTAACATATATACATGCGAAGAAAATAGAGGTAAAGAAGAGAAGGTTTTAGCCACAAGTAATTATCATGAAGTTTATCTAGCCCTTTTATACTTTCTTCAACTCTATCATTTCCCATTCTCCACAAATTTAAAATCTCAAATAAAGGGATTGGTGGATGCTTAGCCTAATAGACCAATGAAGGACTACGTGGTTAAGGATACTAGCTAGAGAGTGTTTAGAATAACAAACTCGGGTTGAGTCAAAATATCCATGGCGGGCCTAATATGTCAAAGAAGTCTAAATTTGTTAAACCATGTTCTTATTATATTTTTTCTCTTTTTCAATATTTTTAATGAAAAATAAAAGAAGAAATATATACAATGCAAATGTGTTATGCAAATGGAAATGATTAATGCAAACATTATGAATGCATATTTTTGATGGCCAAAGTAGATCAAAAATTTGTAAAATGCTTGAAATATTAATTTTCCAAGTTATCATGAAAGTCAATGACAAGTTCTAGGTAAGGTCGCTTCGATAGAAGACCCCCCTACACTTAAGCTAAACATTGTCCTCAATGTTTAAGATCATGGAAGTATAAAACTTCCCCTACACTTATGACAATGAATAGACTTTTCTTAACCCAAGTTAAGGAGAGATCAACTATAATGAATTCATTTTTAAAGCACAAGGTGTCTATGAAAGATCACAATAGTAACAAAGTGAACCGGATACAAGGGCCTCCTCCATAAGTTCCAAAGCACGTGATGAGTGAGCAAACCTACAAACATCATGAAGACAAAAGAAGGTATCCCCAACACTTCTCATCAATTTGCTATCCTTATTTCTAACCTACAACACTCTAGATCCAAAAACTTCTAAACCTAGTTATTCAAGCTTGATTTAAGGAGTCTCTAGCTCGACTCATCCCACAATGAATTAATTAATGGGGTAAATGGGGATCTCTTGGACCATTTCCATGGAAATGTCCTCCCCAAAATAGTGCTTCACACGGTGACCATTCACTTTAAAATTTGGACCATCGGGTTGTGACAACTCAATAGTTCCATATGGAAATACTTGAGCAATAGTGAATGGACCGGACCATCTCGACTTATGCTTGGCCGCAAAAAGTTTCAACCTTGAATTAAAGAGGAAAACCGGCTCTCCAACTTTAAACTCACGGTTCTTGATCTTAGCATCATGCAATTTCTTAGTCTTCTCCTTATAAAGCAAAGAGTTCTCATAGGCATTGGCTCTCAATTCATCCATTTCATTAAGTTAATCCTTTCTATGTGAACCGGCTTGGTTTAAATCAAAGTTAGCCCACTTGAGAGCCTAAGAAGCCTTGTGTTCTAACTCGAATGGGAGGTGGCATGCTTTTACATAGACAAGCCTATAAGGAGTACATCCAATTGGTGTCTTAAAAGCCGTCCTAAAAGCCCACAAAGCATCATCAAGCTTATTCGACCAAGAAGCTCGATGCTCTCCCACCGTTCTTTCCAAAATTCTCTTTAAACCACGATTTGTGACCTCGGTTTGACCATTGGTTTGAGGGTGATACGCGGTAGAAATTCTATGATTAACTCCATATTTCTTCTTAACTCTCGTGAATTGATCATTACAAAAATGCGTACCACGATCACTTATGATGGCCCGAGGTATACCAAATCGAGCAAACAATTGCTTCAAAAATTTCACAACAACTCTAGCATCATTAGTAGGTAAGGCTTTGGCCTCAACCCATTTTGACACATAATCCACCGCTACGAGTATATACTTATTTCCCTTGGAAGATGGAAAAGGTCCCATAAAATCTATGCCCCACACATCAAAAATCTCACACTCTTGGATGAAGTTTTGTGGCATCTCATCACGTTGTGTAATTTTTCCTTGTCTTTGACATACATCACAAAATTTCACCATCTATTGGGCATCTTTTTAGATGGAAGGCTAATATTAACCCGAATCAAAGACTTTCGTGGCAGTATAGTTGGGCCCAAAATGTCCACCCGTAGGTCCTTTATGACAAGCTTCTAAAATCTTAAATGCATCGGACCCATCTACACAACGTCTAATGATTTGGTCCGCACATTACCTAAAGAGGTAAGGATCATCCCAAAAGTAGTACTTTACTTCCTTGAGAAATTTCTTCTTTTGTTGAGAAGTAAGACCCTCTATAAGCACATTCCCCACAAGATAGTTTGCAATATCCGCAAACCAAGGGGTGGCATCATCTTGAGAAGAAATAGACATGAGCTCCTCTAATGGAAATGATTCATTGATTTCTTTATTAGGAAAATCTCCTTGAAAAGGATGCTCAAGTCTACTCAAGTGATCCGCCGCTAAATTCTCGGCTCCTTTCTTATCTCGAATCTCTATCTTAAACTCTTGAAGCAATAAAAACCATCTCAAAAGCCTAGGCTTAGCATCTTGCATTGTCAAGAGATACTTGAGAGCGGAATGATCCGTATACAGTATGGTTTTGGATAGTACAAGGTATGGTCTAAATTTCTCAAAGGCATAAACTATAGCAAGCAACTCTTTTTCCATGGTAGTATAATGAAGTTGTGCACCCGTCATGGTTTTACTAGCATAGTGTATAGGTTGAAAATGCTTATTCACTCTTTGTCCTAACACGGCCCCCACCGCATAATCACTAGCATCACACATAAGCTCAAAAGGTAATTCCCAATTTGGAGAAACCAAAACGGGAGCCTTTGTCAATTTCTCCTTAAGAGTCTTAAATGAATCCAAACACTCTTGATTGGAAATGAAAGAAGCCTCTTTTTCCAAGAGGTGGGTCATCGGTCTTGCTATCTTAGAAAAATCTTGTATGAAGGGTCTATAAAACTCCGCATGACCTAAGAAACTCCTTACACCTTTAACCGTAGTGGGTGGGGGAAGCTTAGCAATCACAACAATTTTAGCTCTATCCACTTCTAATCCCTTATTGGATATCTTGTGTCCCAAAACAATTCCCTCTTTCACCATAAAATGACATTTCTCCCAATTAAGAACTAAACGGGTTTCCTCACACCTCTTAAGCATTCTTTCTAAATTGGTGAGACAAGAGTTAAATGAATCTCCACAGACGGAGAAATCATCCATGAAAACCTCCATAGTTTGCTTAATCATATCATAGAAAATTGCCACCATACACCTTTGAAATGCCCTCGGTGCATTACACAAGCCAAAAGACATTCTCTTGTAAGCAAATGTACTGTAGGGACAAGTGAATGTGGTCTTTTCTTAATCCTTAGGGTCAATGGGTATTTGAAAATAACCCGAAAATCCATCAAGAAAGCAATAGTATTCATTTCCCGCTAAGCGTTCAAGCATTTGGTCCATAAAAGGTAATGGGAAGTGATCTTTCCTAGTAGCCTCATTGAGCTTCCTATAATCACTACAAACTCTCCAACCGGTAACAAGTCTCGTAGGAATAAGCTCATTGTTCTCCTTGGGTACTACGGTGATTCCACCCTTTTTTGGAACACAATGTACCGGGCTAACCCATGGAGAGTCGAAAATGGGGTAAATCATGCCCGCATCAAGGAGTTTGATAACTTCCTTTTTAATAACCTCATGGATTTTTGGGTTAACCCTTCGTTGGCTTTGAATGGCGGGTTTGTAATCATCCTCCATAAGGATTTTGTTTGTACAAAAATGTGGATCAATTCCCCTTATGTCGGGTATTTTCCATGCTAAGGCTTGCTTATGTTTCTTAAGGACTTCTATGAGTTTCTCTTTCTCATCCTCTTTGAACTCTTTAGCAATGATCACGGGTAATTGGTCTTTTCCCTCTAAGAAAGCATACTCTAGGTGGGATGGAAGGTCCTTAAGTTCAATTTGGAGGTGGACTCTCTATGGAAGGTTTAACTATGGATGGATCATCATTGGTTACTTCTTGTGGAATGGGTCATCGTTTAAGGGGGAGAAAATATTAAATCATCTTCGTCATCAAAACAATTTTCAAAAGTGTTTGTGGAAAATTAATTGGCTAATGAGTGGTCTTGCTTTAGAATACGACTTGTGCTCGCTCAATGTGATAGGAATTGCTTTAAGATCTTGGAGATTTGCTAATAGGTTGCGATGCTTAAGTTGTGTGAAGGGTAAGTTGGCGAAAGTTAACAATGGTTAGGGAGACTAGAAAAGACAAGGAATAAAAAGGGAAAAGGAAAGAAAAGTATAGGGACTTAAAATGATTAAGTGTAAATTTAGTCAAAATTTGACCTAAGTCAAAACCAACCCCCCCCCCCCCCCCGTGCGTCTATTCTTTCTTCTTCTGTGTTTCTATATCTGCCATTGTTTCAACACACACAAGCTTTCACAAACTCTCGATTCAATCACTCAATCCGTTTCATTCGATCTAAAAGGTACAAACATCGAATCTTTAATTTATAATTCGCCTAATTCATCATTTAATCAAGTTAATTGATTCGGGTAATCAAGATTATCAAATTAGGGTTCGTTTGCCTAAATTCGAGATTAATTGATTAGGGTTTTAGGTGGGTTTTACTCGGAATATGCTTAGAAAGATGTTTTTGTTGCCTTAGCATGCCTTAAAACTCACAATCGCGCCAAGAATAATCATTAATAGGGTGCGTTTAGAACTTCCGGATGAACAAGGCTTTTGAACTTCCGAATGAAGAAGTTCCGGATGAACTTCCGAATGAAGAAGTTCCGGATGAACTTCCGAATGAAGAAGTTCCGAATGAACTTCCGAATGAAGAAGTTCCGAATGAACTTCCGAATGAAGAAGTTCCGAATGAACTTCCGAATGAACTTCCGAATGAAGAAGTTCCGAATGAACTTCCGAATGAAGAAGTTCCGGATGAACTTCCGAATGCAGAAGTTCCGGATGAACTTCCGAATGAAGAAGTTCCGGATGAACTTTCGAATGAAGAAGTTCCGGATGAACTTCCGAATAGAGAAGTTCCGGATGAACTTCCGAATGAAGAAGTTCCGAATGAACTTCCGAATGAAGAAGTTCCGAATGAACTTCCGAATGAAGAAGTTCCAAATGAACTTCCGAATGAAGAAGTTCCGGATGAACTTCCGAATGAAGAAGTTCCGGATGAACTTCCGAATGAAGAGTTCCGGACGAACTTCCGAATGAAGAGTTCCGAATGAAGGAGTTCCGAATGAAGAGTTCCGAATGAAGGAGTTCTGAATGAAGAGTTCCGAATGAAGGAGTTCTGAATGAAGAGTTCTGAATGAAGAGTTCCGAATGAAGAGTTCCGAATGAAGAGTTGTTGGATTGATAGTTGTTTGCTTGTTATAATTACTTGTTGAAATGTGTTATGCTTAAAAGTCATAATGATATATATCTATATATTTTTTGTGCATCAACCTTTTATGTCTTATCTTAAGCAGACACGATGACTAATCCAACAGTACAAGCACTCCAAGATGCTAGAGCAGCCGCAATTGCCGAAGCAAGAGCCCTCAAGTTCATACCAAACAATTACCGGCTGAAGCAAGTTTCAAAATCCACTCACCATGGATTTAAAGTCGCCATAGCAATCCTTGATCACTCTCACTTCAAGAATGCTTTAAGGAGTACTGCCTCGGTGCCATATGATTACATGTATGAGTTCTGGGCTACCAAGGAAAGTACTTCAAACAAGATCACCTTCACTCTCGACAACAAGCAACAGACACTCACAGTTTCAGACTTCCTCAAGATATTTGGAATACAGGATACACCAAAAGGTATGTCATTTTCGAGGGATCCTACCAAAGACGAACTTATGGAGATGTTCGAGGCTCTTGGATGTCCTGACATACGAGTTGTGTCTGATTTTACCACTGCTAAAGTAGGTCAACCTTGGAGAGCAATCTTAGGTATTCTCAGTAGATGTCTTACACCTAAAACATCTGGGCATGATGCTGTGCGTGGTCCAATTATGAACATCTTCTATGGAATGTACAAAGGCTCAAATGCAGATTATGCATTATTGTTGTGGGAAGAATTTAACTTTCAACTCTTCCAAAACAAGAAGCTGAAGACTAATTTCTTTCCTTACCCTCGGTTTATCAAGCTTATAATTAATTATTTTATGAAGAATGATGTTACTATTGATAAGCGTGCAGCAAGTCGTCATCACACTGAAGAGGCTGATCACACTGTGGATCTAAGGCATGAAGGACCATCTGGTGCTGTTATTCCTGGTCCTATTCCAGATTATCTTCTGACGGATAAAATTAAAGCTTCTGCTGATTACAAACTACTGCTACTAGAAATCAAGAAGCTAAAAGCAAGCCTGCAGACAGGAGAAGACTCGTCTACTACGGTCAAGAGTAAAGGTAAACGCAAGCAACCAGCTGCTTTATCTGAACCCGAAACCAAGAAGAAGAAGACTGAGGCTAAGAAGGGAAAGAGCACATCTGATGAGTTAGTTCTCCACGATGAAGAAGATGTTGATGTCGATCCTACTCTTGACAAGGCTGAGAGAAAATTAATGAAGATAGCTATTGAAAAGAGTAGGAGAGACACGGGCGGTAGTGGTTCGGGTGCACAGATCAATATTGAAGAAGAGTACGAGGAGCCAGATGATGTTTATGAGTTTGGATCACCTGAACGGTATTTTACTTCGAAGGAGACATCCATCCCTGTTTCAGCAAGTGTTGAAAAGGAGTCCGGTGCTCCTACAATCATGGTACCTACTCAGCCTTTAGTAACTCAACCTCCACCAATACAGCCCTTACCAACCCGACCGATTCCAACACCATTCCTTCCACCTCCAATAACTTCCATCCTCAGTACTGTAGTCACAACCGAGCCTCTTCAACCAACCTAGAGTAGCTCTGCATCATCTTCAATGGCTGCATTTGTAATGGCAGAAATGTTGGATAAACACACGGATAATCAAAGAAGAGAGATGGATAATCTTCGCCAAGAGCTACTTAGACGAGTGCAAAGTGAAGAAGCCTCAAAGAAAGCCCAAGAAGAGATGCTAGTTAAGTTCGCTGCAGAGATGGAGTCGACACGTAAAGCTCATGCAGAAGAACTTGCTCAGGTCAAAAAGGCTGAAGCTGATAAGTATGCAGCACGAATCACGAGACTTCAAGCTATGAAGGATAAATACAAGGAGCAGAAAGAAACACTTGAAGCTTCTGTTGAAGAGATAGTGAAAGAATCCGTTGAGTCCCTTATGCCAAAACTGCGTGATGAGTTGAAGACACTCGCAGCTGATAACTTGATGATTAAGTCATCCAATCCTTCTGAATCCGCCTACAAAATTGCATATGACTTAACGGATTTTGAATTAAAGAAGATCCTCAAAGCTCGTATGAGGGAAGTTGGATCTTTTGATAAGTCTGAAGTTCAGCGGACTCTCTACAAGTCACTTAATAAGGCTATCTCAGAGGATGATCGGTTGTTTAAAATGTTTGGAAGTGTGGTACCCTACCACATTGATAGTGAACAAGAAGAGGGTGACGGTGAAGAAGAAGAAGAGGAAGAAGAAGAAGATGATGATGGTGACGATGATGGTGATGATGATGAGGATGATGATGGTGATGATGGTGATGATGGTGGTGATGGAAATGAGGAGAGTGCTAAGGGAAGCAACGAGGATGACGATGAGGATGATGATGGTAAACAGCCTGAAACGGGGGACAAGGTTGCCAGCACAAATAAACCATCTAAGTCTGGTACCAAGTCTCAAAAAGATGTTGCGCAGAAGGAAAAATCCACCTCAACGGAATCAAGACGATCCAAGTGGCGCCATGAGGTGAATGCTACTACGGCATCATCGATTCCCGGTACATCTATTGCTGTTTCTATACATGTTACCACTAATCCTGTTAGTTCTTTTGTTGCTCCTGTGATTGCAGAATCAGTAACTGAACCTGAAGCTGCACAACACTCGCCTGTTCATGACACCGCCGAGATGCCTGAATCAGAACCAGCAGATGTTCATGTTTCTACTCCTCTACAACAAGAACCACAATCTACTGTTCCCGAGTCAAGCACACGGGACTGGGCGGACACATTGGAGATTGATGAAACTGCACCGCCACAAGCTTGGATCACGGCAGCTGCTAAATATGATCCAATCACAGACGCTGACAGAGATGTTCTATATCTCCGTATCCGTAGTCCGATTGACTTGTGTGCATTTCTGGCTCATGAGTATAAGTCTTCGGTCACTCCATCTTTGGTGAAGAGAGCGCTAAAGGATAAGAAAATTCGCGCCAAAACCAGGTTAAGCCGCATGGAGTACGAGTATTATGCTGACGATGTCCTGAAAGCTCTTAACACCTTTCAAAGGCCAGGCCTCCATGAATCAGAAAGAGCTCCATCTCCACTTGATCCCTCTCAAGATAATCAAATTGCTCTTGACTTCTTTGTCACCTATGATCTTGAGTATCTTCTGAAGGGGTCATCCAAGTACGCAACCTCCCTGACCTTGTTGAAAGCAGCTAATTGGGGGACAATACCCTGGATCGAGGAAAAGGTAAACCGACTCTAGGTCCCAAAGGTAAATCGTAATTATGATATGTATGCTGTTATAGGTTCATCGCATTAGGACGAGCGAGTCCGAAGGGCGTACAGAGGTTGCTGCTTAGCCAATTCAGGAAGTCGTGTCAAATCTGATATTCGCATCTCCAGTAAGGGAGGATGACGGAGAATACACAATACAGCAGGGAGATTTTTCTATCATTCGCCTTGAAGATATCGAAGACATGTTGCTTATGATGACCCGAGATCAACTGACCCATCTTACTCGTGAAGAAATCATAGCCTTGAATACAGCACTTCGTATGTTCACACGAAGCGTTGTTATCAAGAAACAAATTGAAGATCTTCAATTGGGAGTTGAAAGCTACCAAAGGAAGCTTAACCTCACCCGTCCAATGAACCAAGTTCTACCTCAGCATGTCACAAGATGTCCTTATACCGGCATTTCTGTTCGAGTTACGAGATTTTCTACTTGAACAGTCGTGGAATAATGAAGTTTATGAGGGTAGGTGAGCTTTATAAGTACAGTGACGGGACTCTCATATACGTCAGAGGAAAATTGGAGCATCTTAATTCTGGTGGGTCTTTACCAGAGATGACTGAGGACTGGCATCCGGGTTATCGGGAAATGGCGAAATATGTGATCAAGAAGATTGATCAAAAGCTCCGGGAACGTAGATTGATGAGGAGCTTAGAAAGGGTTCGTTGGTGGTAGACCATATGGAGTGCACCACAAGTTACTGCAACGATCCATCTAATGGATCGCACATCTCAGGTCTACTCTATATTGGTTTTTTAATTGTGAATATGTAAATTTGTGAATATTGTGCTTTTACGGCTTGATGTAGTGTTAAGGTATGATAATTTTTCAAGAATTTCTCACGAGATTCTAAATCTTTCAAAATATATCATACTAAAGCACTACAACTATCCCTTATTAATTTAAGGGGGAGCATTAACATGTTCTATGGCCAAACATTGATTTCATTTTTACCCAAAGACCGGTTAATCCATTCAATATCCCAAATATTAATGGTTAACATTTTGGATAAGGGGAGAAAATGGGATTAAGGAGACTTAAATGATACTTGGCTAAAAGATGAAAAAGACTTAACGATAATCCAACTTAATATGTGTAAAGCACGTGTTAAGGGGGAGCGTTTTTGATGAACAAAACACCTAAGGTACAAAACTTTTGATTTCAATATCACAAGTACCTTAAGTGATTTTCAAGGATTTTTCATGGTGACTATACCTTCCCAAAACACGCTTAATTCACGACGAATATGGTGACAAAAGGGTGGTAGGAATAGGTTTAGTCCAATGATTCATCAGAGCCGATGGAATCTTCCCAAGGACAATTCCCTAGATAGAATTAGAAGTCCTAGGAAAGATGGAGAAAGATTGTGAACGTAGCTGAGTACCGACTAATTACTGATTCTAGCACTGGAACAATCACAACAAGGTGCTAGTAATGATGTATTGGTAAGTACTGAAGGGGTTGAAGAATGAAAAAGAAATGTAAAGATAAAGGGTGTAAAGAAAGAAGCCCTCCTTACAACTTTAGGCAGAAACCGGGTCAATACATATGCTATTGAGATCATTTGTTAATGATTCTCGATATTGAAGAAAGACATCATGGACCCAGTGATGCAATGCACAACCCTTCCCAGCTAACTCAAATATCTCTCAAAAGGTATTTGTTTTAATCACACGGAGATCAACACGTTATCTATTGGTTTATTCACTCCGAATAGACTAATATTGAAAAGGTTGCACTCCTCTCCAGCCATCGCTCACTAAATCAAAACGCACTATCGAGTCTAGAGCCACGAGATCATCAAAAGTCTCATTAGGACACTTTCCATTGATTCCTTGCTTTCTCACACACTGTGAAAAGTAAGAGATTTTTTATGAGTCCTACGCAGTATTCTTGTAATATTGCCAGAACATCCGAGTAATACGCAAGTATTACAATGAAGATGGAAATCCTGCTTGAGCCAACATCAAACAAGCTCATGGTAGGTTACACATGCGGTTCTTTAAAACCCAATCTTGTGAAAAACTGGAAAGAAACAGTAGTTTAATTCTTAATTGAACTTAAACTCGTTCCAGGCCTCTACGCATTATCATATGATCTTCCCAGAACACTCAGAGTGATTCTTTATTGATCATAGTGATGAGTGGAAATCCTTCTAGTGTTAACATCAAACAGCACTTGGTAGGTGACGTGCAAGATTCTTTATGAATTGAGCTCGTGATAACTGGAAAGCAACGATGGTGAAAATCTTAATTGAAATTCACTTGTTCCAGGTTTCATGAATTGACGGATTCAATCATAAGGATTTTTAATCCAAATGATTCACTCTTTATGTTCGCAGTCAGCTTTGGACGGTCGAATAAAGAGAACGGGTTTACCCCCGAAATCCTGTCAGGAAGTTACTTAATTGAAACTATCCGTCACGGGTACGATATCTAATATCGTCCAACGGTCTTCATCGACCGGAGGTAAAATGCTATCGAATTAGAATAAAATGTCAAAGCCATTTTATTCGTGTCGTTGCTGTGTACCTGTTGAAGACGGTGGCGTTGCTGTGTACCTGTTGAAGACGGTGGCGTTGCTGTGTACCAGTTGAAGACGGTGGCGTTGCGGTGTACCAGTTGAAGTCGTTCCCACATGCTTATGTTTTTCTGCATCAAAGTTCAACAAAAATTCAAGAAAGTACAAAATGAAGTCTTCCGCTGTACCAAACTCTGAAGCTTTCGAGAATTTAACAAAAGACATAAGTGTGTGGAACATGGAGTCACGAGGAGGCAAGATTCACAAAAAGGCAAAGATCGCACGTGATTGGTCAAAAGAACAATGCTCTCAAGCCAAAGCCTAAAGTATCAAATCAACATATTCACAACAAAAAGAAAGAAGAAAAGACTACGAGCTGAAGAACGAAGACTTAGTATAGTATGCTAGGTTTAGAACTTTGTAACGTGGAGTGACCTCCCTTAGGGGGAGATTGTTAGAAATACGTTTTAACGTATATTAGAAGTATCGGTCACTCCACAATATTATTTATGTTGTAATAGCTCGTAGTTAATGTGTACTTATTTAGTTAAGTAAGAAACCGACCCATGGGCTTGTCATGGGTCGGCCCAAGCCCAATAGTGGCCTTGGATATAAATACCCCTTTCCACCATGGAAAGGGGTTGGTTGTTGATTATTCCATTTTATAATTTAATGAAAAACACATAGTTTCTCTCTCACTTTGTCTCACTAGTTTCTCTCTCTAGAAATCTTCAACCCACTTCATAGATTAACAAGATTATCAATATTCTATAGTTGGGATGAAGACACCCGACATACACCCATTGTGAGTTGGACATGTCTTTTAGGTTTAAGATTTCTTATGATGGCGAACCTAATCTTACAAAATAATCGACCCGCGAGACCTGAAATGATTGTTGAAATTAGGATCTGATTATTGACTGCCGGTAGTGGGCAGGAGGTTATGTGAATATGAAATGTAGATCTTGAAGTGCCATATAGGTAGCGAAGTTATGCCAAAAAATTTCACCATAGAAAGATGAATTGAAGATCTAAAAGATCATGGGATATAAGTCCCCGTTGTATGGGACCATTGAGATGATGTAAAAGATTGGTTTGAAAGGCATATAAGCTGGATCTACCCTAGGAATTCAAGAGCTGCGTGAATTATGTTTCGTATATCAAACTTGATAAAATGCCTATGAAGTGAAAATCTGACTATTCCCTAATGAAGTTTAGATCGGCGAAAAGTTGCATTCATCAAAAACCCGTGAACATCATGGATAGAGAAAGTAAGTCAACAATAATCCTGATCTTATTCCCGTAGTTATGTTTGATGAAACTCGCGTATTGTAATGGATTACA
Organism: Glebionis coronaria; assembly: GCA_025667525.1. Classification (NCBI taxonomy): domain Eukaryota; kingdom Viridiplantae; phylum Streptophyta; class Magnoliopsida; order Asterales; family Asteraceae; genus Glebionis; species Glebionis coronaria. The sequence continues at coordinate 453,484 of JANFOE010000851.1, forward strand.
CTTGTGAGAAAAGACCGAATGTGTAGGAAATACCCACATGGCTTTAACTCTATAAGAAGCGAGTAGTAAGATAAGATGATCTTTGAGGACAAAGATCCTGTTTAGGGGTAAATGCTGTGACAATCCGTCAATTTATGGTGGACCTTTTATTCTTTAAGTATTATTTAAAAACATTATTTTAATGTTACATTATGAACTCACTTATTTTTGGGAAGAAATTTGGTTTACGTCTCGAAGTAGCATCGACTACGTCTAAACCGGATGATTCTACTTTACGTGCTTACGTTTACATACACCGTTTTTGGTGACAGTCTGACATTTCAGAAAATAAATTTATCCGTGAATATTATTTTGAGATTTTAAATTTGTGTTGGTTCATAAACTCACAAATTTACGAGAAGAGATTAGGACTTACGATTTTAATTTAACGTCCTTTACGACTAAACCGGAAACCTTAGGATTACGTATTTACGTTTTCGAACTCCGTTTTTTATGAGACAATTTTTATTAGATTCGTTTTGTGACGTTGGTTCATAATTTATAAAAACATTTTTCGTAAAGCGACCCGAGGGCACGCAAATCGAGGAAACTAGAATCGAGGAGTACCCGTAAATAATTGGGGATGAGACAAAACCACTTTTGCCCCACCACCAATATGGGACGGCAAAACTAGCAACACCACATACCATATGTGGCAAAGCTTACTAAGTAAGCTAGGACACTTGTCCTAGCTACTTACAACTTAGCAAAACCACAACCTCAAACCTTCATTCATTTCATAACATGCAAAACAACTTACTCTCTCCCCTTTTCTCTCTACTTGCCGTCCACTACCACCCTAAAACATCCACTTTGATCATTTTTCAACCACAATATTTGATGTTATACACACATATGATGGAAACCTCTTCAAGCTCTATTGATTGGTGGTCATTTTAACATCCAAGGAGAAGTTTTGTTGGTGTCTTGGGGATGATTTTCCACAAGATGATTCATGAAGATAGGTGATCTTGAAGTTGATAATGGTATATCACAAGTTTTGCCATCAAAATCCAAGCCTTGTTCATCAACCTCACATTTTCATCACTATGGTGGTATAAGGATCATTCTTCCCATCCTTCTTTTTATTTTGATTATGTAATCATGTATTTTCTTTCCTATTGTATATGTCTATGATGAATATATGATGATAAAAGTATTATGTGGGGATTTGGTGTTGATAATCATGGGTAAAAAGATGAAAAACTATATGTAAAAGTGGTTAATCTTGCTTAATTTAGTAGGCTGTATAAAAACAGTAAATAACCATATGATGAACTGATAAAATGGTATAGATAAATTGATATACAGTGATTATTGAGACTTATACACATGTGAGAGTTGGCCATACAATGGAATCATAAAAATGAGTGAGATATGATCAAAACAAGTTTAGAGCGCAAATCTGAGTACACTGTTTTGGACGAATTTTATAAAATACATAGAAGTTGATTAATCAGTAGCTATAAAAGAATAAAATGAAGCACGTATCATGTAGTTTCTGTGATAAAAATTTGGGGTTCTATCTCCATGTAGAACTCTAGATATGATCATTTTAGTAAACTAGATTTTTAGGACTGATTTTGTGAAATTAAAGTTTAATATTATTTTATAAGCACTCAAATAAATATAGTATAAAATGTGAATTAAAACCCACTAACTTATATATTTCATTTATATAAAAATGCATAAGGATAAATAAATGGAAATTATATAAAAATGGTAATTTGGTAAGTTTTATAAGTTATAAAAACTATATACTAAGTTTTTCGTCTTTTCGGCTAAAACCGAAAGATTAACGTTTTTGTTAAATAAAACTTAGACGGTTGGACCCGTCTAATGTAAACTTTTATAAACTAACATACTGATATATAAACATATATAACAAGTAAAAATCTATAAAACCCGAGCTTTACAACATATAGACATTAACGGGCCAAAGTAGCCTTAATGGACAATAAATCAGACTAATTTGGTAAAACACTTATAAACTTATTTATTGGGCTTAACCTATTTGGGCCCAACATATAAAGTATAATACTGATAATAAAAGTATAATTGGGCAAATCAATAGTATTGGGCTTGTAATAGGCCCATTGGGCTTTAAAATGTAAACAAGTTGAACAAGGGTAACTAGTCTTGAAAATTACCAACACATAAACACTATAATGAATAAGTAAAGATGTATAAACCCACTTGATCATCATAATATATATAAAATCATCATATGTATACATAATTGTTATTTTTATAAAGTCATTAGACAAGAGTGTAAGACAAGTATTATTTGTCTAGGTCTCCGTGATTGAAGCACGTACCGTACATCCGAATTACCGATAACCCGCTTTCCCACACCAACGTGAGTTCATAGCCTCACACTCTTTTAAATGTTTTATGAAATATTTTATAAACCCGCGAGGGAGATAACATGTTAGTTTTTATGAAATAGGACACTATTTGTCCCGATTGTTTGTTTATTGATTTGGACCCGAATGATTGTATGACCCGATGAATGATTAAATGACCCGATAGATGAAATGAAATGGATTACTAAAGTTAGGTTATGTCACTAAAAGTCCCATTAGCATGAATTGTGAACTACCGGGATTTGGTAGACGCTTATGCATATAATAGTACTATTTGGGGACGATCACCCCAGTTCGCCCCTTGACGGTTGATCCCCGTCGTGCCACATTGATTGGTAAGCGAATTTATGTATGAGAAGATTTCCATAGCTTGATTATTGTGACGACACGCTAACTTAGATGGGCAAATTGAGTATCGGGTTAGCTACCCGTTGTTGGTTATAGTAAGGTAACAATGTCATGCGGCTTATAATAATCCAATTAACGAAATACTGCTATACGCACCGAATTACGATATATTGCCTGACTAGCAATACGGGGTCTTACTATTGATATTATGTTCGTGTTTTGGTTTTTCATAACCATATTCATATAACGGTTTTTATTTAACTCTATACAATGTTATAAAACTTATTGTATGATGTTTTTATGACAATTGTTCGTATAAAGATTTTGAAGGGAAACACCTATATTATGATTTTGATAAGGATTTGTATAAAATGACTTTGGCTATTTTATGGCCTATTACAAAGATTTGTACAAAATGATTTTCTGTAATAATTTTATACCAATGTTATATTGATGGATTTAATTAAAACTCTATGAATTCACTCGGCGTTATCGCTGACCTTTTCTTTTAAAATGTTTTATCTCAGGTACTAGAAGGTAATTCTCGGGAAGACAACAAGAATTCATGGCCCGCACATAAATAATAATTTCCATTCAAATGCTTTATAAAACCTGTATAAAATACAATGACTTGGGACCTATGTAAATCTGATTTTTATGAATGGAAATGCTTAATTATTAAACGACGCGATTTTTAAGCGTTGTCTATGATGTGAGTAATGTGCTATCCCGTAACACCAACGAGTCTTCCGCTGTATTGAGTTGTATAAATTTGGGGGTGTTACAGTCATGCTAACTGCTACAAGCTATGATTGAGAGAGAGAAAAATTAAGTGTGTGAAAATTTCACACTTAAGCTACAATGACAAATGAAGGGATCATTCCCTATTTATAGACAAACAATGAGAGTGATTTAGGGTTGATGACGTATCCCCACCAATAGTAAGCTGCCAGGTGTCTTGAATTGGCCAATTGAAAATCCTTGTGTTTCTCATGAATTGGGGGTTTTTAATTCTTTGAGTTTGAGCTTGATTAAAGGTTCCCAATGTGTTCCTCTCTTGAAAACGAGCAGGTTTCATGTAGAAATCTTTTCTTGAAATTCAGTGTAGCTAAAAAATGGTATTGGGCTCGTTGTTGAAGAAGATGCCACGTGGCAGATTCTGGTTGGATGAGAAATGGTCACACGGATCATAATCCGTTTTTGGATAAAATGAATATGGGCTGGCATGACCTGATTGGTTGGAATTTATGTGAGTGGATATTACTGTTGGTTTTCGGCGCATTAATGAGATGGTGAGGTGTCTTTCTTGCTGGCAATCCATGACCCATAATCCTTTCAATTTCATTGGCTCTTAACCATTCACACGGATTAAGCTTATCATAACTTTGAAAAATGGTAGCTTAAACCCTTGTACTTTGGCAGATTCAAAATTTAAGCTTAACACTTCATTCCTTTGGCATAATTGGTCCTTCCACTTGCACTCTTGTTAAGTTTGACCGTTTGACTTAGTTGACTGAAGAGTTGACCATGTTTGACTTTTATCTTGACTTTGGAAAATTTACACTTTAAGTCCTTCAACTTTGGAGTGTTGTCAAGAAAGGTCCCTTATCTTCAAAGTCTTGTCGTCTTTGATCCTTCTTTGTCTTTTCATAAAAATAAGCTTTATTTTCTTCTTGTTTTCTTGAAAATGTATCCTTCTTACCTATTTATACACAAACACAAAACATACCACATAATTCCGCGTTATAGCACAAAAGTTAGGTATTTTCCTTGTGTTTTAGGGTGATTTGTTGATTAATTGATATGAGTTTTTGCTCATATCAATTATTGATGCCCGATAAATATTATGTATAATATATAATTCACGAACATTTAAAACACGAATAAACACGAATACATTACGTATACTATTTAGACACGAAAAACTTATGCATTTGGCTTTTAGGCTTGTGTGGTTCGCGGCAACAAGAGACAACAAAGGGCCCAGCCCATTTTTGTAAAACAACTAGCAACCAATTGTTTCCAGGGATTCATCACATACATTTTTTCAAGAAAAACAATTAAACCATAGCCCCTTTTCTTCCTTGAGCCACGATAGCCACCACCAAAAAAGGACGATTTTTATGGTTTTGATCTAAGGGAATTACGTGTTTTTATTCGTGTTTCAATTTCACATTCACCCACGCATTCAGTATAATCATAACCCTAATCTTTTTATTTTTATTTTGATTATAATAACATGAATCTTGAAAACATAAAAATACACATGTATGATCAAGGAATTAATCAAGAAAAGGTTTTGTTAGTGTTTGTTTTGTGTTCGACACACACAACCGAGAGCACTAGGCTCTTGGTGCCTCTTTTCCACCGCCAGCCGAGACCCCCATGGGGCTCGGTGTGGTCTTTGGTTCGGGCAGCAGCAAGCCAAGCACCCCACAGGGGGAATGGATCAAAATGAGTGGCAACCGAGACCATGTAGGGTCTCGGTGGGTCTTGGCTATGATAAGTGGGAACCGGCTAGTATCGGTGGGTGTTTCGGCTTAACAGTGGCAACCGGCTGGTACCGGTGTGAACCATGGCCAGCCAATGGCAACCAACTGTCACACCCCACCATGGCGGAATATGGGGCGCGACGTATGGATATCATCACAACAATAGCGTGTCTATAGAGATAACTAAATGAAATGGAAATATCATAAATGGTGACACAATGTCATGAAGATATCTCAAACAATGCAGGCGTCTAGGTAAGTAGGTAACAGGTCTACCTCTTACCAAAGACATACAATTAACAAATAACAAACATATAGGTGTCTACAAAGTATCACTTTTCAAACATAAATAAAGACTAAGAGGAAAGGGGGTTCCTCCAAATGCAATCCTAAGCCTTCCAGCTAGCCACTCCTATTCTCACGCTTAACCACATTCTCACCTGAAAGAGACACTAAAAAACGTCAACATAAAGTTGGTGAGAGTCATAGGTTTAGACTCCAACGCCAAATCAGTTATAAGCTGTGAATAACAACCATTAACAAAAGAACATATGGACAATGTGCTACAATTATGTATTAACAACTATCACTCAAGATTAACCAATCACCACAAATCCAAGGCTCCAAGTCTTACCAATAACCACAATTCCAAGGCTCCAATTCTTACCAATAACCATGGTCACATAGGCGCCCATACACCTATGAACCAATCCCAAGGCCCCGCCTTGTCAACATCCCCTTGGTACCAAGTCAAACCACAATAACTGAGACGGTACGTGTCCCCCGATCCAAATCATAAACACAATCAAGAATCACATAGCAGTTAAGCGTACACACAAGTCCATAACAAACCATAAAAATATTCACAGCATTCTTTACAAAACCATACATTATCTCTCCCATCCCATCTGGAAATCAAATCATAAAAAGACATGGGACTATGAAACTCACCTGAACAAGCTTCTCCAAGTACCCCGCGCTCTAGCACAAATCTAAACACACAAACGTATACAATCAAGACATAAAACACATACCAAAATGGCTCATCAATCTATGATAGATATCTAACCTTATCCTACAACTTAACCCCATTTATATTCCATAATCATCTCATACACCCCTCTATAAATCCCTTAACTTAGTTTAGTTCATAACTCGTCCTGTTAACATTTAACCCAAAACAGTCCCGTTTTTCACACTCCGTATTATGATCCAAACGCCCAACAAACCTAACCCACATTCCTTGTAATGAAGAACCCATAAACTTATATGTGTTAGCTAAAATCTCAGCCCTTTCCCCAACATCAAAGCTAATCTTAAGTCCCCAATATACAACTTATACTTTCGCCTATTCAGATTCTACCAATTTTTAACATATGAAATGTTTGTTATGATCAGAGAGTCTTACCCTATCCCATTTTCTTATCCCTTCTCCAGATATTTTATTTAATATATGATCTAAGTCTCATGTTCGTTTTAAGCTCCAATTATAACCATAAGTACCCCAAACAATTCAAAACATAAAATGAAAATAAGCTGATCCAAAAACTGTTTTGACACCCGACTGATGTAACCTGTTTTTGACCCACTTCCCTACCTCCAATTTAGTTCTCATTACTTTCATTTGAAATCAAATTCAAATACCTTTCCAGGGACATAAGATTAGAAAAATAAAAGTTTGTAGAACTCTAGATATGATCAAAACAATGGACCAAAAATTCTGCCCAGTTTTTAAAAACTAATTTAAACATGATTAAACCCTAATTACCATCATTAATCCTCATAAAAACCAAAGTAATCAATTCATATGAACCCTAAACTCACTAATCTAATAAAACGCACAAACCCTAATCCATCATAAGATCAATTACATGATTAGATTGATTAAAATCATCAATAGAACAAGGGTTTTGAAGGTTTTACCTTAGAAATCAATGGAAGATCATTATTTTTGAAACCCTAATTGGCCACCATTGTTGAATTTCGGCTAGGAGCTGTTATGGAGCTTAAAAATCTGATTATTTTGGTTATGGATTGGGTTTGGTTAAGTCCTAAAGGCCCCCTAATCCCATTACAAGTCCATTGGGCCTGTTTTTGGGGTTTTTTCTTCTTTCTTTCTTTTAGCCGCCCAACCCAAAGCCCAAACCCCTATTTGGCCGACTTTTATACTCCACCTACTGTAAATTAACTATTAATTATTATTACCTTAAATTCCCTTAATTTATTTCAGCTCCTAAATTCTCTGAAACCTCAAAACCGCAAAACTAGTCAAATTTACGCGTATACCGTAAAAGACGTAAAAATATACAGTTTTATAAAAACTCTTAGAGTATAAAATAAACTATATAACTAAGTCCTAAATGACTTAAAACAATCCCGTAAATCATTCCCGTGACTGAATACCTCTTCCGATACCCCTAAATGCAAAACCTTAAACCGTAAAAATACGATTTTATATAATACATATACGTATACGTAAAACCACTAAACAACACCATCTCATTTCATAGTCACTACATTGTGAGCTCATGAACATAAAATCATCACACATCGTTTCACTCACAAGGTACCCCGTACCCGAAACGATATCTAAACCACTATCTATACACACCAATTAGCACATAAACACGTAAAGACACGTAACTTGCACAAAATAAAACTAAGTGACGAACCTTAGAACCGCGGTTGTCACATCACTCCCTCCTAATATAAATCTCGTCCCGAGATTTACTCCTTAGGATCAAACACACAAACAACAAATCATCTGAGGATACTTGTTCTAAATGAACTCATCTCATTTCCATGTGTACATTAGTTCAAGTCTCAAATTACCACATATACTAACTAACAATATTTAAATTCATTCCCAAACTCTTGACCTCACAGCCAATAAATCTCACAAATGACTCTTTGATAAAATAAAGACTCTTATTAACACAAATCCCGAATAACCGTACATGAAAATATGCATTCTCAAACAACATTTACCAATCTTAATACATGAAATATATCATGTATACCACTCAATTCCCCCAGGTAATTCTATTCTTATAAACTACTGGTCCAATCTTTCAAAAGATCATAAATGGACCTACAAAACTTGACGTCAACTTTCCCTTTTACCAAAACATGCCACCCATTACTATAGGTGAAACTTCCTACATAACTTTGTCACTAAACTCTAGTGATTTATTCTTTTTCAACATATCATCTCTTGTTACTCTCATCCTTTCCAAAAACACCATTTCCACATTAGTAGTCTCTTTCACGAATTGTAGTCGACCATAAGGACAACTCACCCTATCCTTCCATATAGTGCCTCAAATGGCATTGATCGACTTCTTGTATGATAACTATAATTATATGAAAACTCAAACATCGCTAACGAGTTTCCCACATCCCTCTAAATCAGTCACCCAAGCTCTCAACGCGACTCCTATACTTGTATCAATCTCTCTCTTGCTCATCCTTTTCTAATTAGCTGGATATACTCATATCCAATCTTGTTAAAAAAACTCCCTTTAGTTCGTACCCCATACTAGTTAAAAATTCAAATTTGCTTTAAAAACTGACGTATGACGGTCTTTCACATATCCATTAGTTCATCACAACAAGGCTCTTCCAATCCAAATCAACTTATGATCTATACACATCACTAAAAGGACGGTTATCTCAGTTAGTCTATCAACTGCCATCCAAACCCATGCTACACATACTTCCATTAAATTTGGATGGCTCATTAGTAGCACCTATTCACTTCTTTTCTCACTTTTCCCAATGAAGGATTTTTTTTTCCTTGATACTCAACACTTCCTTTATACCTACACAATGTCTTACCTTCAAGGTCATAGCGCTCCTCATCTTGTCTCAGTTAGACCAAGCCCTTCGTCTCTCATGACACATCACATCTATAACTCTTCAACAATTTGATGATCGATACTAAGCCTTCCAATCAAACATTATAGGTCAGTACCATTTCCTTTCCACACAACAACAATATTAGCATGCTTAGTGCCTTAGTCTACTCATTAGGCTATACCAAAGTTTTACCTTCGATTCCTATCTCGACCTATTTCATTCATGATTCGCATCTATCCACAGTTCCTTCTTCTTCCTCGGCTCTTGACATACATCACGATGTTATGCTTCCCGTCTTTCAAGTCATCTATACCTCAAAAATTTTCTATGTAGCTTCACTTGTTTTTCCTCATGATCAGTTCTCCTACTCCCTCCAAATAGGGACAGACTAGAGTTTTATGTGATCCCATGCGGATCACACTCTCATATTATACCCATATTAGTTTCCATTTGTCTAAACTAAGCCATATTTTAAATTCTTATTTGAATCTCATACTTTTATTTTGATCTTGCACCCAACATGAGGTACTTTCAATCATCATCTTCTAGGTACTTGGTTCTCTCCTTCCATGGTTCTCTCTAATTCCTACACTATCCCGTCCAACAGAAATTCCATACTTCATTCATCAAATCTATGGAAATCGCTAGTGCATTGGATAATGCATAACTGTCTCTTCCAAAGATCTTTCATAACACATTCACAAAACCGACTCGCTAATCACTTCTCCATGAACTTATTCAGCTCAGCTTCACTACTCATCCCTTGATATTGATTGCCATAAAAATTCTATCCGCGTAGTCACTAGACTCCCCTTGTTACCTCCACGAGTTCTTAATCTCCCATGTTATGTATTCAATTCATCACGATCCACTAGTTCAGCTCTTTGTAACTCCACTCCGGTACTCGATCTGTCCTTCTTCGTCACGAACCATAAAGAGATTCCCATCATAGTGCTTGTCACCTTTCCAGTACTTGCAATTTATGTGACTCCTTCGAAATCTCTTGCTTCCTTCTAGTAGCCGACACGTAGTCCTTTCAGCTCCTTGATTCACGATGTAGCTCTTCACGCACTCCTTCTCGTCTCTATGATGCTACCTAGGAACTTCACACTACCCAGTAGCCTCTAACTTCAACTCATCTACCACAATATTTCTAAAGGTACTTCAACCCCTCAATGGCTCACTCTTCCTTGTTGTAATCACCATTAATCAGCCTCCTACCAATCATTCTTTCACATCCATGTTTTCCTTCACGTGTCTACTACTACATCGCCTCCATAACTATACCAATTCCCTTGCGTGTTATTTTCTCAATCTTTCCATTAGTAGAAAATTTCTACTCTACCGTCACATCCGCTGGTACTTTCATCAATCTCCTAATGGTACTTCAACCAACTTCTCATAGCATGACATCTCTTTCCCACGACCAGTAAACTAACTTTACTTACTACCTTATTCCCGTAACCAATCTAAGTTTCAAAACTCCACAAATCTTAATCATTCTTTCAACACAACCTTTAAACCAAAACACATCTATGCATTCTAATATCTAACCATAAGTAATACTATCCAACTCTATCCTCTCATCCTAATGTTTCCACAACCGCATAACTAAATCAACCATGACGTGTACCAAAAGAATTCCAAACGATCGCGTCCTAATAAATATAGGGTAAACCGAAAGATCAACCATAATGAACCCTATCCAAAACAACTAAAAATGAAACAAGGTAATCCAAAAGATTCAATGGAGTGTGCCAACAACGAAAAATGAGACTCGTCACGGTTAGTATTACCAAATTTCGATACCTCAGAAAATTTTAAACTTTCGACCCATTTAGTTACTCCTCATAAGAACCAAACTTCAATATTATTAAAATCAATCATACTCGTTTTGAACAATAGACTCATCTTTTATCTTCATTATTTTATCAAGGATATCAACTAGTTAGTATATTACAATCTTATTCTAACCATTATCTTGTTTACACATATTAAATTTGTTTCACTTGTTATAATGAAACCAATACATGTTTATAAAATACAGTGTTTTTTTTCATTTTATTCTATATTATTATTATTATTATTTTATAAAATCCATTTAGGCTGGTTATAACTAAACTACTACTCTTTCCGTCTAGTTAAATACTTCTAAAATTTTAACTCCACTTAAGAAAATTTTTGTAAAATTTCTTTACCCCTTTAAAATGTATTATCACATGTTACATAGAAAACTAATCCAATTATTTTCAAGACAAATTTTTTTATAACTTACTACCACAAGCATAAAAAGAAGATATGTAAGTCACGAAATCATACCATACACTTACAAATTATTTTCAAAGTCATTTTCCTATAATTAGCCAGACTTATTTGCAAGAAAATTTAGTAGTTCTCATTAATTAAAATACATACCCGAATGCAGACACACATCAAAAGACTCAAAACGTCGTTGGAACTCCATCAAACACCAGCACCGTAAAACACGAGCAAACACAAGGTACGTTCAAGTTATAATAACTATAGAACGACCATATATCATAACTTAACACATACTAGTATATATACATCCGCATATATATACCTATTAAATCACCCAAAACATACTCGTTACCATACATGTTAGATCAATCAATCGAGTCATACACTCGTTTTTTCCATACGAGTAATCGCCATCTTACAACAAGGCATAAAACCCATCACTAAAACCAGTCCATATCGTGTGACCCCATAATCACACAACATGACTACAACCCAAAACATATAACACACTAAAAAATATCCATACGTAGGCAACCGTTACATAAACTCACATCTTATACATATTCCCAAAATCCACATCTCATCATATACAAGCATGTACTAACCCTCTTTTATGCAATCATACTTAGGAACCCATTGAAGTTGAGGTACTTGTATAACTATGTTGGCCACCATACTTATACAATTACCCTTTTCTTAATGCACTCCCTCCTATGATGACACTTATAAGAATCAATACAACATATAACACATAAATCCATCTACTCACATAAGCTCATAACCACATAAAAAATAAGGTCCAAAACTCCATCTATTAAAATAATATATTCAAACTCTTGGAATACATAAATCCATAGTCTAGCTAAAACAGCATAGATAAACTCCAACACAACATCATAATCAGTTATAAGTCATGTCGCCCATAAGAGTGGAAACAACTTAAAATCCTTCTTATCCACCTACTCCTAGTGACTCGAATCACCATATGATTCTTAGGGAACATGACTTAAACATCAAAAGGAAATACTATACATTAGGTACACCAAATAACTTAGTATGGTGAAAGTAATTTATATATCAAAAGCAAACAGAAATTAACAGGTGACTATGTATGGGCAACTACAGTTCAACTCATACTAGTCAAAATTCACAAAAAATAAAATTTAGGAAAATATAATCAAGACCACATGTAATCCTATGACGCCTATATGCAGGGATCCTTAAGCTATAGACTAGGCTAGGCAACCTAATTCTCTATAACCATTGGCTCTAATACCATTCTGTTACACCCCACCATGGCGGAATATGGGGCGCGACGTATGGATAACATCACAACAATAGCGTGTCTATAGAGATAACTAAATGAAATGGAAATATCATAAATGGTGACACAATGTCATGAAGATATCTCAAACAATGCAGGCGTCTAGGTAAGTAGGTAACATGTCTACCTCTTACCAAAGACATACAATTAACAAATAACAAACATATAGGTGTCTACAAAGTATCACTTATTCAAATTTAAATAAAGACTAAGAGGAAAGGGGGTTCCTCCAAATGCAATCCTAAGCCTTCCATCTAGCCACTCCTATTCTCACGCTTAACCACATTCTCACCTGAAAGAGACACTAAAACACGTCAACATAAAGTTGGTGAGAGTCATAGGTTTAGACTCCAACGCCAAATCGGTTATAAGCTGTGAATAACAACCATTAACAAAAGAACATATGGACAATGTGCTACAATTATGTATTAAAAACTAGCACTCAAGATTAACTAATCACCACAAATCCAAGGCTCCAAGCCTTACCAATAACCACAATTCCAAGGCTCCAATTCTTACCAATAACCATGGTCCCATAGGCTCCCATACACCTATGAACCAATCCCAAGGCCCCGCCTTGTCAACATCCCCTTGATACCAAGTCAAACCACAATAACTGAGACGATACGTATCCCCCGATCCAAATCATAAACACAATCAAGAATCACATAGCAGTTAATCACATAAGTGTACACACAAGTCCATCACAAACCATAGAAACATTCACAACATTCTTTACAAAACCATACAGTATCTATTCCGTCCCATATGGAAATCAAATCATAAAAAGACATGGGACTATGAAACTCACCTGAACAAGCTTCTCCAAGTATTCCGATCTCTAGCACAAATCTAAACACACAAACGTACACAATCAAGACATAAAACACATACCAAAATGGCTCATCAATATATGATGGATATCTAACCTTCTCCTACAACTTAACCCCATTTATATGCCATAATCATCTCATAGACCCCTCTATAAAGCCCTTAACTTAGTTTAGTTCATAACTCGTCCCGTTAACATTTAACCCGAAACAGTCCCGTTTTTCACACTCCGTATTATGATCCAAACTCCCACGAAACCTAAACCACATTCCTTGTAATGAAGACCCCATAAATTTATATGTGTTATCTAAAATCTCAACCCTTGCCCCAGCAACAAATCTAATCTTAAGTCCCTGATATACAACTTATACTTTCGCCTATTCAGATTCTACCAATTTTGAACATATGAAATGTTTGTTATGATCAGAGGGTCTTACCCTATCCCATTTTCTTATCCCTTCTCCAGATCTTTTATTTAATATATGATCTAAGCCTTATTTTCATTTTAAGCTCCAATTATAACCCTAAGTACCCCAAACAATTCAAAACATAAAATGAAAACAAGCTGATCCAAAAACTGTTTTGACACCCGACTGATGTAACCTGTTTTGACCCACTTCCCGACCTCTAATTTAGTTCTCATTAATTAAATTTGAAAGCTAATTCAATTACCTTTACAGGGACATAAGATTCGAAAATTAAAAGTTTGTAGAACTCTAGATATGATCAAAACAATGGACCAAAAATTATGCCCAGTTTTAAAAAACGAATTTAAACATGATTAAACAATAATTACCATCACTAATCTTCATAATAACCAAATTAATTAATTCATATGAACCCTAAACTCACTAGTCTCAGAAAACTCACAAACCCTAATCCATCATAAAATCAATTACATGATTAGATTGATTAAAATCATTAATAGAACAAGGGTTTTGAAGGTTTTACCTTAGAAATCAATGGAAGATCATTATTTTTGAAACCCTAATTGGCCACCGTTGTTGAATTTCGGCTAGGAGTTGTTATGGAGATTAAAAATCTGACTATTTTGGTTATGTATTGGGTTTGGTTAAGTCCTAAAGGCCCCCCTAATCCCATTACAAGTCCATTGGGCCTGTTTTTGGGCTTTTTTTTCTTTCTTTCTTTTAGCCGCCCAACCCAAAGCCCAAAACCCCTATTTGGCCGACTTTTATACTCCACCTACTATAAATTAACTATTAATTATTATTACCTTAAATTCCCTTAACTTATTTCAGCTCCTAAAGCCTTTGAAACCTCAAAACCGCAAAACTAGTCAAATTTGCGCGTATACCGTAAAAGACGTAAAAATATACAGTTTTATAAAAACTCTTAGAATATAAAATAAACTATATAACTAAGTCCTAAATGAATTAAAACCATCCCGTAAATTATTCCCGTGACTAAATACCTCTTCCGAGACCCCTAAATGCAAAACCTTAAACCGTAAAAATACGATTTTCTATAATACATATACGTATACGTAAAACCACTAAACAACACCATCTCATTTCATAGTCACTACATTGTGAGCTCATGAACATGAAATCATCACACATAGTTTCACTCACAAGGTACCCCGTACCCGAAACGATATCTAAACCACAATCTATACACACCAATTAGCACATAAACACGTAAAGACACGTAACTTGCACAAAATAAAACTAAGTGACGAACCTTAGAACCGCGGTTGTCACACCAACGGCTGCAGCCATAGGCTGCGTAGCCGCCGACAAGACCACCATCCGCCGGCTGGGTTGGTTTTGGTTCGGTTTGGTTGTGACTCGGGTTTAGGGCTCGGGTACATGTTATTTTGGCCAAGTTAATTTTATAAATTTATTAATTAAATTGATTCCCTTCAAGTATTATTTAATTTAATTAAATTTATGACTTAGGATATTTATTTAATTTAAATAAAACATGTTATAACCTAAGTATGTTAATTGACTTAATTAAATAAAAAACCATGCTTAATTTAATTATTATTATAAGTTAAAGTTTTATTAAATTATCATGAAATATTGTTAGTTATTAAAACCATGCATTTCATTAATAATAAAATAATAAAAACACACACATAAAGAATGTGCATCCAAAAAAGAAGGAAGGAAACAATCTGGGCCATCCAATTTCCCATCATCCAACCATGCATATTAAAAGCACATATCATATATAAAAAATAAAAAACAATAAAAAACACACATCCCTCAAACTTTCTATCTCTACACAAACACCCACCCCCGATCTAACTAGATCCTCTCGTCGGAAAAAATAAAATCCTCATCATTGATAACAACAGATCCTCTCGCCGGAAAAATAAAAACCCTCTTCACCGGAAACCATCACTATCACAGATCTATAACCTCTCATCAAAGATCTATAACCCTCGCCGGAAAAAAATACTCGCCGAAAAAAAACCTCGCCGGAACCTTAATCAAGCAGAAAAATGGATGAACCTGATTTAGATGACGTTATGGTAGTGGTTTCTCAACTAGATTCGAATAAAAATGATACATCAGAACCATGTTTTTCAGAAAAAGCAAAAGAAGGTTATTCAGGTAAATTTTTGTTTTCAGGTTGCTTTGTTAGTGTTGAATGCAAATCACTTGTAATTCTGTGTGAATTACATGTGATTTTTGGAATAAAATTGTTTATTAGTGTTGAATAGCAATCACATGTAATTCTGTGTGAATTACATGTGATTTTTGAAATAACATGGATTGTTAGTGTTGAATGCAAATCACATGTAATTCACAACCACTGTGAATTACATGTGATTTTTGGGATAAAAATGCTTTGTTAGCAAGTTGAATGCAAATCACATGTAATTCTATGTGAATTACATATGATTTTTGGGATAAAAATACTTTGTTAGCAAGTTGAATGCAAATCACATGTAATTCTGTTTGAATTACATGTGATTTTTGTGATAAAAATACTTTGTTAGCAAGTTGAATGCAAATCACATGTAATTCTGTGTGAATTACATGTGATTTTTGGGATAAATATGCTTTGTTAGTAAGTTGAATGCAAATCACATGTAATTCTGTGTGAATTACATGTGATTTTTGGGATAAAAATACTTTGTTAGCAAGTTGAATGCAAATCACATGTAATTCTGTGTGAATTACATGTGATTTTTGGGACAAAAATACTTTGTTAGCAAGTTGAATGCGAATCACATGTAATTCTGTGTGAATTACATGTGATTTTTAGGACAAAAATACTTTGTTAGCAAGTTGAATTAAAATCACATGTAATTCTGTGTGAATTGCATGTGATTTTTGGGATAAAAATGCTTTGTCAGTAAGTTGAATGCAAATCACATGTAATTCTGTGTGAATTACATGTGATTTTTGGGATAAAAATGCTTTGTTAGTAAGATGAATGAAAATCACATGTAATTCTGTGTGAATTACATGTGATTTTTGGGATAAAAATGCTTTGTTAGTAAGTTGAATGCAAATCACATGTAATTCTGTTTTTTAAATACAGGTATTAAAACCCCAAGAGCAACCGTTTTTGCGCAAGATGAAACACCTGGTGGATCAGTAAATTGGGAGCCTCGTGTACACGGAGTTCGTATACCAAAAGTGGGAGATACTTATGATACATTGGAAGAAGCTATTGATATGTATTCAATTTATGCTTAAAAAGGAGGGTTTGAAATTAAAAACTCGGGACAAAGTAAAACAAAATCGGGAGTGGTAAAACACAAGTTCATTACTTGTAACAAAAGGGGAAAACCAACAAGTGTTGATTTTGACTCATTAGATCCAAAAAATAAAGGTAAACATATTAGAAACACAAACTCACGATGTGACTGGATGCAAAGCTCAGATAAAGTTACAATTGGATATTGTTTCTGGAAAATACAAACTGGTACAATTTTTAGCAAAACACAACCACACTCTTCTACCATAAGTGTACCAATACTATACAAAGAAACAACAAAAAATGCCTCAAGCTGAAAAGATGTTTGTTGTAAAAGCTGCTGCAAATAAACTTGGAGCAACGCGTGCTCACAATTTCTTAAGTAACATCAGAGGTGGTTATGAATATGTTTATGAGACGACTGATGACTTTAAGAATGCTCAAAGGGATGTTACTGAATTTATTGGGGGAAATGATGCACAAATACTGATAAACAAAATGGAAAATAGAAAGTTGTATGTGCCGAACTTTACATTTGAATATTGGGTAAAAAATGATGAATTGGTCGCGATGTTTTGGGCGGATGAAGTTGCAAAGTGGTATTACAAAGAGTTTGGAGACATAGTATCTTTCGATGCAACCTTCAATAGCAACATATAAGTGAATTGTTTGTAATTTTTTTTATTTATACTTTTTAATTAATTAATAACAAGTAATTATGTATGAATCACATGTAATTCAATGTAAAATTACATGTAATTCAGAAATGTATATTTTAATACATTGATATGTTATATAGGTACAACATGAAGTTTGTGCCATTCACTAGTATCGACAATCACAGAAAGTGTGTCACACTTGGTTCGGGGATGATTTTACATGAAGATACAGAATCATATACGTGGTTGCTAACATCATTTTTGTCCACTGTTGGAAAAGAGCCAACAATGATTGTAACCGATCAGGATGGAGCCATGAAGAGAGCTATTGAAGCCATTTTTAAAACAACAAAACATAGACTTTGAATGTGGCACATTTCCCAAAAGATCCCATCTAAGGTATGATTAAGAATAGAATCACATGTGATTATACTTTAATTCTTCAAAACAGTTTCATAGTATCTAAGATTGTAAAGCTAATTACTGTTAAATGCAAATCACATGTAATTCTGTGTGAATTACATGTGATTTTCTGGGATAAAAATGCTTTTTATAGTAAGTTGAATGCAAATAACATGTAATTCTGTGTGAATTACATGTGATTTTTGGAACAAAAATATTTTGTTAGTGCTAATTACTTTATATCTTTAAAACAGATTTGTGAAGAAATATACAAAGGGGCTTTCAAAGAACGATTTGATAGGCTCATTTGGAATATGTTCATAGAACCAAAGAAGTTTGAAGAGAGATGGGGATTATTGATAGATGAATTTGGTTTGAGAAAAAACAAGTGGATGACAAAAATGTTTGATCTTAGAAAAATGTGGATTCCCGCTTATTTTATCGACTCTCCTTTGTTTGGCTTGATGAGGACTACTTCAAGGTCCGAAAGTGAAAATTCTTTCTTTAAAAGTTTTACAAGCCAAGGGTCAACACTTGTTGGTTTCATGATGTCATACGAATCAGCAATGGAAAGGCAAAGACACAGGCAAGAGAGTTTGGACTTCCAAACGCTTGATGCGGCTCCAACATATAAAACAATGTTGGATATTGAACGTCATGCTGCAAGAATATATACAAAAACGATATTTTCGTATGTTCAACATGAAATAGATGCTGCTTGCTGGAATTGTACGATACAAGGTTTACAAAATAGTGAAGGATGTGAGACTTTCATCATAGGAGACAAAGCGGCAAATTCTTACAGAACTATTTACACCAAAGGTAGAAAAGAACAAGACAAGAAGATCGCAACATAGAAAGAAACAGAAATACACTACAAGGTAATTATTAATTTCATTACGATAATAATTTACATGAATTACACGAGGTTTTATGATGAAATAAGTAGGCTTATTAAAGGATTTACATGTAATTCATTCAGAATTACTTGTAATTCTGGTATAATTACATGTAATTGTTATCAGAATCACATGTAATTCTTCATTAATTACATGTGATTCTAAACCAAATAAGTTCTGGTAAGATTCTGTTGTTATCAGAATCACATGTAATTCACACATAATTACATGTAATTTGCATTCAACTTAAAGGAATTCTTAATAATTACATGTGATTCTTCAATAATTACTAATGTAAATTCCTTGAGTTTTGGAAAAAGGTACTAAGAGTTATAGAAGACGGGTCAGTGGTTTGCTCTTGTAGACATTTTGTACGATATGGTTTTCTATGTCGACACATATTTTGCGTGTTCAAGAATGGTGATGTTAATGTTATTCCCAATCAATACATTTTGAGGAGATGGACAAGAGACATAATACCACCTGATCTTCGAAGGAAAATAAACAGACATGGGGAAAAGAACGTAATAGTTGAAAAACTTTCAAACGAGGTGAATTTTTTCGTTAATGATTGTTTATTCTTATTGAGCAAAGATGAAGAAAGGCTGGCAACTTATCTTGAAAAGTTGAAAGTGATATATGAAGAAATAAAATCTGATATGCCTAATCCTCCTTCAAGAAAAACGGCAGATGTTATTGGTGCTTTGTCTGCAATTTCAGAGCCTGATCATCTAGATGTTAACAATCCAACAAAGGGTAGAAACAAAGGAGACCATCCAAATGATGGAAAAAACTTAAAAAAGGAGAATGATTGAAAAGTGGAAGAGAAAAAACGCTTAAGGTTCGAAAGAAACCATTGAAGGTTTGTGGATATTGTAATGTGGAGACGCGTGAGCATACAAAAAGAACGTGCCCAAAGAACCCAAAGGCAAAGAAAAGAAGGCGTCACTAATTATTGATGTTTAAACACTTTTGAGATTTCATTTACTTCATTTTCCAGAACCTATTTTTATGTTTCAAGAACCTATTTTTAAGTTTCCAGAATCTATGTTATAATGCAATGTAAAATTACTTGTGATTATGTTTTATCAACTGACATTTTGTTAAGAATTACATGTGTTTCCCTTCTGCATATTGATTTTGTTAAGAATTACATGTGTTTCATTGGAAAATTACTTGTGATTCTGTTGTATCAACTGACATGATCAGTCTACTTGAGAAGACTTAAATATGTGTGTTTATGTAATATATAAAATAACATGTGATTTGTTAAGAATTACATGTGTTTCCCTTCTCATAGATACTTGATCATATTTAAATGTGTGTTTATGTAATATATAAAATTACATGTGATTTGTTAAGAATTACATGTGTTTCCCTTCTCATTGATACTTGATCATATTTAAATATGTGTTCATGTAATATATAAAAATACATGTGTTTCCCTTGGAACATTACTTGTGATTCTGTTTTCTGGGACAAAAGCTAGAGACATAGCACCAACTGACATTGAAATAACAACTGCTATTGATCAAAGTCTAACAACTGCTATTGATCTAACATCTTAAAACAGAAATACATGATCAAAGTCTAACAACTGCTATTGATCTGACATACCATACCATCTGAGTTAAGTGTCACAAAAGCTACAGATCAACTAAAATGATCAAAGTCTAACAAGTGCTATTTATCTAACATCTTAAAACAAAAATACATAATCTAACTTTTTTCACGTAGCTCCCTATTCTTCACAGCTTCACAAACCATTTCGAGTTTTGTTGGTTATCAATCTTATCAAACTCCATTGCTAATTCACGCATTGTTGCATACTTGAAACGTAGATGTCGCAAACTGTCACGTTTCATCCTTGATTCAGCAACGAGCCCAACATCCCAAGAAGAAACTGCTTTACCAACATACAACTCCATATGTAGCATAGTGAACACACCACAATCTCGAGTATTTTCCTTCGTCTTCCATTTCAACTTGGGGACTTTACCTCTCACTTTCTTTTTGGAAGCATGCTTCTTGTGCCCATACAACTTTAAATGATGAATGAACAACTCTTGCTGTAAAAAATAATAATAACAATAATCACATGAATATCACTGTGAATAATTACATGTAAATCACATGTGATTCATAGATGACTCACATGTGATTTGTTAACCATAAAAAGATAAAAACAAATATCCTTACAAGTAGATCGCAGACTTGTGAATACTTTGCATCATAAGATGCACCAGACCCACTGTTGTCAAGAATCGTCATAGCTGCTACAGAAAGATTGAAGACAACAACGTAAAAGTGCCCAAACATGCATATTGGAAAGAAAACCTGTTTTATAAAAACCAAAATTAGAAACACAAAAATAAAATTCTAAAAAACAACAAAAACAAAAACCAAAGTTACCAAATCAATGCCTTCAAATGACAGACCAGCTACATCACCTCCAAAATGAGTTTCAACTTCCTTCTCAAAGCTCTTCCATATCTCATTATCCATACGATAGAATCCATGAATCATTGATTCTGTATGTATAACAATAAGATAAAAGAAATTTATAAAAAAAGGAATAAAATACTTGTATATCAAGTTTAAAAAAGTTAAATAACTTACCATACATCCAGTCGGTAAAAATACCCTTGACATCGTTCTAGGTTCACGAAAACTCTCTTCGTAGTTAAGAATTGAAGACCAACAGTCTATCACATTTGCATCTAACCTTAAACTAGAAGTTAAGGTTTCCATATTCAACCGAATTGAAAACACTTCCGCACCAGAAGTTGTTTCAAAAACAGTTTCACCACATGTAAAAAAGTTAATGTAAGTAAATAGTTATGCTTGAATTACATGTAATTCATTATGAATTACATGTAATTAATACATGGTTTTGCCAAGTATGAAAATTTTTTCATCTCGATTCAATTCGAATTGATTTCCGGTTCAAAGTGTGACTCGGTTGTTTTTGGTTAATAAAAGAAAATATGGTTATCTATTTCTAAGTAAAAAGTAAATTCAAGCCTAACGCTAATAAAATAAAAGAACTAATAAAAAGACTTGTATAGAAATAATTAATAAAACAAATAATAAAACGTGAATTAAAGTGAAACAATTAAAAAAAAATAAAACTAAAAGACGAAATTAACTATCGACTCGAAAATGAAGTTTACTTAATGAAAAAGGAGAGAATAAACTAAGATGGTACTTTAAAACTAAACGAGACAAAACCTAAAGCGTGTACTAAATAAAAGATAAAACTTGAACTTTACGAAAAAATATTAATTCTAAAAATTGACTAAAAATTCAACTAAAAATACGTAACTTTCAAAATTAAAATCAAAACAACTTTCAGATAAAACTAAAAAATTACGGAACAATACTAATAAATAAACAAGCTAGCAGGCAAGTAGCTGGAAGCTGCCAGGCTAGCACCTCAATTGGCGGGAAAATAAGTAACCAGGCAAGCATGCTGGTCAATTATTTCAGAATAATCTTCGGAATAATCTTCGGAAGCAGGCAGGTAGGCTGCTCAATTTCTTCGGAATAATCTTCGGAATGTTTAATGGGAAGCTGCCTAGTAGGCTAGTAGCTCAAAATTTCTTCGGAATAAAAATTTCATCGCAATATGAGCACTTTCAGAGTTTTGCATTTTTTCGGAATATTATATTCAGAACTTTTTTCGGAATAATTCTTTTCAGAACTTTTTACTTTTTCAGAAAAAATAAGATTTCAAAGAAATGGCATATATTCGGAAAAGCAATAATTTCAAAAAAAATTGACAAATTCAGAGAAAACTTCGGAATAATAAACCCTAATCCGAAAACATAAAAATAGATACAGTAATATAAAAAATCAGAAGATAAGCCACGAATAAGCTAAAACCAAATAAGCAAATAACCAAAACTTAATCTAAAACACTTTTAAGAAAAACTAATTTAGCCACAAATCAAAAACTTGAAAAACACTAATAAATCTAAAAAATTAAAAATCAACTTTTTATAAAATAAACTAATAAAAACACTTAACTAAAAATAAGCAACATCAAACAATAAGCATCAAACACCATAAGCTATCAAAATCAAACGCATAAAAACCAATAAACATAATCAACCAAACGCATCAATAAATCAATAAACATCAAGATTAAGCAACTACATGATCATCCAAATCAACACAAGATTAATAATAAAGAAAGGAAGAATGAGAATAATTAATTGAAAATCTTGATTAAGATAAAGATTAAGATCTAATACAAGATTAATGAAAAAGATTAAAACATGAAATAAAAGCTAGAGAGAGAAAATGAAAACTAGAGAGAGAAAGTAAATCTACACTACTCCTAATCTAAACTAACTAACCCCCTCCTAATGACACATTATGAGGGTATTTATAGGAGGAGTAAAATGTTGGTGCCTTCTTCCTTCTTTCTTCTTGTCTCGACTCGATTTAAATTCTTTGTCTTTCTCGACGTCGTCTCGGGATTTGTCGATATAATTTGAACTCGTCTTATAATTTTCTTCTTTAATTAGACTTGGTTCTTCGACTTCATTAAACTTCTGTCTTTAAACTTTTTCTTCGATAAATCTTCAGAATAGGCCTTGGACTTCCGTTCTTTTTGCACTCTTGATCTTTTGACTTCGTCTTTTCTCGTTTTCTTCGATAAAAGCCCGTGAAAGCCCGTTTTTTCTTCTTTTTCATCTTTTGGTCCTAAAACACAATAAAAACACAAACAACCCGTAATTCCGACATTTACGACATAAAATACACGTTTTGGCTTGGTTATTATTATAATTAAGTGGTAAAAGGATTGGTGTTTTCACACCTATCAAATCCCCTACACTTGATCATTGCAATGCCCTCATGAAATGCATTAATTTCAAAGCACAGATTACATTTCTCATCATAATTAACCCACCTTGGCCTTTATTAAATACTAAACATTAAGGATACTAAAAAGATAGAAATATATACAAAACAAGTAAAGAAATCAAAGACTTACATTGGGGTTTTGGCTGTCATGAATGTTTATCATCCTTAAGTTTCACGTTCCCCATACCAAGCTTTAATACGAGATCATTGTTATTATAAGTTAGCAAACTAACACAAACTCATGTGGCCCAATTATTCACTTAGACTCCCTTATTCCTAGGTGTATCTCTTATATTTTATTATTGTCTTGAATGACCACGAGAATGCATTGTTGACTTATTTTGATAGTTTATTTAAGCCGAAAATAAAGTGGGACGATTTAATCAATAGTTAGCTAAAGGACAAAATCTTTTAAAACTGCTTCTCGGGACCTTTTAAAGTTCATATCTTGATATAACTCGCTTCACGATTTGAGACCTTTCTCGGACCGATATTTGGCAGCGATTTCATACTTCAAATCTTGAGAGACGTTCTTGAAATTATGGTCTTCTCTTCATAATAGGAATTTCTTCACTTGAAGTTTTTGAGAGATTCTTTATACTTGTACCACGACTTCTTCGTTTTTCTCCAATATTTATTTTGGACTTTCATATACAACGATCCGCCTCCTTTTAGGACTTGGATCTATTTATCTTCATACCTTGTTAGGGCCTTTTTGGATAGACTTCTCCATGATCGTTAGGGGAGTATTTGCTTTTCGTCGTGTGTCTCGATCCTTCATATTGATTTTTGATAAATGATTCTTCACACCACTTGGGATCTTTAGCAACAAAATGTAGCCCTCTTGCCTTGTTAGGGCCTTTTCGGACTCGCCAATCTTCGCATCCCGCTTCAATAAGTTATGCCTTGGCTATGAACTCTAATTAATACCGAGCAACTTTTAAACGATCTTGGGCTAGAAGCTAAGTAACTTTTCAAATCGTACAACCTTACTTATTGCAATTAAATTTATTAGCAAGCGATGGGAGAAAAAGCTTATAATCAACTCACATAAATTCATGAAAGGATACCAAACTTATAATTGACTCTATCATCTCTCGTTCTCCACAATTTAAAATCTCAAGGAATGAGACTCGTGGATGCTTAGCCAATTAAATCAAAGTTTTGGGTTTTCAAGTCATCTATAGGATCTTGCAACTTCTTAGACTTTTTCAAGTTTAGAATTCGTATTTTAAAGTTCCCTTGATAAACGACTTTCTAGGATTTATTATAGGAACTTGCGAAAAGTTCTTGTTCTTAACCCGTGAGAGTTAAGACTTTCGCGTTTTAAAGTTCCCTATATAAAATCCTAGCAAAACTTTACTTAAACACGTTAAGGATACTAGCTATAGTAAACTTGGATAAGTAAACTCGGGTTGAGTAAAAATATTCATGACGTTGAAAAATTAAAACCACTTTATTAAACTTTATTTTAGCAAAGAAAGTAAATAACGATAACAAAGGAAAAAGTACTACGCCAGATTAAAAATTTTGAAAAAGGTCGAAAAATAAATTTTCCATTTAAAATGAGGACAAATTAATGGAAAAGACCACGTAACTTCGATAGAAGTCCCCCCTACACTTAATATAAACATTGTCCATAATGTTTAAGCATGTGGAAGGAAACTCCCCTACACTTAGGGCATTCTGCACGTTGTTTAAATCTTTCTTAGGAGAGGACAACTAAAGTGATTCCTATTTTAATATTGAAAAATATAAAATAGAGAATCAAAAGAGTTTAGGATAGAACCGGGAAGACAGGAACACGGAATCACGGGTCGTCAAAAGTCATCAAGAATGGATCTTTGAAAGCTCTAATCCATGCACATGATAAGAAAGAAAACAACAAACACATACTAGGGTATCCCCCTACACTTATTAGAAAAACAGAATAAAAGGATAGATAATTGGGTTGCCTCCCAAAAAGCACTTGTTTTTGTTAACCGAGTCACGAGCCTGACTCGTCCCCGAATTAAATGGTCCATGGGGAAGCCTTGAATGTAATACCGGGATTGATAGGTGTGAAAACACCCATCCTTTTACCACTTATTTTTGGCTAAAACGAGACCAAAACACGTATTTAATATCATTTGTTGGGAATTATGCGTGGCTTTTGTGTTTATTGTGTTTTCAGAGTCAACCGGATAAATATTGAAGAAAACATGGGATTGCACGGGTTTTATCGAAGAAAAAGAATCAAGACGAAGTCTATTGTCCAAGAGATGCAAAAGATTTGAAGTCATTGTGCCTATCTAAAGATTTATCGAAGAAAAGGGCCAAAGATGGAAGATCATATATGTCGAAGAACTCGAGTCTATTAAACAAAAGATTATAAGACGAGTTGGAATTATTCACCGACACTTCTCAAAATCTAAAGTCGGAAATGTTTATTTAAAGAAACGTAAAGACTAAAGAAGAAAGAAGAAAAGAAGCCCAAAAACAAAGCCCATTCACAAAGCCCACAAGATACGCCTATATATAGGATTCCACTTAACAATTTTGGAGGGGAGTTAGTTTTTTAGTTAGTTTTTAGTTTTTCATTTTCTCTAGTTTTGGAGAGAGAAAGTTAACAACTTTCTCTCACTAAGTTTTCATCTTTCTTTCTTTTCATCTTTCAAGATTAAACCTTTGTATTGTTTCTTTCATCAATCAAGTTTAAATTTAAGCTTTTAATCTTTAATCTCTTTCTACCTTTCTTTGATTTTGATTCACTTTTGGTGCGAATAACTTATGATCCGTGTTGTCCATTTATGTTTTCGTGCTTAAAAAGTTAATCTTTTATGTTTATTTAAGTTTTCATACGAATAAGCTTTAAGATCTTTGTGCTTATTGGCTTGTTATATGTTTAGCTTATTCACTTTTTAAAAGTTTTCTTAAAAAGTTTATCTTTTTATCATTTGATTTATAAGTTTGCTTAATTTAAGTTTAGATAAGTTGTTATTTGTGCTTATTTGATTTGTTTCTTATTAGATTCGTGCTAGTTTTGGTGTTGGCTTATTCAAATAGCTTATTACCTTTGCTCATTTTCGAATCCCATTTAAATCGGAAAAGGTATAACCCTTTTCCGATTAGTACATTCCGAGCACCCCCTTTATTCCGATCGTTAGATCGGAAAAGGGTTTTGAAGATTCCGATTATGGGTATTTAACCCATTCCGATTGCACCTCCAATATTCCGATCCTTTGATCAGAATAGGGTTTAGGATTATTCCGATTAGGTTATTTTGGTGTATTCCGATCTGAACATTTTTGGGTATTCCGATTAGCCCTGGTTTTATTGATATTCCGATTGGAACCATTTGCCATATTCCGATTGCATCCTTTGTTGTTATTCTGATCAAGCTTTCTGACAACAACATTCCGACGAGGGCTTGTTAACATTCCGATCTGGATCCATTGGTTATTATTCCGATTGTGGTATTTTCCAACATTCCGATCACTCACTTTTAGTACATTCCGACTGGATGAGTTCATGTTTTTTACAAAGTTTTCAAGTGTTAGTTTTATTAAGTGTTCAAATATTTTACAAATCTTGCCTTTAAGTTTTCAAGCATTTACTTTTAACTCGTTGTTTTAGTTTAATCTTTAAAGCTTTAATTTTACTCTTCGACACTTACTTATTTGTTATTAGTTTAAAATAGATAAACAAACCAAACCCCCTATTTGTCACCAAGAACAATCATTCCACTTTGAACCGTGATCAATTCGAGGAGATTCCGAGAACTAATCTTGAACCCAATGAAAACGCGTGTATCAAATGACGCCGCTGCCGGCTCTTCTCGTTAAGATTAACAGTTTTTTGTGAGAACTTGGATTTTGGGATCCGTTCGTCGTGAACGTTACTTTTTCATAAAAAATTTCAAAAAAAAAAAATATATAAAATTTTCGAAAATACAAAAAAAAATTAAAAAACCATAAAAACCAAAAATATTTCTTGCTTGCTTTGTTAGTTCTTTTGTAGGTGCATGCGTACACGTTCAACGTCTTATCAAGAGCCCGAGCCTCTCGAAGACTTAGACATGGCCGGTGTACAAAACAACAACAATAACCCACCTCAAAACAATAACAACCCACCTCTCAACAACAATAATAACAACAACAATGAGCCTCTACCGGACAATCGCCCTATGATTGAACTGTTACAAGAACATGTGGAGGGCAACAATGATCCAATTGTCATACCCGCGATTCCAGCCAACAACTTTGAGCTCAAATCCGGTTTTATCCAGATGGTCTCTGCTCAACCATTCTTGGGGCGTACCATTGATGATCCACATGACAACATCAAGAGATTCCTACAACTCACGAATACGGTCAAATTCAATGGTGTTCCACAAGAGGTAATCCGTTTACAACTTTTTCCCTTTTCTTTAGAGGGACAATCCCGGCATTGGCTTGCTAAGGAACCGCCACAAAATATTCTTACGTGGACGGATTTGGAGACCAAGTTTATAAACTACTTTTTCCCACCCTCTCGTACTACCGCTTTGCGGAATGAAATTATCAATTTTGAACAAAAGTACGATGAGTCTTTTAGTGAATCTTGGGACCGTTTCAAAGATCTTTTAAGAAAGTGCCCACAACATGGTTTTACCAAAGTGCACCAAATTAACACTTTTTATAATGGTTTAAGCATGAATGACCAAGATTCACTAAACAGTGCCTCAGGGGGTAATATTTTTGTTAAGACTTCCAATGCTGCTTGGGATATCATTGAGAATAAGTCTCGTGTGCAAACTAAGAGTGTTCGGACCAATGTCGCTAGTGCTAGTACTAGTGACAGCGACAAGCGACTTGACAAAATTACTACGCTTCTAGAATCGCTTGCCGCCCAAACCGCTAGAGAAACCAACAACATCAACGCTAAAAACGCTCACGACGCTCAAGTCAATGCTGTTAGCCAACCATGTGAGATATGCGGTGGTCCTCACTCTTACACCAATTGTACCACCACCCAAGACTACCCTTCTGAGAATGTGAATGCAGCATACGGTACCTATCCTCCGGCCGCTTATCAAGCTCGTCCACAAGGAGACCGCAACTTGCTTAGTTACCGTTCGAACAACTATCTCTCACAGCCCGGTTTTCCTCCTAACAACCCAAACCAACAGCAAAACCTCAATCGCCCTCCTCAACAACAACAACCTCGTGCACCATACATACCACCTCACAAACAACCATATCCACCTCAAAGAAACAACCAAGTTTACCAACAACCTGCTTATCAACCACCCGCCTACAATGCTCCTCCCAACCAACCCACCGCATTACAACAAGATATTGGAACCTACATGAGGACTAATGATGTGATCGTGGACAATCTCCAGCGGGAAGTGCTCAACTTGAAAGCAGACATGGTGAAACAAGGGAACGATCTGCGAGCTGATATGAGAAACACTTTGGCAAGACAAACGAATGACTTAAGGAACATGATGGCTGGTTTCTTCCAAGGTAATCAATCCTCTTCTTCGGGTACTCTTCCGAGTAACACTGTTGCGAATCCAAGAGGGGAGATGAAAGCAATCACCACTCGGAGTGGCAAAGGTACCAAGGAACCCGAGCTTCCTATACCTCCACCGGTGATTGTGACTAAGGAGAACGAGTCACCAGCTCATATTCCTCATCCTTCTACTTCCCCAATTTCTCCACCTCTTACTTCTACCCCTCCTCCACCCAAGGATGTGAGTGATACTTCGATTCCAAAGCCTTCCTCTTCTTCCGATATACCTTATCCCTCAAGGTTGAGGAAAGAGAAGCTCAAAAGCAAGGATGATATTCAGGTTTCGAACTTTCTCAAAATGTTTAAACAATTGAATTTCAACATCTCCTTCGCTGAGGCTCTCGCTCACATGCCCAAATACGCGAAAATGTTCAAAGATCTTCTTAGCGACAAGGAAAAGCTTCTTGATATTGCTAACACCTAACTTAATGAGAATTGCTCTGCAGTGCTCTTAAGGAAATTGCCAACCAAGCTTGGTGATCCGGGTCGCTTCTTAATCCCTTGCAACTTCCCGGGAGTAGAGAATTGCATGGCCCTAGCCGATTTAGGTGCCAGTATTAACTTAATGCCTTTAAGTGTGTGGAAGCAATTATCTCTCCCTGAGCTAGTCCCCACCAAAATGACTTTGGAATTAGCTAACCGTACGGTTGGTTATCCAGTGGGGATAGCCGAAGACGTCTTTGTAGGAGTCGACAAATTCACTTTTCCTGCCGATTTCGTCGTCGTCGACTACGAGATGGACCCTCGTGTGCCATTAATTGTTGGTCGTCCATTCCTGAGGACCGGTCGCACTCTCAACGATGTTGAAGCGAGTGAGCTTATCATGAGAGTGGGTGACGATAAAATTGTCTTCAACATGGGAAAGCTTTCTAAACAGCCTTATTCTAACACGAGTGTTAATTGTATTGATGTTCTTGATGAGGCTTGTGAAGAACACTTCAAAGATGCTTGCAAAAGTATTCCTACCTCTCTTCCCAATGTTGAGACCGTTTCCTCTATTGATTCATCACTATCTCTATTTGGAGAAAGTGATTTCCTTTGGAAAGATTTGGAAGCCACCATGGGAGATGTAAACTTAGAACATGACGATTCTCCCACCGATTGGGATGAAGATCTTCGCCTCATTGAGAACATTCTTAAAGAAGACAATATTTCTCCACCATCTCCCACGGTTATTGCTATTGATGCTCCGACTTTGAAAACGCCTCCCATCAAAAATCCTCCGGATTTAGAACTTAAGGAGTTGCCGCCCCATCTCGAGTACGCGTTCCTTGAAGAAAACAAGAAGTCGCCCATCATCATTGCTAAGGACTTGAAAGAAGAAGAGAAATCTCGCCTCATTGCCGTACTTAAAGATCATAAGAAGGCAATTGCTTGGAAAATTTCCGATATCCGCGGAATCGATCCGAACTTTTGTACTCACAAGATTCTCATGGAAGATGACTTTAAACCCACAATCCAGAGCCAGAGAAGGGTTAATCCTCGCATTCATGACGTCATCAAACAAGAGGTTATGAAACTTCTCGATGCCGGCTTGATTTACCCTATTTCGGATTCGCCTTGGGTAAGTCCCGTCCATTGTGTGCCCAAGAAGGGCGGAATAACCGTTGTTCCCAATGAACACAACGAGTTGATTCCCACTCGTCTCGTTACTGGGTGGAGAGTTTGTATCGACTATCGCAAACTCAATGATGCCACGAGAAAAGACCACTTTCCTCTTCCTTTCATGGATCAAATGCTCGAGCGTCTAGCTGGTAATGACCATTACTGCTTCTTAGACGGTTTCTCCGGGTATTTTCAAATTCCCATCGATCCCAAAGACCAAGAGAAGACCACATTCACTTGTCCCTATGGAACACTTGCTTACAAACGCATGTCGTTTGGTTTATGTAATGCTCCTGGGACGTTCCAAAGGTGTATGATGGCTATCTTCCATGACATGGTGGAAGACACTATGGAAGTATTCATGGATGATTTCTCGGTTTATGGCGATTCTTTCTCTGCTTGCCTTGCCAATTTAGAACGTATGCTTAAGCGGTGTGAAGACACTCGCCTTGTTCTTAATTGGGAAAAATGCCATTTCATGGTAAAAGAGGGCATCGTGCTAGGACACAAAATCTCCAAAGCCGGTCTTGAAGTGGACCGTGCTAAAGTCGATGTTATTTCTAAGTTGCCTCCACCTTCAACCGTGAAGGGTGTGAGAAGTTTCCTCGGTCATGCGGGCTTCTACCATCGTTTCATCAAAGATTTTTCTAAAATCGCTCGCCCGATGACCCACCTCTTGGAGAAAGATACTCCTTTTATCTTTTCCAAAGAGTGTATTGAAGCCTTCAACTTGCTTAAGGATAAGCTAACTAAGGCACCCGTCTTGGTCACCCCTAATTGGGAGCTGCCTTTTGAGTTGATGTGCGATGCTAGCGACTTTGCTATTGGTGCGGTTTTGGGCCAAAGAGTGAATAAACACTTCCAACCAATCCATTACGCTAGCAAGACAATGACGGGGGCTCAATTGCATTACACGACAACCGAAAAAGAGCTTTTAGCTGTTGTCTATGCCTTTGAAAAGTTCCGCCCCTATCTTGTCCTTTCCACCACAATCGTTTATACCGATCATTCCGCGTTGAAGTACTTGTTGACTAAGCAAGATTCCAAACCAAGACTTCTTCGCTGGGTTTTGCTACTTCAAGAATTTAAAATCAAAATTCGTGATAAGAAGGGAGCTGAAAATCTAGCCGCGGATCATCTCAGTAGACTTGAGGATCCTTACCAAGGGGAACATCCGAACAAAGAAATCAATGATTCTTTTCTCCTGGAGACCTTAATGTCTATCAACTCGACTTCTGATGAAACCCCGTGGTTTGCGGACATGGCAAACTACTTGGCGGGTGGAATTCTAGTTGACGGGCTAACATCCCAACAAAAGAAGAAGTTCTTCAAAGATATTAAGACTTACTTTTGGGATGACCCGTATCTATTCAAACAATGTGCTGATTTGATTATTCGCCGATGTGTTGATGGACCGGCAGCTTTATAAATCCTTGACGCTTGCCACAAAGGACCCACCGGTGGTCACTTTAGTCCCAACTACACAGCCAAAAAAGTGTTTGACTCGGGACTTTATTGGCCCACCATTTATCGTGATGCTCACGAGATGGTTAAACGTTGTTATGCTTGCCAAAAACAAGGCAAGATCACACATAAAGACGAGATGCCTCAGAATTTCATTCAAGAATGTGAAATCTTTGATGTTTGGGGTATCGACTTTATGGGGCCATTCCCTTCCTCTAAAGGAAACAAATACATCCTTGTAGCCGTTGACTACCTATCCAAATGGGTTGAAGCCAAAGCTTTACCTACTAATGACGCAAGGGTGGTTTGTAACTTTTTAAAGTCGCTATTTGCTAGATTCGGTGTGCCTCGTGCCATTATTAGTGATCGCGGGACTCATTTTTGCAATGATCAAGTTGCAAGAGTCATGGCTAAGTATGGTGTAAATCATCGTCTTTACACCGCATACCACCCACAAACTAATGGCCAGGATGAAATATCCAACCGAGGATTAAAGTGAATTCTTGAAAGAACCGTGGGAGAGCATCGTTCCTCATGGGCTGATAAACTTGATGATGCTTTGTGGGCTTTTCGTACCGCTTACAAGACTCTGATTGGTTGTACACCATATCGTCTCGTGTACGGGAAAGCGTGCCACCTCCCCATTGAGTTGGAGCACAAGGCTTACTGGTCCTTGAAGTGGGCTAATTTTGATATCAACAAAGCCGGTGACCTACGCAAGATCCAACTCAATGAGCTGAATGAACTCCGTAATGAGGCTTATGAAAATTCTTTGATCTATAAGGAGAAGACTAAGCTCATTCACGACTCTAAGATTAAGAACCGAGAGTTCCAAGTTGGAGACAAAGTTTTACTCTTTAACTCTCGGTTGAAAATCTTTTCGGGCAAGCTGAAATCTCGTTGGTCCGGCCCATTCACTATTGCCCAAATTTTTCCATATGGTACTCTCGAGCTCGCTCAACCTAATGGACCTAATTATAAGGTGAATGGCCAAAGAGTGAAGTTGTACTTTGGTGAGGACATCTCTCATGAGATGATTCCATCCCTCACCATGTTCCCCATGAACTAATTTTTGGTCGAGTCAGGCTCGTGACTCAGTTATCAAAAACAAGCGCTCCTCGGGAGGCAGCCCGAGTATCTATCCTTTTCTGCTTTAACCTCCTAAGTGTAGGGGGACCTATATAGGTGTTTGTATTTGTGTGGTGATGTGATTACAGGGATGAATGCACTTTTGGAACCTTTGAAGAACCGTGCTCCCGTGTTATCCGAAATCCTGTTCTATCTCTCAACTATCGTGATTCAATTTTCTTCATACTCATATTTTAAATTGATCACTTTAGTCGTCTCTTCCTTAGCTTGATTTAACCAACGTGCACAATGTCATAAGATTAGGGGAGACTTTTCCCACATGCTTAAACATTAAGGACAATGTTTATCTTAAGTGTAGGGGGGACTTCTATCGAAGTTTTAAGTGGACTTTTCCATGAAAATGCCTTCATTTAACCAGAAAATCATATTTTTCAACATTTTTCAAATTTTTAATTAACTTTGGCCATTTAGTCATAAATTTTAAATTTTTACCGTTGCTTTCATATGTATATATTCCACAATAAAGTCAAAAATATTAATAAAGTGGTGTAGCTAGTTTAGAAGTCTTTGACATATTAGGCCCGTTGCGATTATTTTGACTCAACCGGAATAGACTTATCTAAGTTTATTCTAGCTAGTATCCTTAACCATGTAGACCTTAATTGGTTTATTAGGCTAAGCATCCACGAGTCTCATTACTTGAGATTTTAAATTGTGGAGAACGAGAAATGGTAGAGTCAATTATAAGTCGGTATTCTTGCACAAGCTCACTTGGTGTAATTATTTGCCTATTCTCCCATCACTTGCTAATAAATTATCTGCAATAAGTAAGGTCGTACGATTTGAAAAGTTACTTAGCTTCTAGCCCAAGATCGTTTAAAAGTTGCTCGGTAATGATAAGAGTTCATAGCCAAGGCATAACTTATGAAGCGGGGCGCGAAGATTGGCGAGTCCGAAAAGGCCCTAACAAGGCATGAGGATTCCATTTAATTGCTGAAGATCCAAAGTGATGTGAAAAGCATTATTCCCAAAATCAATATGAAGGATCAAGACTCACGACGAAAAGCAATCAACTCCCCTAAAGATCATGGAGAAGTCTATCCGAAAAGACCCTAACAAGGTATGAGGATAAATAGATCCAAGTCCGAAAAGGGGGCGGATCGTTGTATCTCAAAATCCCAATTAGAGATTGAAGAAATAATCATGAAGTCGTGGTCAACGAAGTTGGAGTACCCCTCAAAAGTCTCCAAGTGAAGAAACTCTATTACGAAGAGAAGACCATTATCTCAAGAACGTCTCTCGAAGATATGAAGTATGAAGTACATGCCAAACATCGGCCCGAGAAAGGTCTCAAATCGTGAACCGAGTTATGCCAAGATATGAACTTTTTGATATCCCGAGAAGCAGTTTTAAGAGATTTTGTCCTTTAGCTAACTATTGATCAAATCGTCCTACTTTGCTTTCAGCCTAAATAAACTATCGAAATAAGTCCTAAAATGCATCTTCATGATCATTCTAAGACAAAAATAAAATATAAGAGATACACCTAGGAATAAGGGAGTTTAAGCATATAATTAAGCCATGTGTGTAAGTGTTTGATTTGCTAACTTATAATAACAATAATCTCGTTTTTAAGCTTAGTTTGGGGAACGTGAAACTTGAGGGTCATGAATCGTCGCAGCACCGAAGCCCTAATGTAAGTCTTAGATCTCTTTGCAAGTTATTTCCACGTAGCTATTTTCTATCCTTTTTTTTACTTTAAAGTTTTAGTTTTTCTTAGTACTTTAATTTTTGTTTAGTAGTATTTTAATAAGGCCAATGTTGATTGATTATGAGAAAAGTGTAAAATTGCTTTATCACTAAGCATTGCATGAGGGCATGAAAATGGTTAAGTGTAGGGGATTTGATAGGTGTGAAAATACCCATCCTTTTACCACTTATTTCTGGCTAAAACGAGACCAAAACACGTATTTAATATCATTTGTTTGGAATTATGCGTGGTTTTTGTGTTTATTGTGTTTTCAGAGTCAAGCGGATAAATATTGAAGAAAACATGGGATTGCACGGGTTTTATCGAAGAAAAAGAATCAAGACGAAGTCTATTGTCCAAGAGATGCAAAAGATTTGAAGTCATTGTGCCTATTTGAAGATTTATCGAAGAAAAGGGCCAAAGATGGAAGATTCATATATGTCGAAGAACTCGAGTCTATTAAACAAAAGATTATAAGACGAGTTGGAATTATTCACCGACACTTCTCAAAATCCAAAGTCGGAAATGTTTATTTAAAGAAACGTAAAGACTTAAGATGAAAGAAGAAAAGAAGCCCAAAAACAAAGCCCATTCACAAAGCCCACAAGAGACGCCTATATAGAGGATTCCACTTCACAATTT
Source organism: Glebionis coronaria (assembly GCA_025667525.1). NCBI lineage: Eukaryota > Viridiplantae > Streptophyta > Magnoliopsida > Asterales > Asteraceae > Glebionis > Glebionis coronaria. The sequence goes on from JANFOE010000851.1 coordinate 489,602, forward strand.
TGGAGGGGAGTTAGTTTTTTAGTTAGTTTTTAGTTTTTCATTTTCTCTAGTTTTAGAGAGAGAAAGTTAACAACTTTCTCTCACTAAGTTTTCATCTTTCTTTCTTTTAATCTTTCAAGATTAAACCTTTGTATTGTTTCTTTCATCAATCAAGTTTAAATTTAAGCTTTTAATCTTTAATCTCTTTCTACCTTTCTTTGATTTTGATTCACTTTTGGTGCGAATAACTTATGATCCGTGTTGTTCATTGATGTTTTCTTGCTTAAAAAGTTAATCTTTTATGTTTATTTAAGTTTTCATACGAATAAGCTTTAAGATCTTTGTGATTATTGGCTTGTTTATATGTTTAGCTTATTCACTTTTTAAAAGTTTTCTTAAAAAGTTTATCTTTTTATCATTTGATTTATAAGTTTGCTTAATTTAAGTTTAGATAAGTTGTTATTTGTGCTTATTTGATTTGTTTCTTATTAGATTCGTGCTAGTTTTGGTGTTGGCTTATTCATATAGCTTATTACCTTTGCTCATTTTCGAATCCCATTTAAATCGGAAAAGGTATAACCCTTTTCCGATTAGTACATTCCAAGCATCCCCTTTATTCCGATCGTTAGATCGGAAAAGGGTTTTGAAGATTCTGATTGTGGGTATTTAACCCATTCCGATTGCACCTCCAATATTCCGATCCTTTGATCGGAATAGGGTTTAGGATTATTCCGATTAGGTTATTTTGGTGTATTCCGATCTGAACATTTTTGGGTATTCCGATTAGCCCTGGTTTTATTGATATTCCGATTGGAACCATTTGCCATATTCCGATTGCATCCTTTGTTGTTATTCCGATCAAGCTTTCCGACAACAACATTCTGACGAGGGCTTGTTAACATTCCGATATGGATCCATTGGTTATTATTCCGATTGTGGTATTTTCCAACATTCCGATCACTCACTTTTAGTACATTCCGACTGGATGAGTTCATGTTTTTTACAAAGTTTTCAAGTGTTAGTTTTATTAAGTGTTCAAATATTTTTCTAATCTTGCCTTTAAGTTTTCAAGCATTTACTTTTAACTCGTTGTTTTAGTTTAATCTTTAAAGCTTTAATTTTACTCTTCGACACTTACTTATTTGTTATTAGTTTAAAATAGATAAACAAACCAAACCCCCTATTTGTCACCAAGAACAATCATTCCACTTTGAACCGTGATCAATTCGAGGAGATTCTGAGAACTAATCTTGAACCCAATGAAAATGCGTGTATCAGGGATCAAAGACATTGTCCTCGTTCCCGGAGGACATTAATGAAAGAGAGGCCAGAAGATAAGTCTTAAAGGATAGAAAAGTCCTCTCAACATACGAAAAGTATGTGAGGTCGTGATCCACGGGAGGTGGGGTAGGTAAAGGAACCAAAATGTCATCCCCAAAAGACATATGATTATCACTGAGCGGCAAAGCCGTAAAGGTGTCAATAATGGAATGGTCAATGTCACCCCCCGGGTCAAAGCACTCATCCTCCGTAATAGTGTCTAAAAGAGTGGATGAAAGGTGCTCGGGAGGGGGGGACTTGGGACAATACCTTCATGCAGCAAATTATCAAAAATAATATTCCCCTCCCTGTCATCATCATCAATACCCAGAGGTATTGAGAGAATGTCGATTTCCTCCATAGCTCTATCATTATTCTCAACTAAAGTAATAGACGGACGTAACGACTCAGAAATAGGAGCAGAATTCAACGCTTCAATTTTAGCAATAAGAAGATGAGCTTTCAGTAATTTTTCGCGAAGAATAATGTCTTCCACCTCATCTACAAGACCAAGTTCAGTGGTGAACTTCCCGTATGTCGGAGAGAATAAATCATCATCGCCTTCATCACCCGGAGGAGAAAGAGAAATTTCAAAAGTGAAATTCTCATAGCATGGAGAAAAATCATCATTAAGAGCGACCTCGTCCGTAAGATCAAAAAAAGTAGGGACATCACAAACCTCCTCAAATAAGTTGTCGAGACCAAATTCACTAATCTCACTCGATGAGTCACAATCCTTAGGCGCATTTGGGATATCAAGAGTAGGAGTAGTAATCTCAGAAGATGGGTTGAGATCATAGATATCATCCTCGTCATCATCATAATAGTAGTATGGACGGACAAGAGGAGGAGTATAATCACTAAGATTAGATACTTGATCTTGTCGTCGTTGCTCCGCCCTTGCTTCGCGTATGCTATCAAATTCTTGTTGAACGTGTTGAAGTGTATTCAAAAAAATGGCTCGTTCTTCTTCACTCATTCCAACAGAAGGTTGATGATCGAGGGTGTATGGTGGGGGCTCAAAATTATGAAAACCAGAATTATAACACGGATGTGGTCCATCATAGATCATTGGTTGAAAAGAAGTAGAACACGGGTTTGGCTCATAATAATTCATCGACTGACAATAAGAAGTATCGTGAGAGCTGCCACAATTGTTGCAACATGGGTATTGAGAGAAACCCGGTGCATTTTGTTGATATGGGTCGTCATATATAGGAGAGGGTGAAATAGTGTCATTAGAAGAGAAGAATGAATTGAAATATGAATTGATCGAATTGCACGATAGACAACGGCCAAATTCGTAATTAGGGATATCCATTCCACACCGTTCGCATGAACACCATTGACAGGATTGACTACCAGAAGATGGTCTTCCATACCTACACAGTCAACAAACGAATCCATTAAACACAATAGATAAAAAGAATAGTTTTGGTGCAAAACTTTCGAAAAAGTAACGCTTTTTATGATTTTTCAAATGTTTTTGGATTTTTTGAAATTTTTTATTTTTTATGATTTTTGTAAATTTTTTTGGCAAGAAAAATAATGTTCAAAATGAACGTATCCCAAAATCCAACGCGTCTCTCATAGAAAACCGTTAATCTTCACGAAAAGAGCCGGCAACGGCACCATTTAATACATGGTTTTGCCAAGTATGAAAATTTGTTCGTCTCGATTCAATTCGAATTGATTTCCGGTTCAAAGTGTGACTCAGTTGTTTTTGGTTAATAAAAGAAAATATGTTTATCTATTTCTAAGTAAAAAGTAAATGCAAGCCTAACGCTAATAAAATAATATAACTAATAAAAAGACTTGTATAGAAACAATTAATAAAACAAATAATAAAACGTGAATTAAAGTGAAATAGTTAATAAAAATAAAAGTAAAAGAAGAAATTAACTATCGACTCGAAAATAAAGTTTACTTAATGAAAAAGGAGAGAATAAAAATAAGATGGTACTTTAAAACTAAACGAGACAAAACCTAAAGCGGGTACTAAATAAAAGATAAAACTTGAACTTTACGAAAAAATATTAATTCTAAAAATTGAAGAAAAATTCAACTAAAAATACGTAACTTTCAAAATTAAAATCGGAACAACTTTCAGATAAAACTAAACAATTACGGAACAATACTAATAAATAAAAAAGCTAGCAGGCAAGCAGCTGGAAGCTGCCAGGCTAGCACCTCAATTGGCGGGGAAATAAGTAACCAGGCAAGCATGCTGGTCAATTATTTCCGAATAATCTTCGGAAGCAGGCATGTAGGCTGCTCAATTTCTTCGGAATGTTTAATGGGAAGCTTCCTAGTAGGCTAGTAGCTCAAAATTTCTTCGGAATAAAAATTTCTTCGCAATATGAGCATTTTCAGAGTTTTGCATTTTTTCGGGATACATATTTTCAGAACTTTTTTCGGAATAACTCTTTTTAGAACTTTTTACTTTTTCAGAAAAAATAAGATTTCAGAGAAATGGTATATATTCGGAAAAGCAATAATTTCAGAAAAAATTGACAAATTTAGAGAAAACTTCGGAATAATAAAACCCTAATCCGAAAACATAAAAACAGATACAGTAATATTAAAAATCAGAAAATAAGCCACGAATAAGCTAAAATCAAATAAGCAAATAACCAAAACTTAATCTAAAACACTTTTATGAAAAACTAATTTAGCCACAAATCAAAAACATGAAAAACACTAATAAATCTAAAAATTTGAAAATCAACTTTTTATAAAATAAACTATTTAAAACACTTAATTAAAAATAAGCAACATCAAACAATAAGCATCAAACACCATAAGCTATCAAAATCAAACACATAAAAACCAATAAACATAATCAACCAAACGCATCAATAAATCAATAAACATCAAGATTAAGAAACTACATGATCATCTAAATCAACACAAGATTAATAATAAAGAAAGGAAGAATGAGAATAATTAATTGAAAAGCTTGATTAAGATAAAGATTAAGATCTAATACAAGATTAATGAAAAAGATTAAAACATGAAATAAAAGCTAGAGAGAGAAAATGAAAACTAGAGAGAGAAAGTAAAGCTACACTACTCCTAATCTAAACTAACTAATGCCCTCCTAATGACACATTAGGAGGGTATTTATAGGAGGAGTAAATGTTGGTGCTTTCTTCCTTCTTTCTTCTTGTCTTGACCCGATTTAAATTCTTTGTCTTTCTCGACGTCGTCTCGGGATTTGTCGATATAATTTGAACTCGTCTTATAATTTTCTTCTTTAATTAGACTTGGTTCTTCCACTTCATTAAACTTCCATCTTTAGACTTTTTCTTCGATAAATCTTCAGAATAGGCCTTGGACTTCCGTTCTTTTTGCACTCTTGATCTTTTGACTTCGTCTTTTCTCGTTTTCTTCGATAAAAGCCCGTGAAAGCCCGTGTTTTCTTCCTTTTTCATCTTTTGGTCCTAAAACACAATAGAAACTCAAACAACGCATAATTCCGACATTTACGACATAAAATACACGTTTTTGCTTGGTTATTATTATAATTAAGTGGTAAAAGGATGGGTGTTTTCACACATATCAGTAATTCATTATGAATTACATGTAATTTATCATGTAAGAATAATTATGCTTGAATTACATGTGTTTCTTAGCTAATCACATGTAATTAAAAATGATAAATAATTGAATACAGAAATAACTTACTCCGTGTTGCCCTGCATCGCGAACAGATAGTTACCAACTATAAATTCAGTCCTTGTAATTTTAGGCTAAACCTTTGTCTTCTTGTTCATGAAAGGAGATTGCAGGAACGAAGAAGGATTCACCAATCTCTTAGCAGCAGGACTAGGACTTTGATTAGTAACACGAACAGAACTTCTTTCGGATGTAGACGGGCCTTGATCTAAAACATCAGCATTCAAACGTTCTTCATCGAGTTGTTGACCCTAAATAAAGAAATTAGCAAAAAAAATAAATAAAAGAATAACAAAAAATGTGTTGAAAATTACATATAAATACTCAGCTTCAACACAGTCAATCACCTCGAAAACCGTCTCTACATTCTGATCTAACTAGAGTGAAAACGAGTCTGGAGTACTCAAAATATCCAAATCTTCATCGACAACTTCTTCTTGTGATACACCAGAACCAAGAAGTACTTGTTCTTCCAGAACCAGCTGATCAACTGCTTCTTCAAGAGGTTCATCAACAGCATTCGCAACAGGCTCTTCAACATTATCAATGTTAGCACAAACTTCATCATCATTCTTCTGCATGTTAATTTGACTATCAACTTCTGAACTCTTTGGTTCACCACTCATGTCGCTAGAACCATCATCATCATTCCCTGCTTTATCAGTCCTATTGTTATCATCTCCCTCATCTCTGCCATTCTCATCACCGTCATTGCCACTATCATCATCTTCGGAACAACTCTGTCATCATGAATCTGAATCGCCATACTTATTGTAAAGATTTATTGTAAAGATTTACAAAATTTACAAAATTTGAATCGCCATGATATTTTTGACTCGCTTACTTTAGATAATTTTCAAGTAAACCCTGTCATCATGAATCAGAGTCAACGTTTCTTCAATCTTTTGGAGCAAGTCCTGTAGATAATGAAATGAAGTTAGTCAAATGATATTAAAATAGATAAAATATATATGCTGAATTACATGTAATTTATCTAAAATTACATGTAATTTAATGAAAAATACATGTGATGTTCTCATTAAAAAACATAACTTATAAACTGTATTATATAGAAATCACATGTAATTTACAACCAATTATATGTGATTATAAATAAACAAGATGTAATTTTATATATGAATCACATGTAAAAATATTTGGTTGTATTTTTTATCACATGTGATTCATCTATGAATCACATGTAATTTATCTAAAATTACATGTACATGTGATGTTTTCATTAAAAAACATACCTAATAAACTATATTATAGTGAAATCATATGTAATTTACAACCAATTACATGTGATTATGAAGAAACAAAATGTAACTTTATAAAAACAGTAATATAATGAATCACATGTAAATGGTTGTAAATTACATGTGATTATGAAGTAATAAACTGTGATTTATAAAACATAAAAGGAAACACAAACCTCTTTAGAGATAGAATCAATCAAATCTTCACAAATAAAACCTTCGGTGTTTTGAAACTCTTCCTCAGTCCATTCAGCATGAAGTTCTAACAAACCCAACACTTCATGCTGAAGTTCAAGCTCCTGTCTTTTCTTCATTAAATGTGATGTCCAGTCTCGGATCGCAGGACGAGATCGAACAACAACAAAGTCGTCAAACTTTGTTGAGTCCAAGTACAAAAGCTGATACAGAAAAAAATTTACAATGTCTTAGATTTATAAAAGAGTTATGGATTTAAAATTAGATAAATATGAAAACTTACAATGAGGAAGAGATATGGACCATTGTACTGGACCGGTCGGGCTTTTGGGATTTCACTGTATTGAAGACAGTTATGGATGTAATCGCACCAATCAATTTTAGAAACGTCATAACCTATAGGTATACGTCTCACAACATCCAAAGTTGACCTTGAACATAAAGTCAACCCTCCTAGTATCAACCAACTTGTCAACAAAATGAGATACACGTAAATCTTTTATAGGCTTAGGAAACTATCTAAGCCAAGTCTTGACAAAATCATCATCGTCTGATCTGGCATCCCATGTAAACAAGGACATACTTCCAAAAGGAATACCCAATATATCACGAACCTTCGAACGTGTAACATCAATAGATTTCCCCGTATCCAAATAAAACTGATAAGTCTTTGGGTCAAATTTCGACACACAATACCTTCCAATCTTAGACGGTATTATATCTATTGCCACATTATGAAGTGAACTAAAACCTATCTCTGTCAAAAACTTTAACATATCGACTTTTGCTAATCTAATAGCAGAAAAAAGAGAATTAGCAACAGTCCTAACACGAAGAGTTGGAAATGATGACAAATACTCTTCATGTGCTGCTTCTTCAGGAGTTAATATTTTCTCCTTCTTTTTCTTCGGCTTGGAGACCTCATCACCAGTATCTTCTTTCTTGACCATTGTAAATGTCTCCATAAAAAGCCTACTCTGCTGCTCTAAATCAGTAACGGCCCCAATGGCACCAGAACCACTATCCTTCTTCCTCTTAACCTTCATCTTTTTCAAACTTTTATCGCTTTCAACATATGAAGAATCATATTCAACCATTTTTCTCTTGCCAGCCGGCTTGCCAACCGGCTTTACAGCCGACTTGCCAGCCGGCTTGCTAGACGACTTGCCAGAACCCTTGCCAGCCGGCTTACCAGAACCCTTACCAGCCGACTTACCAGTCACCTTACCAGCCGGCTTACCAAAACCCTTAACCAAATTAGAAGACCTTAAAACCGCCATTTCTGTTGCAACTTTTACAACCGACTTCTCCTTATCAGAAACAACCAGATCCTTATCCGTAACAACAGGCTCCTTATCAGACCCCCCCCCCCCCTCCGCCAGCAACTTATCCGTCACAACAGGCTCCTTATCAGACCCCCCTCCGCCTTCTCCTTATCAGCCACACTCGGCTCCTTACCAGACACACCCCCCTCCGCCAGCTCCTTATCAGACCCCCTATCCGCCTTCTCCTTATCAGCCTCAACAGACACCTTACCATACACCCCCTCCTTACCAGACACCCCCCCCCCCCCTCCGCCAGCTCCTTACCAGACAAACCCCCATCCACATTACCTTTCACAAAGTCAGGTTGAATGCCCTTCAAAACATCATCTACAACACTTTTCACAAAATAAGAAGGCTTATTAACATCGCTAGTAATCGGATTAAACTGAGACAGAGGAGTGGCATTTAAAACACTCGGAAAGATATCAGGTGTACCCTATCTAATACTAGAAGAACCTCTACCTCTATATGCACCAACCTCACTTCTACCTATACTAGCAAACTTACTACCTCTATCTAGATGTAAACGAGATACTTTCCTCTTTGGAGTAAGTCTACTAATAGCCAAGGATGCTATTGTACCAGCACCTAAACAAAAAATAAAAGAAAGACAAAGATCAGTAACATAAACACAAAAACAAAAGAAACATTAAAAAGGACAGTCAAAATTACATGTGATTAATAGCGAATTACATGTGATTTAAAATTTAACAATAAAAAATCCATGACTTAATCTAACCACAATAATAATCAACAAACACAGATTATCTATAACTTCAAAACCTAAAAAACACTCAAAAAAACCTAAAAAAACAAGAAACCCTAAATAACATCAAAAGCAATAAACCCTAAAACACCTAAAAAAGAACAGATATCTATATGATTAAGCAAAATTACATGTGATTTATAATGATTAACATGTGATTTACAAATAAGCCATACTATATAACATCTAAAACTTAAAATATCAATAACAATGATTACAAAAAACTTATTTAAAAACAAAAAAACAAATTAAAAACAAAAGAAAAAGTAGAAATATATACCTCTTGGGGCCGGATCTGAATCCGAAACCGGCAACGTTTTAGGGTTTGATAGACTAATTTCATCACGAATATCCATTCCTATATCATCAGTTTGATGAAATTAAAAGATGGATTTCGATTGTAGTATAATTTTGAGTTTAAATCGGATGAATTTGGAAGTGTGTGTTGATAGTGTGTGTTTTGGGAAAGAAACTAAATTTGGAAGTGTATGAAATGAGACCGGAATGAGAAAGAAACTGAATTTGGAAGTGTGTGGATTGTAGTATGAAAGTTACTAAAATGACCCTGGGGATTAACTCTTAACCGTTAGACGTTTATAGGAATGAACGGTGGAGATTTTGTCCCACCTACTTTTTTTGGAACCAATTCTACACCGAACTTTTTTCAATTATTAAAACCATGCATTTCATTAATAATAGATAATCAGTTTTGACCTATAGTATTTATTTAATAAATTTTACTATTAATAATCATGACTTATAGCCTATGACTAATAAGCACTAGCTTATATTTTTAGACTTATTAATCCAACTTATTTCTATTTTTGAAAACTTTCTCTTTTAGGAACTTTCTCTTTTTGAAAACGTTCTATTTTTGGAAACTTGTTATTTTTAGAAAGTTACTTATTATGACACTACAAGTATAGTAATAAAAGAATACATGAAATACATACTCAAAATACATGTAAAAAATGAATAAATACAAGATAACGTTTAAGCAGTAAAACATGACAAGAACATATAAAATAAGCTAAGGACATACAGAACCAGTAACACACTCAGTAATCAGACAACTCACGTGTCCCTTATTTATGTAGTATCCGCGAAGTCGGAATAGATCGTTCATCTTTCCTTCTAGCTTCACTACTGGACATAAGGTACGGATATCCCGTACTTCAGTATGGGCATTCTCTTCCTTTATTAGGATTCCCCGTTTGCAGCTGATATGTAGTAAAAACACGTGTATAGGAAAACAACGTATGTATGGTAAGTATTAAGAGAATTGATTTAGGAAAATCAAAACCCTTATGACCCTTGTGTGAGTTCGTTCTAGAGGAGGATTAATCTGTGTATTAAACTTGTTTAATTTGAGATTAATATTGATGAGACTAAAGGAAAAAGAAAATGACGGATTACGGATAAAATTACACTAAGACAAAAAACGCGGATTCACACAAATCTAGGTAAAAATGAAAATTACTCTAAAAATTCCCAAAAAATCACAAAACATTCTTAAAAATCCAATTAGGGTTTACAAATGATCAAAACTTTTTCAAACCTTTTATTTAATTAATATTTAATTTTTTAATGCTAATTAAAGCCCTAAAAATCAAATAAATTAATAAAAAGCCCAAATAAAGATTTTTCTACTTGTAAACCTCAAAAATGACTTAATAAAACTAAAAAGTATTTTTCCACAATTTTAAACCTATTAAATCTATTAAAAATAATTAAAAACTAAAAATAAATATTAAAAATTCAAAATTTATAAAAAATTCTAAAACCTTGCAAAATAGTATAGTTTAACCTAATTAAACCAGAAATGAACTTGAAATGACCTAAATACCCCTATTGGGTCCTCAAATGGGCCAAAATAAAAAACAGTCCAATAAGATGGGCTTTTGGCCCAATAAGAAAAAGTCAACTAATTTAGCCCAAAACTCTAGTCTGACTTAAAATTTGATTTTAAACAAAAAAACTCTAAAGGCCCAAAAGCTGAAAGTGAGCTTATCATAGCTTAATAGCCACCCAGCTTATTCTTAACGGGCCAATAAGCCCATTAAGCTATAAGCTGATGCCATAAGCAGAAAATTGACAAATATCCTTCTTTTGGGATTATATAGATGTTTGTAAAAAGAAATTTTGAAAAAGCACACTCAATAAGCCAGAAATAAGCCAAGAAACTTTTCACAAAAGGACAAAATAGTCGTTTTTCAGATTGAGACCACTCCAGGACTTGATTTTTCTTGCAAAAGGTTCTAAATGACTTAAATAAGACAATTCAAACATAAATTATCCAAATAAGCTGAAACAGTTGATAAGCACTTTTGAAAAAGGTAACTAAGTTCGTTTTCTTGTAAAACCCTAAAACCAAAAGCTGTAAACTTCAAAATAAGCTAATGAGATGAGAAAAGTAAGACCTGTTACAAAATAAAAGTTGTTGCTTGATGGAATAGGCTAGAATAGCTTATTAATAAGCTGACCAAGATTTATAACTAAAAGTGGGTACTTTCAGTGGGAAAGGAGTTCCCACTGATGAAATGAAGATTGTTGTTTTTAGCTTGATTCAGTTGGTGATTTTGGGCAATCAAGGCACCCCTACAACCATTAAGTTGTAGGGAGTCACAAAAAAGCAAGAAAAGTACAAATCACAAAGCCAATTGATACAGTTAATTCAAAGAATGCTCAGACATGTGAAAAAGCAAGGTCTGATGATTTCAGCAAGTGTTTAAGCAAGATTAAGCCAACAAATCTCTACCAGATGCATACAACAGCTAGCATAATCATTCTCCTAACCTAAGAATGGCATTCTAAAAGGTTTCATTCATGAATTCACAAAATTGAGCTAGTTATGGGCCTATGTGTTTACCTGATATACTTGGTAAGCACAACAAACCAGTGACTGATGCACTTGACCAAATAATGAAGTTCAAATCCGCAAATCAAGTTATCAGGTTGCTCAAATTCACAATTTGCGCTTCACAACCCTAGGTCTAAGCCCTAGTTATGTAGAATCTTGATAACCTATGAATCTATGAAGTGGGTTGATGTTTTCTAGAGAGAGAAACTAGAGAGAGAAAGTGAGAGAAACTATGTGTCTTTTTATTCAAGTGAAAACAAGAAATGAACAACAACCAACCCCTTTCCATGGTGGAAAGGGGTATTTATATCCAATGCCTTATTTGGACTTGGGCCGGCCCATGACAAGCCCATGGGCCGGTTTCTTACTTAACTTAATAAGTAACACTAACTACGAGATATTACAACATTAATAATATTGTGGAGTGACCGATACTTCTAATATACGTAAAAACGTATTTCTAACAATCTCCCCCTAAGGGAGGTCACTCCACGTTTACAAAGTTCTAAACCTAGCATACTATACTAAGTCTTCGTTCTTCAGCTCGTAGTCTTTTTCTTCTTTCTTTTTGTTGTGAATATTTTGATTTGATCTTTAAGGCTTTGACTTGAGAGCATTGTTCTTTTGGCCAATCACGTGCGATTTTTGCCTTCTTGTGAAACTTGCCTCCTCGTGACTCCATGTTCCACACACTTATGTCTTTTTGTTGAATTCTCGAAAGCTTCAGAGTTTGGTACAGCGGAAGACTTCACTTTGCACTTTCTTGATGCAGAAAAACATAAGCATGTGGGAACGACTTCTACAGGTACACCGCAACACCACCGTCTTCAACTGGTACACAGCAACGCCGCCGTCTTCAACAGGTACACAACAACGCCACCGTCTTTAACAGGTACACAGCAACGACACAAATAAAATGGCTTTGACATTTTATTCTAATTCGGTAGCATTTTACCTCCGGTCGGTGAAGACCGTTGGACGATATTAGATATCGTACCCGTGACGGATAGTTTCAATTAAGTAACTTCCTGACGGGATTTCGCGGGTAAACCCGTTCTCTTTATTCGACCGTCCAAAGCTGACTGCGAACATAAAGAGTGAATCACTTGGATAAATTATCCTTGTGATTTGAAGCCGTCAATTCATGAAACCTGGAACAAGTGAATTTCAATTAAGATTTTCACCATCGTTGCTTTCCAGTTATCACGAGCTCAATTCATAAAGAATCTTGCACATCACCTACCAAGTGCTGTTTGATGTTAACACTAGAAGGATTTCCACACGTCACTGTGATCAATAAAGAGTCACTCTGAGTGTTCTGGCAAGATCATATGATAATGCGTAGAGGCCTGGAACGAGTTTAAGTTCAATTAAGACTTAAACCACTGTTTCTTTCCAGTTTTTCACAAGATTGGTTCTAAAAGAACCGCACGTGTAACCTACCATGAGCTTGTTTGATGTTGGCTTAAGCAGGATTTCCATCTTCATTGTAATACTTGCGTATTCCTCGGATGTTCTGGCAATATTACAAGAATACTGCGTAGGACTCATAAAAATCTCTTACTTTTCACAGTGTGTGAGAAAGCAAGGAATAAATGGAAAGTGTCCTAATGAGACTTTTGATGATCTCGTGGCTCTAGATTCGATAGTGCGTTTTGATTTAGTGAGCGATGGCTGGAGAGGAGTGCCACCTTTTCAATATCAGTCTATTCGGAGTGAATAAACCAATAGATAACGTGTTGATCTCCGTGTGATTAAAACAAATACCTTTTGAGAGATATTTGAGTTAGCTGGGAAGGGTTGTGCATTGCATCACTGGGTCCATGACGTCTTTCTTCAATATCGAGAATCATTAACAAAAATGATCTCAATAGCATATGTATTGACCCGGTTTCTGCCTAAAGTTGTAAGGAGGGCTTCTTTCTTTACACCCTTTATCTTTACAATTCTTTTTCATTCTTCAACCCCTTCAATGCTTACCAATACGTCATCACTAGCACCTTGTTGTGATTGTTCTAGTGCTAGCTTAAGTACTTGGTCGGCATTCAGCTACGTTCATAATCTTTCTCCAACTTTCCTAGGACTTCTAATTCTATCTAGGGAATTGTCCTTGGGAAGATTCCATCGGCTCTGATGAATCATTGGACTAAACCTATTCCTACCACCCTTTTGTCACCACATTCGTCGTGAATTAAGCGTGTTTTAGGAAAGTATAGCCACCATGAAAAATCATTGAAAATCACCTAAGGTACTTGTGATATTGAAATCAAAAGTTTTGTACCTTGAGTGTTTTGTTCATCAAAAACGCTCCCCCTTAACACGTGCTTTACACATATTAAGTTGGATAATCGTTAAGTCTTTTCATCTTTTAGCCAAGTATCATTTAAATCTCCTTAATCCCATTTTTCTCCCCTTATCCAAAATGTTAACCATTAATATTTGGGATATTGAATGGATTAACCGGTCTTTGGGTAAAAATGAAATTGATGTTTGGCCATAGAACATGGTAATGCTCCCCCTTAAATTAATAAGGGATAGTTGTAGTGCTTTAGTATGATATATTTTGAAAGATTTAGAATCTCGTGAGAAATTCTTGAAAAATTATCATACCTTAACACTACATCAAGCCATTAAAGCACAATATTCACAAACTTACATATTCACAATTAAAACCAATATAAAGTGTACCTGAAATGTACGACCCATTAGATGGATCATTGCAGTAACTTGTGGTGCACTAAATATGGTCTTCCACCAACGAATCTTTCTAAGCTCCTCATTGACCATTGCAATGTCCTCATGCAATGCATTAGTTACAAAGCAAGATTACACTTTCCATCCTAATCAATCCACGTTGGCCTTTATTAAAGAGATAGAAAATTAAAAACATTCAAAGTAAAGAAATCAAAAGCATACCTTGGGTTTTGAAACTGTTATGAATAATCATCATCCTCAAGTTTTCACTTTCTCCAAACCAAGCTTAAAAACAAGATCATTGTTATTATAAGTTAGTAAACTAACACGAACTCATGTGGGCCAATTATTCACTTAGACTCCCTTATTCCTATGGGTATCTCTTATATTTTATAATTTGTCTTGAATGATCACAAAGATGCATTGTTTGACTTATTTCGATAGTTATTTAGTCTGAAAATAAAGTGCACGATTTAATCAATAGTTAGCTAAAGGACCAAATCTTTTAAAACTGCTTCTCGGGATATCAAAAAGTTCATATCTTGGCATAACTTGGTTCGCGATTTGAGACCTTTCTCGGGCCGATATTTGGCAGCGACTTCATACTTCAAATCTTGAGAGACGTTCATGAAATAATGGTCTTCTCTTCATAATTGGAATTTCTTCACTTGAAATTTTTGAGAGATTCTTCATATATGGACCACGACTTCTTCATTTTTCTCCAATCTTTATTTTGGATTTTGATATACAACGATCCGCCTCCTTTATTGACTTGGATCTATTTATCCTCATACCTTGTTAGGGTCTTTTCGGATACACTTCTCCATGACTTTTGGGGAGTTTTGCTTTACGTCGTGTGTCTCGATCCTTCATATTGATTTTCGATAAATGATTCTTCACATCACTTTGGATCTTTAGCAACAAAACATAGCCCTCATGCCTTGTTAGGGCCTTTTCGGACTCGCCAATCTTCGCGCCCCGCTTCATAAGTTATGCCTTGGCTATGAACTCTCGTCATTACCGAGCAACTTTTAAACGATCTGGGGCTAGAAGCTAAGTAACTTTTCAAATCGTACAACCTTATTTATTAGCAAATAAATTATTAGCAAGCGATGGGAGAATAGGCTTATAATTAACTCACATAAATTCACGAAAGAATACCGAACTTATAATTGGCTCTATCATCTCTCGTTCTCCACAGTTTAAAATCTCAAGTAATGAGACTCGTGGATACTTAGCCTATTAAATCAAAGTTTTGGGTTTTCGAGTCGCCTATAGGATCTTGCAAATTCTTAGACTCTCTCAAGTTTAGAAATCGCATCTTAAAGTTCCCTTGATAAACGACTCTCTAGGATCAATTATAGGAACTTGCGAAAAGTTCTTGTTCTTAACCCGTGAGAGTTAAGACTTTCGCGTTTTATAGCTCCCTATATAAAAGCCTAGCAAAACTTGACTTAAACACGTTAAGGATACTAGCTAGAGTAAACTCGGATTGAGTCAAAAGATTCACAACGTTGAAAATTAAAACCACTTATTAAACATTTATTCTAGCAGAGAAAGAAAATAACTATACAAAGATAACAACTAATAGGCCAAAATAGATCAAAAATTTTGAAAAATGTTGAAAAATTGATTTTCCGGTTAAAATGAGGACAAATACAAGGAAAAGACCACTTAACTTCGATAGAAGTCCCCCCTACACTTAAGATAAACATTGTCCTCAATGTTTAAGCATGTGGGAGTAAGCTCCCCTACACTTAGGACATTGTGCACGTTGTTTAAATCTCGCTAAGGAAAAGACAACTAAAGAGATTCCTATTTTAATATTTGAGAAAATATATAAAATAGTGAATCGAAAAGAGTTTAGGATAGAACCGGGAAGAAGTAGAACACGGAATCACTGGTCGTCAAGAATCATCAAGAGTGGATCATTGAAGCTCGAATCCCTGATTAAGAAGTGAGGAGAGGGAATAGCAATCCAAAGGGTCCCCCCTACACTTATGCTAAAGAAAGCGAAAGGATAGATGCATGGGTTGCCTCCCAAGAAGCGCTTGGTTTTTGTTAACCGAGTCGTGAGCCTGACTCGACCTTGATCATCAACGGAAGTAGCATGAAACAAATCTACCAGGATCAAAGACATAGTTTTCATCCATCAATAAGCACGAACTTAAGGCGAACAAGGCAAGCCAAAAGAGAAGTGGCATGGTTCCCTTAAGCAGTGATGGAGCACAATAGAAGCAAGTATGGTGCGGTGCAAGCATGTCTTCAATGGGTCCAAAGATTTTTCCTTTTATTTCATCAGGTGGATACTGAGATGGCTTAAAGACTTCAATACCGGGGTCGAACACCTTTTCCTTCAGGGGAAAATAGCACTCAGGCTCAGCCGAGTGTGAGGAAGATCCGCAAAGAAGCACAACCTCGTCCTCAGAAGTGGGACAAAGAGGTGTCAAATCATACGTGCAACGGATTTCGGTGTCGACCGGTTTCTTCTCCTTTGACAAAATGCTCTTCAAATCCAAAGTAGGATCAAGACGATAATCTTCAAAGTCAAAAGGAGGAGCATCACTCTCATGAGGGAAGTATGTGTTGAGAAATTCAGAGAAATCTTCCTCAAATGAATAATCGTCCAAAGTAGGATCGAGTGATGATGGAGGATCTTCATCATGTGAAGAATCGCTCGATAGAGTATCAGCCTCATCAAAATCATCGAAAGTAGGCAGCTCGGGATACTCAGAAGTACAATCAAAATCATCCGAATCTGAGCTAGAATCATCATCATCATAAGCATCGAAGACCGATGGAGAATCAAAAATGGGAGAAGCGTCCAAATGAGGGGAAGAATCTTCCACATTATCTTCAAAGAGTGGATTATCAGTAGAAGACTCGAATAGAGGATTGTCATAGACGGTAAAGTCATCGAGCACATTTATCATATTCACTGATTCTCGGCCTCCAAAAGATTTTCCTGTAAGCTTCCCCATTTTAAAAACTTTAGAATCATCCCCGACTCGTAAGATTAACTCACCTTCGGCCACATCTACTAAAGCACGTCCGGTTCTCAAAAATGGCCGACCAAGTATTAAAGGAATACGAGGGTCCATTTCATAATTAACTACGACAAAATCGACCGGGAAAGTAAATGTGCCAACTTTGATAAACACGTCTTCGGCTATACCAACGGGGTAAGCGAGAGTGCGATTTGCAAGTTCGAGAGTCATCTTTGTTGGAATGAGATCGGGTAATGATAGTGTTTTCCAAACACTGAGTGGCATAAGATTAATACTAGCCCCGAGATCAGCAAGGGCAGTAAATTCTTCAGTTTTGTTGAACACGCAAGGCAACACAAAACGACCGGGATCTCCAAGCTTTTCCGGAAGTTCTCTAAGAATGACTGCAGAGCAGTTTTCATTTAAGCGTGTGTTGACGAGTTCAATCAGCTTCTCCTTCTTGTTAAGCAATTCCTTAAATGCTTTAACAAATTTGGGCATGTGGACAAGTGCTTCAAGAAAGCTAATGTTGAAGTTCATTTGAGAAAGCATCTTAATATAGCTAGTCACTTGAGCATCATTCTTAGTTAGCTCGTTGGTCTTGCCTATGCGAGAAGGGTATGGGATTCTAGGTTGATAAGGGTTAGGTGAAGGTGTAGTTGGTGAAGGTTGTGATGTTGAAGGGTCTTTCCGAGATACATCGTCATGACGAGGCGGAGACGGTAATGGTGTACTACTACTAGGTGTAGGAGGAGTCGGGATACATGGTGGTGGAGGAGGTGTGGATGATGGTGGTGGAATAGGTGGATCGACAATGGTAAGTCCACTACGCGTAGTTATAGCACTCACATTAGCTCGCGGATTAGTGACGGTGTTTGAAGGTAGAGAACCCGAAGAAGAAGAAGGTTGAGCTTCGGGCAAGAAACTAGCCAAAAGATTCTTTAATTTAGTTGTTTGAGTGATGAAGGAAGATTGAAGATTTTCACGAACCTCGGTTCTGATGTCATTACTTTGCTTCAAGATATCTCCTTTCAAATTGATTATTTGGCTCTGTAGATTCTTGATTTGCTCACCTTGAGTTCTCATGATTGTGTCAACATCGGGATTAATGGGTGGGTGTTGTTGGGTGGGTGGTTGATAAGGGTTAGAAGCACGAGGTGGGATTTGGTTGCTTCTATTGTAGTTGTTGGCGGGATTTTGGTTTGGAGGAGAAAAACCGGGTGAAAGGTAATTGTTTGAACGGTAACTCAGCAGATTTCTATCCCCTTGTTGTCTAGCTTGGTAATTTTCCGGTGAATAGTTACCGTAAGCTGCATACACATTTTCCGGATTTCCTTGTGTCGAAGGACAATCGGTGTATGAGTGAGGACCGCCACATGTTTCACAAGGATTAGCAACTGCTTTAACTTGATGTTGTTGTTGGCTTGAAGCGAGAAGCGTAATACTTTTGCTCATTTCGGCCATCATGCGGGTGAGTTCGGTCATCTCAGGGTTTGCTGAGGTTGAGGAAACATTGACTCTCGGGTTGTTTCTAGAAGAAGCAGAGGAATCCCAGTTCTTGTGGTGAGTAGTCATGTTCTCAATTAACTCTCTACACTCCTCGGGTCGCCTTTTCATGAATGTGCCACCGGCGGCTGCATTGATCGTATCACGATCTCGAAAAGTCAATCTGTTGTAGAAAGTATCGATCACGATCTCGAAAAGACATTATATCTCTCCCAAGCGTCGAAAAGAGATTCATCGGGATCTTGCATGAAACCGCTGATCTGATTGCGAAGGCTTGTGACCATGGATGGTGGAAAGTAGCGCGAAAGAAAGCGTTGAGTCATATCATCCCAAGTGTGAATAGAATTCTTCGGGAGACGATCAAACCATTTCTCGGCATGATGCGATAAAGTATGTGGGAAGAGTTGTAGGCGGAGTACATCCATTGTGGCTCCAGGCAACTTCATGCTTTGGGTGATTGTAATGAATTTGTCGAGGTGTTTGTTGGCATCATCATCAGGCAATCCTCTAAATGGGTTTGTTTGTACTTGCTGAATCATGTGGTGCTTCAACGAAAACTCAGGAGCGTTGATTTGCATCGGCGCAATCGGTCCTCCTCGTCCAAACATTGTTGGTTGACAAAGTTCCTCCATGGTCCGAAGATCGGGCTGTGGAAGAGCATTGTTGTTATTGTTGAGGTGCGGTGGTTGATTATTGTTGTTAACACCTGCCATATCTAAATCTTCTTGAGGCTCGGGCTCTTGATAATTAGAAGATCTAGTACGCATACACCTGAAAATGCAAAAGAAAAAGAAACCAAACGCAAAGACAATATATATACACAATAAAAAGAAAATCTTTTTGGATTTTTGAAATTTTTAATTTTTATGGTTTTTATGAATTTTTTTATGCAAGAAAAATAACGTTCACGAGTGAACGGATCCCAAAAAGCAACGTGTCTAGCACAGAAAACTGTTGATCTTAACGAAAAGAGCCGGCAGCGGCGCCATTTGATACACAGCTTTTGCCGTATAAAAATTAAAGATTAAAGATTAAGTTCGTGTTCTTGGTATCTTAACGAATTGATCTTAGTTCTCTATGTGTGACTTAGATGATCTTTGGTGAAAAAGAATAATTTTGGTTGTTTTTAAATTTAAATGCAAAGACTTAAAAGTAAAAGTGCTCTTAACGTAAATCTAAGTCTAATTAAAGTAAAGTGAAAGTATTTAAAAACGTGACTAAAATTAAAGGGCACTAAAGTAGAATGACGTAAACTTAAATCTATCTAAGGCAAACTTAAAGTGCGACTAAAACTAAGGCAAGTCTAAAATAAAACTAAGGCAAATAATCTAAAAGTTCAGTAAAATAAACGACAAAAAAAATAAAGCTTGAAAATAAAAATCAAAGACGAAAACTAATAAGAACCTGTATACAGCTCATTCGGAATAAACCTTCGTTTGGAACAATCACTCGTCCTAAATGTCACCTTTGGTTGAAATGATTCTTTTTCACTTGGAATATTACCAAAATCCTTGATCCGGAACAAATTGATCTGAATATGTCACTTATCCAAAACAATGCTTCGTTCGGAACTTGCTGATTCGGAACTCTGTTGGTCACTCTTGATTCGGAAGTTTCCGAATGAACCTCCTTGATTCGGAAGTTTAAAACTTCCGAATGAACAAACACTGACCCGGAACAAATCCCTTGATTCGGAAGTTTATTCGGAACTTGTAAGTTCCGAATAAACAGCCTTGGTTCGGAACTTTGGGAACTTCCGAATGAATGATCGTTGATCCAGAACTTTTGAAGTTCCGAATGAACAGTGCTTGATCCGGAACTTTTGAGTTCCGAATGAAGCTTACTGGTTCGGAACTTTTAAAGTTCCGAATGAATATCAATTGGTTCGGAAGTTTTCCTTCGTCCGGAACTTTGAATGTTCCGGATGAACAAGCTTGGCGCGGAACTTTTGTTGATCTTAAAACTTCCGGATGAACACTTGATTCGGAACTTTGGAAGTTCCGAATGAACGAACTCCCTTGTCTTGATTCGGAAGTTTTCACCCTGAAAGATCAGAAACACAAAACAAACTTCCCGAAGAACAAGGGAAACAGTAGCAGCAAGAAAATAACACTTTAACCAAAATCAAACACACGGATAGATCAAAACAGTAACGAATCAATGAAATAACATCAACAAGCAATTAAAAACATGAAATCAACCAACTTTAACCACAATAATCAAAAACCACTTTGGATCAAAATAAAAGCATGAACATAAACATAAACACAACAAATCAAAGATTGAGAAAGGTAGATAAGAGATTGACAAGATAAAATAAAGACTTGACAAGAATTAAAATGAAAACTTACTTGGAATTAAATGGTAATTAAGGTGCATAACATGAATTTAAATGACATGAAAAGTAAATGACAAGTATTTAAATGGTGGAAGACTAATTGTCACCTTAGCCAACAAGAAAGAAAAGTAATCAAGCCTAATCTATTTATAGGGGAGGATTAAGGAAGCTTCCTCCCCTCTTTCCTTTTCTCTTAATTGCATAATTAAGTCCCTCCTTCTTTTATTAGTCTTCATTAGTTGCGTCATTAGTCCTTTTCTTCTAATCTTCTTTAAACTTGGACTTAAGGGACTTTTGGCTTCGGGATTTCTTCGAACTCGTCTTTAATTTCTTCAATAAAATAGACTTGAATTCTTCGGCTTTTGATAAACTTCCGTCTTTTGACTTTTTCTTCGATAAATCTTCAGAATTGGTCGTGGACTTCCGTTCTTTTTGCACTCTTGACTTCTTGACTTCGTCTTTCATCCTTTTCTTCAATAAAAGTCAGTAAATGCCCGTGAATGTCCGTGTTTTCTCCACTTTTCACCTTTTCATCCTAAATCACAACAAAAACACAAACCACGCATAATTCCGACATAAAAGACATAAAATACACGTTTTGGTCCGGTTATTATTGTAGTTAAGTGGTAGAAAAGATGGGTGTTTACACACCTATCACTCATCAATCTACGTTCACGGAGCTTTTGATCAATCTTCTTGATCACATACTTCGCCATTTGCCGATAACCCTGATGCCAATCCTCAGTCATCTCTGGTAAAGTCCCACCCGAATTAAGATGCTCCAACTTTCCTCTGACGTATAGGAGAGTCCCATCACTGTACTTATAAAGCTCACCCACCCTCATAAACTTCATTAACCCTCGACTGTTCAAGTAGAAAATGCCGCAATTCGGGACATAAATGTCGGTATAGGGACATCTATCTACATGTTGAGGTAACACTTGATTCACTGGACGGGTTAGGTTAAGCTTCCTTTGGTAGCTTTCGACTCCCAACTAAAGATCTTCAACTCGTTTCTTGATAACAACGCTTCGTGTGAACATACGAAGTGCTGTATTCAAGGCAATGATGTCTTCACGAGGAATATGTGTGAGTTGATCTCGGGTCATCATAAGCAACATATCTTCGATATCCTCAAGGCGAATGATAGAAAAATCTCCCTGCTAGATTTTGTATTCTCTGTCATCCTCCCTTTTCAGACGAATCTCCGTCACATGATAATAGCCATTCTTGGCTTCAGTTTTCAGCCCTAAAACACTGGAGATGCGGATACCTGATCTAACGTTGCTTCCTAAATTGGCTAAGCAGCAACCCATGTACGCCCTTCGAACTCGTTCGTCCTAGTGTGATGCACCTATGACAGCATACATATCATAATTACGATTTACCATTGGGACCCAGAGTCGGTTTACCTTTTCCTCGATAAAGGGTATTGTCCCCCAATTGGCAGCTTTCAGCAAGGTCAGGGAGGTTGCGTACTTTGATGAACCCTTGAGGAGATAAAGAAGATCATTGTTGACGAAGAAGTCAAGAGCAATCTGATTATCTTGAGAAGGATCAAGTGGACGTGGAGCTCTTTCTGATTCATGGAGGCCTGGTCGTTCAACGATGTTAAGAGCTTTCAGGACCTCGTCAGCATAATACTCGAACTCCATTCGGGTTAACCTGGTTTTGGCGCGAATTCTCTTATCCTTTAGCGCTCTCTTCACCAAAGACGGAGTAACCGAAGTCTTATACTCATGAGCCAGAAATGCACACAAGTCAATCGGGCTGCGGATACGGAGATATAAAACATCTCTGTCAGCGTCATTGATTGGATCATATTGAGCCGCTGCCGTGATCCAAGCTTGTGGCGGTGCAGTCTCGTCAATCTCCAACGTGTCTGCCAAGTCCCGTGTGCTTGATTCAGGAATAGTAGATTGTGGTTCTTGTTGTAGAGGAGTAGAAACGTGAACATCTGCTGGTTCTGATTCAGGCATCTCGACGGTGTCATGAACGGGCGAGTGTTGTGCAGCTTCAGGTTCAGTTACTGACTCTGCAATCACAGGAGCAACAACAACAGAACTAATAGGGTTAGTGGTAACAGGTATAGACACAGCAATAGATGTACCAGTAATCGATTACGCCGTAGTAGCATTCACATCGTGGCGCCACTTGGATCGTCTTGATTCCGTTGAAGTGGATTTTTCCTTTGCCGCTGCATCTTTCTTAGACTTGGTTCCAGACTTAGAAGGTTTCTTTGTGCTGGCAACCTTATCCCCTGTTTCAGGCTGTTTCCCCTCATCATCCTCATCGCTATCCTCGTTACTTCCCTTAGCACTCTCCTCATTACCATCACCACCATCATCACCCTCATCATCATCATCATCCTCATGATCATCACCATCATCGTCATCGTCATCATCCTTTTCTTCTTCTTCTTCTTCTTCACCTTCTTCTTCCCCGTCACTCTCTTCTTGTTCACTTTCTTCCCTTTCTTCCTCAGGCAGAATGTGGTATGGTACCACACTTCCAAACGTTTTGAACAACATGTCATCCTCCATGATAGCTTCATTCAGGGATTTGTAGAGAGCCCGTTGAATCCTAGATTTATCAAAAGATCCAAGTTCCCTCATACGAGCTTTGAGAATCTTCTTTAATTCAAAATCCGTCAAGTCATAGGCAATTTTGTAGGCGGATTGAGAAGGATTGGATGACTTGATCATCAAGTTATCAGCTGCGAGTGTCTTCAACTCATCACGCAGTTTAGGCATAATGGATTCAACGGATTCTTTCACTCTCTCTTCAACAGAAGCTTCAAGTGCTTCTTTTTGCTCCTTGTATTTATCCCTCATCGCTTGAAGTCTCGTGATACGTGCAGCATGCTTATCAGCCTCAGCCTGCTTAACCTGAGCTAGTTCTTCTGCATGAGCTTTTCGTGTCAACTCCATCTCTGCAGCGAACTTAGCAAGCATCTCTTCTTGGGCTTTCTTAGATGCTTCTTCACTTTGAACTCGTCTATGTAGCTCTTCGCGAAGTTCATTCATCTCTCTTTTTTGAAGATCCGTATGTTTATCCAACATTTCGGCCATTACAAATGCAGCCATTGAAGATGATGCAGAGCTACTCTGGGTAGGTTGAAGAGGCTCGGTTGTTACTATAGTACTAAGGATGGGAGTTATTGGTGGTGGCAGGAATGGTGTTGAGACCGGTCGGGTTGGTAAGGGTTGTATTGGTGGAGGTTGAGTTACTAAAGGTTGAGTAGGTACCATGATTGTAGGAGCACCGGACTCCTTTTCAACACTTGCTGAAACAGGGATGGATGTCTCCTTCGAAGTAGAATACCGTTCAGGTGACCCAAACTCATCAACATCCTCTGGCTCCTCGTACTCTTCTTCAATATTCACCTGTGCACCTGAACCACTACCGCCCGTATCTTTCCTACTCCTTTCAATAGCTATCTTCATTGCTTTTCTCTCAGCCTTGTTAAGAGTAGGATCATCAACATCTTCTTCGTCGTGAAGAACTAACTCATCAATCGTACCATTTCCCTTCTTAGCCTCAGTCTTCTTCTTCTTGGTTTCGTGTTCAGGTAAAGCAGCTGGTTGCTTGCGTTTACCTTTACTCTTGACCATAGTAGACGAGTCTTCTCCAGTCTGAAGGCTTGCTTTTAGCTTCTTGATTTCTAGCAGCAGTAGCTTGTAATCAGCAGAACCTTTAATTTTATCCGTCAGAAGATAATCGGGAATAGGACCAGGAATAACACCACCAGATGGTCCTTCATGCCTTAGATCTACAGTATGATCGGCCTCTTCAGTGTGATGACGACTTGCTGCACGCCTATCAATAGTAACATCATTCTTCATACAATAATTAATGATAAGCTTGATAAACCGAGGGTAAGGAAAGAAATTATTCTTCAGCTTCTTGTTTTGGAAG
Source organism: Glebionis coronaria (assembly GCA_025667525.1). Lineage (NCBI taxonomy): Eukaryota > Viridiplantae > Streptophyta > Magnoliopsida > Asterales > Asteraceae > Glebionis > Glebionis coronaria. The sequence goes on from JANFOE010000851.1 coordinate 514,427, forward strand.
AGTTGAAAGGTGAATTCTTCCCACAACAATAATGCATAATCTGCATTTGCGCCTGTGTACATCCCATGGAAGATGTTCATAATTGGACTGCGCAAAGCATCATGCCCACTTGTTTTCGGTGTAAGACATCTACTGAGAATACCCAACATTGCTCTCCAAGGCTGACCTACTTTAGCGGTGGTAAACTCTGACATAACTCGTATGTCAGGACATCCAAGAGCGTCGAACATCTCCATGAGTTCGTCTTTAGTAGGATCCCTCGAAAATGCCATACCTTTGGGTGTATCCCGAATGCCAAATATATTACGGAAGTCTGAAACAGTAAGTGTCTGCTGCTTGCTGTCGAGAGTGAAGGTGATCTTGTTTGAAGTGCTTTCCTTGGTAGCCCAGAACTCATACATGTAATCATAAGGCACCGAGGCAGTACTCCTTAAAGCATTCTTGAAATGAGAGTGATCAAGGATTGCTATGGCTACTTTAAATCCATGGTGAGTGGATTTTGAGACTTGCTTTAGCCGGTAATTGTTTGGTATGAACTTGAGGGCTCTTGCTTCGGCAATTTCGGCTGCTCTAGCATCTTGGATTGCTTGTACTGTTGGATTAGTCATCGTATCTGCTTAAGATAAGACATGAAAGGTTTATGCACAAAAATATATAGATATGTATCATTATTACTTCTAAGCATAACACATTTCATAACACAATTCAACAAGTACTTATAGCATGCAAACAACTATCAATCAAATAACCCTTCATCCGGAACTTCTTCATTCGGAACTCTTCATCCGGAACTCTTCATTCGGAACTCTTCATTCAGAACTCTTCATTCGGAACTCTTCATTCGGAACTCCTTCATTCGGAACTTCTTCATTCGGAACTTCTTCATTCGGAACTTCTTCATTCGGAAGTTCATTCGGAACTTCTTTCATTCGGAAGTCCTTCATTCGGAACTTCTTCATTCGGAAGTTCATTCGGAACTTCCTTCATTCGGAAGTTCACCCGGAACTTCCTTCATTCGAAAGTTCGTTCGGAACTTCCTTCATTCGGAAGTTCATCCGGAACTTCCTTCATTCGGAAGTTCACCCGGAACTTCCTTCATTCGGAAGTTCGTTCGGAACTTCCTTCATTCGGAAGTTCATCCAGAACTTCCTTCATTCAGAAGTTCATCCGGAACTTCCTTCATTCGGAAGTTCGTTCGGAACTTCCTTCATTCGGAAGTTCGTCCGGAACTTCCTTCATTCGGAAGTTCATCCGGAACTTCCTTCATTCGGAAGTTCGTTCGGAACTTCCTTCATTCGGAAGTTTGTTCAGAACATTCCTTCATTCGGAAGTTTGTTCACCATGTTCATTCGGAAGTTCACAACGCACCTATGTAAGATTATTCTAAGCGCGATTTGGGAGTTTTAATGCAATCTAAGGCAACTTAACATCTTTCTAATGATATTCCGCATAAAACCCACCTAAAAACCCTAATCAATTAATCCTAAATAGGCAAACAAACCCTAAATCTGATAAGCTTGATTACCCGAATCAATTAACAAGATTTAATGATGAATTAGATGATTTATAAGTTAAAGATTGATGTTATTACCTTTTAAATCGAATGAAACGGATTGGATTGTATTGACAGATTAAAACTCGTGTGTGAGAAAGCTTAAGTGTGTGTTTAATGGCGGCAAACAGTGAAGAAGATAACTAAGGGACGGGGGGGTTGGATTTGACTAAGTCAATAATTTTACAACTTCCACAATTTTCACCTTAAGTCCCTATATTTTCCTATTCTTTTCCTTTTTGGTTTATAACTTATCTTTTCATTTTTCCTAACCATTGTTAAATTTTGCCAACTTAACCTTCACACAACTTAAGCATCGCAACCTATTAGCAAATCTCCAAGACCTATCACATTGAACGAGCACAAATCGTATTCTAAAGCAAGACCACACAAAAACCATTCAGCCAATTAATTTTCCACAAACACTTTTGAAAAATCGTTTTGATGACGAAGATGATTTAATATTTTCTCCCCCTTAAACGATGACCCGTTTTCTATTTAAAGAGCTGTAGTCATTGTTTAAAGAGTCAAATATTGATGAAAGCATTTCAAATTAGTATCTTGAAAAAGATTGATTCGTGAGTTGATGTTTTCTAGAGAGAGAAACTAGAGAGAGAAAGTGAGAGAAACTATGTGTCTTTTTATTCAAGTGAAAACAAGAAATGAACAACAACCAACCCCTTTCCATGGTGGAAAGGGGTATTTATATCCAAGGCCTTATTTGGACTTGGGCCGGCCCATGACAAGCCCATGGGCCGGTTTCTTACTTAACTTAATAAGTAACACTAACTACGAGCTATTACAACATTAATAATATTGTGGAGTGACCGATACTTCTAATATACGTAAAAACGTATTTCTAACATGTTACTAGATGACCAAGTTTCAGTTCACAAAAACCTAAAACAAACTAGTTTTAGACAATGTTTCAGTTTAACCAATTTAAGTCACAAGTTATGCAATTTTTGGACTCAACTTTCACCAAACCTAGAAGCAAACACAAGTGTGACCCATATACCTACTCAGTTGCTTCCAAAACTTACAAAGACTACAAATCCAAACACCCTTTTAACTGACTTGAGAAAAATTGAAAAAGACTTTTGTTTGAAAACCCAATAACAGATGATTTAAACACTTGACTATGGTCTATCTAATGAAATAAGCATATTACAAGCATAAACTTCCTAACAAAGAGCACTCAACCAAGAATCATGTAACACGCATTTTATAGGGAAATAAAAAAAGTGAAATAGGAAGGTGATACCTCCTCCCAATGTCCTCCTATGGGAGATCAGCTAAGCTCCCCTAAGCTTGACCAACAACTAGGTTAAGCTAGGGGAGTCTTGGGTGAAAAGATGTGGCAACCAAGACTACAACAGTCAAGGTTGGACCACTTGGATTGAGATGGTTGTTTTGAGACAAAGAAAGCAAGCAATCCTCAATTCTCAATGAACCAACACTACCAGCTACTAGCCTATGGTGTGAGTGATAAAGAATTGAGGGGTTAGATATTAGTAACAGGATAAGCAGATAAGTAAGATTGCAAATGAAAAGTGAAACAAATTTTTCTCCAAAGATTTTTAGCCCCACAACTTGAGCTTTCCCAAGCTAGAGATCTCACTTCACCTTGATATTCTTCTTATCAGGGTGACACGATCAACCTAGGGTTTGAAATTACTCAGTGCTTGAACAAGTACTTTGGAAAAAATCACAGACTTTGAAAAACCTTTTTGAAGCAAAACTGCGTAAAACTTAAAACAACTTTTAAGGACGAACTGAAAATAGGTAAATGATAACAATAACAAGAATAATTAAAGGTAATTGAATTTCTTTGTCAACATTCAACACTTCACTTTTCATTCAAATAAAAAGGAGATTTACAAGATGTGACCAAAAATACAGAAAAACCAAGAACAAGAAAATGGTAAACTTAGCATGCCTTTATATAATGAGGCTACAAGAGTTATAGAATGTATGATAACTGATAAAACCCTAAGTGCTTCATTTCCTAGTTTACCCTTTTAGATTAGGATATACTCTTGAAGATGCCAAATTTCAAACATGGTCCAAGGTTTGCTTGTGACTATGCAGAGATGTACCAGCTGTTAAATGAATCTGGAGCGTTTGATTTGTTGTGGGGAACAAGAAATCAAAGAAGGTTCGTTGATTCTCTGGCAAGGTTTTTGTTTGGTTGTGTTTTTGTGGCAGGGGAGGGTCCACACGTTCTGTGGGTGGGACTTGTGATGGGGATTAGGGTGGAGATATGTTTAGTTGGTTGTGAATTAGAGGTCTGGAGGTTGTTAGCATTTTTCCCTTTGATTAGATCAAGTATAGGATTAGGGTTTATGGGGGATGAAGGTTTAAGCAGATGTGGGTTGAATCTGTTAAGGGGAGTTAATGGCTTGTTAGGCGCCATTTCTTTTTATTAAGTATAGTTTGAAAATGGGATTAAGTGGTGGAAATCAGACATGGATAGTTTGATGAGTTGGAGGGAGTTGATTGGTGGGGGTGTGAAGTGGCAGGTGGTGAATGGTGGACAATAGTTTGGTTGTCTAGCACATGAGGTCCTCCAATTTCCAAATGATATGTAAATCTAGTCTTGGCAGATTCAAACTCAGTTCCTTTGTTAAAAAAGTTTTAGTTTTTATAATTTTGCCACAAAAACTTTTCCAAAATGTGATCAAGGGTATTTCTTGTCATTTCTTGATATTTGAAGGGCCATTCATGACATGTCTTCAACTGTGAAGGTCTTTTCTTGTATACTTCACTTTGAGGAGGACCAAAAGTGACAAGTCTTCATTTTATAGGGACTAATCTTGCCAATTCTTCAAATTTGAAGGTCCTTTTTCTAATTTTGACAAACTTTAGGAACCAAAATTGTAATTATGAATATACAAGGGTATAAAGTGTCATTTCTTCAATGATGAAGGACCTTTATTGTACATCTTCAATTCTTCAAGGACTTTTTCTTGGAAATTCAACACTTGGGTCTGGTTCATTGTACGACTTCGTTTCCCGTGTTAGTTTTTTTATTCTTGTGATCTTTTGTCATTTTCTCGATATCCGTACCTAAAATACACATTGAACAAACACAACCATATATATGGCACTTTTTATGATATTTTCACCGATTTAAGCCTGTTTTAGACAATGAGACCTTGTATAAAAGCAGTCTCATCACTCCCCATACTAAACCATTGTCGTGTCCTCACGCAATGCTAGAATAAAGTATCTTAGCATCTCCAAAATTCATTTTTATCAACTTTTATTGAAATTTAAACTTACTATACTACTACTTGCGTTTTAGACATAATGTATGATTTTTATCGCAAAATTGGACGTTTAGGTTCATAGAATAAGAACATGTGGGTGCCTCATAGAGATAAATTCGTCGTCCTTGATTTTCACCCAATGCCATGATAAGCGTGTAACGAGATCATTGTCATTATAAGTTAGTAATGCTAACACTACTCATATGCCCTAATCATGTACTTAGACTCCCTAAATCCTAAGTGGTATCTCTTATTTTATTTTTGTCTTGAATGATCACAAGGATACTAATAAGTGTGAAAAAACTTATTCTTTTACCACTTATTTCCAATAATAACTAGACCAAAACGTGTATTTTATGTCATAAAAGTCGGAATTATGCATGGTTTGTGTTTTTATTGTGTTTTAGGACCAAAAGATGAAAAAGAAAGAAAACACAGGCTTACACGGGCTTTTATCGAAGAAAACGAGAAAAGACGAAGTCAAAAGATCAAGAGTGCAAAAAGAACGGAAGTCCAAGGCCTATTCTGAAGATTTATCGAAGAAAAAGTCTAAAGACGGAAGTTTAATGAAATCGAAGAACTCAAGTCTAAATAAGTGAAGAAATTATAAGACGAGTTTAATTAATCCCGAGACGACGTCGAGAAAAGTCGAAGAACTTAAAAGACGAAGAGCCGAGAAGGAAGACTTAGGAGGCAACACATGCACCTCCCTATTTCCCTATAAATACCCTCCTAAACACATTAGGAGGGTGGTTAGCTAGTTTTAGTTTTTTTCATTTTTTCCTTTCTAGTTTTTAGAGAGAGACAGTTCCCAACTTTCTCTCACTAAATTTTCATCTTTTCTTTTAAGATTAAGTTCTTTTTAATTCTTGTATTTGGATTTCATTTAATTACTAGTTCAAGTTAAGCCTTTTGTTCTTAAATCTTTTTCTACATTTCTTGGTTTACTTTAATCTTTGATCCGAATGTTATACTTCATACTGTTTGGTTGATTTGATGATTTCGTGATAAAAAGGTTAATCTTTATATTCCTACATAAGCTTCCATACGGTTTAAGCTATAAGATCTTTGTGCTTATTGGCTTATTTCATGTTTTTAGCTTATTGCTTTTCGGATTACTTAAAAGGTTTAGTCTTTTTAAAGTTTCTTTTATAAAGCTTATGATTTTCATGTTTTCAAAAGTTGACAAATTTATGTTTAGTGAGTTGTTTAAGATTCGGTTAAGTTAGCTTATTGAACGTGCTTATTGTGTTTTTAGTTTACCTCCATTTTCGGATTAAGTCTTGTGTTCATCGCAAAATTGGGGATTCAAACATTCCGACGAAAAGCTTGTTTATATCGGAATAACCATTCTTGGTTCTACTTTGCGATTGCTTGGTTTTAACCCCCTTATTCCAATCTGGGATTGCGATCGCTCATTGCGATCGCATATTCCGACGGGATTTAAGGTTGCCTTAAGTCGAAACGCTGCCCAAATTTTGTTAACAGCATTCCGATACTCTCATTCTGATACTAGAACATTGCGACAGAATCATATTCCGACAGAAGAGGTTTTCATACATTCCGATAGAACAACATTATATTCCAATCTGGACAACATTGCGATAGAATTGATTTTGTTACATTCCGATGGGTATTCAGAAAGCAACTTTCCGATAGTCTTGCATTCGATCATTCCGATAGTTTTAATTTCAGTTCATTCCGATAGAAAGGACTTGTTACATTCCGATAGTTTCATTTGTTAAGTTTTACAAAGTGTTTAAGTTTTTAATCATTTACATTTTACTCAACGATAATTATTTTCTTTTAGTTTAAAAATAGATAATCAACAAACCCAAAATTATCTTACACCAAGAACAATTGAGTCGCACTTTCTACCAATAATCAATTCGAAAAGATTGGAACGAAATTATTTTATACTTGGGAAATCCCTAATTTCAAATGGCGCCGTTGTCGGCTCTTTTCGTTAAGATTAACGTTTTTAAGTGAGAGACGCGTTGGATTTTGGGATCCGTTCATCTTTGAACGTTATTTTCTTGTTTAAATTTTCAAAAAAAAAATCCAAAAAAAATATAAAATTTTCAAAAATCCAAAAAAATAGAAAAACATAAAAAAAACCAAAAATATTTCTTGTATATTTTTATTTTCCTTTTGTAGGTGTGCATGCGTACTCGTGCTCGTAAGAAGAAAGTAGCTCAAGCCTAAGTCATTACTCCACCTATTGTCACCATGGAAAATCAACCAAGGATCGAGCTTTTGCAATCGCACGTAGAGGGCAACACCGATGCTATTGTCATACCTGAGATTGGAGCCAACAACTTTGAGCTCAAATCCGGCTTCATTCAAATGGTCTCTGCTCAACCCTTCTTGGGCGTTCAATTGATGATCCTCATGACCATATAAAAAGTTTTCTTCAACTCACTAATATGGTTATGTATAATGGGGTTTCACAAGAGGTAATTCGCTTGCAACTTTTTCCTTTCTCCTTAGAGGGACAAGCCCGGCATTGGCTTGATAAGGAACCGCCAAAAAGTATTCTTACGTGGACGGATTTAGAGACCAAATTCATCAACTACTTTTTCCCACCCTCACGTACTACCGCTTTGCGGAATGAAATCATTACTTTTGAACAAAAGTACGGTGAGACATTTAGTGAATTTTGGGACCGTTTTAAGGAACTTTTAAGAAAGTGTCGACAACATGGTTTAACAAAAGTACATCAAATTAATACTTTTTACAATGGTTTAAACATGAATGACCAAGATTCACTAAATAGTGCCTCGGGGGTAACATCTTGGATAAGTCTTCTAATGCCGCTTGGGATATTATTGAGAATAAGTCTATAGTGCAAACCAAGAGTGTTCGGACTAATGTGGCTAGTGCTAGCACTAATGAGAGCGACAAGAGAATTGATAAGCTCACTACGCTTGTTGAATCACTTGCTCTCCGAACCTCTAACAACACCAAAGCTATCAATGCCCAAGTTAATGCTATGACTCAATCATGTGAAATATGAGGGGGATCTCACTCATACACCGATTGTCCTTCGACTCATGAGAATCCAGAAAATGTGTATGCCGCTAACGGTACCTATTCTACAAGAGGCTATCAAGCACGTCCTCAAGGTGACCGCAATTTGCTCAGCTATCGCTCAAACAACTTTCTTTCACCACCCGGTTTTCCACCTCAAAACCCAAACAACCTAACTCGCAACAATCAAAACCAACCATGAGCTCCAAATCAATATCCAAACCAAAGAAACCCATATCCACCTCCAAGAAACAACCAAGTTTACCAACAACCTGCTTATCAACCACCTGCCTACCATGCTCCTCCACCCAACCAACCCACCGCATTACATCAAGACATTGAAACTTACATGAGGACTAATGATGTGATTGTGCAAAATCTGGCCAACATGAAAGCAGATATGGTGAAACAAGGAAATGATCTTCAAGCCGATATGCGCAACACTTTGGCAAGTCAAACGAATGACTTAAGGAACATGATGGCTAGTTTCTTGCCAAGTAATCAAGCCTCTGGTTCGGGTTCTCTTCCGAGTAACACCGTTGCTAATCCCAGAGGGGAGATGAAAGTAATCACCACTCGCAGTGGAAAAGGTTTAAAGGAACCCGAGCTTCCTACACCTACACCGGTGATTGTGACAAAGGAAAACGAGTCTCCTTCTCCGGTTCCTCCACCTACTATTTCTCCAACCCCTCCAACTTCTACTTCTCCAATTCCACCACTTTCTACTTCTACCCCTCCACCACCCAAGGATGTGAGTGAGAATTCCATTCCAAAGCCTTCATCTCAACCCAATACACCTTATCCTTCGAGGTTGAGGAAAGAGAAATTGAAGAACAAGGATGATATTCAGGTTTCTAACTTTCTTAAAATGTTTAAACAACTGAACTTCAATATCTCCTTCGCTGAGGCTCTCGCTTACATGACGAAATATGCTAAAATGTTTAAAGATCTTCTCAGTGATAAGGAGAAACTCCTCGATATCGCTCAAACCCAACTTAATGAGAATTGCTCCGCAGTACTCTTAAGGAAATTACCAACCAAACTTGGTGATCCGGGTCATTTCTTGATTCCGTGCAACTTCCCCGGGGTAGAGAATTGTATGGCCCTAGCCGATCTAGGTGCTAGTATAAACTTAATGCCTTTAAGCATTTGTAAACAATTGTCTCTACCCTAGCTAGTCCCCACGCGAATGACTTTGGAATTAGCTAACCGAACGGTTCCTTATCCGGTGGGGATAGCCGAAGATGTCTTCGTTGGTGTCGACAAATTCACCTTTCCGGCGGATTTTATTGTCGTTGACTACGAGATGGACCCCCGTGTTCCATTAATCGTTGGACGTCCATTCTTAAGGACAGGTCACACTCTCACTGATGTAGCCGCAGGCGAATTAATTATGAGAGTTGGTGACGATAACATCGTCTTCAACATGGGTAAACTTTCTAAGCAGCCTTTTGAAAACGAGAGTGTTAATTTCATTGACGTTCTTAATGAGGCTTGTGAAGAACATTTCAAAGACGCTTGTAAAAGTAGTTCTTCTTCTCAACCCATTGTTGAGACCGTTGCCTCTATTGCTCCATCACTAACTCCATTTGGAGAAAGTGATTTCATTTTGAAAGAATTTGAAGCAACTTTGGGAGATGTGGACTTGCAATATGACGATTCTCCCTCCAATTGGGATGAAGACATTCGTACCATTGAGAAACTTCTCAATGAAGACCATATTTCTTCACCATCTCCTAAGGATATCTCTATCGATGAACCGAATTTGACTACGCCTTCCATCGTAAATCCTCCGGATTTAGAGCTTAAGGACCTACCGTCTCATCTCGAGTACGTTTTCCTTGAAAACAACAAGAAGTCACCCGTGATCATCACAAAGTACTTGAAATAGGAAGAAAAATCTCGACTTATCGCCGTGTTGAAGAATCACAAGAAAGCGATTGCTTGGAAAATCTATGATATTCATGGAATTGATCCTCACTTTTGCACACATAAAATTCTCATGGAGGACGATTTTAAACCCACTATTCAAAGCCAAAGAAGGGTGAATCCCAAGATCCATGACGTTATCAAAAAAGAGGTCATCAAACTTCTTGATGCGGGAATGATCTACCCTATCTCGGATTCACCATAGGTTAGTCTCGTCCATTGTGTGCCTAAGGAAGGCGGAATCACCGTTGTGTCTAATGAAAAAAACGAGTTGATTCCTACTCGTCTCGTTACAGGGTGGAGAGTTTGTATAGACTATCGCAAACTCAATGATGCTACGAGAAAGGAACATTTTCCCCTTCCTTTCATGGACCAAATGCTTGAACGTCTAGCGGGTAATGACTATTACTGCTTTTTAGACGGTTTCTCCAGGTATTTTCAAATTCCCATCGATCCCAAAGACCAAGAGAAAACCACATTCACTTGTCCTTAAGGAACATTTGCTTACAAAAGAATGCCTTTCGGCTTATGCAATGCTCCTGGGACTTTCCAAAGGTGTATGATGGTTATCTTCTATGACATGGTTGAAGAAACTATGGAAGTCTTCATGGATGATTTCTCGCTCTATGGTGATTCTTTCTCTCATTGCCTTGCCAATTTGGAACGCATGCTTAAGCGGTGTGAAGACACTCGCCTTGTTCTAAATTGGGAAAAATGCCATTTCATGGTGAAAGAATGCATTGTGCTTGGACATAAAATCTCAAAAGCCGGTCTTGAAGTGGACCGTGCTAAAGTGGATGTCATAGCCAAATTACCTCCACCTTCAACCGTGAAGGGTGTGAGAAGTTTCCTTGGTCATGCGGGCTTCTATCGTCGATTCATTCAAGATTTTTCTAAAATCACTCGCCCGATGACCCACCTCTTGGAAAAATATACTCCTTTTATCTTTTCTAAAGAGTGTCTTGAATCCTTCAATCTTCTTAAGGATAAGCTAACTAAGGCACCGGTCTTGGTTACCCCTAATTGGGAGCTACCTTTTGAATTGATGTGTGATGCTAGCGAGTTTGCTATTTGAGCAGTTTTGGGCCAAAGAGTGAACAAACACTTCCAACCAATCCATTACACTAGCAAGACAATGACGGGGGCTCAGTTGCATTATACCACTACCAAAAAAGAGCTTTTAGCTGTAGTGTATGCTTTTGAGAAGTTCTGTCCCTATCTTGTCCTTTCTACTACCATCGTGTATACCGATCATTCCGCGTTGAAGTACTTGTTGACTAAGCAAGACTCTAAACCAAGACTTCTTCGTTGGGTTTTGCTCATTAATGAATTTAAAATTGAAATTCGTGACAAAAAGGGTGCCGAAAACCTAGCCGCGGATCATCTAAGTAGACTTGAGGATCCTTATCAAGGGGATCATCCGAATCAAGAGATCAATGACTCTTTTCCCCTTGAAGCCTTAATGTCTATCAATCCAAATCTTGATGACACCCCGTGGTTTGCGGACATTGCAAACTACTTAGCGGGTGGAATTCTCAAGGACGGGTTAACGTCCCAACAAAAGAAAAAGTTCTTTAAAGATATTGAACATTATTTTTGGGACGACCTTTACCTTTTCAAACAATATGCGGATCTTGTCATTCGTCGATGTGTTGATGGACCGGCAGCGGTACAAATTCTTGAAGCTAGCTATAAAGGACCCACCGGTGGTCACTTTGGTCCCAATTACATCGCGAAGAAAGTATTCGACTCTGGATTTTATTGGCCCTCCATTTATCATGACGCTCATGAAATGGTTAAACATTGTGATGCTTGCCAAAGACAAGGCAAGATCACACATAAAGATGAGATTCCTCAAAATTTCATACAAGAATGTGAAATCTTTGATGTATGGGGTATCGACTTTATGGGGCCATTTCCATCATCTAAAGGGAACAAGTACATCCTTGTTGCCGTTGACTACGTTTCTAAATGGGTTGAAGCTAAGGCTCTCCCTACGAATGATGTGAGGGTGGTTGTGAACTTTTTGAAGCAGCTTTTCGCTCGATTCGGTGTTCCTCGTGCTATAATCAGTGACCGCGGGACTCATTTTTGCAATGATCAATTCGCAAGAGTCATGGCTAAGTATGGTTTCAATCACCGTCTTTCCACCGCTTATCATCCCCAAACCAATGGTCAAGCCGAAATTTCTAACCATGGATTGAATCGAATTCTGGAACGTACTGTGGGAGAGCATCGTGTCGCGTGGGCCGATGAGTTAGACGATGCTTTGTGGGCTTTACTTACCGCTTACAAGACCCCTATTGGTTGTACACCTTATCGTCTTGTGTACGGGAAAGCATGCCACCTCCCTATCGAGTTGGAACATAAGGCATACTGGGCCTTGAAGTGGACTAACTTCGACATCAACAAAGTCGGCGATCTTCGGAAGATTCAACTCAACGAGCTCAACGAACTAAGGAATGAATCATATGAGAACTCGTTGATCTACAAGGAGAAGACCAAGATCATCCATCATGCAAGGATTAAGAACCGAGAGTTCCACGTTGGTGATCAAGTATTACTTTTTAACTCTCAGTTGAAGATCTTCTCGGGCAAATTGAAGAGCCACTGGTCTGGTCCATTCACCGTCGCCAAAGTCTTCCCATATGGCACCATTGGGCTTTCTCAGCCAAATGGGCCCAATTTTAAGGTGAATGGCCAGCGCATGAAGTTGTACTTTAGTGAGGAAATCTCTCATGAGATGATTCCATCCCTCACCACGTTTCCCTTGAAGTAGTTCTAGGTCGAGTCAGGCTCGTGACTCGGTTAACAAAAACAAGCGCTTCTCGGGAGGCAACCCGTTGATCTATCCTTTACCGTTTTCATAATAAGTGTAGGGGAGACCCGTATGTGTTTGTTGTCTTTTTTCTTATTCTGTGCAGGGATTCTAGCTTCAAAGACCACTTTTGATGACATTTGACAAACCGTGATCCCGTGTACCCTTCCTCCCAGTTCTATCCTAAACTCTTTTGATTCTCTATTTTATATTCTTCAATATTAAAATAGGAATCACTTTAGTTGTCTCTTCCTTAGCAAGATTTAAACAACGTGCACAATGTCCTAAGTGTAGGGGAGTTCACTCCCACATGCTTAAACATTGAGGACAATGTTTATATTAAGTGTAGGGGGACTTCTATCGAAGTTAAGTGGGCTTTTCCTTGCATTTGTCCTCAGTTTTACCGGAAAATTGATTTTTCGACATTTTTCAAAATTTTTAATGTATTTTGGCCTAGTAGTTTTTCCTTTGTTATTGTTATTTACTTTCTTTGCTAGAATAATTTTTTTAATAAAGTGGTTTTAATTTTTCAAAGTCGTGAATATTTTGACTCAACCCAAGTTTACTTATCTAAGTTTACTCTAGCTAGTATCCTTAACGTGTTTAAGTCAAGTTTTGCTAGGCTTTTATATAGGGAGCTTTAAAACGCGAAAGTCTTAACTCTCACGGGTTAAGAACAAGAACTTTTTGCAAGTTCTTATAATTGATCCTAGAGAGTCGTTTATCAAGGGAACTTTAAAACGCAAATTCTAAACTTGAAAGAGTCTAAGAAGATGCAAGATCCTATAGGCGACTCGAAAACCCAAAACCTTGATTTATTTGGCTAAGCATCCACGAGTCTCATTCCTTGAGATTTTAAACTGTAGAGTACGAGAGATGATAGAGTCAATTATAAGTTTGGTATTCTTTCGTGAATTTATGTGAGTTGATTATAAGCCTATTCTCCCATCGTTTGCTAATAAATTTATCTGTAATAAATAAGGTTGTACGATTTGAAAAGTTACTTAGCTTCTAGCCCAAGATCGTTTAAAAGTTTCTCGGTATTAATTAGAGTTCATAGCCAAGGCATAACATATTGAAACGGGATGCGAAGATTGGCGAGTCCGAAAAGGCCCTAACAAGGCATGAGGGCTACATTTTGTTGCTAAAGATCCAAAACTGATGTGAAGAATCATTTATCAAAAATCAATATGAAGGATCGAGACACACGACGAAAAGCAAAAACTTCCCAAAATATCATGGAGATGTCTATCCAAAAAGGCCCTAACAAGGTATGAGGATAAATAAATCCAAGTCCTAAAAGGAGGCGGATCGTTGTATATCAAAGTCCAAAATAAAGATTGGAGAAAAATGAAGAAGTCGTGGTTCATATATGAAGAATATCTCAAAAAGTTCAAGTGAAGAAATTCCTATTATGAAGAGAAGACCATAATTTCAGGAACGTCTCTCAAAGATTTGAAGTATGAAGTCGCTGCCAAATATCGGTCCGAGAAAGGTCTCAAATCGTGAAGCGAGTTATGCCAAGATATGAACTTTATGAGGTCCCGATAAGTAGTTTTAAGAGATTTTGTCCTTTAGCTAACTATTGATTAAATCGTCCGCTTTATTTTCGGCCTAAATAACTATCGAAATAAGTCAAACAATGCATCCTCGTGATCATTCAAGACAAAAATAAAATATAAGAGATACACCTAGGAATAAGGGAGTCTAAGTAAATAATTGGCCCACATGAATTCGTGTTAGTTTGCTAACTAATAATAACAATGATCTCGTTTTTAAGCTTGGTATAGGGAACGTGAAACTTGAGGATGATAAACGTTCATGGCAGCTAAAACCCCAATGTAAGTCTTTGATTTCATTACTTGTTTCTATCCTTTTATTTTCCTTAATGTTTAGTATTTAATAAAGGCCAAGGTGGGTTATTTATGATGGAAAATGTAAACCGTGCTTTAAAACTAATGCATTGCATGAGGGCATTGCAATGGTCAAGTATAGGGGATTTAATAAGTGTGAAAACACTTATCCTTTTACCACTTATTTCCAATAATAACTAGACCAAAACATGTATTTTATGTCTTAAAAGTCGGAATTATGTGTGGTTTGTGTTTTTATTATGTTTTAGGACCAAAAGATGAAAAAGGAAGAAAACACGGGCTTACACAGGCTTTCACGGGCTTTTATCGAAGAAAACGAGAAAAGACGAAGTCAAAAGATCAAGAGTGCAAAAAGAACGGAAGTCCAAGGCCTATTCTGAAGATTTATCGAAGAAAAAGTTTAAAGACGGAAGTTTAATGAAGTCAAAGAACTCAAGTCTAAATAAGTGAAGAATTTATAAGACGAGTTTAATTAATCCCTAGACGACGTCGAGAAAAGTCGAAGAACTTAAAAGACGAAGAGACGAGAAGAAAGTATTAGGAGGAAACACATGCACCTCCCCATTTCCCTATAAATACCCTCCTAAACACATTAGGAGGGTGGTTAGCTAGTTTTAGTTTTATTCATTTTTTCCTTTCTAGTTTTTAGATAGAGAAAGTTCCCAACTTTCTCTCACTAAATTTTCATCTTTTCTTTTAAGATTAAGTTCCTTTTAATTCTTGTATTTGGATTTCATTTAATTACTAGTTCAAGTTAAGCCTTTTGTTCTTAAATCTTTTTCTACATTTCTTGGTTTACTTTAATCTTTGATCCGAATGTTATACTTCATAGGGTTTGGTTGATTTGATGATTTCGTGATTAAAAGGTTAATCTTTCTATTCCTACATAAGCTTTCATAAGGATTAAGCTATAAGCTCTTTGTGCTTATTGGCTTATTTCATGTTTTTAGCTTATTGCTTTTCGGATTACTTAATAGGTTTAGTCTTTTTAAAGTTTCTTTTATAAAGTTTATGATTTTCATGTTTTCAAAAGTTGACAAATTTATGTTTAGTGAGTTGTTTAAGATTCGGTTAAGTTAGCTTATTGAACGTGCTTATTGTGTTTTTAGTTTACCTCCATTTTCGGATTAAGTCTTGTGTTCATCGCAAAATTAGGGATTCAAACATTCCGACGAAAAGCTTGTTTATATCGCAATAACCATTCTTGGTTCTACTTTGCGATAGCTTGGCTTTAACCCCCTTATTCCGATCTGGGATTGCGATCGCTCTTTGCGATCGCATATTCCGACGAGATTTAAGGTTGCCTTAAGTCGAAACGCTGCCCAAATTTTGTTAACAGCATTCCGATACTCTCATTCCGATATTAGAACATTGCGACAAAATCATATTCCGACAGAAGAGGTTTTCATACATTCCGATAGAACAACATTATATTCCGATCTGGAAAACATTGCGATAGAATTGATTTTGTTACATTCCGATGGGTATTCAGAAAGCAACTTTCCGATAGTCTTGCATTCGATCATTCCGATAGTTTTAATTTCAGTTCATTCCGATAGAAAGGGCTTGTTACATTCCGATAGTTTCATTTGTTAAGTTTTACAAAGTTTTTAAGTTTTTAATCATTTACATTTTACTCAACGACAATTATTTGCTTTTAGTTTAAAAATAGATAATCAACAAACCCAAAATTATCTTCCAACAAGAACAATTGAGTCGCACTTTCTACCAATAATCAATTCGAAAAGATTGGAACGAAATTATTTTCTCCTTGGGAAATCCCTAATTTCAGATACATCTTTGACTTATGCGATAATAGAGATTAAGGTCCAAAAATAGAGTCATAACGGTGTAACCAAAACCATCGAATTAATAACCTCCCTTAATAGACAATGATGTCAAAAAATTAGGTCAACAAGTGAGATTCGATAAATACGGTTTTATAACGGTTTTGAACATGAGACTTATTACCAAGACTTTTATACGACCCCTACCGGATGGGCCTTATTATCATAGGTTTACCTCCACTTTTTAGGGCTTCGGTCTTGCCTTGACTTTTTTTAACCTCGCCATGAGGTGTTTATTGTGGCCAAAGAAGTATATCCTCAACATAAAACGTAATTTTGGATCTTTAAAGCTTCAAAGTTTAAGGCTTTCACTTTCAATTTTCGTATAGATTTTTCGGCCTTGTGAGCTTCGAAATTTGCTTGATTTAGGTGAGTGAGCACGTAAAATTCTTATTGGGTGAAGCTTTCGATTATTCGGGGTGCCAATACTTCAAAACCGTGACGCTGGCGATTCTCAAATGTTTTCCTAATTTAATTACATGGAAGCTACTAGAAAAGACTAGAAACCAACAATTAAGACTAAACCGCTAAGTCAATATTTATTAGAAAAAATTATATACAAGCGAAAGGAGAATAAGCAAACAATTAGAACACATGAGTTATTGAAAGAATACGAGTACTCTACGTTTAGCATAGTAACTTATAATTAACTCTATCATTCTCATCCTCATTTAAGAGACCTAGCCTAAAAATAGTTAAGGAATCAAAGCTAAGTGCTCAACACGCACGGTCGAGTCAAATATTACTCTTATTCTTGACATCAGAAAATTTACATTCGTGTCTTAAACACTTATAAAAATAATGAGAAAAGTATTAAAATTTGGCCATTTTTAGCCTTATTTTGCAACAAAACGATAAACTTTGGAAAGAGTGAAGGTTTGGCAAGGCAAGTATCTATTCACCCCCCAGTAATAAATTTAAACATTGTCCTCAATGTTTCGAGTCTAAGGGTAAAATACCCCCATACTCGAGACGAAGTCGAATGCTTAATCTAGCATGTAAAGGGTGGAACCATTAAATCTATAGCCGTTTATGAAGTGTGCTAAATGAACTAAGGTTAGAACATCAAAGGATATATCATTTGGATATCGAGAAATTCTTCAAAGTAAACGATCGAGTGCTTACTAAAATGAACACGAGAGACTCCAATCGTGAAGATGATGATCTAAATAACCGCAATTCACAAACAACCACAGAACAAAGGTTGGAAGGGTACAAATCCCCTTACATTAGCTACATTAGAAAGAGATAATATGTACATGGATAAGCATGGGATCTCCCCCACGAGGCACCTCGTTTTTTATTAACGAGTCATGAGCTCGACTCGATCCCCTCAACACCAATTATCATTGGGGAAGGTGACTTGGTCGAGGTCTTCCAAAGAAGGGACTTCCCCACAAAAGTAGTTCTTAACCCTATGACCATTCACCTTAAAGTTAGGACCATCATTTTGAGCTAGCTCGATGGTCCCATATGGAAATACTTTGGTGATGGTGAACTGTCCGAACCAACGGGATTTCAACTTGCCGGAAAATATTTTCAATCTCGAGTTAAAAAGCAACACTTGATCTCCAATGTTAAAAACCCGGTTTTTAATTTTAGAATCATGAAACTTTTTAGTTTTCTTTATATAAATCAATGAATTTTCATAAGCAATGTCCCTCAATTCATCCAATTCATTTAATCGCAATTTCCGATGTTTTCCCGCGGTATCCATATCATCATTATAATGCTTTAGGGCCCAATAAACTTTGTGTTCGAGTTTAATTGGCAAGTGACAATTCTTCCCATATACGAGCTTATAAGGAGTGCACCCAATGGGTGTCTTATAGGCGGTAGTAAAGGCCCATAAAGCATCGTCGAGCTTATCCGACCAAGATTGTCAGTTCTCTCCTATTGACCTCTCTAAAATCCTTTCCAAAGCTCGGTTTGAAACCTCGACTTACCCACTCGTTTGTGGGTGATAAGCCATAGAAAGCGGATGTGTAACCCCATATTTCTTTAAAACTTTTTCAAATAGGTCATTGCAAAAATGGGTTCCACGATCGCTTATAATTGTACGAGGGGTTCCAAACCGAGTGAATAATTGTTTCAAGAACTTGTCTACCACACGAGTATTGTTAGTGGGCAAAGCCTTAGCTTCCACCCACTTAGATAGGTAGTCAACAGAGACAAGGATGTACTTATTACCATGAGATAATGGGAACGACCCCATAAAATCAGTGCCCCACACGTCAAAGATCTCAGACACTTGGATGATATTTTGTGGCATTTCATCATTTTGTGAGGCTTTTCCTTGACGTTGGCATGATTCACATGACTTGATTAGTTCGTGCAAATCTTGGTAAATAGTAGGCCAAAAGAACCCGGCAACAAATACCTTCTTCGCCGTTAGATTAGCACCATGGTGACCACCCGTGGGTCCCTCGTGACAAGCTCTAAGGATATTAGTAGCTTCCGTGCCAAATGCACAACATCGAATAATTTGTTCCGCATAAGTCCGAAATAGATAAGGGTCGTCCCAAAAGTAGAACTTGACGTCAAGAAAGAATTTTCATTTTTGTTGAGTCGTCATACTCTTAATGATGAAGTTGCCCGCATGGTAATTTGCAATGTCGGAAAACCATGGGGTCGGAGAATTTCCTTGGAATTCACTACACCAAGTGTCTCAAAAGGAAATGTTTCGGTAATTTCCTTGTTCTCGTGCACACTTTGGTGAGGATCTTCCAATCGAGAGGTTATCAGCCGCTAGATTCTTGCCTCCTTTTTTGTCAAGTATGGTGACATCAAATTCTTGTAGGAGGAGAATCCAACGAAGCAATCTCGGCTTATCATCTTGATTAGAGAAGAGGAACTTGATGGCCGAATGATCCGTATACACTATGCTTTTAGTTAAGACGAGATAAGGTCAGAATTTCTCAAATGCATACACCACGGCAAGTAATTCTTTTTCTGTTGTGGTATATTTAAGTTGAGCCTCGGTCATCGTCTTACTAGCATAGTGGATAGGTAAGAAATTTTTTGCATGACGTTGCCCCAAAACGACCCCAACAGCGTAATCACTAGCATCACACATAAGTTCAAAGAGGTGGTTCCAATTTGGAGCAACAAGAATGGGATCTTCGGTTAGTTTCCTTTTAAGAATTTTAAAGGCTCGAACACAATCTTCGTTAAAGATGAAAGGGGCATCTTTTTCGAGAAGGTGTGTAATAGGTCGAGATATCTTTGAAAATTCCTTAATGAATCGACGATAAAAGCCCGCGTGGCCTAGGGAACTCCTAACTCCCTTGACAGTTTTAGGATGAGGTAATTTGGCGATGACATCTATCTTAGGTTTATTTACCTCAATCCCCACTTTCAAGACCATGTGCCCTAAGACGATCCCTTCCTTACACATGAAATGACATTTTTCCCAATTGAGCACAAGGTTGGTTTCCTCACAACGTTTTAACATTTCATCAAAATTTCCTAAACACGAAGTGAACGAACTACCAAACACGGAAAAGTCATCCATGAAAACTTCCATCGTCTTCTCGATCATGTCATGAAAAATAGACATCATGTACCTTTGAAAGGTTCCCATTGCATTACAAAGTCCGAATGGCACTCTACGATAGGCAAACGTTTCATAAGGACACGTAAACGTAGTTTTTTCTTGATCACGAGGATCGATGGGGATTTGAAAGTAAGCGGAAAAACCATCTAAAAATCAATAGAAATCATTTCCCGCAAGTCGCTACAACATTTGATCCGTGAAGGGTAAGGGAAAATGGTCCTTACGAGTGGTGTCATTTAACTTATGATAGTCAATACACACCCTCCAACCAGTCACGAGTTGGGTTGGAATTAAATCGTTGTCATCGTTTGGCACAACGGTCATTCCTCCATTTTTAGGGACACAATGGATTGGGCTCACCCAAGGGCTATCGGATATAGGGTAAATTATTCTCGCGTCAAGTAGTTTAAGAACTTCCTTTTTATGACGTCGTGAAATTTGGAGTTTACCCTTATTTGACGTTTGATTGCGGGTTTGTAGTCGTCCTCCATTAAAATTTTGTGTGTACAAAATTTAGGGTCGATACCCTTAATGTCGGATAGGTTCCACGCAATTGCCCCTTTGTGAGCTTTCAAGACATCGATAAGTGCGGTTTTTCATCATCGGAAAGATTTTTTGAAATAATAACTGGCAACTTATTGTCTCCTTCCAAGAATACGTATTCGAAGTGAGGAGGAAGATCTTTCAATTCGAGGGTTGGTGGTTCCTCCATTGAAGATTTTGATTCAATACTCATAACCTCCACCGGCGGAGGAAATGGAAAATCGTTTAGGAAATCCTTGATAATGGAAAAATCCTCATCGTCGTCGAGGTCTTCATTAGAAGTTCGAGGAACGTCGAATTCTTCCAAAGTTAAACCACCTCATTCGAAGGGAGTGAAAGAAGGTGTCGAATTATCAAGGATTGGATCTAGCATAGTGGGATTGCCATTATTTTCTTCATCAACAAAACCTAAAATTTCTTGTGAAAATTCCTCGCAAACGACATCGATTAAATCAACATGGTTCAAAGTTGTGATAGAATAAACATGAGAAAGTTTGGATTTTTGGAGTTCATCTATAACAAGTTCCTCGTCGTTGAAGCGTAAAGTGATTTTTCTAGCATGCACATCAATGATCGCTTTACGTATCTAAAAATGAACGACCTAAAATGAGAGGAACTTGAGGATCCGTGGGAATATCGGCTACGATAAATTCAACCTGATAGTAGAACTTTCCCAGTTTCACAAAAACGTCTTTGGTCGTCCCACATGCGGGAATCGTAGAATGATCGGCCATCTCGATAGACATTTTTGTAGGAATAAGATTAGGAAGATTGAGCGACTTAAATATTTCAAGAGGCATCAAATTAATACTAGCACCAAGATCGGCCAAGACGTAGCATTCTTCCATATATTTGATACCACACGGAATAAAAAATTTACCTGGATCATCGACTTTTTGAGGTATGCGGTTAAGAAAAACCGATGAACAGCTAGACAATTTTTGCAATTTCTCCTTATTGTTCAACATACTTTTAAAGTTGGCGGCAAATCGAGTCATCATAATTAACGCGTCAGAGAAACTTATGTTAAAATGCATATCACGAAACATTTTTATAAAAAGCTCAAAGTTATAGTCGTTACGTTCTTGTAATTTTTCTTTGTGAAGTCTCAATGGATAAGGTAAGGGTGGTGTTGGGTGGGGCATAGGCATATCCTTTGGAATCCTGGGTTCCAAACTTGGTAAAGGGTCGACCGTAGGTGTGGTTTGAGCGGTACTTTGTGGGATTGAAACGTGCTCCTTTTCGACCACCACCTCGGGTTCTTCCTCAATTTCCTCCTCCGTAGGAGTAATTGGTTGATGAGTCGGCTCTTTAAAGGTCTTACCACTACGTTTGGTAATCACTTTCATCTCTACCTTCGGGTTTGAAACGGTGTTGCTAGGAAGATAACCCGAAGTAGAGGCTTTGCTCATCATAATAGCATCTAAAAGTCTATTTTCCGATTTTTCTCGTTCTTGCTTATCTTGCTCTTTTTCAACCTTTTGATTTTGCTCCCACCTAAGTAAAGTTTGCTCAATCTTATGTTAGCCTTATTCCATTTTTTGTGGACTTTGTTGGAGCCGAACCACATTTCCTTCCATTTTGTTACTATGAGTCTCAAACTTAGTTCTTAGGTTTATCACGTCATTTGCCATGTTCATGTACCTATCGTCATTAGCCTTAAAGTAACTCAAAATCTCGTTTGGATTATCTTTTGAAAATGCATTTGAAACCCTTGATTGTTTTGAAAATCACGATTTTGATTTTAATTTTGCAATTGACTACTAGTCCCTTGATTCCCATTGTTGTAACTATTACCCTTGTAACTGTTCCTTTGATTTCCTTGGTAACCACCTTGATTGTTGCGATAGTTTTTAGCATTTTGATTGTTTTGATTTGGTGGAAAACCCGGTGGAGTCAATTGATTAGTGCGGGTAACTTGACCATTTTGGTTATAAGTTCTCGTGGTCGCGTAGGAACTTGAAGTGTTACCACCGGCGGTAATGCACTCGGAGAAATCATGAGCTCCACCACAATAAACACAAGAAACCTCAACTTCTTTAGCCGTAGCGGGAGTGGGTTGTTCACCAACTTTAAACTCTTTTAACAATCCCTTAAGCTTATCGAACAACTTGTTTTCCAAATTAGCCTCAATTTGTTGAGCATCAATGGTAGGTGACAATGAAGGTGAAGACGAAGCCTTGTTAACACTCGTTGTGCTACGAGGGATATAAACTTTGGACCTATTTTCAATGATTGGCAATGCTTCTTCGACAGTTTTACACAAAAAATTACCACCCGCGACGGCAATAAGATAATCTCGTTCATGATCGTTCAATCCAATGTAAAACTTGTCAATTTGATTTAAGTCGGAAAAATCGTGATGAGGACATTCATGAAACAATTCCTTAAACCTATTCCAAGCCGTTGAAAAACTCTCATTATATTGTTGTGAAAACTTTGAAATCTCGTTTTTCAAATGTGTAGTCTTAGAGGGCGGAAAAAATTGGTTTACGAACTTTGAAACGTGATCCTTCCACGTCAATATAGAATTGGGTGGCTCTTTCTCCAACTAAATTTTAGCGGGCCCCGCTAAATAATACGAAAAAAGCATCATTTTCATCGAGTCATTCGAGACGTCCTTAAATTTGCGAGTCGAAGTAAGACTGTAACACCCCACTTGGATAAGTGGACCGTCACGTGTATTTATGGCATGTCATCAAAGCATAAGGTAAATGTCCTAAAACATTAACTGACCATATAGGAAATACCGGAATCGAACATCGGTAATCCAAATATAAGCACAAAACATGAAAAGTAAAATACAGAAGGAAAGGACTAAACAATGTCCAAATAAGCAGAATAATGTAAGAAGTGCATAAAGTAAGAAGTTTGGATAGCTTCCATCCAAACGCACATGCTCTCGGAATCCTAAGAGCGTCCTGGTGTACCTGCCGTTAGAACATGAAAGGAACTACGACTGAGTATAACACTAAGTGAACGGATATAAAGCATGATAAGGAATTACTGAAATGAAACAGATGATAAAATACTGGAGCTGTAAGACTAATAAGTAAAGTTGCAGCAGAAATCTGTGTATAATCTGTAAAGTCTGATTTGTAAATAATAAAGCTGAACTGTTATCAGTTAAATCTGAAAACATGCATTTACTGTATTATAATTACCAAAGCTTATATAGGTCATGTGCTGTGTATAATTGTGATAATCTTATGAATAAATAAGGTGGGTTGATGTTTCTAGAGAGAGAAAGTTAGTAAGAGAAAGTGAGAGAGAATGTGTGTTTTTATTAATATGAAAGTGAAAACAACCAACCAAGCCCCTTTCCATAGTGGAAAGGGGTATTTATATCCAAGCCACTAATGGACTTGGGCCGACCCATGACAAGCCCATGGGCCGGTTTTACTTAACAAAGTAAACAAACATTAACTACGAGTTATACAACATTCAATAATATCGTGGAGTGACTGATACTTCTAATATACGTTAAAAACGTATTTCTAACAATCTCCCCCTAAGGGAGGTCACTCCACGTTACACAGTTCTAAACCTAGCATACTATACTAAGTCTTCGTTCTTCAGCTCGTAGTCTTTTCTTCTTTTCTTTTTGTTGTGAATATGTTGATTTGATCTTTTAGTCTTTGGCTTGAGAGCATTGTTCTTTTGACCAATCACGTGCGATCTTTGCCTTCTTGTGAATCTTGCCTCCTCGTGACTCCATGTTCCACACACTTATGTTTTTTGTTGAATTCTTGAAAGCTTCAGAGTTTGGTAGAGCGGAAGACTTCATTTTTTACTTTCTTGAATTTTGCTGAACCTTGATGTAGAAAAACATAAGCATGTGGGAACGACTTTAGATGGTACACCGCAACGCCACCGTCTTCGCAGCAACATAATAAGACACGAATGAAATGGCTTAGAACATTTCATTCTAAATCGGTAGCGTTTTACCTCCGGTCGGTGAAGACCGTTGGACGATATTAGATACGTACCTGTGACGGATAGTTTCAATTAAGTAACTTCCTGACAGGATTTCGCAGGTAAACCCGTTCTCTTTATTCGACGATCACTAAGCTTGACTGCGAACATAAAGAGTGAATCACTTGGATAAATTATCCTTGTGATTGAAGCCATCAATTCATGAAACCTGGAACAAGTGAATTTCAATTAAGATTTTCACCATCGTTGCTTTCCAGTTATCACGAGCTTGATTCATAAAGAATCTTGCACGTCACCTACCAAGTGCTGTTTGATGTTAACACTAGAAGGATTTCCACTCGTCACTGTGAACACTAAAGAGTGTCACTCTGAGTGTTCTGTCAAGATCATGCGATAATGCGTAGAGGCCTGGAACGAGATTAATTTCAATTAAGAATTAAACTACTGTTTCTTTCCAGTTTTCACAAGATTGGTTCTTAAAGAACCGCACGTGTCACCTACCATGAGCTTGTTTGATGTTGGCTCAAGCAGGATTTCCATCTTCATTGTAATACTTGCGTATCACTCGGATGTTCTAGCAATATTACAAGAATACTGCGTAGGACTCATAAAGATCTCTTACTTTTCACAGTGTGTGAGAAAGCAAGGAATAAATGGAAAGTGTCCTAATGAGACTTTTGATGATCTCGTGGCTCTAGACTCGATAGTGCGTTTTGATTTAGTGAGCGATGGCTGGAGAGGAGTGCCACCTATTCAATATTAGTCTATTCGGAGTAAATAAACCAATAGATAACGTGTTGATCTCCGTGTGATTAAAACAAATACCTTTTGAGAGATATTTGAGTTAGCTGGGAAGGGTTGTGCATTGCATCACTGGGTCCATGATGTCTTTCTTCAATATCGAGAATCATTAACAAATGATCTCAATAGCATATGTATTGACCCGGTTTCTGCCTAAAGTTGTAAGGAGGGCTTCTTTCTTTACACCCTTTATCTTTACAATTATTTTTCATTCTTCAACCCCTTCAATGCTTACCAATACGTCATCACTAGCACCTGGTTATGATTGTTCCAGTGCTAGCTTAAGTACTTGGTCGGCATTTAGCTACGTTCACAATCTTTCTCCATCTTTCCTAGGACTTCTAATTCTATCTAGGGAATTGTCCTTGGGAAGATTCCATTGGCTCTGATGAATCATTGGACTAATACCTATTCCTACCACCCTTTTGTCACCACATCCGTCGTGAATTAAGCGTGTTTTGGGAAAGTATAGTCACCATGAAAAATCCTTGAAAATCACTTAAGGTACTTGTGATATTGACATCAAGATTTTTGTACCATAAGTGTTTTATTCATCAAAAAACGCTCCCCCTTAACACGTGCTTTACACATATTAAGTTGGATTATCGTTAAGTCTTTTTCATCTTTTAGCCAAGTATCGTTTAAGTCTCCTTAATCCCATTTTCTCCCCTTATCCAAAATGTTAACCATTAATATTTGGGATATTGAATGGATTAACCGGTCTTTGGGTAAAAATGAGATCAATGTTTGGCCATAGAACATATTAATGCTCCCCCTTAAATTAATAAGGGTTAATTATAGTGCTTTAGTATGACATATTTTTAAAGATTTAGAATCTCGTGAGAAATTCTTGAAAAATTATCATACCTTAATACTACATCAAGCCGTAAAAGCACAATATTCACAAAATTTACATATTCACAAATAAAACTAATATAGAGTGGACCTGAGATGTACGACCCATTAGATGGATCGTTGTAGTAACTTGTAGTGCACTCCATATGGTCTACCACCAACGAATCTTTCTAAGCTCCTCATCAATCTATGTTCCCGGAGCTTTTCATCAATCTTCTTTATCACATATGTCGCCATCTTCTGATAACCCGCATGCCAATCCTCAATCACCTCGGGTAATGTTCTGCCAGAGTTGAGATGCTCCAATTTTCCTCTGACGTATATGAGAGTCCCATCACTGTATTTATAAACCTCAGCTACCCTCATAAACTTCATGATCCCACGACTGTTCATGTAGAAAATCCCGCACATCGGAAGGGTTGTGCCGGTATAGGGACATCTTTCGACATGTTGAGGTAGTACTTGATTAAGTGGAGGAGTCATGTTAAGCTTGCGTTGATAGCTTTCAACTCCCAGTTGTAGGTCCTCTACACGTTTCTTGATGACAACACTTCGTGTAAACATACGAAGTGCTGTGTTAAGAGCAATGTTTTCTTCACGAGTGAGATGTGTAAGCTAATCACGGGTCATAAAAAAGCAACATATCTTCTATATCTTCAAGGCGAATGATTGAAAAATCTCCTTGCTGTATCTTGTATTCTCGATCATCTACTCTTTTTAGTAGAATTTCCGTCACATGATGATATCCATTCTTGGGTTCAAACTTCACTCGTAAGATACTTGTAATTCGAAGATTGGATTCGACGATACTACCTGAGTTGGCTAAGCAGCAACCTCTGTATGCCCTTCGGACTCGCTCGTCCCAGTGTGATGCTCCTATAGCAGCATACATGTCATAATTACGATTTACCTTTGGAACCCAGAGGCGATTGACCTTTTCTTCGATATAAGGTATTGACCCCTAGGTAGCAGCTTTCAACAAGGTCAGGGAGGTCGTGTACTTGGATGATCCCTTGAGAAGATAGTCAAGATCATATGTGACAAAGAAATCAAGTGCAATTTGATTGTCTTGAGTAGTATCAAGTGGAAGAGGAGGTCTTTCTGGCGCATGAAGGCCTGGCCTTTGAATTGTATTGAGAGCTTTCAGGATTTCATCAGCATAATACTCATACTCCATTCGGCTTAATCTTGATTTAGCGCGAAGTTTCTTGTCTTTAAGCGCTCTCTTCACCAAGGACAGAGTGACCGAAGATCCATACTCATGAGTCCAAAATGCACACAGATCTATTGGACGACGGATACGGAGATATAGAACATCTCTATCAGCGTCTGTGATTGGATCATTTTTAGCAGCTGCCGTGATCCAAGCTTGTGGCTGTGCAGTTTCATCAATCTCCAATGTATCCGCCCAGTCCCGTGTGCTTGACTCGGGAACAATAGATTCTGGTTCTTTTTGCAGAGGAGTAGAAACATGAACACTTGTTGGTTCTGACTCAGGTATTTCAGCGGTGTCATGAATAGCAGAGTGTTGTGTAGATTCAGGTTCAATAACTCGTTCTGCAATCACAGGAGCAACCAAAGAACTAACAGGATTAGTGGTAACATGTATAGAAACAGAAACAGATGTACCGGGAATCGATGATGCAGTAGCAGCATTCACATCATGGCGCCACTTGGTTGGTCCTGACTCCGTAGATGTGGACTTTTCCTTTCGGGCAGCATCTTTCTGAGACTTGGTACCAGACTTGGATGGTTTCTTTTTGCTGGCAACCTTGTCCCCCGTTTCATCGTCATCAGACTGATCAGGTTGGTCATTGTTACCGCTATCCCTGTTTTCGTTGTCACCATCATCCTCATCATCATCCCCGTTGCTACCCTTATCACTCTCCTCATTTCGATCACCACCATCACCATCATCATCATCATCACCATCACTACCTTTGTCTTCATCTTCTTCACCATCATCCTCTTCTTCACCATCACTCCCTTTGTCTTCATCTTCTTCACCATCATCCTCTTCTTCACCATCACTCTTCTCTTGATCACTATCTTCCTTTTCCTCCTCATCCAAGATGTGGTAAGGTACCACACTTCCAAATGTCTTAAACAACCGATCATCCTCCAAGATAGCTTCATTGAGTGCTTTGTAGAGTGTCCGCTGAATTTTAGACTTTTCAAAAGATCCAACTTCCTTCATGCGAGCTTTGAGGATCTTCTTTAGTTCAAAATCTGTTAAGTCATATGCAATTTTGTAGGCTGACTTGGAAGGGTTGGATGACTTAATCATCAACTTATCAGCCACAAGTTTCCTCATCTCTTCACGAAGCTTTGGCATAAGAGACTCAACGGATTCATTCACTCTCTCTAAAATGAAAGCTTCTAGTGTTTCTTTCTGCTCCTTATATTTATCCTTTAAGGCTCGAAGTCTTGCAAATCGTGCTTCACTCCTATTAGCTTCAGCCTATTTGACCTGAGCAAGTTGTTCTGCATGAGATTTACGTGTCAACTCCATCTCTGCAGTGAACTTAGCTAGCATCTCTTCTTGGGCTTTCTTGGATGCCTCTTCACTTTGCACTCGTCGAAATAGCTCTTCTCGAAGTTGAGCCATCTCTTTTCTTTGAATGTCCATGTGTTTATCCATCATTTCTGCCATTACGAATGCAGTCACTGAAGATGGTACAGGGCTACTCTGGGATGGTTGAAAAGGCACGGTTGTGATTACAGTACTCATGATGGAAGTAGGTGGAGGTGGAGGGAATGGTAGTGGTGTTGGCACCGGTCGTGTTGGTAAAGGTTGGATTGGTGGAGGTTGAGTTACAAGAGGCTGTGTAGTCACAATGATTGTTGTAGCACCGGACTCCTTCTCAACACTTGATGTATCAGCAATGGATGTCTCCTTCGATGCTGAGTAATGTTCGGGTGATCCAAACTCTCTAATGTCATGTGGCTCCTCGTATTCTTCTTCAACATCTATCTGTGCACCCGAACCACTACCGCCCGTGTCTCTCCTACTCTTTTCAATAGCCTTCTTCATTAACTTTTTCTCAGTCTTGCGAGTTAGCTCGAGAGTAGGATCGTCATCAACATCTTCTTCATCGTGAAGAACAAGCTTGTCAGCCGTGCTCTTACTCTTCTTAGCCTTAGTCTTTGTCTTCTTGGTTTTGGGTTCAGATAAAGCAACTGTTTGCTTGCGTTTACCTTTACTCTTGACCGTAGTAGATGAGTCTTCTCCTGTCTGAATGCCTGCTTGTTGGTTCTTGATTTCTATTAGCAGTCGCTTGTAATCAGCAGAAGATATAATCTTATCTGTCAGGAGATGACCGGGAATAGGACCTGGGATAACAACATTGGAGTGACTTTCTTGCCTTAGGTCCACCAGATCATCAGCATCCTTTGTGTGGTGACGGCTACCTGCACGCTTATCAATAGACGCATCGTTTTCCATAAAATAATGTATGATTAGCTTTATGAACCTAGGGTACTGGTAACCTTTAGCCTTAGTCTTCGTGTTTGTGAAGAGTTGATAAATAAACTCGTCCCACAACAATGACGCATAATCAATATTAATACATTTGAACATACCATAGAACATATTGATGATTGGCGGACGCACAGCATCATACCCAGTCGTTTTGGGTGTGAGACATCGGCTGAGAATACCAAAAATCGCTCTCCAAGGTTGACCCACTTTGGCTGTGGTAAAATCGGACACTATTCGTAAGTCCGCACATCCAATATCAGAGAACATCGCCATGAGCTCGTTCTTGGTCGGGTTCGCTGAGAATGTTGTACTTTTGGGTGACTCCCGAAAACCAAAGATCTTGCGGAAGTCTGACACGGTGAGAGTCTGTTGCTTGTTGTCCAGGAAGAATGTGATCTTGTTTGACGTCTTCTCTTTGGTTGCTCAGAATTCGTACATGTAGTCAAAGGGTACCGAAGCACTACCCCTTAGCGCATTCTTGAAGTGAGAATTGTCAAGAATGGCTGAACCTACCTTGAATCCATTGTGAGTGGAGTTAGAGACCTCCTTCAACCGGTAGTTGTTTGGAATGAACTTGAGGGTTTTGGCTTCGGCAATGGCTGCTGCTCTAGTGTCTTGTATTTGTTGCACGGTTGGGTTAGTCATTGTTTCTGCTTAAGATAAAACATAAAGGTTGATACACACATATATAAATACCATTATGAATTTATACCTAAGCATTAAACATATGACATAAAACCTTAAGCATTTACAACACTCAAACATTTAACAAGTTATTAAGCAAAAACACCTTCATCCGGAATAAACATCTCATCCGGAATAAACACTTCATCCGGAATAATTACTTCATCCGGAATAAACACTTCATCCGGAATAATTGTTTTATCCGGAATAATTGTTTCATCCGAAATAAATTGTCTATCCGGAATAAATGGTCTATCCGGAATAAATTGTCAATCAGGAATAAATGGTCTATCCGGAATAAATGGTCTATCCGGAATAAAATGGGCTATCCGGAATAAATGGTCTATTCGGAATAAACAGTCTATCCGGAATAAAATTGTCTATCCGGAATAAATGGTCTTATCCGGAATAAACGGTTTATCCGGAATAAACGATTTATCCGGAATAAAATGATTCATCTAGAATAATCTTGAAAAGTGGTTTATTCGGAATACTTCAAAAAGTGTTTCATTCAGAATAATTCACAAAAATTGGTTCATCCGGAATAATCTAGGACTTTGTTCATCCGGAATGTTTTTGAAACAACTTGATCATTCGGAATATCCTAAATTCGTTCTATAATTGATTAATCTAAGCTCATTTGTGTGTTTAAGGCATTCTAAAGGCAACAAACATCTTTCTAATGCTATTCCGAGTAAAACCCAACTAAAAACCTAATCAATTAAACCCTAAATTAAGCAAAAACCCTAATTTTGATTAATTGAATTAGAATAGTTAATTAGAGAGATTATAGACGAATTAGATGAATTAGATATTAATATTGATGATGAATGTAACATGTAAAACGAATGAGACGGATTAATGATTAACAAGTGTGATGTTTTGATCTTTGTGTGTGTGTTTCTTGGTGTGTTAATGGCGGATAGGGAGGAAACAGAAAAGAGAGAAGAAAGGGTAGACGGGGGGGGGGGGGGGGGGGGAAGGGATTGACTTTGGTCAAAACTTTTCACAAATTTTACCCTTTTTAACACTTTTAGTCCCTTAACTTTTCGTTTTTCTTTTCTTTTCCTTTTCTTTTCTAGTTAATAACAAGATTAGGTTAACAATCGTTAATTAATTAACACTCGTTAGCCCTATATCATAGTATTAAACGTTCTAGCCCTCACACAACTTAAATATTCACGACAAATCACGAACGAATACAAGACGAATACCAAAGCCATTCCAGTCATTAACCATTTAGCCAATTAATTTTCCTCAAAAACTTTTGAAGACCGTTTTGATGACGAAGACGATTTAATATTTTCTCCCCCTTAAACGATGACCCGTTTTCTATTGACAGAGTTGTAGTCATTGTTTAAAGAGTCAAATATTGATGAAAACATTTTCCAATTAATGTCTTGAAAAGATTGATTCGTGGTGGCAATAAGATTTCTCTTATTTTGACAAATTAATGCACTGAGACGTACACTAACTCGTGTTAGACCAAGTTATAAAGTAAACTTGATCCCTTTGCATGATTTGGCTTGTAAATCATGCCCGAGAAAACTAATTCCCGTTGTGAGCCAACGTTTTCCAACGAAATACGTGACTTTAATGCGAAAAGCGGGTTGTAGTCTGAAATAACTACAAGTCATAATAGGCATGCTTTAAAAATGTACAACTTTTATACGGACTCTATTTATGGCGCCGTGTCAATATTTATCGACATTTCTAAGGCCGTAAATATTACCGTACTAAAAGACATGCCAGATTTAAAAAGACGAAAATATTTTTGGGTTTTCTTGGTTTTAGATTTTTTATGGTTTTTGTAGGTTTTATATTTTTTTTTATGGTTTTTTTGTAGGTTTTATATTTTTGTATTTTTCTTTTTGTGGTTTATATATATACGATAATATACATGATCACGATCAAAGGATACGCATGAATAGTTTACCACCACTATTCTGCTGATTCTTCTGCCAACTCTTTGAGAGTCGCTGGAGAGAAGGATTTCATGCCAAGCTTGTCGATCAAAAACTCGATTCGTCCTCGATCTAAGGCTTTTGTGAACATATCTGCCAGCTGATACTCAGTGGTGACAAAATACAGCTCGATCACTCCGTTTTCCACTTGCTCTTTGATGAAATGGTAGCGAAAGTCGATGTGCTTTGCCCGGGAGTGTTGAACATAGTTGCAGCAAAGGGCAATGGCGCTCTTGTTGTCACAATACATCGGGATTTTGTTGAATCCAAGACCGTAGTCAGTTAGTTGTGATCTCATCCAAAGGACTTGAGCACAACAACCGGACATGGCAATGTATTCAGCCTCCGTGCTTGAAATTGCAGCGCTTTTCTGCCTTTTTGAAGACCAACTAATCAATCTGTCTCCAAGGAGTTGCACAGAACCAGAAGTGCTACGCCTAGTGTCTTGACACCCAGCATGATCGGCATTTGCATATGATATTAAAGCAATAGAGGAATCTTTCGGATACCATAGACCACGATGAAGTGTTCCTTTGAGATACCGAAAGATCCTTTTAACAGCATATAGGTGATTTTCAGTAGGCCGAGCCTGATACCGGGCACACATGCATTCGGCAAATTGCAGATCAGGCCTGCTAGCAGTCAGATAGCAAAGGGTGCCGATCATCCCATGGTAGAGTTTCAGATCGACAATAATCCCATTCCTATCTTCATCTAACTTAGATTTCTCCACCATTGGAGTATCCACGGGGTCACAATTTTCAAAGTTATATTTCTTAATGATTCTAGAGCATATTTGGATTGATTAGTAAAGATGCCTCTGGGATTCTGAGAAATTTGTAATCCTAAGAAAAATGAAAATTTTCCCATAATTGACATCTGAAAGCGTGTGGACATTATTTTCTCAAATCGGTTTGACAATCCTATGTTAGAGGCAGCAAATGTTATATCATCAACATAAATTTGTACCAGTATCATGTCGTTGTCTTCCTTGAGAGTGAATAGAGTAGGGTCCACCTTGCCTTTGGAGAAGCCTTCCGAAATGAGATATGTTGAAAGGAGATCATACCACGCGCGTGGAGCTTGTTTCAACCCATAAAGAGCCTTCTTCAGCTTGTACACATGATTAGGAACCTCCGTGCTAACGAACCCATTCGGCTGACTAACATAGACTTCTTCCCTTAGTCCACCATTCAAAAATGTCGTCTTCACATCCATTTGATAGACGATCATGTTCATATGAGCAGCATATGTAAGGAAAAGTCTAATAGCCTCCAATCGTGCAAACGGAGCAAAAGATTCTTCAAAGTCGATACCCAAGGCTTGTTTGTATCCTCTTGCAACCAATCTAGCCTTATTCTTCAAAACTCCACCCATCTCATCGAGTTTAACCTTATAAACCCACAACAAAGTAAGGATGTTAACCTTGTCAGGGAGAGGAACTAATTCCCATACTTCAAGTCTTTGGAATTCATTTAGTTCCTCTTGCATGGCTTCAATCCAAGATGATTGAGTCATAGCATGTTGCCAGTTTTTAGGTTCAACTTCGGAGAGAAATGCATCAAAATAGCAATAGAGTGCACTCTCTTGTAATTGATGGCGTGTCGAGACTGGTCGATCGAGACCTCCAATAATATTCCTAATTGGGTGATCTTTTGTCCATTTGGTGCTGTGATTTTCAATCCGTGGTGGTCTGGAGTGAACGATTGTAGGAGCTTCTTCTAAGGTAGACGCGGCTGAAGGATTTTCAGGTGTCGGTATACCAAAGAATGGAAGCTCTTGTTGGTGAACATATTCCAAATCGTAATCAACAGAATCCTCTTCATCATTATTAGGCACAAGTAAGGGTGAAGATTCAGGTGTAGTTTGAGAAATACTTGGTGGAGGTGCATCCGGTTCAATGTTAATTGAAGATGCATTTGATGAAGCTTCATTAGCTTGAGCAAAAACTTCAGGGATTGGAGCTATCACTACAGGTGCTGGAACTTCATCACTTGGGGGATCAAAGAATTCATCAAACAAAGGTTGAAATAGTTTATCCCACTCGGGCCTTGTAGGTGGTATAAATGATGTAGAAGTAGGATTATTGGGAACTAATCCGGAACTGATAGCACTGGTTCCCATCTCGTGAAGCGTGGGTTCAGAGTTGTGTTGCTCAGAAGCCATCGCTGTCAGCTCATCAAAATCTGCGTCCATAGTTTCTACTATCTTACCAAGACGACGGTTGTAAATTCGGTATGCTTTCTTTGAGGGTGAGTAACCAATGAAAATACCTATATCGGCTTTCGGTTGAAGTTTGCCCAAATTCTGATTATTAATGTTTGGATAACAAAGAGCTCCAAACACATGAAAGAATGAAACATCGGGTTTACGATCATGTAGAAGCTCGTAAGGTGTTTTTCCATGGCTTTTTCGAATGATAGAACTGTTTTGGGTGTAACATGCAGTAGATACAGCTTCTGCCCATAAGAATAATGGAGTGTTCGCATAAATCAGCATAGTTCTAGCAGCTTCCATAAGCGTACGATTCCGTCTTTCAACGACACCGTTTTGTTGTGGAGTACGTGCAGCGGATGTTTCATGTGAGATACTAACTTCTTCATAGTAATCACGAAGAGTCTGGTTGACGAACTCTGTTCCATTATCAGTACGAATACGGCGGACAGTAGTATTTAAACGTACCTGAAGGAATTTCAGGAAAGTGATGATAGCCTTCGGTGCTTCATCCTTTGTACGTAGAAATCTAACCCATGTAAACCTTGAGAAATCATCCACAATAACAAGGATGAATTTCTTACCACTCACACTTTCGGTTCGCATTGGCCCACAAAGATCCATATGCAAAAGATGAAGTTTTTCTTGATTGGTGTCTTCAGCTGTGGGCTTGTATGATTTCTTGGTGCTTTTCCCCCTTGAACACGCGGAACATAAATGGTCCTTGTCAAATTTGAGCTTTGGAAGACCACGAACTAATTCGTTTTTAGCCAAATGATTAATAGCATCAAAGTTGAGATGAGATAATCTGCGATGCCATAACCATGACTTGGTCTTAGATGCTTTAGAGAGAAGACATACTGGAGAGGTGGCCATCATGTCTTGTAGGGACAAAGTGTAAAGATTTGCATCACGAGACCCCTTCAACAAGTATTTTCCTTCCAAGTTGCGGAAGAAACAAGTGTGTTGTCGAAAAGCAACCTCTAGGTTGGAATCACAGAACTGTCCTACTGAAAATAAATTATGACCAAGACCTTCTACGTAGTATACCCTTGAAATCGTAACATTTCCAATCTGATATTCACCATACCCCATTATCTTTGCAATATGATCATTACCGAATTTAACCGTTCCAAGAAACTTGCTGACGAAATTTCTGAGCATCGAGCGATCTCCGGTCATATGCCTTGAGCAACCGGAGTCCAAATACCAGAGGATGATTTGGACCACCTGAAAATATCACCTGACAATGACAATGTATAGGTTTTGGAATCTGAATGTTCCTTGTTATTAGCAGGTATAGATTTAATGATCTTAGATTTGCTAACATTAGGTTTCTTAGATTTCCTAGCCTTCTTCCTAGTTGGTGGTGTAGATTCAAGTTGGCTTAAATCCTGAGGTATTTCTTCACTGATAGGCACTATAGTGGGGGCTGACCTAATTAAAGGGCGCGGTTTCCATACTTTAGTGCTAGTGTGCCTAATTAAAGGACGCTGAGACCTAACCTTAATGGATGCATTCCTAGTTAAAGGGCACATTTTTCTATCTAATGTAAAGGTCCTACCAGTGGGACGCCATTTCCATCCAACTTGGGTACGAGTTCTCCCAGTTGGCTTCCATTAAAGATCATTCCTAATGGCATTCATTTCATTCACATGATCAATAAGACACAAATCATGACGTTGAGAAAACATGCATTCATTACAATTCCAACATTTCAAATTAGAATTCACAAATGGTTTAGGCTTCTGCACAAGCGCAGAGCTTTTAGTCTTAGCAACATGATTCTTTTTATTTAAATCTGAAATAACATTCCTAGGGTGAGCTTCTACTTTCTTCTTGATGGTACTACTAGTGGAGGGCTTGATCCTATCTTTCTTGACTTGTGATCCTTTAGCCTTAGTAGACTCTTTTACTCCTGTAGAAGGCAAAGTGGGAACATTAGCAACAGATTTTAAAGGTGCCTTAGTTGATGGTGTCAATGACGGTTTTGCTCCTAGGGTCTTATTGAATGGAGTTATAGCAATGGGTCGATTAGTGAGTAGTGCAGAACCCGGTTTTCCTATGTATTGCAAATATGCTAAGCAATATTGAACTCGCTGAATATATGCATGAGCTGAATAATACTAACTTCTCGAGGGATCTAACGCATACAAATCATCTAAAATATCCCTAACAAGGTCCACGTGCTTAATTTCATTCATCATATAAACATCGTAAGTATCCGGATTTTGCTTATGGAGCCGGTTCTAATAGATCACCACTGAATTGGTTGATGGAGCACTAGAGGACGGTGCAGAGTTTGTAGCTAAGTTATTAACAACTTCTTGTCGGGTGAAAAGAAGTGTCTCCTTTAACTCAGCCAAGACCATGTTTTTGTCAATGAGCTGGATATTTAAGTCAGAGATTTCCTCACACTTTTGGTTCAATTGTTCAACATAAGATTGTTGCTGTGCTGCATTAAAAGCTAAGCGGTCTTCTATGGAACCATAAAGAGTAGATAGTCCATGTCTTGCACGATCCATCTCCCCTAGAATAGATGAAAGTCTAGTTTCTAAGCACTGGTTTTTAGACTCTGCAGCCTCTAGTTCCAATTTTAGTGTTTCGTTCGATGACACATCTCTCTTTAATCTCATAATCTCTTCCTTTAATGCCTTACCTATCTCAATCATCTTGTCACTCGTCTCAACACTGTCTTCACAACCATTTGTTACCAAAAGATCCTCATTTTGAGTTTGCTGTATTAATTCTAAAGATATACAATGTTGTTCAAGTTGATTAAAACGTTTTGCAAGTAAATTGTAAGAATCTTGAAGCTTTAAAAATTCAGCGTTAAACTCGTGACAAGAGTGATTATCTACGTCATTTACAGTATCAGCAACATTTACAGAGAGATCATGCACATCATCACATATATTCACAGCATCACATTTATTCATAGCGGATGTAAGCTCATTCAAATAATTAACGTTTACAGTAGTAAGCACATCACATGAAATTACTTGGGACAAGAATCGGTCATATTCGGATAAAATCTTTTCCTTTTCAATTAATTGTAGTTCGTAAGCGGTGTCCATTTCATAAAACACTTTTTGAACTTCTTTAATTTCAAAATCGAGATTTTCCGAAAGAGATGCAAAACATCCTTTTAGATTTTCGACAAAAGGGTTGATCTCATTCTTAAACACCTCGTTCATGCGTTCGAAAGCCCATTCTCCGGCGTTTAGACCATTTGAAGTCGTACATTCCCGGATGACCTTGTCAAAACTAGCAAAGTATTGATTAATCTCTTGCGAGTTTTTCCATATAGTGCTAATAGGTGGAAGATCCTTTGGAATTTCCTTAGGTCCTTCCATTTTGACAAGTGTAGGAAGTGTACTAGGGTTTTCTTCATTTAACATGTAGGTTGGTGTTGTGATGAGATCTTTATCAATATGGAAGCGAATTCTAAAGTCCGTTTTTGCAAACTCTTGATTCATTTTAAAATAATCACATTGAGGATATTTTGCAAAGTTGTATGACCGACTCTCATCAACTAGAGCCTTATTCTCGCGATCCTCGAAAATAACAATCGGATCTAAGACCAATCCTAATTTGGTTGCATCATAAAGTCTTGGATTATGGATAAAAGCTTGTATTGCATACCGTGGGTTAGGGGGAAGGTCTTTTTGACGCGATAAGTTAAACTCTCTAAATGATTAGTCAAATAAGTGCACTAGTTGAGAGGCAGCGTATTGTCTTAAAAGCAAATAATCTAAACTTCTAATCCTATTAGCCGCATTAATTTCCATTTCATTCTTTTTAGACTCGAGTAATTCAAAATCCGTTTGAAGTTTGTGAAAATTAGTGACCACTAAATCTTTTTCTTTAAGTTCGTTGGAAAGATTTGCTCTTAAGGTTTCAATTTCTTGCAAATGACCCATTTGTTTTTCGAAAATGATCATATTCAGGATTTGTTAGAACATTGGACGAAGGAACTAATTCCAAAGTTTGAGATTTTTCGTTGCACAAGGCAAGCTCAGCCGACAGATTCTTATTCGTAGCTAGGGTTTCTAAAAGTGCAGTATTCATTTGGCTAAGTAACTTTGCAGGAACCATGACCAAATCTTGTTGAGCAAGAATATGCGTAGTCGAAATGACTCCCGGTTGTGATTCACTCAAAGTCTGGGGAATTGCATTGATATTTCTATAATTGATTGTCTCATCATTTGAAAGACTCACCACCGAAGACTCATTCAGATCAGCACCCTCTTGCCCAACTTGATGTGGTTGAAAACTAGTATCAGTGGTATTAGTAAGTACCTCAGATATTTGATCTGACCCAAAGCTAGAGATAGTTGCCATAAGAGCTGCCTGAGCAGATTGAAGATCATCACAGTCTGAATCATAAGCATCCAGATCATCTGCTTGGTATGCTGCATTCTGTGTAGTGAGAACTTCTTGTTCCGCAATCCCTGGATCAGCAAGAAATGCTAGCTCCTCTTCATCAAGTTCCTGTCCTTGTGCCTGAGCGTTCACCAAATAAATCTTCTCTGCAAACCATTGACCATCCCTTCTCCTCTTGGGTTTTGTGCAATCCCTAGACATTTGACCTTCTTCCTTACAGTTGTAGCATGTTATCATTCTCAACTTACCTGTAGAATTAGCCCATGGAGCAGTAACCATTGGAGGAGTGTTGACCATTGGAGCAGGATTGACCATGCGTGCATTGGTGGTTGATGTAGTGGATCTCCCCTGATAAGGTTGAATAGGTTGAACCATTACTCTGCCATTCTCAATGGTAGCTTGTTGTCGAGAACTAGATGAGTTCCTCAGCTGATTGTTAGTAGAAGCTGGTCCTCTAAATCCTCATTTGCTCAATGTTCTTGTGAGGTAAGCAGACATGGTAGCTAACACTTCAGCTGGGTCAGTTCCTTGTTTGAATTCAGGAATGAGAACCTCATCATTATCACAATACATTGCTTGGTCTTGTTGAGCGACATAAGCACTAGAAGGAGTACTTATATGGTTAGAATAGCTTGGTGGATATGCTGCATTTTCTTGATATGGCGAGTATGATGACTGAGCATAGGGTGCAATGTTTGCTGGTGAATATGGGTGAGGTTGTGGAGCATATTGTGATGCTTGTGGTTCTCTCTAAGACAAAGGTGCATTAAACCGATATTGTTGCTGATGTGAGGTGGGTGGTTGAGGTAGAATCGAATATTGGGGGAAGCTTGGAGTCATGTACGGAGATGGATGATAAGCTTGGTGTCCCATGATATAAGGAGTGTTGTTATATGACAAGCTTGGTTGATTTGCCATCAAAGCTAAAGGTTCAGGGTACATACCTCGAGGCATATGGTGCATGATCACGTGTTTCTCATGCTGCTGGAGAAAAGCATATAGTTGATCCAAATTGCACTTATGCAAATCCCTAGTTAACTTGACATCAGTAATATACTCACCCCATTCAGCTTGAGGTAAAGTATTCAAAAACTTGGTGTTAACCTGGAATGGAGCAATCACGAGATTGTACACATTCAAATCATTCATGAGAGTAGTGAATCTGAAGTAGTAGTCATGAAGCGTTTCCCCTGGACTGTACGTGAACCTATCAAACAGATCATACAACTGACATTCGCGTTCCTGTTTAGTAAGAGATGTACCTTGTATCAAAACTTGTAGACGTTCCCATAACTCCTTTGCAACCGTATATTGACTTACAATTCGATAGATGTCATGTGGAAGAGCTTGAAGAATGGTTTGAAGAGCCTTTTCGTCTGCATCGGCAATAAGTTGTTGAGCTGGCGTAAGTTCTTCAAACTCCCGTGGTCGAGTCACATTGTTAACAATGATGGTACCATAATCAAGTGGACCATTTAGAATTGACTTGACCATAAGCCTCCCATATGTCGGTTTTCCCTTAATGTATGACATCATACGGCCTTGCCATGCTTCAAAGACTTCTTTAATGAGCATTGGAGGGCGATTATCCGTTCCCGTAATGACGGAAATATCCGTAAGTGATGTCATTTGAGGCATTAATGAACTCGGATTCATTCTGATCACTTTAAAGAATCAAAGATTATCGGTTGATCGAGCAGTGAAGTAAGGTTGTGAGTTGTGTTGAGTTGTTGTGTAAGAAACCAAGATTAAATCCTCTAAAAATCATCGAAAAAACTCGTAAAATATCCCTTGGTTCGGAATAATATCCCTTGACTCGGAATATTTAAGTCGATTCGGAATAAAACTACTTTTATGTGGAAAAGACCTTGGTTCAGAAAAAATACCTTGATTCGGAATAGTTGTTGGTTCGGAATGTTGGTTCTATTAATAACTTGGTTGATCCGGAATAACTTGGTTGATCCGGAATAACTTGTTTGATCCGGAATGACTTGGTTGATCCGGAATAACTTGGTTGATCCGGAATAACTTGGTTGATCCGGAATAACTTGGTTGATCCGGAATAACTTGGTTGATCCGGAATAACTTGGTTGATCCGGAATAACTTGGTTGATCCGGAATAACATGGTTGATCCGGAATAACTTGGTTGATCCGGAATAACTTGGTTGATCCAGAATAACTTGGTTGATCCGGAATAACTTGGTTGATCCAGAATGTTTTTTTGATTCGGAATAACTTGTTGATCCGGAATCTTTTGCTTCGTTCGGAATACTCTGTTGATTCGGAATAAACTGGCAAAAAGACTTCGAGACCAACTTTTGATGTTTTTTCTTAGAACAAACGAATCTAAACCCGATTTTTGACCAAAAACCACGAAAAGTTTTGTGATTTCTACCAAAATAAGATAAACCCAACACTTATCTACTAATCCCAACAACAAAAACACCCAAAATTACAAGATTCAAGGTAGATTTTCCTAAAAAGCAACACTAATCCTTACTATCAAAAACTAAAAAGCAACACTAAAAAGCAACACTAATCCTTACCTTAAATCACCCCATGGCTCTGATACCAATTGAAGAATTGTGACAATCTTATGAATCAATAAGGTGGGTTGATGTTTCTAGAGAGAGAAAGTTAGTAAGAGAAAGTGAGAGAGAATGTGTGTTCTTATTAATATGAAAGTGAAAACATCCAACCAACCCCCTTTCCATGGTGGAAAGGGGTATTTATATCCAAGCCACTAATGGACTTGGGCCGACCCATGACAAGCCCATGGGCCGGTTTTGCTTAAAAAAGTAAACAAACATTAACTACGAGTTATACCACATTCAATAATATCGTGGAGTGACTGATACTTCTAATATACGTTAAAAACGTATTTCTAACATGCTGTAGCAACGGTGCATGAATAACTGGAGGGGTGACCTCGTCATGCTATAGAGGGGTGACCTCTAAATGTTGTAGAGGGGTGATCTCTAAATACTGTGCTGGGTGGAGGGATCAGCTCCAATGTGAAGGATGTAGAGCACACACCACATTCACCTGATAACTGTAAACTGATAAGCCTAGGATGCATCCATACGCCCCACTAATAATACTGATAAAGATGGCCAAGCTGAGCTGAGTGGGACGATGCAGGATATCACTCTCCTGCATGTGAGTCACGACACCGGTGCCTCAAGTGTCATGGTTACGGTACCTCCGTAACTAGTACTACTTACTGGTCATGCTTGTATATAAGGCTCAGGCAATTTAACTTAATTATAAAACTGATTTCTGATAATTCTTAAAACATATAAATAGAGAAAACAATTGGCTACAGACGGGAAATCCTAATCATGCATAGAAAGGAAGTCCTTACTGAAGGACGGAAAATCCGTACCTCTTGTCCAGTAACTGACTAAAGGAAGATTGAACGAACACTACTCGTGCTTCACGGAAGCTACAATAATAACAGACGCGAATAAGTTATCTTACCTTTATTTAATTTACTGATCTTATTGGCTTCTCATTTATTTATTTATTTCTGAACTTCTTTACGTATGTTCACTAATAAATCTGATCTTTCTTATAATTATTTTTAATGTATTATCGACCTACTATTAATTACGGTACAAACGTATTCTGACGTGATATTAATACTATAAAAGGTAGCCTGTTAAAAATAGAAAGTTTCATAAACTAGAAAGTTACTAAAATCATTTATTATCTCTTTAACAAAATTATACCCTTTTAATTATTACAAAATTATTATAATTTAATTCTTTTAAAATACAATTTAGACATTTATAAAAATAAGTAATAAAAGGTATAATTTAAAAATCTTTGTTTTTATTATCTTTAACTATGTCCCGAGCCTACCGAGATACCCCTTCTCGGTCGTACTAAAACAATACAACTAATATTTATAAATCTGTCCATATGAATTAGTGACAGAAATATGTGTCACTAAAAGTGTCGCTAAAAACTGTCAATAAACAGATTCAACGACAGAATTTATTGTCACCAAACTGTCGCTAATCTCAGAACTGAACCCTTTTATTTTCTGTTTAAAAAGTTCCCACTGCTCTTTATATGCTTCCCACTGTTTCTTAATATTACCCACTGTTTGACAGTCCCAAACACCCCCTTGCTGTGAATTAGACCCAAACACCCCCTGTTTTTTGTTTCCTTCAACCCCGACTGCCAACCAAACACACCCTTGTTGCCCTCGTCTCTCCCCATTGTTTTTTATAAACTTCACCCCATTTGGGGGTGGTGGCTACAACTGAATACACAAAATACCACAAACCCACCTAGAGTCATAAGGATTCTCGGTTTTCATGTAAAGACATCACAACCTCCACTGATTAATCATTAATACGAGTTTATAAGATCTTACCATGTGTTCTTGATACAAACCCCATGATTCCCGATTTATAACAGAAAGAAGAGAGGTGATTACCTTGTTTGATGATTATAACAATCAATTGGAAGAACCAAAAACAATCCTGAACCCTCTTTTTTTTCTGTCGGCAGGCCATATAAGCCACACCCTAGATCGTTTCTTTTTCTTTCTTTTTTGTTTAATTTATATGAAAGAGTGTGGGTTAAATCCCCGTTTTTAATTCTTTCTCAAAAGGGCCGGGCTTCAAGGCCCATGTTTGTCTTTCTTTGTTTATTAAACCAAACTGCCAGTCTTAATTATATATAACTTTTCTGTTTGATTTTCGGTTTAACGTTTTATTCACGTATACTCGTAATTATTTCTCGTGTTTTAATTCGTGAACGTAATAACTCTTTTCTGTATCATAAATAATGCACACATTATATTTTCTGAAACTTAATTTCTGAAACTTAATAATTATTTTCTGAATAGTTATTATT
Source organism: Glebionis coronaria (assembly GCA_025667525.1). Lineage (NCBI taxonomy): Eukaryota > Viridiplantae > Streptophyta > Magnoliopsida > Asterales > Asteraceae > Glebionis > Glebionis coronaria. The sequence goes on from JANFOE010000851.1 coordinate 558,039, forward strand.
TAAATAAAACTGAGACTGCGTAATTACTATTGACGCTTAATTATTTTTAACGCTGAGATTATGAGGGTTGTCCTTTCGTCACCATGAAACTTGTTAGCTTGGATCATGGACAATAAACTCGTCTTAACCAAAATTTCTCCGCAAGGATAGCGGGAATCACAATTGTTGGAAATACGTTTTTCCAAGGAAAGTCTCGGTCACATCATTATTAGCATAGATCACGAGCTTTAGACTATTTAGGACATTGTAACTTGGAGTGACCTCCCTTTGGGGGAGATTGTTGGAAATACGTTTTTACGTATTTAGAAAGGATCGGTCACTCCAATGATATTGGGCTCGTGATCTAATATAGCCCATATAGCCCACATGTAGGGTGGGCTATATAAACCCCCCTCCTAGCATGTTAGGAGGGGTTGTCGGTTCACTTCCATTCACATAATCACATTTTCCATTTTCCTTTCAACTCTCTCCTTTCTCTCTCTTCTTTCTCTCTCTAAAGTTCTTCCATTTATCATCATTCAATAGATAATCCATACTTGCTAAATCCTTAGAAAACTAAGATCCTACAATTGGTATCAAGAGCATGGTTGATTCTTCGGATTCGCACGTGTTAATCTAGTGTTTTTATAAAGTTTGATTTTTTTTATTTTCTTCTTTTTTCTTCTAAAGTTTATTTTTTTTTTGTCACGGATCAAATTTTTTTTACATATTTAGATTCTATTATTGGAAAATATCATTTTTTTCTCTAAAAAATATCAGTCTTCATTTTTAAAAAATCACAAAAGTTTTTGGTATTAGTTCATTGACTCGATTTGGGAGAAAGGTCTCAAATTTATCAGTTTTTCTATCATTTTTCTTATATATAACTCTTTATCAGTTTGTCTTATTTTAGTATTAGTTTCTGTTAACTTATCTAGCATATCAGTTTTTCTAGTGTTCGTCACGTATCCAGGTTTGTATTTGTGTTTTACACATCCATCGGAAAGTACCAAGTTTGAACATTCTGATCGCATAACCCTCGGGTTCTACTTTGCGATCAAGTTTTTTTTCGACACCCTTATTCCGACGTGATTGCGATAGCACTTTGCGATCGAGATTGCGACGGGATTTAGGTTCAAGTGAGTCGAAACTCTGCCAAATTGTTTTCAGCTATATTGCGATGAAACTTTAAAATATTGCGATGAAATTTTTTTATTATTGCGATGAAAGTTTGAGAATATTGCGATGGAATTTCTATTGAGATTGCGATAGAAACTTTCAACTCGTTTTAACCAAGATTTGACTCAAGACCAAAAAAAGACTCGATACACGTAACACCTCGACTCAACATTGGACAAGACTCAAGACTTGACCTCTATATTCGACTCAACAAACCAACTCTAAAACTCACTTCACCCTCGACTCACCCTCACCCTCGTCCCCCCACCCAACCTCACACGACTCTCTCTCAAAAACCTCTCTCGTCTCTACCCACAACCTTCCCAGACCTCTCCAACATCAACAACAAGACTCGAATCAACCTTTCATACTCCACCCACGCATCAAGACCCTCAAAAACTCACAACACCGTCGCTCGACCTCATCACTCAATAGTTTCGAACCCAGACAAGACCCTCGACTCCACTTTAAACTCCAACAAACACTGCACTCTCGACACAAACCAAACACAGACCAACAAACACAAAATCACCCAACACCCTCGACTCACTCTCTTTCATCTTTATTTTTTTTTCTTCTCTGACTCAAAAACACAAGAGCTCTCGACTCCCTCACCAAACCCCACTCAACTCAAAACCCCACTCGTCACAAACCCTCACTGACACTCTCGACTCTCGCCTCTTACGTCATCACCAAAGACTCACATACGACCTCGACTTAACCAACTGAGACCCACGACAAACTCACACACGTAAGTGTTTTTTATTTTGGACTCAATAGTTTGATTCCAACAATCACAACCAAAACAGTTTTCATCCAACTGGACTCATACAAACGCAAACAAACCCAAAACTCGACTCAAAACAAAATTAAAATAAAGAAAAGAATAACCTACCTGAGACCAAACTTAATTGATCTTGAAGAATCGTACTTCAGTGAACATAGGGTAAGGAATATTGTGATTCGTAACAAGGATTGACACAAGTTTCTGACAAATCGTTATAAGTGTGAGTTTGGGTTATCATCATGGATAGATGATTCGTTTATCATCATTGATAGACTGCGATTATTTTTTGTTTTTGTTTTGTGTGAGAGAGAGTCACGGTGGGGAAGGGGGTTGCGTATAATTAGGGTGGAGTAAGGCGGAGGAAACTAGGTGCGTGTTTTTAGGAATTGATTTATTTTTTTTTAGTCTGTGCTTGTTATATAATTTGGGTGAGATCAGGCGGAGTTTACAAGAAAGTGCCACGTTCTGGTTTGAGGGGCAAATTTGAGCCACGTCTCTTGCCATAATGGGCCGCGATATCTTGCTGGTTTGGAAAGTTTGTTAATTTAATCTCCCACGTAATTTTATTGTGTTAAATTGGATTTAATCCAATTTTTTTATTAATAATACAAAATTTTCTTATATTATTTAATTTAAGTTTATTTTTTTTTACATTTTTTTTTTCTTTCTTTCTTTCTATTTTTCAAGTTTTTTTTTAGTTAAATTTATTTTGTTTATTTTATCATTTGACATCCTTGCATTTGATAAATCGTATTAAGGCGGGTATTTTTGAAAGTTTTAACGTGAAAATATATTTGACGGGTTAAAAGTTATTGTGTCCGGATTTGAAGACAAAAGTAACGAGTCAACGTGACGGGATTCATTTTCAGCAACTACGGATTTTTAATCGGGTTTTAATTTATCATCGTTTGAGCCGACAACAATCTTTGAGCCGAGAAAAGAGTCTTATCATAAATCGTAGATTTTTTAAAAGTTATTTACGGATCTTTCGAAGTTCCTTCACGAATTGGTAAATTCCGAAAACAACTACAATCACGATCATTTTTCATCATAATTCAATGGAGTCTTTGAATTCGAAATTTCAAGAGGGAGACTTGCATCACATGCAAAACACAGCTAGAGAAAGTGGTATAATTTCATGTCGACTACTTCAGTCACATCTTAGGACTATTGCATGGGTTCAAGGAGGAAGCGAATTTGTGACACTCTTTGGTCAACATCATTATACATTCATCAATTCACTATGTCTCAACTTGGACCACCTAGCTGAGCAACTTCACAAAGAAGACTTTAATCACTCTGCATCAGAAACTGCATATCAGGCTCTTGTGACACAACTCACGCCTTTCCTCCAATTCAATATCATCAAGTCTGACAATTCAGGGATATGCCGGTCATTTTTTCAATACACACAGAACGATGTTAAAGATTTCCGTGATAAACTGTTGAAATTTATGACATCAGTTTCGTCTTCGATTTATGAAAGATCTAGACTTCACCTAGTGTATGATAATGGAGTGCAAAAATCTATGATGCAAATACAAGAGGAGAATGGTCATACGATTGACAACTTGGAGCCTAACGATGGCAAGAGCACGGAATCAGGAGGACAACATGATACCAGTGGCACGTCAGGCAATGTTCACGAGATCTCATTTGATGACACCTTACCCGTTAATGACGAAGAGCCTGCGGACATGGTACAATGTAATGTTGATGATGTATATGCTGATGAAATACCGCATATTGAGCATTCTGAACCTAACTATGACAAACATGAGATGGAAAAGAGTGATAGAAATACCACTTCTGATTCATCCGATGTGAGTCATAATGGGGGAGAAAGTGTTCAAAATGCTAGACATCATGATAATTGTCTTATAACTGCTTCATTAACTGCTTCTGATTCCAAGATTAGAGAGCTCGAAACGATTTTAGCTCAGCAATCCAAAGAGCTTGAGGATGCCAAAATTGAATTTTCGAAGAAAACGGAGAAATTTGAAACATATTTTGAAAAACTTTAAAAGTCAAACGTTGTTCTTGAACGAAAATTGGATCAAACTGTTCTAGATTCTAAAGCTGAAAAGGATAATCTTTTGAAACAAATTAAGTTGCTTGAATCTAAGTTGGCATCCCAAGATGAATTGTTCAAAGAAAATGAGACATTAAAGGCTCAAGTACAGGAAAAGGTCTTTGCTATAGCTGCGTTAAAAAATGATTTGCGGAAAACTAAAGGACCTAGTGTGGACACTAAGCTTGAAAAACCATCAATCTTGGGGAAACCGCCTACAAATCAGTTCGTCAGACAACCGACTGTCAGACAACCTACTGCATTTAGATCCGAGCGATCACAATCCTCGAGACCGCGGTTTGCCTCCCAAGTTGATATGGTTCATCTTTCTAGAACAGTCACTCCACCATTTAGGCCCAATGTGACTAAAACAGCTTTTGCAAGACCTAATCACATGATTGCCTCTAGTTTCCCTAGACATAGTCCAAAGAACACATCTCGAACTAGTTCAAATGACGTTCGCCATACATTTGATCTAAGGGAAGCTAAGCAAAAGACACAAGTAAGAGATAGGAATTTCAAACCTAGTCAGATGCCTTCTAGTTTACCCAAAACTGCTAACCGTAGCATGTCACATCCTAGGAGCATCAATCAATCATCTAGGAATTCTAGATCTTACTCGGACATTAAATATGCTACTTGTAAAACATGTAGAAAATGTGTCTTTACGGCAAATCATGATTCTTGCATCAAGAAACTACTTAATGAGGTGAACTCCCGTGCTAGACTTAAATCCCAGTGGGTTGCCAAAATCAAACCCATTGGTAAAATGTGGCGCCCCACTGGTAGAACTTTCACCTTTGTAGAAAATGAGTGCCCTTTAACTAGGTTAGTCACCGATTCTATTAAGACTACTAGGGAGGAAATTGAAAAGGAGGATGCATCACCTAAGCCTGAACTTAAGGTTTTCTATAAAAGGAAACGTTTACCAGCTAAGACAAGTGAATCATCTCCTCAGAACACCTCTGGCACTAGTAAGGCCAACTGTGAACCCCCACTTGCTTCTAAGATAGATATCGCTAACCCTTATCCAAGCATGCAAATTCCTAATGAAAATGCAGGTACCAAAGAGGATGTTCCAAAAGAACGAAGCGGTCCAATCATTGTATACCATTCAATTAAGGACCCTCTCAGAGTTTGGTTGCTAAAGAAGCTGATATTTAAGAAACAAGTGTCTCAGGGGATTTCCAGTTAAAGTTACAGTGCATAAAGGACTTACAGTCACATAACAGACTGTAACTCGCTCTCAAAAGACAGGAAAGTTCATCCCGATGATGACTTATCCTCAAAACGAGAAATTAAATTTTCTCGGACACGAGCTTACATTTTAAACTATTCAAGGGTTTTAAGCTCGTGTAAAGGACTTATAGTCACATCACAGACTATAACTCGATCTTCAAAGAAAGGAAAGTTTATCGCCGATGGTAAACTTATCCTAACAACGAGAAATTAATTTTTCTCGGGCATGAGCTTATATCAAAAACATTCCAAGTTTTTAAGCTCATGCACAATGGCTCCTCGTTAATTGACAGACGATGACCCGGACTTCAGATACAGGGAAGTTTATCTACGCAACGATAACTTACCCTTTTAACGAGAAATTAAGTTTTCTTGGACACGAGCTTATCCTAAAACCATTCAAAGGTTTTAAGCTCGTGTATAAGGCTCTTCATTTAATGTCAGATGATGACCCGATCTTCAAATTAAGGAAAGTTTATCGCCGATGATAAACTTATCCTCATAACGAGAAATTAATTTTTCTCGGGCATGAGCTTATATTAAAAACATTCGAAGTTTTTAAGCTCATGCACAATGACTTACAGTTAAATATCAGACTGTAACTCGGACTTCAATTTTAGGAAAGCTTATCTTTAAAGATAGCTCATCCTCGTAACGGGAAATTAAATTTTCTCGGTCATGAGTTTGTATTAAAACATTCCAGGTTTTAAGCTCAGAAAGGAAAGTGAATCTTTTAAATAAGAGAACTTTTCCTCATAACGAGAAATTCACCCTTCTCGGTCATGAGCTTTACGTTAAAACATTCAAAGTTTTGCAAGCTCATGAAAACGACTTCTAAGTAAATGTCAGCTTAGGACTCGTTCTTCAGTTAAAAGGAAAGTTTATCGCCGATGATAAACTTATCCTTAACAACGGGAAGTTTATAACTTCTCGGACTTGAGCTCGTTTTGTAAGATATTCAACATCTTAAGCTCAAGTAATTGGTTTTCAAAACATTGAACACAATTTTTCGAGAATTTCTCAAAAAGGTTTTCTAAATCTTTCAAAATTGTGTGTTTAAAAAATGTTTTGATAAAAAGAGCATGTCTTCTGAAATCGATAATATTTACGATACTAGAAATGTCATTCAATAATGACACGGGGTTGTAAATAAAGTTCGAGCAGAAGTTCAAATGTTTTAAAACATGCTCAAAATGGTTTGCTATTATTTCAGATAGTAACCCGCTTTTCATAATCAAGTCAAGCATTTCACCGGAAAGCTTTGACTCAACAACGGGAATTCATTTTCTCGGGCATGGTTTACTTTACAACCATGTAAGGGATTGTGTTTACTTTATAACACAATCTAACACGGATATATGTACGTGTCAGTGCATTTATTTGTTAAAACAAGAGAAATCTTGTTTTTATGAAGTTATCATCCCTACCAACCGTAGCAATTTACAATTGATATCTACATACTCGACGATGCAACTACTCAAACGACGACTACAGCTCTTTCAATAGAACACGGGTCAGCAATTGAGGGGGAGCAAATTGTCCAGCAATCAGAATCTTTGACGCTAAAAGTGCCAAGTTCACATGTTGGTGTCAAGACAAAGATATCAATCGTACACATGGAGAAAAGAGATAACTTCAGACATGATGAGGCGACCAACATTCGTGAACAAGAACCATGTGCTTCTTTCATATGATGTTCTCCATCATTCAGGTCCAACCTCATAAATTGCTAATCTTGTGAATACATTATCATATATGATCTTTGCACGTGATAAATACCTTACACTTGTGTTTAAAAGGTATTTAATTTACGTTTCAAGTACACCCTCATTAATTTGAGGGGGAGCTTGTGTAATTCATGAAGATAATTTGCTTTGCATTTTTCTTCCCAAAATTTTCTTAAAATGCTATTAAATCAATTGATATTAAAAACATCGATTGGGTTAATATTTTTAATATGGGGGAGAAAATGTGATTTAATATGGGAAATGATTAATCACAAATGGTTTGACTTAATGTGCTAGCTCATCCCGACATGTGCGAAATGTTTTCGGATATCGTGGCATATGTTAAGGGGGAGCAAAATGGATTTGCACTATCAAAATGGATTTCATGGTGATATACACTTACCCAAAATATCTCTATTCACGACGGTGAAGATTGTGGTGACATAAGGATGGTAGGATAGGTTAAAGTCCAATGAATCCTCTAGAACCGGAGGAATCTTCCCAAGGACATTCCATAGCTAGAAATAGTAGTCCTTAGGAAAGATGGAGAAAGATTGTGAACGTAGCTGAATGCCGACCAAGTACTTAAGTTAGCACTGGAACAATCACAACAAGGTGCTAGTGATGACGTATTGGTAAGCATTGAAGGGGTTGAAGAATGAAAAAGAATTGTAAAGATAAAGGGTGTAAAGAAAGAAGCCCTCCTTACAACTAAGGCAGAAACCGGGTCAATACATATGCTATTAAGATCATTGTTTAATGATTCTTGATATTGAAGATAGACATCATGGACCCAGTGATGCAAAGCACAACCCATCCCAGCTAACTCAGATATCTCTTAAAAGATATTTGTTTTAATCACACGGAGACAACACATTATCTATTGATTTATTCACTCCGAATAAATTGGTATTGAAAAGGTGGCACTCCTCTCCAGCCTCCGATCACTAAAATCCAAAGTGCACGATCGAGTCTAGAGCCATTTGAGATCATTAAATATCTCATTAGGACACACTTTCATAATTCCTTGCTTCTTCATACACTGTGAAAAGTAAGAAAGATCTTAAGAGTCCTACGCAAAATCTTCATGATCTTGCCTGAACATCTGAGTAATACGAAAGTATTTACAATGAAGATGGAAATCCTTCTTGAGCGAATATCAAAAAGCTCATGGTGACTTGTGCGATTCTTTATGAATCAAACTTGTGATAACTGGAAAGCAACGGCTGTTTATCTCTTAACTGAATTTAAACACGTTCCAGGCCTCTACGCAATATCTCAGTGATCTTGCCAGAACACTCAGAGTGATACCTTTGTGTTCACGGTGATGAGTGGAAATCCTTCTAGTGTTAACCTCAAACAGCACTTGGTAGGTAACTTGCAAGATTCTATACGAATCAAGCTCGTGACAACTGGAAAGCAACGATGGTGCGGTTCTTAATTGAATTTCACTTGTTCCAGAAACATGAATTGACGGCTTCAAATCATGCAGATATTATTATCCAAATGATTCACTCTTTATGTTCGCAATCAGCTTTGGACGGTCGAATAAAGAGAACGGGTTTACCCGCGAAATCCTGTCAGGAAGTTACTTAATTGAAACTATCCGTCACGGGTACGATATCTAATATCGTCCAACGGTCTTCACCGACCGGAGGTAAAATGCTACCGATTTAGAATGAAATGTTCAAAGCCATTTCTTTCGTGTCTACTTATGTTGCGGCATTTGAAGACGGTGGCGTTGCGGAATCCAAGAAGAAGTCGTCCCCACATGCTTATACTGCATACACTCAGTACTTCAACGAATTCAAGAAAGTCTGAAGGTCAAGTCTTCCGCTGTATCAAACTCTGAAGCTTTCAAGAATTATAAAGGTATAAGTGTGTGGAACATGAAGTCACGAAGAGGCGAATATCACAAGCGATGAATGCACAAGGTCAAGGCAAAAGAACATGCTCAAGACTAAAGTCAAAGATCTCATCAGCATATTCACAAGAACAAGATCGAAGACTCAAGCATAGTATGCTAGGTTTAAGATTTTGTAAAATGGTGTGACCTCCCTTTGGGGGAGATTGTTGGAAATACGTTTTTCCAAGGAAAGTCTCGGTCACATCATTATTAGCATAGATCACGAGCTTTAGACTATTTAGGACATTGTAACTTGGAGTGACCTCCCTTTGGGGGAGATTGTTGGAAATACGTTTTTACGTATTTAGAAAGGATCGGTCACTCCAATGATATTGGGCTCGTGATCTAATATAGCCCATATAGCCCACATGTAGGGTGGGCTATATAAACCCCCCTCCTAGCATGTTAGGAGGGGTTGTCGGTTCACTTCCATTCACATAATCACATTTTCCATTTTCCTTTAAACTCTCTCCTTTCTCTCTCTTCTTTCTCTCTCTAAAGTTCTTCTATTTATCATCATTCAATAGATAATCCATACTAGCTAAATCCTTAGAAAACTAAGATCCTACAACAATCAATTCTTCATAACCCTCAGTTGGTGCTTGAAGTAACTCCATCATAGTACGATTAGCCATGGTGACTTCTTGTGCTACAATGGGTTCGTCAATGGGAGATTTCTCGTGAATTACGTAGACACAAATCTACAAATCTCTCCTCGAATCGATTTCTCGATTAAAGGAGCCTGTAAAACCCACAATTAAAATCCGTGGATATTATTTCTATGCAGTCTCAACTTCAATTAAGAACGTTACGAAATAATTTGTTCAGAAAAAATATATATATATATATATATATATATATATATATATATATATATATATATATATATATATATATATATATATATATATATATATATATATATATATATATATATATATATATATATATATATATATATATATATATATATATATATATATATATATATATATATATATATATATATATATATATATATATATATATATATATATATATATATATATATATATATATATATCTATATATATATATATATATATATATATATATATATATATATATATATATATATATATATATATATATATATATATATCCAAGCAATTACAGCTAGTAAATTTATGAAGTAAATATTTAATACAGTTTAAATTTAAACTCGGAACATCAAACACAATCATCAAGTTAAATAATTAAAACACGAAAAACAGAAAAGTAAGTATATATATATGGGTTATTGGGCCGGCGGTTTAAATTAAAACAAGAAGAAAGGGAAATGGGCTTTAAGCCCAGTCTATTTTACAAGTAATAACCAGGGACTTTAACACTTTTCATTTTGGGAAAAAACAAAACACAAAGCTAGGGTTTTATTGATGATGAGCCGCCGGCTAGAACAAACAACAAGGGAAAAAGGAGTTTTGATATCGTGTTGATTCGGTTTATGTGTTTTTAATCCAACTCTAATCACGAATTAAAGGTAATCATGTTCTTTTCTTTATCATTTCCGAATCCATCTTAAATATTTCTTGAACACACGAAGGAATAGGGTAAACATGAATTAAATCATAGGTTAGTCGGGCTTGGGATTTAATCACGAAAAACAGAGAGTTTAATAACTCTCACTGGGTTTGGTGTACACAGCCAAGACCTATAAAGGTCTCCGTGGTGTTCTTGTGTGATCAATCGCAGCCAAAAACCCCAAAAGGGGTGTATCTGGTTCAACAGTGGGGATCATTACATCAACAGGGGTTTTTGTTTGTATTCAGTGGCAACCGAGACCTAAAGGTCTCGGTGGGTATTATAACATCAAAACAGTGGGAACATAACCAAACAGGGGGAAAATAATACACATAGTGGGAACTATGTACAGGCAGTGGGAACCAGGTACACAGTAGGGGGAACGCTGGGGAGCCAGTGGGAACTCTGGCTGAAACAGTGGCACGGCAGCAGCCCAAGGCTGCGTAGCCACTGTCTGAAACCATCAGCCACCGACTGTTGGTGTTGGCTTGGATTATTGGGTTGTTTTGCTAGGTGCGACGAGATGAATATCTCGGTAGGCTCAGGTTTTGGTTTCGACTCGGTTCGGGTTACACGGATTTAATAACAATAGACGTTTATTTTTAGCAATTTAATAATCAAGCTTTTAGTTTAATTATTTGTAAAAACTAATCGAAGTATAAATCGTTTAAATTAATTTAATTCATATTTATTAAATTAATCATGTTTTATTAGATTACTTAGTTAATACTTTGATAATATTTTAATTGATTATTTGTTCATGCAACCGTTTATTAACATCATTTTGGGAAACGTTCTATATTAGGAAACTTTCTATTTTTAGTACTTACTTATAACAGTATTATAATACCAGAATACAGTATAATACAATAATCAGAATACGGTATAATATACAAGTAATCAGAGGTACATGATATACATTAATCAACAAACATTAAGACAGTAAGAGTTACCAGTTTATACATAAACAGTAATACAAGAATAAATAAATTAAACTAAGAACATATGAGAACGAGTAATAGTAAACAGTAATCAGTTAACTCATTCGCGCCCGTTATTTATGTAGTAACTGTGAAGTCGAAATAGATCTTTCAACTATCAGTCTTATTTCATTACTGGACACGAGGTATGAATTTCTCGTCCTTTAGTAAGGACTTCCTTCTATGCATGATTAGGATTCCCATCTACAGCCAAATGTTTGCCGTAGTATACGTTATAAGCTTATCAGTAATCATTTTAATAAATAAATAAATTGCCTGAGCTTTATACACAAGCATGATCCGTTTATGTACTAGTTACGGAGGTACCGTAACCATGACACTAGAGTCACCGGTGTCATGACTCCCCTGCGAGGGAGTAATTTCTCGTAGCGTCCCATTTATTTCAGCTTGTCCATTTATTAGTATTATCAGCGGGGCGTATGGATGCATCCTAGGCTATCAGTTTACAGATATCAGGTGAATGTGGTGTGTGCTCTACATCCTTCACATTGGAGCTGATCCCTCCACCCAGCACATTATTTAGAGGTCACCACTCTACAGCATGACGAGGTCACCCTCCACTTATTCATGCAACATTTGTTATAGCACATGACCTATATAAGATCTTGAAAATTAAAATATAGTAAATGCAGGTTTTCAGATTTAACAGATAATAGTTCAGCTTTATTATTTATAAATCAGACTTTTCAGATTATCCACAGATTTTCGCTGCAACTTTACTTATCAGTCATACAGCTTCAGTAATTTATCAGCTGCTTCATTTCAGTATTTCTTATCATGCTTTGTATTCGTTTACTGGGAATTATGCTCAGTCGTAGTTCCTTTTCATGTTTTAACGGCAGGTACACCAAGACGCTCTTAGGATTCTGAGAGCATGTGCATTAGGATGGAAGCTATCCAGACATCTTACTATATGCACTTCTTACATTATTCTGCTTATTTGGACATTGTTTAGTCCTTTCCTTCAGTGTTTACTTTTCATGTTTTGAGCTTATGTTTGGATTATCGATGTTTGATTCCGGTATTTCCCTTATGGTTAGTTAATGTTTTAGGACATTTACCTTATGCTTTGATGACACGCCATAAATACACGTAACGGTCCACTTATCCATGTGGGATGTTACAATTATGTTATCAGAGCTGTAGGTTCGACCTGTAGGCTCTATAACTTGACTTGTGACTAGTTGGTAGTCACTAGGAAACTTCCTAAATCTTGGCGTTTTTATCTTTCATATTTCTCATGCATTTATCAGACAGTGTTTCTTTAAATTTTGAATAAGTAAAAGGTTGGTACAGGACTGGCCATATTTAGTCGCATGTGCTTTTATGCGAATTTTGTTTTGGTGAACTGACCCATAGGCGTTCACCATTATTCGGGTCAAGTTTTCATGCTTTTTAGTCGAATGTTGTTTTGTGAACCGATCCATAGTTGTTCACCTTTTTCATATCAGGACATTACATAAGATTTTGACAAGTATGGATTGGACTACAACCATCCATATTTAGTCCTAGATCGTAAATTTCTATACATGACAGTTCTCGGAAAATTTGACAAGTATGGATCGAACCAGAATCGCCCACACTTAGTCACATGCTTTCTCTTGTATATTATGTCGATTGAACCATATCCATCCACACCAATTGATATTAAACCTCAGTTGACTATACCTTTATGTTCTTTATAACAATCAAGTTTCATACCCTCACGTGGATGTCGTTTTCATGCTGATTATGTTCATGTCTCCTTATGAGGATTTTATTTTCAGCAAGGTGATGATGTTTTCATGCTAAGATATAGAAGGATTACAGTAAAATCCTATTTCATGATAAATCATGTTATGGTCTTCATCAATCATGTCTTCATACTGAACATTGATGAAACTCCGGTTAATCATACTTTTTAGCCTCTGTACAACCAGCATTAAGTCTACGCAGGAATTACAGGCTATCATGTTACACGTTTCAGTTTAGTTTACTACCGTTTAAATCAATTTATTTCTTTGATCATGTCAGACAATTAACACCAGTATCGATCATCCCATAAAATTTCCACCAGTGCCATGTACAGTATTCCATATGTATCCCATGTACAGTGTCTCAGTTATACTTCATGAACAGTATTTCATGTGTACTCCACGTACAGTGTCTTAGATATGCTCCATGTGCAGTATTCATTTTGTACCTCATGTACAGTAGTCCAGGTGTACTCCAGGCACCCTACTTTATGGATATTGCTAATCGATCCCCAATCATTTCAGGCGTTTCCACTTGTCGTTATTCTACCAGATGCTAATACTGCTTGTGAGTTGAAGATTTTGCCAGATGCTGATGCCGCTAACAGTTTGAAGACCTCATAAATGTTGATGATGCTGATACTTTGGAGATTTCTCAAGATGCTGATGATGTTTATTCTATGAAGACTCTACAGAACAAGGACGAAACTATAAGTTTGAAATTTCTGACAATAATAAATTTTAACCATCAGACACTGCCATTTCATTCCATGCTTTACCTTCTCATCTAGATGTCGCACTTCACTCAGCTAACCTTTCATTCAGAAGAGTGGGAACGGGTACAGAACAAGGACGAAACTATAAGTTTGAAATTTCTGACAAGAATAAATTTCAACCAACAGACACTGCCATTTCATTCCATGCTTTTACATTCTCAGCTAGATGTCGCACGTCACTCAGCTAACCTTTCATTCAGAAGAGTGGGAACGGGTACACAGTCGACCACTCAGCAGAATTAGCTACATGAATCACGGTCATGATAATGACCGTCATAAAATTTACAGACAAAGCAGTAGTGACAACCATCGTGCTAATAAATTAAGCAGTCAGTAACCATCGGAACACCGGCACGGACGTGACCAGAAATACAGAGGTCAGTAGTCTAACCGGTCCGCCAACCCTAACAGTTACCAGAAATTCTTAGCATTATTCAGACTCACACATTAAAATACATGTCCAGACAACAGTCAAGACACAGTTCTCAAGTATTATTTCGGAAGACACTTATCAGGACACCAGTCATGGTACACGTCATACGAGTATCTTCTTATAGTACGAGTCAGAACTCATAACTCCGTATGTTTCCTAAACCAGGCCCTCGGAAATTCAGGGTACCCTCCAAGGGAGTATACCCGTTGTGTCATGTCACGCATAAATCAGACCATTAAAAATTCAGTTACCACCACTGGTGTATAATTCAGGTTGGACACGCAGTACTCACTATGTGAGGTTACAAACGAATACATTAGGTGAAAGTCGCCACGTTTACTTCACGTATTCATATGTCATCTTTATCTTAAATCAAGTATTACCTACCTCCCAGCCAGAAAGACTCCATAGTACCACCCATATTTATTAAGGTTTTCCTTTCAGTTAACGACGAGATCCGTATTACTAAATCCCAAATAAAGTCATTTTATTTTCTGCCAGAAAATTTGTACAAGTTGTTATACTGTATAGGAAGTGATTTATTATTCTAAGATACGAAGACTTTTCAGATACCGATATAAATTCATGATACACTAGGTTTTTACCTAATTAAAAAGATTAAGTTCGTTCTAGTGGTCTAATCGAATTGATCTAGGCTCTCTATGTGACTCTATTGTTTTTGGTGGAACAAAGATGTGTCGTTGTAGTGTTTAAAATAAAATGTGCAAAACAATTAAAGTAAAGTGCGTTTAAAGTAAATCTAAGTCTAATTAAAGTAAAGGTGCAGGTATTTAAAAACGTGACAGAAATTAAAAGGCACTAACGTAAATGACGCAAACTTAAATCTATCTAAGGCAAACTTAAAACGCAACTAAAACTTAAACTAAGGCAAAACTAAAATAAAGCTAAGGCAAATAATCTTAAAGTGCAATTAAATAAAAGACAGGAAAAATAAAGCTTGAAAATAAAAATCAAAGACAAAAACTAATAAGAACCTGAATACAGCTCATTCGGAATAAACCTTCGTTTGGAACAATCACTCGTCCGGAATGTCACCTTCGGTTGAAATGATTCTTCTTCGCTTGGAATATTGCCAAAATCCTTGATCCGGAACAAATTGATCTGAATATGTCACTTATCCAAAACAATCCTTCGTTCGGAACTTTACTGATTCGGAACTTGTAAAATTTGCCTTGATTCGGAAGTTTTTGGTCACCCTTGATTCGGAAGATTCCAAATGAAGCCCCTTGATTCGGAAGTTTCAGACTTCCGAATGAACACCTCTTGAATCGGAACTTGCCCCTTGATCCGGAAGTTTATTCGGAACTTTTAAGTTCCGAATGAACAGTTCTTGGTTCGGAACTTTGGAAACTTCCGAATGAATACCCACTGATCCGGAACTTTTTGAAGTTCCGAATGAACAGTGCTTGATCCGGAACTTTTGAGTTCCGAGTGAAGCTTTTCTGGTTCGGAACTTTGGAAGTTCCGAATGAATGGTTCTTGAGTCGGAAGTTTTCCTTCGTCCGGAACTTTGAATGTTCCGGATGAACAAAGCTTGACTCGGAAGTTTTACTGAGCTAAAAATCTTCCGGATGAAACCTTTGATTCGGAACTTTGGAAGTTCCGAATGAGCACTTTCCCTCCTTCTTGGTTCGGAAGTTTTCCTGGAAAGATCAGAAACAAAACAAACACTCCCGAAGAACAAGGGATACAGTAACAGCAGATATAACCACACATTAATCAAAATAAACACAAACGATTAAATAAAAATATCTACGAATCAACAGTAAGCATAAACAAACAATTTAAATCAAGAAATCAAACAACTTTAACCACAATAATCAAAAACCACTTGGATCAAAATAAAAGCATGAACATGAACATAAACATAAACACATAAATCAATGATTAAGAAAGGTAGATAAGAGATTGACAAGATAAAGTAAAGATTGACAATAATTAAATGAAAACTTACTTGAAATTAAATGAATTTAAGGTGCAAGACAAGGTATTTAAATTTGACAAGAAAAGTAAATGACAAGGTATTTAAATGGTGGAAGAGCTAATTGTCACACTTAGCCAACAAAATGAAAAGTTAACAACTAATGGCTATTTATAGGGGAGGATTAGGAAGCTTCCTCCCCTCTTTCATTTCTTCTTAATTACAAGCTTAAGTCCCTCCTTTTATTAATCTTCATTAATTGCGTCATTAGTCCTTTTCTTCTAATCTTCTTTAAACTTGGACTTAAGGGACTTTTGGCTTCGGGATTTCTTCGAACTCGTCTTTAAATTCTTCAATAAAATAGACTTGAATTCTTCGGCTTTTGATAAACTTCCGTCTTTTGACTTTTTCTTCGTTAAATCTTCAGAATTGGTCGTGGACTTCCGTTCTTTTTGCACTCTTTACTTCTTGACTTCGTCTTTCATCCTTTTCTTCAATAAAAGTCCGTAAATGCCCGTGAATGTCCGTGTTTTCTCCACTTTTCACCTTTTCATTCTAAATCACAACAAAAACACAAACAACGCATAATTCCGACATAAAAGATATAAAATACACGTTTTGGTCCGGTTATTATTTTAATTAAGTGGTAGAAAAGATGGGTGTTTACACACCTATCAAATCCCCTACACTTGACCATTGCAATGTCCTCATGCAATGCATTAGTTACAAAGCAAGATTACACTTTTCATCATAATCAATCCACGTTGGCCTTTTTTTAAAGAAATAGAAAATTAAAAACATACAAAATAAAGAAATCAAAAGCATACCTTGGGTTTTGAAAATGTTATGAATAATCATCATCATCAAGTTTTCACTTTCTCCAAACCAAGCTTAAAAACGAGATCATTGTTATTATAAGTTAGTAGACTATCACGAACTCATGTGGGCCAATTACTCACTTAGACTCCCTTATTCCTAGGGGTATCTCTTATATTTTATTATTTTCTTGAATGATCACGAGGATGCATTTTTGACTTATTTAGATAGTTATTTAGTCTGAAAATAAAGTGAATGATTTAATCAATAGTTAGCTAAAGGACCAAATCTTTTAAAACTGCTTCTCGGGACCTTATAAAGTTCATATCTTGACA
The DNA here is from genome assembly GCA_025667525.1 of Glebionis coronaria. NCBI lineage: Eukaryota > Viridiplantae > Streptophyta > Magnoliopsida > Asterales > Asteraceae > Glebionis > Glebionis coronaria. The sequence goes on from JANFOE010000851.1 coordinate 575,523, forward strand.
TAACTCGTTTCGCGATTTGAGACCTTTCTCGGACCGATATTTGGCAGCGACTTCATACTTCAAACCTTGAGAGACGTTCATGAAATAATGGTCTTCTCTTCATAATTGGAATTTCTTCACTTGAACTTTTTGAGAGATTCATACTTGGACCACGACTTCTTCATTTTTCTCCAATCTTTATTTTGGATTTTGTATTACAACGATACGCCTCCTTTTATGACTTGGATCTATTTATCCTCATACCTTGTTAGGGTCTTTTCGGATACACTTCTCCATGACTTTTGGGGAGTATTTGCTTTTCGTCGTGTGTCTCGATCCTTCATATTGATTTTTGATAAATGATTCTTCACATCACTTTGGATCTTTACCAACAAAATATAGCCCTCATGCCTTGTTAGGGCCTTTTCGGACTCGCCAATCTTTGCGTCCCGCTTCAATAAGTTATGCCTTGGCTATGAACTCTAATCCATACCGAGCAACTTTTAAACGATCTGGGGCTAGAAGCTAAGTAACCTTTCAAATCATACAACCTTATTTATTAGCAGATAAGTTATTAGCAAGCGATGGGAGAATAGGCTCATAATTAACTCACATAAATTCACGAAAGAATACCGGACTTATAATTGGCTCTATCATCTCTCGTTCTCCATAGTTTAAAATCTTAAGGAATGAGACTCGTGGATACTTAGCCTATTAGATCAAAATTTTGGGTTTTCGAGTCGCCTATAGGATCTTGCAAATTCTTAGACTCTTTCAAGTTTAGAAGTCACATTTTAAAGTTCCCTTGATAAACGACTCTCTAGGGTCAATTATAGGAACTTGCGAAAAGTTCTTGTTCTTAACCCGTGAGAGTTAAGACTTTCGCGTTTTATAGCTCCCTATATAAAAGCCTAGCAAAACTTGACTTAAACACGTTAAGGATACTAGCTAGAGTAAACTCGGATTGAGTCAAAAGATTCACAACGTTTGAAAATTAAAACCACTTATTAAACATTTATTCTAATAAGGAAAGAAAATAACTATACAAAGGGAAAAACTAATAGGCCAAAATAGATCAAAAATTTTGAAAAATGTCGAAAAATTGATTTTCCGGTTAAAATGAGGACAAATACAAGGAAAAGACCACTTAACTTCGATAGAAGTCCCCCCTACACTTAAGATAAACATTGTCCTCAATGTTTAAGCATATGGGAGTAAACTCCCCTACACTTAGGACATTGTGCACTTTGTTTAAATCTTGCTAAGGAAAAGACAACTAAAGAGATTCCTATTTTAATATTGAGAAAATATATAAAATAGTGAATCGAAAAGAGTTTAGGATAGAACCGGGAAGAAGTAGAACATGGAATCACGGGTCGTCAAGAATCATCAAGAGTAGATCATTGAAGCTCGAATCCCTGATTAAGAAGTGAGGAGAGGAAATAGCAAACCAAATGGTCTCCCCCCTACACTTATGATAAAGAAAGCAAAAAGATAGATGCATGGGTTGCCTCCCAAGAAGCGCTTGGTTTTTGTTAACCGAGTCGTGAGCCTGAATCGACCTTGATCATCAACGGAAGAAGCATGAAACATATCCACCAGGATCAAAGACATAGTTTTCATCGAGCAAATAACACAAGCTTAAGGCGAACAAGGCAAGCCAAAGAAGAAGTGGCAGGGTTCCCTTAAGCAGCGATGGAGCACGGTGGAAGCAAGGGTGAAGTGCAAGCATGTCTTCAAAATGTCCAAAGATGTTTCCTTTTATTTCATCAGGTGGATACTGAGATGGCTTAAAGACTTCAATACCGGGATCGAACACCTTTTCATTCAGGGGAAAATAGCACTCAGGCTCATCCGAGTGTGAAGAAGATCCGCAAAGAAGCACAACCTCGTCCTTAGAAGGAGGACAAAGAGGTGTCAAATCATATGTGCAACGGATACTGGTGTCAACCGGTTTCTTCTCCTTTGACAGAATGTGCTTCAAATCCAAAGTAGGATCAAGACGATAATCTTCAAAGTCATAAGGAGGAGCATGACTCTCATGAGGGAAGTATGTGTTAAGAAATTCAGAAAAATCATCCTCAAATGAATAATCGTCCAAAGTAGGATCGAGTGATGGTGGAGGATCTTCATCATGTAAAGAATCGCTCGATAGAGTATCAGCCTCATAGAAATCATCGAAAGTGGGCAGCTCGGGATACTCAGAAGTACAATCAAAATCATCTGAATCTGAGCTAAAATCATCATCATCATAAGCATCAAAGATCGGTGGCGAATCATAAATGGTAGAAGGTTCCAAAGTGGAGCGAGAATCATCCACATCATCTTCAAAGAGTGGATTATCGATGGAAGAATCGAATAGAGGATTGTCATAGACGGTAAAGTCATCGAGCACATTAATCATATTCACTGATTCTCGGCTTCCAAAGGATTTTCCTGTAAGCTTCCCCGTTTTAAAAACTTTTGAATCATCCCCGACTCGTAAGATTAACTCACCTTCGGTCACATCTACTAAAGCACGTCCGGTTCTCAAGAATGGGCGACCAAGTATTAAAGGAATACGAGGGTCCATTTCATAATCAACTACGACAAAATCGACCGGGAAAGTAAATGTGCCAACTTTGATGAACACGTCTTCGGCTATACCAACGGGGTAAGCGAGAGTGCGATTTGCAAGTTCGAGAGTCATCTTTGTTGGAAGGAGGTCGGGCAATGATAGTGTTTTCCAAACACTCAGTGGCATAAGATTAATACTAGCCCCGAGATCAGCAAGGGCAGTAAATTCTTCAGTTTTGTTGAACACGCAAGGCAACACAAAACGACCGGGATCTCCAAGCTTTTCCGGAAGTTCTTTAAGAATAACTGCAGAGCAGTTTTCATTTAAGCGTGTGTTGGCTTGTTTAATCAACTTCTCCTTCTTGCTAAGCAATTCCTTGAATTCTTTGACAAATTTCGGCATTTGGCAAAGTGCTTCAACAAGGCTAATGTTGATGGTCATTTTAGATAGCATATCCACATATTTCGATACTTGACAGTCATTCTTGGTTAGATCGTTGGTCTTGCCTATGCGAGAAGGGTATGGGATTCTGGGTTGATAGGGAGACGGTGAAGGTGTAGTTGGTGAAGGTTGTGATGTTGAAGGGTCCTTCCGAGATACATCGTCATGACGAGGCGGAGACGGTAATGGTGCACTAATACTAGGTGTAGGAGGATTAGGGATACATGGTGGTGGAGGAGGTATAGATGATGGTGGTGGGATAGGTGGATCGACAATGGTAATTCCACTACGAGTAGTAATAGCACTCACATTAGCTCGCGGATTGGTGACGGTGTTTGAAGGAAGAGAACCCGAAGAAGAAGGTTGAGCTTCGGGCAAGAAACTAGCCAACAAATTCTTTAATTCAGTCGTTTGAGTGCTGAAGGAGGATTGAATATTATCACGAACCTCGGTTCTGATGTCATTTCCTTGCTTCAAGATATCTCCTTTCAAATTGATTATTTGGCTTGGTAGATTCTTGATTTGCTCACCTTGAGTTCTCATGATGGCATCAACATCGGGATTAATGGGTGGGTGTTGTTGGGTGGGTGGTTGATAAGGATTAGAAGCACGAGGTGGGATTTGGTTGCTTCTATTGTAGTTGTTGGCGGGATTTTGGTTTTGAGGAGAAAAACCGGGTGAAAGGTAGTTGTTGGAACGGTAGCTCAGCAGATTTCTATCCCCTTGTTGTCTAGCTTGGTAATTCTCTGGTGAATAATTACCATAAGCTGCATACACATTTTCCGGATTTCCTTGTGTCGAAGGACAATCGGTGTATGAGTGAGGACCGCCACATGTTTCACAAGGATTAGCAACCGCTTTAACTTGTTGTTGTTGTTGGTTTGAAGCGAGAAGCGTAATACTTTTGCTCATTTTAGCCATCATGCGGGTGAGTTCGGTCATCTCAGGGTTTGCTGAGGTTGAGGAAACATTGACTCTTGGGTTGTTCCTTGAAGAAGCAGAGGAATCCCAGTTTTTGTGGTGAGTAGTCATGTTCTCAATTAACTCTCTACACTCCTCGGGTCTCCTTTTCATGAATGTGCCACCGGCGGCTGCATTGATTGTATCACGATCTCGAAAAGTCAAACCATTGTAGAAAGTATCAATCAATGTGACGGGAAGCATGTTGTGGTTTGGACAATGGTCGATCAAGACATTATATCTCTCCCAAGCGTCAAAAAGAGATTCATCAGGGTCTTGCATGAAACCGCTGATCTGATTGCGAAGGCTTGTGACCATGGATGGTGGAAAGTAGCGCGACAAAAAGCGTTGAGTCATGTCATCCCAAGTGTGAATAGAATTCTTCGGGAGACGATCAAACCATTTCTCGGCATGATGCGATAAAGTATGTGGAAAGAGTTGTAGGCGGAGAACATCCATTGTGGCCCCAGGCAACTTCATGCTTTCGGTGATTGTAATGAACTTGTCGAGGTGTTTGTTGGCATCATCATCAGGCAATCCTCTAAATGGGTTTGTTTGTACTTGCTGAATCATGTGGTGCTTCAACGAAAACTCAGGAGCGTTGATTTGCATTGGCGCAATCGGTCCTCCTCGTCCAAACATTGTTGGTTGACAAAGTTCCTCCATGGTCCGAAGATCGAGCTGTGGAAGAGCATTGTTGTTATTACTATTATTGTTGAGGTGCGGTGGAATGTTGTTGTTGTTAACACCTGCCATACTTAAATCTTCTTGAGTCTCGGGCTCTTGATAATTAGAAGATCTAGTACGCATACACCTGAAAATGCAAAAGAAAAAGAAACCAAACACAAAGACAATATATATACACAATAAAGACAAAATCTTTTTGGATTTTTGAAATTTTTTATTTTTATGGTTTTTTATCTATTTTTAATTTTTTTAATGATTTTTTGAATTTTTTATGCAAGAAAAATAACGCTCACAAGTGAACGGATCCCAAAAAGCAACGTGTCTCTCACAGAAAACTGTTGATCTTTACGAAAAGAGCCGGCAGCGGCGCCATTTGATACACTAGGTTTTTACCTAATTAAAAAGATTAAGTTCGTTCTAGTGGTCTAATCGAACTGATCTAGGCTCTCTATGTGACTCTATTGTTTTTGGTGGAACAAAGATGTGTCATTGTAGTGTTTAAAATAAAATGTGCAAAACAATTAAAGTAAAGTGCGTTTAAAGTAAATCTAAGTCTAATTAAAGTAAAGGTGCAGGTATTTAAAAACGTGATAGAAATTAAAAGGCACTAACGTAAATGACGCAAACTTAAATCTATCTAAGGCAAACTTAAAACGCAACTAAAACTTAAACTAAGGCAAAACTAAAATAAAGCTAAGGCAAATAATCTTAAAGTGCAATTAAATAAAAGACAGGAAAAATAAAGCTTGAAAATAAAAATCAAAGACAAAAACTAACAAGAACCTGAATACAACTCATTCGGAATAAACCTTCGTTTGGAACAATCACTCGTCCGGAATGTCACCTTCGGTTGAAATGATTCTTCTTCGCTTGGAATATTGCCAAAATCATTGATCAGGAACAAATTGATCTGAATATGTCACTTAACCAAAACAATCCTTCGTTCGGAACTTTACTGATTCGGAACTTGTAAAATTTGCCTTGATTCGGAAGTTTTTGGTCACCCTTGATTCGGAAGATTCCAAATGAAGCCCCTTGATTCGGAAGTTTCAGACTTCCAAATGAACACCTCTTGAATCGGAACTTGCCCCTTGATACGGAAGTTTATTCGGAACTTTTAAGTTCCGAATGAACAGTTCTTGGTTCGGAACTTTGGAAACTTCCGAATGAATACCCACTGATCCGGAACTTTTTGAAGTTCCGAATGAACAGTGCTTGATCCGGAACTATTGAGTTCCGAATGAAGCTTTTCTGGTTCGGAACTTTGGAAGTTCTGAATGAATGGTTTTTGAGTCGGAAGTTTTCCTTCGTCCGGAACTTTGAATGTTCCGGATGAACAAAGCTTGACTCGGAAGTTTTGCTGAGCTTAAAATCTTCCGGATTAAACCTTTGATTCGGAACATTGGAAGTTCCGAATGAGCACTTTCCCTCCTTCTTGGTTCGGAAGTTTTCCTGGAAAGATCAGAAACAAAACAAACACTCCCAAAGAACAAGGGGATACAGTAACAGCAGATATAACCACAAATTAATCAAAATAAACACAAACGATTAAATAAAAATATCTACGAATCAACAGTAAGCATAAACAAACAATTTAAATCAATAAATCAAACAACTTTAACCACAATAATCAAAAACCACTTGGATCAAAATAAAAGCATGAACATGAACATAAACATAAACACATAAATCAAAGATTAAGAAAGGTAGATAAGAGATTGACAAGATAAAGTAAATATTGACAATAATTAAATGAAAACTTACTTGAAATTAAATGAATTTAAGGTGCAAGACAAGGTATTTAAATTTGACAAGAAAAGTAAATGACAAGGTATTTAAATGGTGGAAGAGCTAATTGTCACACTTAGCCAACAAAATGAAAAGTTAACAACTAATGGATATTTATAGAGGAGGATTAGGAAGCTTCCTCCCCTCTTTCATTTCTTCTTAATTACAAGCTTAAGTCCCTCCTTTTATTAATCTTCATTAATTGCGTCATTAGTCCTTTTCTTCTAATCTTCTTTAAACTTGGACTTAAGGAACTTTTGGCTTCGGGATTTCTTCGAACTCGTCTTTAAATTCTTCAATAAAATAGACTTGAATTCTTCGGCTTTTGATAAACTTCCGTCTTTTGACTTTTTCTTCGATAAATCTTCAGAATTGGTCGTGGACTTCCGTTCTTTTTGCACTCTTGACTTCTTGACTTTGTCTTTCATCCTTTTCTTCAATAAAAGTCTGTAAATGCCCGTGAATGTCCGTGTTTTCTCCACTTTTCACCTTTTCATTCTAAATCACAACAAAAACACAAACCACGCATAATTCCGACATAAAAGACATAAAATACATAAAATACACGTTTTGGTCCGGTTATTATTGTAATTAAGTGGTAGAAAAGATGGGTGTTTACACACCTATCAATTCACTTATGAAATTCCTTAAATTCATGACCAGCAGATTATTCCATATTTCCCAGACGTAATTTCATAAAGTTTTCAGAAATTCTTTTATAATCACGAGACAAAATTGTACATCGAGCTTATCTCAAGAACAGAACCTGTTTTCAAAACTCCTTGCTGCAGGGCTGCAGCTAAGTTAAAAGAGTTGTAGCATTTGTTGCATGAATTACCAGAACGAGGCCTTATTCGCCCTAGCACACCATCAGAAGATGCATCGTCTCTGTCTATCAGGAAGAAGGCCGGTAACATGAGATCATGTATTGATCATCGAAATTTTTACGAGATCACCATTCTTAATCGATGTTCATTCCACATATAGAAATCTTATCTGATCTGCTACGACGTCTTAAACATTTTCTATAATGATTCACGATCATGCCATCGGCAGTGGTGAGAGAAAGAACATGAGATTTCCCAGACTGTTGTTGCACATGTTATAGTCTCTCTAAAATTTTGACTTATACTTTTGAGCTCCCTAATACTCCATCTATAGTATGAAATTTATGAATAAATTTTTTCCATGACTTCTTAGACAAAATCGTCAGTATACTCACTGATAACATTCTGATCTGCTAAATTCTAAGAGAAGTACAAGAGAATCATCTTCTCACAGTTGAACAAAATCTCTGATAGGAGAAAATTATATAAGCAGCTTCCCAGATGTGAGTTCCAATTGAACAAGGTGGCATTTCTGAACCACCCTATTTCAGTAGAAAGAAATTTCAGAAATCATGCGAAGGTGAAGACTATCACAAGATGGTCAAGATCGACGCTTGTGACTAAAGTATAAAATTTTCTAGAACTCAATTAACTGATACCGCAGAAATTGCTGACAGTTCTCATGACTAGCTTTTCATGACTAACCTTACGCATAAAGGAGAGGATATACACTAAAATTTTGTATTCCATAAGATCCTACTCTAGGAGAGATCTAATTTCCCAAGACTCAAAATTCTTTCATGGCTATTTGATGAGACTGCTTTTATACATAGTCTCATCGTCCAAAAAGGGCTTTAAATGCATTAAATATTCTCAAAATACCCAAATATATGCTTGTGTTTGTTGCTTGTTTATTTTAGGTACGGATATTGAGAAAATGACAAAAGATCACAAGAATCATGCATATACGAACACGGGAAACGAAGCCGCACAATGAACGAAGCCCTAATGAAGAATTTTCCAAGAAAACCCTTGAAGATTTGAAGATTATGCAAGAAGGGTCCTCCAAAATTGAAGAATTGACACTTTATACCCTTGTATCCTAATAATTACAAGATTGGTCCCTAAAGTTTGTCAATATTGCAAAAAGGGCCCTCCACTTTGAAGAATTGGCAATTTTAGTCCCTCAACAAAACTAAATTGTCAATATTAATCCTCCTCAAAGTCAAACATACCATGAAGGACTTCAAGTTACAAGAAATTACAAGTTTGGTCCTTTGAAAATGTCAAAATTACCAAAAGGACCCTTGACTTTGAAGAAATGGCAAAAATAATCCCTCATTAATCATGACTTGGCAAATTCAGTCCTCCAAGAAGTCAAACAAACAAGTCAAGACCATTATCTATGAAGAAAATGCCAAATCAGTCCTTCAAGAATCAAGAATTGGCAAGAAATACCCCTGAAAATACTTTGGAAAAGTATTTGGGGCAAAAGTGTGAAAAATTGAACTTGGTTAACAATGGAAAACGGATTGTGGGCTATTATTTACAAAGTGAAAAGAGTATAAGAACTGAGGGGCCATACTTGGCAGACAGCCAAAGAAACCTTAACCAACCATGTCGTGCCACCTGTCCCACTCACCCCTTTCCACCAATCAGAGCTCAACCTCATGCCACCTCACTTCCCCTTATAACTAACTTTGATTAGTTAATTAAGTGGCGCTAAACACCACTTTTAAACATAAATCCGGATGAAACACATAACTATTCACTCCAAGAACACAATTGGGTTTTCTTAATCCTGTTGTAATTAGGCCTTGATATTGTCCAAATTTATGATTAAGGTGACCTTAATCACATCCCAACTTTCAAAAAGTCTGCCACATCACCACCCAGCTCACAAGATTCCCCTGCTTTTCACCTTTGAGAAAGAAGCCAAAACTTGGATAGTCATCAAACGTTCCACAACATTTCTTTAAAGCTAAGCTTATTCGAAGCCCTTGGATACACTTTTCACATTGCCATCTCCACAACAATACAAAAATCAGTCACATGATCTTCAAAATGCCAAAACCCTCAAGGGCATTTCTGGGACTTCACCAAGCATTAGGGTTTCGTTTATAGCTTTCTTAGATAACATTTGTAGCCTATATAAGGCATAGGACTGAGTACATTTATCTTTGCTCTTGAATTTTCCATTGTTCACAAATCTGTAAATCATATATTCAGTTAATGAAATGTTTGAATTTTGTGAAGAAAAATCAAGTGCCAACCTTAATATCTGTTTATTGTTGTTTGATGTTTACTAGTCTTTGATCTTAAAACCTGTTTTCAAAAGGAGTGTGCAAAAGTTTGCACATTTTCCACTTTTCTTGATATTTTGCTAAGTCTTGTTCAAACCTTGGAATTCTTGGGCTATAAAGCTGATCATAGCATCATGTATTGTGTTATCAAGGTGTGGTGAAGCCTATAACTTGGAGATAATCAAGTGTGGGGAACTAAGGTTGCATTAATCAAGGATTTTCACTTTTTCTAATTTTGATATTTTTGCTTTTAACATTGTTGAATCTTAGCAGGCTTTATAGTGGAAGCTTGTGCTTGTTCTTGCTAGCACATAAGCTTAAAATTCGTGGGTGTGGATGTACATCCATGAGGTACGCATCATTCGACTTAAAATCTGTTAAAAAGTTAGATTTTTGGTGAATTTGTGTGTTGCTTGTGTTCTTTCTGATTTTGTGGTCTAATCTTGTTCTAATCTGCATATTATATCTATTATTGTGTTGATTTGGGCTTGGGTAACCTTGGAATGCACTTTTGATTTGAAAATCTTGTTTTTTAAATTTAAAGGGGTGTTTGGGTTTACCTGTTTAAGATCATAGTGTGTTATTTTGTGGTTGGAAGTTTATGTTTGTGGTTTGTATCTGCTATCTACTTAATTGAGTGCTACTTGCTGCAAGTTATTGGGATTAAACCCTTAAATCAAACATTGTTCTATATCTCATTGAATTTGACTGTTTTTGGCCTAAGATTTGGTAATATCTAGAATATATGCATGCTTAGGGTTAAAAGTTGTTAAATCATTGATAATACAACATATGTGATAGATCTGAGTGTTTGAATCTGGCTTGTTGGTCAAGTGCATCAGCAAAGTAAAAATCTGCTTGTGTTAGTGTTCATCAGTAACCTATTTGTGCTTGAATATTGATTTAGGCCTTGTATCATTGCATGAAACCTGTTTAAACTGTTCATTTAAGTTTATTATAGCTTGTGTATGCTTTTGGTGCAATTTGGTTGGCTGAAATTTGCTAAAATAGCTTATAAGTGCTTAACTGCTTATTGTTCTAAGTCTGGTGCATGTTTGATGCTTAATTGAATTAACTGTATAAATTGTCTGATTGTGATTGTGATTTCATTGTTGTTACTGACTCCTTATGATCCACTGATCAATTGGGTGCCTTTGTGTAACTTGAATCCCCAAAAAAGTCACTAAAGATAAAAAGTCAAACAAGTCAAGCAGTGGAAACTTTTCCCACTGCTTAGGCACCAAAACTAGCCCCTGCTAGTGTTAATTTTCAGTTAGCTTATTAATAAGCCATATTGGCTTATACATACCTGCAACAACTTACTTTTTGTGATCAATCTTTCTCATTTGACCCATTTGTTTGAACTGGAGCTTATCAGACTTTGACTTTGACTTTTTGCTAGAAAACTCTTAAAGTTGACTTTTAAAGAAGTGCTTATTTGCTTATTTCAGCTTATTGAGTGAACTTATTTGAAAACTTTTTGTTGATTAAGCTTACTTAAGTCATTTAAAAGCTTTTGAAACTTGAATCAGCTTTTGGGGTGGCCTAGAACTCGAAAACGACTATTTTGTCGTTTTGTGAAGATAGCTTATTGCTTTTTCAGGCTTATTCCTTGGACTTTTTTCAAATTTCTTTTTATAGAAGTCTTAAGTAACTCAATAGAAGCTTGTGTGTCTAATTTGAGCTTATGGCATTAGCTTATAGCTTAATGGGCCAAAAAGCCCATTAAGAATATGTTGTTTGAAATAAGCTAGCTTATATCACATTTTCAGCTTTTGGGCCTTTGAAAAATTATGTCCAGAATCAAATTTTAGGTCATATAGGAGCTTTTGGGCCATTTTTATAAACATTTTTCTTGTTGGGTTTATTTTGGCCCAATAAGGGCCTGTTTTGGACTTTGGCCCATTTGAAGGACCATTAGGGGTATTTTTGTAATTTCAACTTCATTTATGTGATAATTAGGTTAAATTAAGCTAGTTTGCAAGTTTTTAGAATTTTTTATAAATTTTGAATTTTTAATATTATTTTATTATTATTTTATTATTAAAAATTAAAATTTAGATTTTTCAAGTTTTTATATTTTTGTTAGGTTAAATACATTAAGTTAGGAATTTTACAATTTTTATAACATTTTTATTGTCATTAGATTAATTTTTATAATTATTTTAAGTTTTAATAGTTTTTAATTGTTTTCAAATAGTTTTAATTAATTTTAAAATTTCCAAAAATATTTTAAATCAAGTTAAGTAATTTTAGAGGTTTAGAATTGAAAAAATCTCATTTTGGGCTTTTTGTTAATTAAATTTATTTTTTGGGCTTTAATTAACATTAAAAAATTATTATTTAATTAAATAAAAGGTTTGAGTGATTTTTGATCTTTTGTAAACTCTAATTACATTATTTAGGATCTATTGCAATTTTCTAGGAATTTTTAGGATAAATTTTTAATTTTGCTACTTTTTACGGTTTTACGTGTACGATCATTTCGTCTTAGTTTAATCCGTCATCGTAACCGTCATTCTCTTCTTATCTCATTTCTATTTTCATTTCTCACAAATATAATCACAAAGTTAATCATCTCTCTACACAACACACTAGCCTCCTTGAGAATGATCCCCACTTTGGGTCATAACTCGTGGTTTTCCTAAATCACTTGTTAATACTTACCCTAATTTTCCCTCTTTTCCTAAAGGGTGGTAAAAAAATCCTACATCAATTTTGGCGCCGCTGCCGGGGAGGCGTGTTGTGTTTTGATTTGGCAATTGTTGTTTTTATATATAGCCATAATATCTATTGTATTAGTAGCACTCTAGTAATACGTATTATCGGTTTTTCGTTTTTTGTGTGAATACTATTACTATATTGTATACGTAGAACAATAAATTCACAAGTACTCCAAAAGTGTGAAAACACAACCTTGACTTGGGAGGTCATTACCCAATCATTGTATTCGAATCTCAAATAAGAAAGAAAAGGAAAAAATAGATAAATACTTTCGTGAAGCTCGATTTTGAGAAATACAAACTATAAGGTGGGTATAAGGCGGGTATTATAAAATATACCCTAAGGAAAAAGGCTCTTAAGTGCTTCGCGCCGCCTCGTTTCCCCGCTTGCTTGTGAGTATTTTAAGATTGAAAGCTAATCGAGGGTTTTGCCGCCCAAAGTATTATTAAGTATTATATATACTTTCTTGGTTTTATTTGATTAAACCCTCTTGAACGTTTTGGTGTTCCACCAACGTTCTAAAGTCATCGAAGGCGTTCACTTCACGTGATCGTTTTCATTCCTTGAGGCTTCTTTAATCAAGAGATTTGATTAAGGAGGAGATTTGTAGATTTTGTCTACTTAATACAATCACAAAAATCCAAAAAAAGTAAAAACAATCAACACCACAAAAAATTGGAAAATTATAAAACACCAAAAAGAATCTTCTTTGCTCATCCCCTCGTTGTACGTGACGTTTATGCAAACCCGCAACCAAGCAAGACGTGCACGTAAACATAGAAACCGAAAGGAGTCAACACCTACTCCTAATCTTTCTAGTGAGGAGTCTCCTATTGACGAACCCATTGTAAGAGAGGAACCAACCATGGAGAATCGAACTATGATGGAGTTACTTCAAGCACCCACCGAGGGTTATGGAGAGGCTATTGTAATTCCCGCTATCCTTGCGGAGAATTTTGAAGTGAAAACGGGTTTGTTGTCGATGATCCAAAACAACAAATTCCGTGGTGATGAAAAGGACAGCCCGCACAACCATATCCGCCAATTCAATCGTCTTACCACCACTTGTAAATCTAAGGATGTTGCTAATGACTCGATTAAGATGATGCTTTTTCCGTATTTCTTAGCGAGGCCCGCTAAAATTTGGTTAGAGAAAGAGCCACCCAATTCTATATTGACGTGGAAGGATCTCGTTTCAAAATTTGTGAACCAATTTTTTCCGCCGTCTAAGACTACGCATTTGAAAAACGAGATTTCAAAATTTTCACAAGAATTTAATGAGAGTTTTTATACGGATTGGAATAGGTTTAAGGAAATGTTACATGAGTGTCCTCATCACGGTTTTTCCGATTTGCATCAAATTGACACGTTTTACAATGGACTTAATGATCATGAAAGGGATTATCTTAATGCCGCCGCGGGTGGTAATTTTTTGTGTAAAACGGTTGAGGAAGCTTTGGTGATAATTGAGAATAGATCTAAGGTGTATAGTCCTCGTAGCACGTCGAGTGTTTGTAAGGCTTTGTCTTCGGCTTCACCTTTTTTGTCTAATACCATCGATGCTTGCCAAATTGAGGCGAACTTATAAAACAAAATCTTTGATAAGCTTAATGGACTTTTAATTGAATTCAAAGTTGGAGAACAAAATGCTTCCGCTACGGCTAAAGCGGTTGAGGCTTCAAGTATGTATTGTGGTGGAGGACATGATTTCTCCGAGTGCATTACCAACGGTGGTAACACTTCGAGTGCCTACGCGGCCACGGGAACTTACAACCAAAACGGTCAAGTTACTCGCTCCAATCAATTGACTCCACCGGGTTTTGCTTCAAATCAAAATGCTAACAACAACTATCGAAACAATCAAGTTGGTTTCAAAAACAATTACAACAAAGGAATCTATGGTAATCAAGGGGCTAATAATCAAGTTTCAAACAAAAATCAAAGTGATTTTCAAAACAACAAAAAAAGTTTGCAAACTTTGAAAGATCTTCCAAATGAATTTGTTGAATATGCTAATGGAAACGATGCTAGGTTTGACAACATTCAAAGATAAATCATTAGCCTAAGATCCGAGTTTAAGACCGACTTGAAGAAAGAGTTGAAAATGAGTTAGCAAATGAGCTTAAAATCCATACAAACAAAATCGAAGGAAATGTAACTAGGTTACAACAAAACCAACAAAAAATGGAACAAGGGCAACATGAAATTAAGCAAGAAATGATTAAAGCCGAGAAGAGGCAATCCATGTTTGAGGACAAAGTTTCATCTATGTTTGAGGCAATTATGTGCAAACCGTCATCGAGTAGTCTTCCTATCAACATCATATCAAACCCTAAGGGTGAGATGAAAGTGATTACCACACGTAGTGGTAAGACACTTAAGGAACCGACTCCTCGACCAATTGCTCCTACGAAGGATGCAATTGAGGAAGAACCTGAGGTGGTGGTTGAAAAGGAGCATGACCCAATCCCACGAAGTACCGCTCATGCCACACCTACGGTTGACCCATTACCAACGTTGGAACCCGAGATTCCAAAGGCTATGCCTATGCCTCAACCCACACAACCTTTTCCCTATCCATCGAGACTTAGAAAGGAGAAACGTCAAGAGCGCGACAATTACCAATTTGAGCTTTTTATGAAAATGTTTCGTGATTTGTACTTTAATGTGAGTTTCGCCGATGCTTTGGTCATGATGCCTCGATTTGCCGCTAACTTTAAGAGTATGTTGAACAACAAGGAGAAATTGCATCAATTTTCTAGTTGTTCATCGGTTTATCTTAATCGCATACCTCAAAAAGTCGGTGATCCCGATAAATTCTTGATTCCATGTGCAATCCAAGATATGGAATAATGTTATGCCTTGGCCGATCTTGGTGCTAGCATTAACTTGATGCCACTTGCAATCTTCAAGTCTCTCAACCTTCCTAATCTTACTCCTTCACTAATGTCTATCGAGTTGGCCGACCATTCCACAAATCCCACATGTGGATTGGCGGAAGACGTTTTTGTGAAAGTGGGAAAGTTCTATTATCCGGTAGACTTTATTATTGTCGATATTCTCACGGATCCTCAAGTTCCTCTCATTTTAGGTCGTTCGTTTTTAGATACGTCTATGGCTTTGATTGATGTTCATGCTAGAAAGATCACCTTACGTTTCAACGACGAGGAACTTGTTATAAACGCAATTCAAAACTCTCAAATTTCTCATGTTTATTCCGTTGCAACCATAAACCTCGTTGATATGATTGACGTTGTTTGCGAGGAATTTTCACAAGAAGTTCTAGGTTTTGGTGATGATGAAAATAGTGGCAATCCCACTATGTTAGATCTGATTCTTGATAACTCGACACCAACCTTCACTCCATTTGAAGGTGGTGGTTTTATGTTGGAAGAATTCGATGTTCCACGTACTTGTAACGAAGACCTCGACAATCATGAGGACTTCTCGAATATCAAGGATTTTCTTAACGATTTCCTATTTCCTCCACCCGAGGAGGTTATGAGTATCGAGCCCAAATCTTCAATTGAGGAACCACCTATCCTCGAGTTGAAAGATTTACCTCCTCATCTGGAATATGTCTTTTTGGAGGAGGGCGACAATTTGCCGGTTCTTATTGCGAAAGAACTTTCGGATGATGAACACTTGTCGATGTTCTAAAGGATCACAAAGGGGCAATTGCGTGGAAGTTATCCGACATTAAAGGGATCGATCCCAAATTTTGTACCCACATAATATTAATGGAGGAGGATTACAAACCCGCAATCCAATGTCAAAGGAGGGTGAACCCCAAAATTTACGATGTCATCAAAAAGGAAGTCTAAAACTCCTTGACGCGGGAATGATTTACCCTATTTCCGATAGCCCTTGGGTGAGTCCTATTCATTGTGTTCCTAAGAAGGGAGGAATGACCGTTGTGCCAAACGATTCCAACGAGTTAGTTCCCACTAGTCTGGTGATCGGATGGAGAGTGTGCATTGATTATCGTAAGTTGACTGAAGCCACTCGTAAAGACCATTTTCCCTTGCCCTTCATGGACCAAATGTTGGAGCGTCTTGCGGGAAACGATTTCTATTGCTTTTTAGATGGTTTTTCCGGTTACTTCCAAATCCCCATCGATCCTCGTGATCAAGAAAAAACTACGTTTACGTGTTCGTTTGCCTATCGTATAATGCCATTCGGACTTTGCAATGCACTGGGAACCTTTCAAAGGTGCATGATGGCTATTTTCATGATATGATCGAGAAGACGATGGAAGTCTTCAAGGATCACTTTTCCGTGTTTGGTTGTTCGTTCACTTCGTGTTTGTCGAATCTTGAGAGAATGTTGAAACGTTGTGAGGAAACCAACCTTGTGCTTAATTGGGAAAAATGTCATTTTATGGTTAAAAGTGGAATCGTCTTAGGGTACAAGGTTTCGAAAGCGAGGATTGAGGTAGATCAAGCTAAGGTAGACGTCATCGCCAAATTACCTCATCCCAAACCGTCAAGGGAGTTAGGAGTTTCCTAGGCCACGCGGGCTTTTATCGTCGATTCATCAAGGATTTTTCAAAGATCTCTCGACCTATTACACATCTTCTTGATAAAGAGGCACGTTTTGTCTTTGACGAAGATTGTGTACGAGCCTTTGAAATCCTTAAGAGGAAACTTATCGAAGCTCCCATTCTTGTTGCTCCCAGTTGGAACCTCCCCTTTGAGCTCATGTGTGATGCTAGTGACTATGCTATTGGGGCCGTATTGGGGCAACGTCATGAAAATCACTTCTTGCCTATTCACTATGATAGCAAGACGATGACCGAGGCTCAACTAAAATACAATACAACGGAGAAGGAGTTCCTTGCCGTCGTGTATGCATTTGAGAAATTTCGACCTTATCTCGTCTTGACGAAATGCATAGTGTATACGGATCATTCGGCTATCAAGTATCTTATGGCTAAACAAGATGCTAAGCCGAGATTACTTCGTTGGATTCTCCTCCTTCAAGAATTTGATCACAAAATTTGTAAAACCCGTATTTAAAATCTTCGAATATTAAATACGCGTAGTCTCAGCTCTAAGTTCAATTAGACGTAAAAAGTAAATACGCAATCCCAATTTATGTAAATACTATAGAAAATAATTATTCAGGTAATAATTATTTAGTCTCAGAAAATATTACGTTATGTATTATTTATTATACAGAAATAATTAAACGTTAATATTAAAATACGCGATCTCAGTTTTATTTAAATAATTAAATTATTCAGAAAATTTTTTAATGTCAGAAATATTACGTAAGTATTTATACATAAGTATTTTTCTTAGGAAACAAATATTTCAAACCCCGAGTCACGAATAAACACGAGCATATAAAGATTAAACGAAACGAAAAAAAAAATTTAGTATGCATATGTTTTGGGCTGCGTCTACAATTAAAGAACAAGAAAAGAAATTTGGGCTTGGAAGCCCAGCCCAACCTCAAGTAAAACAAACGGGGGGAGTTATACTCTTTTTCTCAATTCAGTAAGCGAACAAAAAAAAGAACGTTGGTGCTAGGGTTTGTGGCCGCCGGGACAAAAAAAAAAGAAAAGAAAAGAAAGGAGTCGTTGTTTCTGTCCTTGCCTCCTTCTGCCGACGAACAAAAAAAGGAAGAAGATGGTGTGATTTTCGTTTTGATCTCGTGTGGGCGTTCTTATTACCATGTATCACAAGCCTAGGTAATCACCCATTCCTTTTAGATTCTTGTTACCACGATTCAATATTTGTAATGTTAAAAACATCTCATGATAATAAAGATTTAAACATGATATTATGAACAAGAAACAGTGGTGACGGGTTGAGTTTGATTCCAGAAAAACTGAGAGTCAATGACTCTCGGTGGTGGCCATTGCTGTCAGCCGAGACACAAACCATCATCAGGGTGTTTTTTTGTAGAAAACAGTGGGAACCAATGGGGGGTGTTTGGGTTTGTAGAACAGTGGAATCAAGTAACTAGCGGGGGGAGTTTACAACTAAGTAGTGGGAACTTTCAACCCAACAGCGGGAACCACAAGAAGTGGCTATTGCTGGGTGACTGTGGCAAAATGGGCCACAGCCTTAGGGCTGTGGTGGGTTTTGGTTAACGGTTGACCCGAGACAAAGTGTCTCGGGGAGCCTTTGTCGGGTTGTCGGGTTTGGTTACGATAAGTATTAGAAGAATGTTTATACATGTTAAATAATTTATTTCATTTAAAAGTTTTATACCTTAATTTTTACGCGCTTCAAAGGTTGTTTTATTTTAATTGTATATTAAATAAATAACGTTTAACTAGTTTTTTTATATAAATGGAAGCGGTATGACATTATTAAGTGATTTAATATGTTTTGAAACTAAATTGGAAACCATTCTAATTTTAGTAACTTCTAATTATATTAGGATACTATTTATGGAAATATTATAATATTGGAATACATAATATACAGTTATCAGAAATACCGGATATACGTTTTTCAGTAAATATTAAAGAATAGTCGAATTATCAGAAATACCACAGATAATCAGATTTATTTGTTTATACACAGTAATACAAGAATAAAATATTAAATTAAGGACAGTTGAGATCAGTAAAAAATAAACCGATATCAGTCAGCTCACTTCGTGTCCCTTATTTATGTAGTAACCTTGAAGTCAGAATAGATCTTTCAGCTTTCGTCCTTATTTCATTATTGGGCATGAGGTACGGAGTTTATGTCCTTTCAGTAAGGACATCTTTTTTTTTATGCATGATTAGGATTCCCCGTCTTCAGCCAAATGTTTTCCACAGTATATGTTTAAGCTTATCAGTATTCATGATTAATAACTAAATATATTGCCTGAGCATTATATACAAGCATGACCAGTTTGTGTACTAGTTACGGAGGTACCGTAACCATGGCACTAGAGGCACCGGTATCGTGACTCACATGCAGGAGAGTGATATCCTGCATCGTCCCACTCATGTTCAGTTTGGCCATTTTTTATATGTATGTTTAGTGTGGCGTATGGATGCATCCTAGGCTTATCAGTTTACAAGTTATCAGGGTGAATGTGGTGTGTGCTCTACATCCTTCACATTGGAGCTGATCCCTCCACCCAGCATAGTATTTAGAAGTCACCCCTCTACAGTTATTTAGAGGTCACCCCTCTACAGCATGACGAGGTCACCCCTCCATTTATTCATGCACAGTTGTTACAGCATGACCTATATAAGCTCTGGCAATTTAATATAAAGTAAATGCATGTTTTCAGACTTAACATATTACAGTTCAGTTTTATTATTTATAAGTCAGACTTATCAGATTCCTACAGTTTTCATCACACTCCGCATATCAGTCTTTCAGCTTCAGTAATTATTAATTATTTCAAGTCCAGTATAATCTTATCATGCATTATATCCGTTCACTGAGCGTTATGCTCAGCCGTAGTTCTTTCATGTTCTAACGGCAGGTACACCAGGACGCTCTTAGGATTCTGATGATATGTGCATTGAAAGAAGCTATCTGGACTTCTTACTTTATGCACTGTTTGCATTATTCTGCTTATTGGGACATTGTTTAGTCCTTTCCTTTAGTATTTTACTTTTCATGTTTTGAGCTTATGTTTGGATTACCGATGTTTGATTCCGGTATTTCCTTTATGGTCAATTAATGTTTTAGGACATTTATCTTATGCTTTGATGACACGCCATAAATACAAGTAACGGTCTACTTATCTAAGTGGGGTGTTACAATTATGGTATTAGAGCGCAAGGTTCGACCTGTAGGCTCTAAAACTTGACCTATGACTAGTGGGTAGTCACCATGAACTTCCTATATTTTGGCGTTGTTATCTTTCATGTTTCTCATGCATTTATTAGTCAGTTTTCTTCAATTATCAGTCAATTTTCTTAAAGTTTTGACTAAGTAAAAGGTTGGTATAAGACTGGCCGTATTTAGTCGCATGTGCTTTTTGCGAGTTTTGTTTTGGTGAACCGACCCATAGGCGTTCACCCTTGCCCGTCCAGATTTTTGTATTGGTGAACCGACCCAATGGCGTTCATCCTTACTTTTGACAGATTCATGCTTTCAGTCGAATATTACTTGGTGAACCAACCCATATACGTTCACCAATATTCAGATCAAATTTCATGTTTTTCAGTTGAATGTTGTTTTGTGAACCGATCCATAGTTGTTCACCTTTGTCATATCATGACGTTTTATAAAATATTGAAAAATATGAATTGGACGACAACCAACCACATTTAGTCACAGATTGTACATTTCTATACATGACAGTTCTCAGAAAATTTTGACTGGTACGGATCAAGATAGAATCGCCCATACTTAGTCACATGCTTCCTACTATGAATATTGTGAACTAAACCATAACTATCAACATCACTTGATGTTAAACCTTAGTTGATTATTCTTCTATGTTCTTTGTATCAGTCAAGTTTGTACTCTCAAAAGGATGTCGTTTTCATGCTGATTAAGTTCATGTCTTTTATGAGGATTACGTTTTCAGCAAGGTGATGATGTTTTCATGCTAAGATACAGAAGAATTACAGTAAAATCCTATTTCATGATAAATCATGTTCTGGTCTTTATTAATCATGTCCTTATACTAAACATTGATGAAAATCCGTTTAATCATACTTTCAGCCTCTATACAACCAGCATTAAGTCCACGCAGAAATTTTCAGCCCATCATGTTAACTGTTTCAGTTCAGTTGCTAACCATTTAAATCAAATTATTTTTCGTTGACCGTGCCAGACGGTTTGCACCAGTATCGATCATATCAGCAAACCTTCAGCGGTACCACATGAATAGTATTCATTGTGTACTTCACGTACTGTATTTTAGGTGTACCCCATGCACCTTACACCATGTGTACTGTTAATCGATCCTTAATCACCTCAGGCATGTCCGCATGTCGATATTCTACCAGATGCTGATGCTGCTCGTGAGTTGAATATTTTGCCAGATGCTGATGCCGCTAACACTTAGAAGACCTTACAAATGCTGATGCTGCTGATACTTGGAGATTTCTCAAGATGCTTATGTTGTTCATACTATGAAGCCTCTGTAGAACAAGGACGAAAACTATAAATTTGAAATTCTGAAAAGAATAAATTTCAACCAT
The DNA here is from genome assembly GCA_025667525.1 of Glebionis coronaria. NCBI lineage: Eukaryota > Viridiplantae > Streptophyta > Magnoliopsida > Asterales > Asteraceae > Glebionis > Glebionis coronaria. Next base: position 596,907 of record JANFOE010000851.1, read on the forward strand.
CAGCCACTACCACTCCATTCCATCCTTTCACTTTCTTAGCTAGATGTCGCACTTCACTCGGCTAACCTTTCATTCGGAAGAGTGTGAACCGGAACCAAACCGACCACTCAGCAGAATAGCTAGAGGAATCATGGTAGTAATAGTGACCGTCTTGAAACTGACAGATAAGGCGGTAATGACAACCACCGTGCTTAAAATAATCAGTCAGTAACCATCAGAACTCCAGAACTGACGTGACCATAAATACAGAGGTCAGTAGTCTAGCTGGTTCGCCAATCCTAGCAGTTACCAGAAATTCTTAACCTTATTCAGACTCTCAATTAAAATACATGTCCAGACAATAGTTAAGACACAGGTCTCATGTATCATTTCGGAAGACACATACCAAGACACCAGTCATGGTACACGTCATACGAATATCTTCTCAGAGTACGAGTCAGAACTCATAACTCTGTATGTTTGCTAAATCAGGCTCTTAGGAATTCAGGGTACCCTCCAAGGGAGTATACCGTTTTTGTCATGCCACGCCTAAATCAGATAATTAAAACTCAGTTACCACTACTAGAGTATTATTCAGATTAAACACGCAGAGTTCATTCTGTAAGGTTACATACAAACATATTCAGCAAAATTTGCCATGTTTGCTAAATTATTCATATGTCAGCTTTATCTAAATCAGACATTATCTACCTTACAGCCAAAAAAGACTCCACATTATCACCCATATTTATAAAGGTTTATTTCTTTCAGTTAAGACGAGATTTGTCTTACTCAATCCTAAATATAGTCATTATGTTTTCTGCCCGAAAAATCAGTACAAATTTTTTTTCTGCCTTACAAGCGTGTGACCTGTCAGTCCATAGTTACGAAGACTTTCTAGCCACCAGTTATAATCCACTTTTGAAGTTCTTAAAATTTATGATCAACAGATTTTTCAACATTTCCAGAAGTAATTAAGAAGGTGTTCTAGAAATTCCTTCCTAACCACGAGACAAAATTTAACATCAAGCTTGTCTCAAGAATAGAACCTGTTTTCAAAACTCTTTATTCCAGGGCTTCAGCTAAGTTAAAAGAGTTGCAGCAATTGCTGCAAGAGTTATCGGAACAAGGCTTTATTCGCCCTAGCGCACCACCATGAGGTGTACCGTTTCTGTCTATCAGGAAGAAGGTCGGTAACATGAGATCATGTATCGACCACTGATTTTTTTGACAAGATCATCATTTTTAATCGATGTTAATTCCACGAATAATGGGTTTATCTGATCTGCTATGACTTCTTATATATTTTCCAGAACAATTCATGATCATGTAACCATCAGTGGTGAGAGAGACATATTATAGTCACTCTAAAAATTTGGAATTATATTTCTGAGCTCCCTAATTCTCCAGCTATAGCATGAAATTTATGAATAAATTTATTTTTATGACTTCGTAGACAAAATCGTCAGTATGTACTTTGATAACATTTTGATCTTCTAAATTCTAGAGAGGTACAAGATAATCATCTTCTTATATATTTTCCAGAACAATTCATGATCATGTCACCATCAGTGGTGAGAGAGATATATTATAGTCACTCTAAAAATTTGGAATTATAATTCTGAGCTCCCTAATTCTCCAGCTATAGCATGAAATTTATGAATAAATTTTTTTTATGACTTCGCAAACAAAATCGTCAGTATGTACTTTGATAACATTTTGATCTTCTAAATTCTAGAGAGGTACAAGATAATCATCTTCTCACAGTTGTATAGATTCTCTGATAGGAGAAAAATCATATACGCAACTTTCTAGATATGAATCCCAGTAGAACAAGGTGGCATTTCTGGACCACACTATTTCAACAGAAAGGAATTTCAGACAACCCTGCGAAGGTGAAGGCCAACGAAGTACAAAATTTCAAGAATTCGGTTGGCTACTACCGCAGAAATTGCTGAAAGTTCTCTTGATTAGCTTTCTATGGCTAAGCTTTCGTATAAAGGAGAGGACCTACACCAAAATTTTGTATTCCATAAGATCCTATGCTATGAGAGATCTATTTTACCCACACTCAAAATTCTTTCATGACTAATCACTCATATTCCACCAGAAGGTACCGTAATCCCAGGCATAATTTTGATAGAAGCAGTATAAGATAATTGATGTGACTATGTTCATATCTGGAAGCCTGACATACCTCAAGTTCAAGGTAGGACACCGACATGCTGCAGGAAATTCAGCAATAGGTCTTATGATTCCAAAGGATTCCATCAACAAGCTTGTCAGATCGAAATTAACGTTCGCAAATCGCGCTCACGTTCATGTTCACAATCACGTGTACGTTCACGTTTACGTTCACGTTTATTGTCACGTCTACATCTCGTTCACAGTACAATGCTGTTTCAGTTCATGCTTATGATATCTCATGATTTAAATTCCCGATTCACATTCATGACATTGTTCACGATCAGATTCTTGCTCCATCTCGTGATACACATTTCACAGCTTGTTACCGAATACAGTTACAGAAAGCTTAAGAAACCAGACTCAAGTTAGCAGAGCTTCTTCATACCCGGGCAGACGTTTCACGTATCAGGCCTTATCGTTTGGCATTCTTTCCTCAGTCAGCATATGTTCATGATATGTTCTAGTATCACATTCACAGTATGTTCATGTATCATGTTCACAATATATTCCATGCCCAGCGTTCCTCATATAATCTTGAACCACGTTCACAATTGCTCACGTAGCACGTTCACAATTGTTCACGTAGTTCGTCCCTTTATTTTTTTTAGCAGCTTGCTCAGAGATATGAATGTTATCTTTTCAGGGTACTTGTACGTACCATTTCATGTATACTACATGATATAGCATATTCATTCTATCAGATTCAGAAAATCCATCTTAAGTATGGAACCAGAAACTATTCAGCATTCATCAGGACAGGACCATCAAGACCAAGATTTTTCATTATGTTTAGACCTTTGAAGGAATCGTTTCGAGCGAGAGGCCACTTGAAATGGAGGAGTCCACCCGGACCTCTCATTCCTTTTCCTTTAATAAATCCAGTTAAGTTCTTTCAGTCATGTCACGTTCTATGTTCTCTTCAACCATGTCACGTTACATGCTCATTTCAGTCACGTCAGGTTTATACCTATCAGCAGCATTATGTCTTAATTAGAAGACAAATTATCCTTCAGCTTATTTGTCTTTTCAGTTTACGTATTCTTTCAGTTCTTATAACTTCATCAGCTTATTACCTTTAATTCGAGGACGAATTTATCCTTTTTAGAGGGGAAAAATTGTAAAACCACAACATTATCACATCCTTAATTCGAGGACGAATTATTTTTTTAGAGGGAAAGAATTGTAAAACCCGTATTTAAAATCTTCGAATATTAAATACGCGTAGTCTCAGCTCTAAGTTCAATTAGACGTAAAAAGTAAATACGCAAACCCAATTTATGTAAATACTATAAAAAATAATTATTCAGGTAATAATTATTTAGTCTCAGAAAATATTACGTTATGTATTATTTATTATACAGAAATAATTAAACGTTAATATTAAAATACGCGATCTCAGTTTTATTTAAATAATTAAATTATTCAGAAAAATTTTTAATGTCAGAAATATTAGGTAAGTATTTATACATAAGTATTTTTCTCAGGAAACAAATATTTCAAACCCCGAATCACGAATAAACACGAGCATATAAAGATTAAACGAAACGATAAAAAAATTTAGTATGCATATGTTTTGGGCTGCGTCTACAATTAAAGAACAAGAAAAGAAATTTGGGCTTGGAAGCCCAGCCCAACCTCAAGTAAAACAAACGGGGGGAGTTATACTCTTTTTCTCAATTCAGTAAGCGAACGAAAAAAAAAGAACGTTGGTGCTAGGGTTTGTGGCCGCCGGGACAAAAAAAAGAAAAGAAAAGTAAGGAGTCGTTGTTTCTGTCCTTGCCTCCTTCTGCCAACGAACAAAACAAGGAAGAAGATGGTGTGATTTTCGTTTTGATCTGGGGTGGGCGTTCTTATGACCATGTATCACAAGCCTAGGTAATCACCCATTCCGTTTAGATTCTTCTTACCACGATTCAATATTTGGAATGTTAAAAACATCTCATGATAATAAAGATTTAAACATGATATTATGAGCAAGAAACAGTGGTGACGGGTTGAGTTTGATTCCAGAAAAACCGAGAGTCAATGACTCTCGGTGGTGGCCATTGCTGTCAGCCTTTAAACATGATATTATGAACAAGAAACTATGGTGGGTTTTGGTTAACGGTTGACCCGAGACAAAGTGTCTCGGGGAGCCTTTGTCGGGTTGTCGGGTTTGGTTACGATAAGAATTAGAAGAATGTTTATACATGTTAAATAATTTATTTCATTTAAAAGTTTTATACCTTAATTTTTACGCGCTTCAAAGGTTGTTTATTTTAATTGTATATTAAATAAATAACGTTTAACTAGTTTTTTTATATATAAATGGAAGCGGTATGACATTATTAAGTGATTTAATCTGTTTTGAAACTAAATTGGAAACCATTCTAATTTTAGTAACTTCTAATGATATTAGGATACTATTTATAGAAATATTATAATATTGGAATACATAATATACAGTTATCAGAAATACCGGATATACGCTTTTCAGTAAATATTAAAGAATAGTCGAATTATCAGAAATACCACAGATAATCAGATCTATTAGTTTATAAACAGTAATACAAGAATAAAATATTAAATTAAGGACAGTTGAGATCAGTAAAAAAAATAAACTGATATCAGTCAACTCACTTCGTGTCCCTTATTTATTTAGTAACCTTGAAGTCAGAATAGATCTTTCAGCTTTCGTCCTTATTTCATTATTAGGCATGAGGTACGGAGTTTCTGTCCTTTCAGTAAGGACTTCTTTTTTTTATGCATGATTAGGATTCCCCGTCTTCAGCCAAATGTTTTCCCCAGTATATGTTTAAGCTTATCAGTAATCATGATTAATAACTAAATAAATTGCCTGAGCATTATATACAAGCATGACCAGTTTATGTACTAGTTACGGAGGTACCGTAACCATGGCACTAGAGGCACCGGTATCATGACTCACATGCAGGAGAGTGATATCCTGCATCGTCCCACTCATGTTCAGTTTGGCCATTTTTTATATGTATGTTTAGTGGGGCGTATGGATGCATCCTAGGCTATCAGTTTACAAGTTATCAAGGTGAATGTGGTGTGTGCTCTACATCCTTCACATTGGAGTTGATCCCTCCACCTAGCACAGTATTTAGAGGTCACCCCTCTACAGTTATTTAGAGGTCACCCCTCTACAGCATGACAAGGTCACCCCTCCAGTTATTCATGCATAGTTGTTACAGCATTAACTATATAAGCTCTGGCAATTTAATATACAGATTATAGTTCAGTTTTATTATTTATAAGTCAGACTTATCAGATTCCTACAATTTTTATCACACTCCGCATATCAGTCTTTCAGCTTCAGTAATTATTAATTATTTCAAGTCCAGTATAATCTTATCATGCATTATATCCGTTCACTGAGCGTTATGCTCAGCCGTAGTTCTTTCATGTTCTAACGGCAGGTACACCAGGACGCTCTTAGGATTCTAATGACATGTGCATTGAAAGAAGCAATCTGGACTTCTTACTTTATGCACTGTTTACATTATTCTGCTTATTGGGACATTGTTTAGTCCTTTCCTTTAGTATTTTACTTTTCATGTTTTGAGCTTATGTTTGGATTACCGATGTTTGATTCCGGTATTTCCTTTATGGTCAATTAATGTTTTAGGACATTTACCTTATGCTTTGATGACACACCATAAATACAAGTAACGGTCTACTTATCCAAGTGGGGTGTTACAAAATTGTTGACAAAAAAGGAGCCGAGAATCTAGCGGCTGATCATCTTTCTCGTTTGGAAGATCCTCACCAAAGTGTTTACGAGCCCAAGGAAATCACTGAAACATTTCCGCTCGAGACACTTGGTGTAGTGAATTCTAAGCTTGATTCTTCCACCCTATGGTTTGCGGACATCGCAAACTACCATGCGGGCAACTTCATCATCAAGGGTATGACGACTCAAGAAAAACGAAAATTCTTTCGTGACGTCAAGTTCTACTTTTGGAACGACCCTTACTTGTTTCGAACTTGTGTAGATCAAATTATTCGACGTTGTGTCTTTGGAACCGAAGCTTATAACATCCTTTGAGCTTGTCACGAGGGACCCACGGGTGGTCACCATGGTGCTAATCTCACGGCTAAGAAGGTTTTTGTTGCCGGTTTCTTTTGGCCCACTATTTAAAGAGATGCACATGAACTTGTGAAGTCATGTGACTCATGGCAACGACAAGGAAAAGCCTCACAAAAAGATGAAATGCCACAAAACATCATCCAAGTGTGTGAGATCTTTGACGTTTGGGGCATCAACTTTATGGGGTCGTTCCCATCATCTCGTGGAAATAAGTACATCCTTGTCGCGGTTGACAACCTATCTAAGTGGGTGGAAGCTAAGGCTTTGCCCACCAATGATGCTCGTGTGGTAGTCAAGTTTTTGAAAAGCTTGTTTTCTCGGTTTGGAACCCCTCGTGCGATCATAAGCGATCGTGGAACCCATTTTTGTAACGACCAATTCGAAAGGGTCCTAAGGAAATACGGGGTTACACATCGGCTTTCTACGGCTAATCACCCACAAACGAGTGGGCAAGTCGAGGTTTCAAACCGAGCGTTGAAGAGGATCTTGGAGAGATTCGTTGGGGAAACCGACAATCTTGGTCGGATAAGTTAAACGATGCTTTATGGGCCTTTAGGACCGCTCATAAGACACCCATTGGGTGCACTCCTTATAAGCTTGTGTATGGGAAAAATTGTCACTTGCCAATTGAATTGGAACACAAGGCTTATTGGGCCCTAAAGCATTGTAATGATGATATGGAGACCGTGGGAAAACACCAAAAAATGAAATTAAATGAATTGGATGAATTAAGGGATACTGCTTATGAAAATTCATTGATTTATAAAGAAAAGAGTAAAAAGTTGCATGATTCAAAAATTAAAGATCGGGTTTTTAACATTGGGGATCAAGTTTTGCTTTTTAACTCTCGTTTGAAAATCTTTTCCGGTAAGTTGAAATCCCGTTGGTCCTGTCCATTCACCGTGACTCAAGTTTTTCCATATGGGACCATTGAGCTAGCTCAAAATGACGGCCCTAATTTCAAGGTGAATGGACATAGGTTAAAGCACTACTTTGGCGGGGAAGTTCCATCCTTGAACTACCTCGACCAAATCACTTTTCCCAATGATAATTATTATTGAGGGGATCGAGTCGAGCTCATGACTCGGTAATCAAAAACGAGGTGCCTCGTGGGGGAGTCCCATGCTTATCCTATGTGTATATTATCGCTTTCTAATCTAGTAACGTGTGGGGATTTGTGCCCTTCCAACCTTTGTTCCGTGGTTGTTTGTGAATTGTGGATTTTAGATGATCATTATCTTCACGATTGGAGCCTCTCGTGTTCGTTTTATGGGAGCACTCGATCGTTTGCTTTGAAGACTTTCTCAATATCCACATGATATATCCTTTTATGTTCTAACCTTAGGTTTTTAGCACACTTCATAAACGGCTTTAAATTTAACGGTTACACCCTTTCCATGCTAGATTAGGCATTCGACTACGTTTCTAGTATGGGGGTGTTTGCACCCCTAGACTCGAAACATTGAGGACAATGTTTAACTTTAGTATTGGGGGGGGGGGGGGGGGGTGAATAGATACTTTCCTTGCCAAACCTTCACGCTTTCCAAAGTTTATCCTTTTGTTTATCGTTTTTCCTTTTGTTTCAAAATAAGGCTAAAAATGGCCAAATTTTAAAATTTTTCTCATGTTTTATAAGTGTTTAAAGACACGAATGTAGGTTTTCCGATGGCGAGAATAAGAGTAATTTTTTACTCGGCCGTGCGTGTTGAGCTCTTAGCTTTGATTCCTTAACTTCACATTAGGCTAAGTCTATTAAATGAGGACGAAAAATGATAGAGTTAATTATAAGTTACTATGCTAAACGTAGAGTACTCGTATTCTTTCAAAAACTCATGTGTTCTTGTTGTTCGCTTATTCTCCCTTCGCTTGTAAATATTTTTTGCTTAAAAAATATTGACTTAGCAGTTTAGTCTTGATTGTTGGGTTTCTAGTCTTTTCTGGTAGCTTCCGTGTAATTAAATTGGGAAGACATTAAGGTATCGCCAGCGTCACGGTTTTGAAGTATTGGCACCCGAATAATTGAAAGCTTCACTCAATAATAAGATTTCAAGTGCTCACCTAAATCAAGCAAACAATTTGAAGCTCACAAGGCCAAAAAATCTATGCAAAATTGAAAGTAATGAAGCCTTAATCTTTGAAGCTTTAAAGATCCAAAATTCGCCTTAGCGTGAGGATATACGTCTTTGGCTAATAAAACCACCGATGAGGTGGATAATAAAAGGCAAGGCAAGACCGAAGTCATAATAAAAGCTTCATGGCGATGTTGAATAAAAGATGGAGGTAAACATATGATAATAAGGCCCTTCCATTAGGGGCGTATAAAAGTCTTGGTAATAAGTCTCATGTTCAAAACCGTAATAAAACCGTGTTTATCGATCCTTCTTGTTGACTTAATATTTTGACATCGTTGTCTATTAGGAGGGGTTATTGATTTGATGGTCTTGGTTACACCGTTAGGACTCTATTTTTAGACCTAAATCTTTATTATCGCATAAGTCAAACAATGTATCCTCGTGAAACATTCAAGACAAAATAAAATATAAGAGATACAAATTAGGATAATGGGAGGATAAGTACGTGATTAGGACATATGAGTAGTGTTAGCATTACGATCTCGTTGCACGCTTGGCATGAAATTAAGGTGAAAATCAAGGACGACGAAATTATTTTTAACGAAGCATTCAAGTGTTCTTATTCTATGAACCTAAACGTCCCATTTTGCGATGAAAATCATACATTATGTCTAAAACGCAAGTAGTAGTAATAGTAGTAGTGTAACTAGTTTATCATTCAATAAAGTGAATAAAATGAATTTTGGAGGTACTACGATACTTTATTCTAGCATTGTGTGAGGGCACGGCAATGGTTTAGTATGGGGGAGTGATGAGACTGCTTTTATACATAGTCTCATCGTCTAAAAAGGGCTTTAAATGCATTAAATATCATCAAAATACCCAAATATATGCTTGTGTTTGTTGCATGTGTATTTTAGGTACGGATATTGAGAAAATGACAAAAGATCACAAGAATCATGCAAAAACGAACACGAGAAACGAAGCCGCACAATGAACCAAGCCCTAATGAAGAATTTTCCAATAAAACCCTTGAAGATTTGAAGATTATGCAAGAAGGGTCCTCCAATATTGAAGAACTGACACTTTATACCCTTGTATCCTCATAATTACAAGATTGGTCCCTAAAGTTTGTCAATATTGCAAAAAGGGCCCTCCACTTTGAAGAATTGGCAATTTTAGTCCCTCAACAAAACTAAAGTGTCAATATTAATCCTCCTCAAAGTCAAACATACCATGAAGGACTCTAATTTACAAGAAATTACAAGTTTGGTCCTTTGAAAATGTCAAAATTACCAAAAGGACCCTTGACTTTGAAGAAATGGCAAAAATGGTCCCTCATTAATCATGACTTGGCAAATTCAGTCCTCCAAGAAGTCAAACAAAAAATTCAAGACCATTATCTATGAAGAAAATGCCACATCAGTCCTTCAAGAATCAAGAATTGGCAAGAAATACCCCTGAAAATACTTTGGAAAAGTATTTGGGGCAAAAGTGTGAAAAATGGAACTTGGTTAACAAAGGAAAACGGATTGTGGGCTATTATTTACAAAGTGAAAAGAGTATAAGAAATGAGGGGCCATACTTGGCAGAAAGCCAAAGAAACCTTAACCAACCATGTCGTGCCACCTGTCCCACTCACCCCTTTCCACCAATCAGAGCTCAATCTCATGCCACCTCACTTCCCAAATATAACTAACTTTGATTAGTTAATTAAGTGGCGCTAAAAACCACTTTTAAACATAAATCTGGATCAAACACACAACTATTCACTCCAAGAACACAATTGGGTTTTCTTAATCCTGTTATAATTAGGCCTTGATATTGTCCATATTTATGATTAAGGTGACCTTAATCACATCCCAACTTTCAAAAAGTATGCCACATCACCACCCAGCTCACAAGATTCCCCTGCTTTTCACCTTTGAGCAAGAAGCCAAAACTTGGACAGTCATCCAACGTTCCACAACATTGCTTTGAAGCTAAGCTTATTTGAAGCCCTTGGATACACTTTTCACATTGCCAGCTCCACAACAATACAAAAATCAGTCACATGATCTTCAAAATCTCAAAACCCTCAAGGGCATTTCTGGGACTTCACCAAGTATTAGAGTTTCATTTTTATCTTTCATAGATAACATTCGTAGCCTATATAAGGCATAGGACTGAGTACATTTATCTTTGCTCTTGAATTTTCCATTGTTCACAAATCTGTAAATCATATATTCAGTTAATGAAATGTGTTTGAATTTGGTGAATAAAAATCAAGTGCCAACCTTAATATCTGTTTATTGTTGTTTGACGTTTACTAGTCTTTGATCTTAAAACCTATTTTCAAAAAGAGTGTGCAAAAGTTTGCACATTTTCCACTTTTCTTGATATTTTGCTAAGTCTTGTTCAAACCTTGGATTTCTTGGGCTATAAAGCTGATCATAGCATCCTGATATTGTGTTATCAAGGTGTGGTGAAGCCTTTAACTTGGGGATAATCAAGTGTGGGGAACTAAGGTTGCATTAATCAAGGATTTTCACTTTTTCTGATTTTGATATTTGTGCTTTTAACTTTGTTGAATCTTAGCAGGCTTTATAGTGGAAGCTTGTGCTTGTTCTTGCTAGCACATAAGCTCAAAATTCGTAGGTGTGGATGTACATCCATGAGGTACGCATCATTCTACTTAAAATTTGTTAAAAAGTTGGATTTTTGGTGAATTTGTGTGTTGCTTGTGTTCTTGCTGATTTTGTGGTCTAATCTTGTTCTAATCTGCATATTATATCTGTTATTGTGTTGATTTGGGCTTGGGTAACCTTGGAATGCACTTTTGATTTGAAAATCTTGTTTTTAAAATTTAAAGGGGTGTTTGGGTTTACCTGTTTAAGATCATAGTGTATTATTTTGTGGTTGGAAGTTTGTGTTTATGGTTTGTATCTGCTATCTACTTGGTTGACTGCTATTTTCTGCAAGTTATTGGGCTTAAACCCTTAAATCAAACATTGTGCTATATCTCATTGAATTTGACTGTTTTTGGCCTAAGATTTTGGTAATATATAGAATATATGCATGCTTAGGGTTAAAAATTTTTAAATCATTGATAATACAACATATGTGATAGATCTTAGTGTTTGAATTTGGCTTGTTGGTCAAGTGCATCAGCAAAGTAAAAATCTGCTTGTGTTAGTCTTCATCAGTAACCTATTTGTGCTTGAATCTTGATTTAGGCCTTGTATCATTGCATGAAACCTGTTTAAACTTGTTCATTTAAGTTTATTATAGCTTGTGTATGCTTTTGGTGCAATTTGGTTGGCTAAAATTTGCTAAAACATCTTATAAGTGCTTAACTGCTTATTGTTCTAAGTCTGGTGCATGTCTGATGCTTAATTGAATTAACTTTACAAATTGGCTGATTGTGATTGTGATTTATTTGTTGTTATTGACTCCTTATGATCCACTGATCATTTGGGTGCCTTTGTGTAACTTGAATCTCTAAAAAAGTCACTAAAAACAAAAAGTCAAATAAGTCAAGTAGTGGAAACTTTTCCCTCTGCTCAGACACCAAAACTAGCTCCTGCTAGTGTTAATTTTCATTTAGCTTATTAATAAGCCATATTGGCTTATCTAGACCTACAACAACTTACTTTTTGTGATCAATCTTCCTCGTTTGACCCATTTGTTTGAACTGGAGCATATCAGACTTTGACTTTGACTTTTTGCTAGAAAACTCTTAAAGTTAACTTTTAAAGAAGTGCTTATTTGCTTATTTCAGCTTATTGAGTGAACTTATTTGAAAACTTTTTGTTGATTAAGCTTAGTTAAGTAATTTAAATGCTTTTGAAACTTGAATCAGCTCTTGTGGTGGCCTAGAACTCGAAAACGACTATTTTGTCGTTTTGTGAAGATAGCTTATTGCTTTTTTAGCCTTATTCCTTGGACTTTTTTCAAATTTCTTTTTACAAAAGTCTTAAGTAACTCAAAAGAAGCTTGTGTGTCTAATTTGAGCTTATGGCATAAGCTTATAGCTTAATGGGCCAAAAAGCCCATTAAGAATAAGCTGTTTGAAACAAGCCAGCTTATATCACATTTTCAGCTTTTGGGCCTTTGAAAAATTGTGTTCAGAATCAAACTTTAGGTCAGATAGGAGCTTTTGGGCCATTTTTATAAACATTTTTCTTGTTGGGCTTATTTTGGCCCAATAAGGGTCTGTTTTGGACTTTGACCCATTTGAAGGCCCGTTATGGGTATTTTGTAATTTGAACTTCATTTCTGTGATAATTAGGTTAAATTAAGCTAGTTTGCAAGTTTTTAGAAATATTTATAAATTTTGGATTTTAATATTATTTTATTATTATTTTATTATTAAAAATTAAAATTTAGATTTTTCAAGTTTTTAATTTTTCTTAGGTTAAATACATTAAGTTAGGAATTTTACATTTTTTAGAACATTTTTATTGTTATTAGATTAATTTTTATAATTAGTTTAAGTTTTAATAGTTTTTAATTATTTTTAAATAGTTTTAATTAATTTTAAAATTTTCAAAAATAGTTTTAAATTAAGTTAAGTCATTTTAGAGGTTTAAAATTGAAAAAAATCTCATTTTGGGCTTTTTGTTAATTAAATTGATTTTTTGGGCTTTAATTAGCATTAAAAATTATTATTTAATTAAATAAAAGGTTTGAGTGATTTTTGATTTTTTGTAAACTCTAATTACATTATTTAGGATTTATTTCAATTTTCTAGGAATTTTTAGGATAAATTTTTAATTTTGCTACTTTTTACGGTTTTACGTGTACGATCATTTCGTCTTAGTTTAATCCGTCATCGTAACCGTCATTCTCTTCTTATCTCATTTCTCTTTTCATTTCTCACAAATATAATCACAAAGTTAATCATCTCTCTACACAACACACTAGCCTCTTTGAGAACGATCCCCACTCTGGGTCATAACTCGTGGTTTTCCTAAATCACTTGTTAATACTTACCCTAATTTGCCCTCTTTTCCTAAAGGGTGGTAAAAAAATTCTACATAATTATTCATCCAGATTTCATCAGAATGTACCATAATCCCAGACATAATTTTAATGAAGTAGTATAACAAAATTGATGCAGCTATGTTCATATCTGGATGCCTGACATACCTCAGGTTCAAGATAGGACACCGACATGCTAATGAGTTGTTACAACCATTAAAAACTTTCTGAACAGAGATGAGATAAGATTCCATGGAGGTTGTTGTCAGTTATAACAGAATCAAATGAAGCATGATGCTATCTAAGTCGTTGTTAACCAGTTAACCCATCCTACATGTCTTCTTTTATCCGAAATGATTACGTAGTAGCGGACCTGCAGAAAATTCAGCAGTAAATCATACGATTTAAAGGTATTCCATCGACCATCATATCAGACAGAATTTATGTTCACGATCACGTGTACGTTCACATTCACGTTCACGTTTATTTTCACTTTCATGTTTACATCTCATTCATTGTATGATGCTGTTTCAGTTCATGTTTTGTGCTACCTCATGATTTAAGCTCACGTTCGCGTTCATAACATTGTTCACGTTCAAGTACGTGTCCCATCTCGCGATACACGTTTCACAATTGTTACCGAATAAGGTTACAGAAAGCATAAGAAACCAGATTCAAGTTTGGCACAGCTTTTCCATACCCAGGCAGACGTTTCACGTCTCAGGTCGTATCGTTTGGCATTCCTTCATTAGTCAGCATACGTTCATAACATGTTCTAGTATCACGCTCACAGTATGTTTCACGTATCACATACATGACATACTTCATGCACAACGCTCCTTTTAGGATCGCGAAACACATTCACAATTGCTCACATAGCACGTTCACAATTGTTCACGTAGTTAGTCCCTATATATTCTCAACAGCTTGCTTAGAGATATAAATGTTATCTTCTCAAGATATTTGTATGTACGGTTTCATGTATATTGTATGCTATAGCTTGTTCATTCTATCAAATTCAGAAAATCCATGTTAAGTATGGAACCGGAAACTATTCAGCATCATTAGGACAAGGTCATCAGGACCAAGATTGTAATTATGCTTACACCTTATAAGGAATCGTTTCTAGCGGGAAGCCACTCGAAACAGAGGATTCCATCCGGACCTCTCATTCCTTTTCCTTTAATAAATCCAGTTAAGTCCTTTCAGTCATGTCACATTCCATGTTCTCTTCAGCCATGTCACGTTACATGTTTAATTCAGTCATGTCACGTTTATACCTTTTAGCAGCATCATGTTCTAATTCAAGGACGTATGATCCTTCAGCTTGTTTGTCTTTTCAACCTTCATGTTCTTTCAGCATATATGTCCTTTCAGCTTTTATAACTTCACCAGCTTAGTACCTTTAATTCGAGGACGAATTCTCCTTTTTAAAGGGGAAGAATTGTAAAACCACAGCATTATCATGTCTTTATCTCGAGGATAAATTATTATTTTTAGAGGGCAAGATTTGTAAAACCTGTAACTAAAATCCGTGTATATTATTTTTACGCAGTCTCATCTTCAATTAAGAACGTTACGAAATAATTTGTTCAGAATAATAATATATATATTTATATATCCAAGCAATTACAGCTAGTAATTTTAATCAGTAAATATTTAATACAGTTTAAATTTAAACTCGGAATATCAAACACGATCATCAAGTTAAATGATTTAAAACACGAAAAATAGAAAAGTAAGTATAGATATGGGTTATTGGGCCGGCGGTTTAAATTAAAACAAGAAGAAAGTGAAATGGGCTTTAGGCCCAGTCTATTTTACAAGTAATGATCAGGGACTCTAACACTTTTCATTTTGAAAAAAAAACAAAACACAGAGCTAGGGTTTTATTGATGATGAGTCACCGGCTAGAACAAACAACAAGGTAAAAAGGAGTTTTGATCTCGTGTTGATTCGGTTTATGTGTTTTTAATCCATCTTTAATCACGAATTAAAGGTAATCATGTTCTTTTCTTTATCATTTCCGAATCCATCTTAAAGATTTCTTGAACACACGAAGGTGTAGGGTAAACATGAATTAAATCATAGGTTAGTCGGGCTTGGGGTTTAATCACGAAAAACAGAGAGTTTAATAACTCTCTGTGGGTTTTGGTGTACACAGTCGAGACCTATAAAGGTCTCGATGGTGTTCTTGTGTGATCAGTCGCAGCCAAAAACCCCAAAAGAGGTGTATCTTGTTCAACAGTGGGAAAATAATACACACAGTTGGAACTATGTACAGGTAGTGGGAACCAGGTACACAACAGGGGGGAACAATTGGGAGCCAGTGGGAACTCTGGCTGAAACAATGGCACGGCAGCAACCTAAGGCTGCGTAGCCACTGTCTGAAACCAACAGCCACCGGCTGTTGGTGTTGGCTTGGATAATTGGGTGGTTTTTCTAGGTGCGACCGAGATGAATATCTTGGTAGGCTCGGGTTGCGGTTTCAGCTCGGCAGGTTACATGGATTTAATAACAAGAAACGTTTGTTTTTAGCAATTTAATAATCACGCTTTTAGTTTAATTATTTGTAAAAACTAATCAAAGTATAAATCGTTTAAATTAATTTAATTAATATTTATTAAATTAATCATGTTTTATTAAATTACTTAGGTAATACTTTGATAATGTTTTAATTGATTATTTGTTCATGCAACCGTTTATTAAAATCATTTTGGGAAACGTTCTATTTTAGGAAACATTCTATTTTAGGAAACTTTCCATTTTTAGCAGGTTACTTATAACAATATTATAATACCAGAATACAGTATAATACAATAATCAGAATACGGTATAATATACAAGTAATCAATGGTACATTATATACATTAATCAACAAACATTAAGACTGTCAGAGTTACCAGTTTATACATAAACAGTAATACAAGAATAAATAACTTAAACTAAGAACATATGAGAATCAATAATAGTAAACAGTAATCAGTTAACTCATTCGCGTTCGTTATTTATATTGTAACTGTGAAGTCGGAATAGATCTTTCAGCTTTTAGTCTTATTTCATTACTGGACACGAGGTACAGATTTCTCATCCTTCAGTAAGGACTTCCTTCTATGCATGATTAGGATTCCCCGTTTGCAGCCAAATATTTCCCCAATATATATTTTAAGCTTGTCAGTAATCATTTTAATAACTAAATAAATTGCCTGAGCTTTATATACAATAATGATCAGTTTATGTACTAGTTACGGAGGTACCGTAACCATGACACTAGAGGCACCGGTGTCATGACTCCCCTGCGAGGGAGTGATTTCTCGCAGCGTCCCATTTATTTCAGTTTGGCAATTTATTAGTATTATCAGCGGGGCATATGGATGCATCCTAGGCTATCAGTTTACAATTATCAGGTGAATATGGTGTGTGCTCTACATCCTTCACATTGGAGTTGATCCCTCCACCCAACACATTATTTAGAGGTCACCCCTCTATAGCATGACGAGGTCACCTCTCTAGTTTTTCATGCAACAGTTGTTACAGCACATGACCTATATAAGCTCTTGGCAATTAAAATATAGTAAATGCATGTTTTCAGATTTAACAAATAATAGTTCAGCTTTATTATTTATAAATTAGACTTTTCAGATTATACACAGATTTCCGCTGCAACTTTACTTATCAGTCATACAGCTTCAGTAATTTATCACCTACTTCATTTCAGTATTTCTTATCATGCTTTATATCCGTTCACTGGGCGTTATGCTCAGCCGTAGTTCCTTTTCATGTTCTAATTCCAGGTACACCAGGACGCTCTTCGGATTCTAACAGCATGTGCATTTGGATGGAAGCTATCCAGACTTCTTACTTTATGCACTTCTTACATTATTCTGCTTATTTGGACATTGTTTAGTCCTTTCCTTCAGTATTTACTTTTCATGTTCTGAGATTATGTTTGGATTACTGATGTTTGATTCTAGTATTTCCTTTATGATCAATTAATGTTTTAGGACATTTACCTTATGCTTTGATGACACGCCATAAATACACGTAACGGTCCACTTATCCAAGTGGGGTGTTGCAGAGCCTCAAGGAATGAAAAAGATCACGTTGAGTAAACGCCTTCGATGACTTTAGAACGTTGGTGGAACACCAAAACGTTCAAGAGGGTTTAATCTTTGAAACCAAGCAAATATATATGATACATAGATAATACTTTGGTCTACAAACCCTCGATTAGCCCTTTTTCTCAAAACACGCACAAGCAAGCGGGGAAACGAGGCGGCGCGAAGCACTTAAGAGCCTTTTTCCCTTAGGTCGTGAAATACAACCGCCTTATACCCACCTTATAGTTTGTGATTAATAAAAATCAAGCTTCTCGAAAGTAATTATCTATTTTGCCTTTTTCTTTTGCTTTAGATTCGAATACAATAATTGAGTGATGAAATCCCAATTAAGGTTGCGTTTTCACGCTTTTGGAGATATTGTTAATTTATTGTGATACGTAATACAATATAGTAATATTTTTACACAAAAACGAAAACCAATAATATGTATGATTAGAGTGCTAATCACGCTATTACTATTTATGGATAATATCAAAAACAAAATTGTTTAAATTTAACACAACACGCCTCCCCAGCAGCGGCGCCAAAATGATATGTAGTAAAAAAACGTGTTTAGGAAAACAACGTATGTATGGTCAGTATTAAGAGAATTGATTTAGGAAAATCAAAACCCTTATGACCCTTGTGTGAGTTCGTTTTCGAGGAGGATTAATGTGTGTGTTAAACTTGTTTAAGAGATTAATATTGATGAGACTAAAGGAAAAAGAAAATGACAGATTACGGATAAAATTACACTAAGACAAAAAACGCGGATTCACGCAAATTTAGGTAAAAATGAAAATTACTCTAAAAATTCGCAAAAAATCGCAAAAAATCACAAAAAGTTCCTAAAAATCTAATTAGGGTTTACAAATAATCAAAACTTTTTCAAACCTTTTATTTAATTAATATTTAATTTTTAATGCTAATTAAAGCCCTAAAATCAAATATATTAATAAAATGACTCAATAAAATTAAAAACTATTTTTCAAAATTTTAAACCTATTAAATATATTAAAAATGATTAAAAACTAACAATAAATATTAAAATAATATTAAAAATTCAAAATTTATAAAAAATTCTAAAAACTTGCAAAATAGTATATTTTAACCTAATTAAACCAGAAATGAACTTGAAATGACCTAAATACCCCTATTGGGCCCTTAAATGGGCCAAAATTAAAAACAGTCCAATAAGATGGGCTTTTTGGCCCAATAAGAAAAAAGTCAACCAATTTAGCCCTAAAACTCTAGTCTGACTTAAAATTTGATTTTAAACAAAAAACTTTAAAGGCCCAAAGCTGAAAGTGAGCTTATCACAGCTTAATAGTCACCCAACTTATTCTTAATGGGCTAATAAGCCCATTAAGATATAAGATGATGCCATAAGCTGAAAATTGACACACATCCTTGTCTTGGGATTATAAAGATGTTTGTAAAAATAAATTTTGAAAACGCACACTCAAGAAGCCAAAAATAAGCCAAGAAACTTTTCACAAAAGGACAAAATAGTCTTTTTTCAGATTGAGACCACTTCAGGACTTGATTTTTCTTGCAATAGGTTCTAAATGACTTAACTAAGACAATTAAAACATAAAATATCCAATAAGCTATGCCAAATAAGCTGAAATAGTTGATAAGCACTTTTTTAAAACTCAACTAAGTTCGTTTTCTAGTAAAACCCTAAAACCAAAAGCTGTAAACTTCAAAATAAGCTAATGAGATGAGAAATGTAAGACCTATTACAAAATAAAAGTTGTTGCTTGATGGAATAGGCTAGAATAGCTTATTAAAAAGCTGACCAAGATTTATAACTAACTGTGGGTACTTTCAGTGGGAAAGGAGTTCCCACTGATGAAATGAAGATTCTTGTTCTTAGCTTGATTCAGTTGGTGATTTTGGGCAATGAAGGCACCCCTACAACCAATAAGTTGTAGGGAGTCACAAAAAATCAACAAAAGCACAAATCACAAAGCCAATTGATACAGTTAATTCAAAGAATGCTCAGACATGTGAAAAAGCAAGGTTTGATGATTTCAGCAAGTGTTTAAGCAAGATTAAGCCAACAAATCTCTACCGGATGCATGCAACAGCTAGCATAATCATTCCCCTAACCTTAGCATGGCATTCTAACAGGTTTCATGCATGAATTCACAAAATTGAGCTAGCTATAGGCCTATGTGTTTAACTGATATACTTGGTAAGCACAACAAAACAAGTGACTGATGCACTTGACCAAATGATGAAGTTTAAATCCGCAAATCAAGTTATCAAGTTGCTCAAATTTACAATTTGCACTTCACAGCCCTAGGCCTAGTTACTAGATGAAAAAGTTTCAGTTCACAAAATCCTAAAACAAACTAGTTTTAGACAATGATTCAGTTTAAGCAATTTAAGTCACAAAGACAAGTGTGACCCTTATACCTACTCAGTTTCTTCCAAAACTTACAAAGGCTATGTTGTCCCAAAGATTATGTGATTCTACACGAATTAAAGAAAAAAGGTAGATAGAAGATAGATGAATTCTAGAGAGAGAAAGTATTGAGAGAAAGTAGAGAGAAGTGTGTGAAACTATGGGAAGATTAGATTAAGAAAATGAACAAACAAAACCCTTCGTAACATGCTAGGAAGGGTATTTATAGCCTTGCCTACATGTGGCATAATGGGCTATATGTTTGATTGGGCTGGGCTTGAATAAATGCTTAGTACCTTGAAAGAGGCCTTTTAAGCTAGCCATCAAGCCCGTAATATTACGACTATTTTACTAACTATTACAATGTTCTAATAAATGTTACAATATAAACCTATGACCGAACATTCTTGTTTGACTCGATATTTTGAGGCTAACAATCTCCCCCAATGTGAGGTCATTCCTCTTCGATATTTGAAGTTCAATGGAGATTACGAATCTTGTCATAAATGAGTCTTGAACGTGTAATAGTAGTCTTGTTACTTCATGATGTGATCTTTGAGCCTTTGTCGTTGTCTTTCAACTTTGTCTTTAAACTTGAGATCTTCAAATCATTCTTGACTTGTCTTTGCTATCTTGCGATCTTGTGTCTTTATCCACATGTTCATTCTTTTCACAATCCTTAAAGCTTGTTAACAATATCCTTTGAAGAGAGGTCATTCCTTTACTTTAATTGATAAGGAAGATTTTGATCATCAGAGTTCCAGAAGTCTTTAGCTTTCTTGATTGTTGAATGTCTTTGGGTATGAGTATGTGGTTTCGAATCATCGACTTTGCTGAGTACACCGTAACGTCACTTTCTCGAGATAAAATTTAGACACAGACTGAATGGCTTTGACATTCGTCCAAAATCGGTAGCGTTTTACCTCCGGTCGGTGAAGACCGTTACACGATATTAAATATCGTACCTGTGATTAGGTAGCTTCAATTAAGAACCTCCTTGACAGGGTTTCGCGGCTGTACTAGCGGTTCTCTTTACTCGACCGTCTCAAAGCAAGACTGCGAACATAAAGAGTGAATCAATTGGATAGATATCCGCTTGATTAAAGTCGTCAACTTAAATTCCTGGAACAAGTTTGATTCATTAAGAATCTTACCATTGTTGCTTTTGCAGTTGACACAAGCTTGATTCATAAGAATCTCGCAAGTTAGCTACCGTAGCGCTGTTTAATGTTGACGCTAGAAGGATTTCCATTCGTCACTGTGAATATTAAATATCACTCTGAATGTTCTGGCAAGACCATAAAGATACTGCGTAGAAACCTGAAACGAGTTTGAATCGATAAATAAACAAACCACTGTTGCTTTTCAGTTTTACATATGTTCAAATCATAAAGAATCTTACACATGACATACCGCAGTGCTATTTGAAGTTAACACTGGAAGGATTTTCACTCATCATTGTGAATACTATGTAGTATCACTCTAAGTGTTATAGCAATATCGTAAGGATATAGCGTAGGACTCTCTTGATCGTCATCTGTGTGTCCTAACAAGATTTGATTGATATCTTGGCTCTAGACTCGATTTGTGCACTTTTAGTGGTCGGATGTTGTAGCAGATGCCACCTATTCAGTATCAACTATCTCGGAGTGAGAAAGTCAATAGAAGTCGTGTTGATCTCCGTGACAATAAAACAAACTTCTTTTGAGAGAAGCCTTAGTAGCTAGGTAAGGGTTGTGCATAGCATCACTGGGTCCATGATGCGTTGTCTTCATGATGTGTTGACCCGGTTTCTGCCTAAGTTGTATAGAGGGCTAATTTCTTTTTACCCTTTATCCTTACATTTCTTTTTCATTCTTCAACCCCTTCAATGCTTACCAAGACATCATTACTAACACCTTGTTGTGATTGTTCCAGTGCTAGCTTCAATACTTAGTCTGCATTCAGCTACGTTCACATTCTACTCCATCTTTCCTAAGGACTTCTAATAATCTATTGGATTGTCCCTGGGAAGATCCCTCCGGTTCTGGTTGGATCATAGGACTTAAACCTAACCACCCTCTTGACACCCATAACGTCGTGAATAAAAGATGTTGTAGGTATTTGATCGTAACCATGAGTGCATGAGTCTTTGGATCACATTTTAATCACATTTTCTCCCCCTATCTCTAATATATAAAATCGTTTGATATTAGAGATAACAAATTTGATTAAAATATATTGTGAAAAATAGTCTTGAAAACTTTCGGGAGAAAAATGAGTCAAACTTAGCATGAATTTGGAACGCTCCCCCTCAAAAATTGATCCAATTGAATTGTCATTGTGAGGATGTGATCCACATTTCGCTTTTTGAGGATGGGAGTTGTTGAACACACAATTTTTGAAAGATTTTGAATAATAATTGAAAAACTCTTGAAAAAATTGTATTCAACGCTTTTTGAAAAACTCTATTTCTTTTTGCTGAAAAGGTTTTCCTAAAGCATAAACTTGAGTTCATAGACTTTGAATGTCTTAAAAAATCCACTCAAGTGTAAGAAGATTTAACTTCTTTTGCTGAGGGTAACCGCACTACATCGTACACTCCCCCGTGAATATAGATCCGGGTTGCAATCTGAAAGTGATTACAAGGCATTGTGTTAAGCTCAAAACGTTAAATGTTTTGTGACAAGCTCAACCCAAGATTGATTGCTCTACCCGTTGTTGGAAAAATTGTCCAAAATAGACATTTTCCTTTATTAAAAGTAGAAATGACATGTTTTGAAAAATATTTACAACTTTCATTCGAGCATTATGTACACACCCGTGTCATTATTGAGCGACATTTCTAGGCACGTCCATATTATCGATACTAAAAGACATGTCGAGAAGAATCTTTTTGGATTTTGAAAGACTTTTAATTTTGTATTTTACTTTTTAATAATATATACATGTAGATGTTTGATAGGTGAATCAAGCAGGCTTCTTTGCCAGCATCTCCAGTTCTGCTGGAGTCAAACATCTCATACCAATTTGCCTAACTAGGTACGCAAACCTCTCTTTCGAAAGAGCTTTTGTAAACAAGTAAACTAATTGGTAATCAGTTCCAACAAAGTATAGTTCAACAATACCCCTTTCAACTTGTTTCTTAATGAAGTGATATCTGACATCAATGTGCTTCTTGCAGGAATGATGTACCGGATTGCAGGAGATGGCTATGGCGGACTTTGAGTCACAGTACATAGGTACTTTATCAAAGTGGAAGCCATAATCCGTGAATTGTGTTCTCATCCAAAGAACTTGAGCACAACACGCAGATAGAGACACGTACTCTACTTCGGCTGATGACAGTGTCGTGCAATCCAGCTTCTTGGAAGACCATCCCACAAGCTTATCTTGACCTAGAAATTGTGCACCACCAGAAGTAATTTTACGTGTATCAAGACACCCTGCATGATCATAATCTGAATAAGCCGTTAGAAAGAAACCGGTTTCCCTCGGATACCAGAGTCCTAAATGAATGTTATTATTGAGGTACCGAAAGATCCGTTTAACCTCCTTGAGGTGCTTTTTAGTGGTTCGTGCTTGATATCGTGCACAATAATACGTAGCATGTGATATATCTGGTCGGCTTGCTATTAAGTACATGAGGGAACCGATCATGGAACGATATTTCGTTTAATCTACGGCATCTCCCTCTAAATCAGCATCTAGGGATGTGGTTGATAATGGTGTCCCAACGGGGTCACATCAGGTCATACCATGCTTTTTGATTATCTCTTGACAATACTTAGCTTGGTTAATGAAGATACCACTTGGGGATTGGTGAACTTGAATACCTAGAAAGAATTTTAGTTCGCCCATCATAGACATTTCAAATTTGTTGTGCATGACTTTTTTAAACCATTTTGGAATGTTTTGGGTTTGTAGACCCGAAAATAATGTTGTCAACATAAATCTGCACAAGCAAAATGTCATCCCCATATTTATAAGTGAACAGAGTTAGATCAATGGAACCTTTTGAGAAACCTTTGGATACCAGAAATTTCAAGAGCTTGTCGTACCACGCACTTGGAGCTTGTTTGAGTCCATAAAGTGCTTTGTGGAGACGATACACCTTGTCAGGATAATGAGGATTGACGAATCCTTCCAGCTGCGTAACATAGACTTCTTCCTTTAAAGTACCGTTAAGAAACACTGTCTTTACGTCCATTTGATAGACAATGGATCCCTTATGTGCAACATAAGCAAGGAAAATCCTGACCGCTTCCATTCGAGCTACTGGTGAAAATGATTCTTCAAAATCAATACCCTCTTTCTGGCCATACTCTTTAGCCACTAGCCTAGCTTTGTTCTTGATGATTGTGTTTTCTTCATCCATCTTGTTTTTCCAGACCCATCGAAGATTTAATGGAATTACATCGTATGGTCTGTCAATAAGTTCCCAGACTTTATGTCTTTCAAATTGAAGAAGTTCATCTTGCATAGATTCAATCCAAGCGTGACCAGCCATGGCTATGATGTTTTTCGGTTCTGTTGTACTCACGGCGAGTGCGAACATACAAACATCACCATCGGTTTCAAGTTGTCGTCTTGTACGAACGGGCTGTGAAGGGTTTCCAATTACCTGACTCAAAGGATGATCTCGGGTCCAATGATGTGTTGACGGATGTCGTTGGTAGAACGTGTGCATATTTGACGGATCAACGTGGCGAGTAGAAGACTCTCCAGTTTCGTATACCGGTGTACCGAATGGGTTGTGAAAATCGTCATTGTCAAA
Source organism: Glebionis coronaria (assembly GCA_025667525.1). NCBI lineage: Eukaryota > Viridiplantae > Streptophyta > Magnoliopsida > Asterales > Asteraceae > Glebionis > Glebionis coronaria. The sequence continues at coordinate 621,469 of JANFOE010000851.1, forward strand.
TAATGTATCGTCTGCTTGATTTGTGTTCTCTGGAGCAATGACAGTAGTTGTGGATGTTGTAGGATCGATTGTTGAAGTGATATTCTGAGGAGGTAAATCTGCAGCAACTCGTGTTGAAGTAGATGAAGTTGTATCTTTTTGTTGATAATGATCGGTATCATCATTTTTATCATGAGTGACAGCGGAAGACTTTGATACAACATGTTTCTCCCCCGTGAAATAGTCATCAAACATTAGTCCATATAACATTTCCAACTCTTCAAGTGTCGTTTTCACTGTCATATCTGCTCTTGAAAGATGTTCAGGAACCAACTTTGAACTTGACGATTCATTGTTGTGGTCTTGAGTTCCGAGTTTCGTGCGGTTGTGCACATAAGTCTTTTGTCGTTGTGGATCGGAACTTAAACTACTTTGTTCAAGTCCCATTTCTTGTAATTCATCAAATCTGATATGAATAGTCTCGACTATCAATTTTGTTCTCTTGTCGTACACTCTATATCCCTTAGACTGAGTTGCATAGCCCAGAAGAATGCATGCATCACCTTTCTCTTTCATCTTATCCAGATTTTCACCATCACGAATAATGTAACACGTACATCCAAAAACATGAAGGTGTTTGAGTTAAGGTTTACGATCATGAATTATGTGATATGGTGTCTTTTCGTGTCTTGTGATAATTAAGAATCGGTTTTGTGTGTAGCATGTGGCTGACACGGCTTCGGCCCAAAAGAATAGTGGTAGTTTTGACGCGGATAATAATGTTTGAGCAGCCTCAACCAAAGTACGGTTTCGTCTTTCAACAACGCCGTTTTGTTCGGGTGTTCGAGCAATAAATGCTTCATGTTAAATTCCTTCGGCTTCAAAGAGTTGAATTCAAAAATTTTGTGCCTCTGTCAGTACGAACCACTTTTACTTGAGCTTGAAGACCACGTTGTATCAGTTTAAGGAAGTTGATGAGAACTTCGGGTGTTTCATCCTTGGACCTCAAGAAGTGAGTCCATGTGTACCTTGAGTAATCATCGACAATTACCATAACATATTTCTTCCCATTGATATTTTGAACACGCATGGGACGACGCAAATCTATATGAAGAAGATCTAACCGTCCTTTAGATCTTGGTGTAGTCTTTGTCCTGAAGCTACTTCGTTTAGCTTTACAAAGCTCACAAGAAGAACAAAGATGATCTTTGATGAATTTCAAGCTTGGAAGGCCTCTCACAATATCTTTATTGGAAAGCAAGTTGATGGTATCAAAGTTGAGATGAGAAAGACGTTGATGCCATAACCATGCCTGAGTCGTTGAAGCTTTAGCCATGAAGCAAATTGGAGTTGATGAAGTTGTGTCTTGAAGTGAAATAGTGTAGAGATCAGTACCCCGTGTACAGGTAAGTAAGTCATTCCCATCATAATCACGAACAAAACATGTCTTCTTTCTGATAGCAGCCTCCAAATCTGCATCACAAAACTGACCAACCGAGAAAAGATTGTGACTGAGCCCTTCGACGTAGTATACCCTTTTTATAGTTATATTCCCCTGAACCAAATCTCCATATCCTAGGATCGGTGCAAATTGATCATTTCTGAATTGGACCGTACCCAGGAACTTATCCACGAAGTTAATTAGAAGCTTGAGATTCCCCGTCATGTGCTTCGTGCATCCGGAGTCCAGTATGAAGAGAATTATTTGTATCACCTGCAGAAGAATTAGAACACGATGGAGCTTTTGCTAAATTGGATACCACGTTAGTTGTGATTTCAGAATCATTAGTGTCTTTAACAACATTTAAAGGCATACTAACACTCGTTGTCACATATTCTATCCTAACTTTAGGCATCCATTTATATCCTGGGGTACATTGATTAGCAAACCACCATTTACAAGATTTGCTCGCATACTCATATAATTCCCTAATTCTGCTTCTAGTGTTCTTAGTGGTGAAGTCTGATGCATTACTTTTCTTAGTGGGGGTTGCACCAGAATGGTTCACTTTACGTTTGGGTTTACTAGCACTAATAGGCATCGCAACTTGCTTCTTAGTTCTAGTATCTACGCCTTTGACATTATTCATAGCACACATAGAATGATTAGTATTAGCACATTTTCCATATTTGACACAAACAAATTTGACAGTCAAAGCATTCAAATCATTCAAGGCATTCAAATCGTCATTACACGCGATTACAAACTTTTTATTCTTAAAAACATTCAAATTCCTAGGGTATGCTTCTACTTCCTTCATCTTCCCTTGACTCTTGTGTTTCCAGACCTTATCATTCACTTGGGTGCGCTTAAGCTGAGGCCGGCTAACACTAGCAGTGGAGACTACTCCTATAGTAGAAGACACACGAGTATTAGTGTTTCTAGAAGTCTGAGGCGAGTGACTAACTTTGTTTGTGGGTTTAGTGGTCATTCTATACATCCCTGGTTTAATCACATTATTGTGCTTAGCGCTTGGTGCTTGAGTATTCCTTATGGGTTGAGTCTGTGGTAACCTTTCCTTTCCAACTATCTTGGGGGCAAACATAGGTTTTGCAAACGAGGAATTTTAGAAAGTAGATGGTTTTCCCAAGATATAGGTTCTATTCACTTTATAGGAATTGGGTTGTCTAACAACAGGTTTCTTAATGCTAGGTTCCACAACTTTCCCACCCATCTTAGCAATGAGTTGCTTCAACTTTGCTATTGCTATGTGTTTTTCTTGTAATTGAGCTTTCAAATCCGATATATCAAGACATTTACTTGAGTTAGCTCATTGACTTTAGTGGTAGCAAGATACGTTTTTGTGACGTTCAGTACTCAAAGAGGTGTTATAATTACGTTTCTCTTGTTCTATAATCTTAAGAGTTTCGTTATATTTCTGTTGATTGTCGTCCTTTTTGACGTTAATTAAACACCCTTTGTACCCCTCAATCTCAATGGTCTTTTGAAGAAGCTGAGCTCTATAGTTATCAATGGTCTCACTAGATTTGATTAAAGCAGCTTTGCATTCTTCAAAACTTTGAGTGAGCATAGCGTTTGCCTTCTTTAATTGCTTTTAACACTTTCTAGTTTCTTTGACATCTTTTGTTAAAGAAGCAATTAAGTTAGCAAGCGTAATACGCTCCTCATCATCATCATACTCATTTGCATGTTGATCATCCTCAGACTCATTATTGCACATGTCTGATGAATCGGGTGTGGTATTGCTATCAATCGTTTCCATCATACATGTGTCCTTAATGGCTTTGGGTAGCTCACAATGCTCATGAGTATTACCAAACACATTATATTCCTCTTTAGTGTGTACCTTATCGATTGGCTCAGTATCAAAGATAGGACCATTGTCATCTTCAGTGACGTTGAGAACTTCTTCAACTTTGCCATGTACGAGTAATGTGCTTCAAGTTCTTGTTCGGAGGCTTCATCATCAGCATCATCAAGCATTGCTCCTTCCTCAGCCGACAATTTAACCCTAGCTTCCATCTTCTTGCATAGCAGCATCTTTTCCATTTGGTAACCCCAAGTCCCTAATCTGTTTTGGCTTCCTACATTCCTTTGCCATATGCCCATAACCTTGACAATTAAAGCACTGAATCCCACTTTGCTGAACCACTTGAGTACCAACAGTTTCCCTAACAACAGTAGCAATCCTCGGAGAATCATACTTAGTAGTTTGTCGATCATACCTTGCAGAACCCTCAACATGTGTTGGATTACGTCGATCATACCTAGGAGGACTTTCATCACGTTGACGTGTGTCATACCTTCAATGACTCTCAACATATTGGATCATGGTGTTAGATGATGTTCGAAGATTGTTGTTGGTGGGTTTAAATATTTTCTTGTAGGTCTTCATAATGAAAGTAATTTTTTGTTTCATCTCCATATCCTTCTGAGCTAGTTCTTCATCACTGTCCTCTTCAGATGATGGCTCAGGTGATGGTGATGGTGCTCTTGGTTCTTTGTCTCGGGATCTTGTGGGAGCTGAATACTTATATGAAGTGGAGTATCTTGGTGAGGATGATGTAGTGGAGTATGACTTTGGAGCACGAGAGCGATGATCTTTGACTTGTTCAGTGGTAGACACCAAAGCAAGTGGATTAGCAGTCTTTGCTATCCTTTCAGCTCGAAGTTCATTCACCTCATTTTGAAATTGTTTCAAAATGTCAAAGAGCATGTGATAGTTGAACTCGTCTAACTTACTCTGTTGTTTCACCAAAGTTACGAACCGTGTCCACTCTAGTTGAAGTTGCTGTAGAAATTGCACATTGACTTGCATGGTGGAGACTTGCAAATTGTTTCTTGTCATGTTATTCATCATCTTGTAGAACCTTGAGTAATATGAGTCAATTGATTCCCCATCCAATGAAGTAAACTTACCAAAGTTCCAGAACAAGTTAGTTTTGACATCTTTCTTGTTATGTGATTGTCCTTGTTGCAAGCGATCAATGGCAAACCACATTTCTTTTGCAGTAGAGCACGGATCAACCGTTGAGTAAATATCATCTCCAATCCCACTGAGAATCCAATAGATTGCTTCTTTCTCTGCATCAATCCAAGCACGTTTCTCTTTCGAAGTGTTCTCATATGTTTCCTCAATTGTTTGCTCATCAGAACTGGTCGTCGAGTCGGTTGCTGGAATTGCAGGAAGGGTGATTGTAGTGAGAGTATAGGGACCGTCAGTGAGACAACGACGAAGAAAATCACCATTAGGTTTTGTGTCAAGATATCGAAGGAATCGTGATTGCCATTGTGTATATCTATCGGTCACAAGCATTGGTGGTCTCTCTTTATTTCACGCCACCATGATGTTGTTGTTCGTCACCCGATACTCCGTAGTAGAATCCATCTTGATAAGCTTTAAAATGTTGAAGTGAAAAAGGATCATAAGTAGATGTGTTGTGATTGTTGTTGTGGTTTAAATTCTGAAAATTGCAATTTTTCTTCAGTCCGACAATAAATTCCCCAGTCCGATAAAACGGTAGACCAAAAAATTTTGTAATCGCCAAATTTTGGAATCGAGCTAGAAATGTCCTAAAACTAGTATGGAAAAAATTTGAATATACTTGACGGGAAAAAATTCTTTTTTTTCTTTTTTCTTAATCTTCGTGAAAACTATGTTCCGGGACTAGTCTAGATAGTGGCTAAGTCTAAAAAGTACTCGAAAAAAGTTTAGCTAAACATATCATCGGAATGTCCATTGGAATGTGCTATCGGAATGTCCATCGGAATGTTGTCGGAATGTAGTATCGGAATGCTGTCGGAATGTAGTATCGGAATGCTGTCGGAATGTTGTATCAGAATGCTGTCGGAATGTATAACAGTTGGAATATGAGCTGTCGGAATCACTGTCGAAATAAGAGCTTTTGGAATCCGTGTTGGAATCACTGTCGGAATAACATACCTTTTTCCGATGGAATTCCGTCAGAATAACTCTCGGAATATAAAACCTTTTCCGATGGAATTCGATCGGAATACTTGTGAAGTTCCGAAACTTTTGGTAAAAAAATGAGATTTTTTACAAGAAATCCGTGATTTTAACCAACTGAAAGCAACCAAATCCTTACCATAACTATGTAGGAGATGTATATCAAGATTTAGAGCATGGAAAACACAAAAATCTTGAATTCGAGAGATGAAATAAGGATCAAATCATACGAATCAAATGAAAACACAACAACCAATCACAAATCTACCCCATGGCGATTGATACCAATTGTTGTCCCAAAGATTATGTGATTCTACATGAATTAAAGAAGAAAGGTAGATAGAAGACAGATGAATTCTAAAGAGAGAATTCAGTGAGAGAAAGTATAGAGAAGTGTGTGAAACTATGGGAAGATTAGATTAAGAAAATGAAAAACCAACACCCTTCCTAACATGATAGGAAGGGTATTTATAGCCTTGCCTACATGTGGCATAATGGGCTATAAGTTTGATTGGGTCGGGCTTGAATAAATGCTTAGTACCTTGAAAGAGGCCTGTTAAGCTAGCCATCAAACCCGTAATGTCACGACTCTTTTACTAACTATTACAACGTTCTAATAAATGTTATAATATAAACCTATGACCGAACATTCTTGTTTGACTCAATATTTTAAGGCTAACAGACTACAAATCCAAACACCCTTTTAAGTGACTTGAGAAAAATTGACAAAGACTTTTGTTTTAAAACCCAATAACAGATGATTTAAACACTAGACTAAGGTCTATCTAAAGAAATAAGCAGATTACAAGCATAAACTTCCTAGCAAAGAGCACTCAACCAAGAATCATGTAGCTTGCATTTTATAGGGAAATTAAAAAAAAGTAAAATAGGAAGGTGATACCTCCTCCCAATGGCCTCCTATGGGAGGTTAGCTAAGCTCCCCTAAGCTTGACCAACAACTAGGTCAAGCTAGGGGTGTCTTGGGTGAAAAGATGTGGCAACCAAGACTACAACAGTCAAGGTTGGACCACTTGGATTAAGATGGCTGTTTGGAGACAAAGAAAGTAAACAATCCTCAATTTTCAATGAACCAACACCACCAGCTACTAGCATATGGTGTGAGTGATAAAGAATTGAGGGGTTAGTATCAATAACAGGATAAACAGATAAGTAAGATTGCAAAAGAAAAGTGAAACAGATTTTTCTCCAAAGATTTTTAGCCCCACAGCTTGAGCTTTCCCAAGCCAGAGATCTCACTTCACCTTGATAATCTTCTTATCAGGGTGACATGATCAACCTAGGGTTTGAAATTACTCAGTGCTTGAACAAGTACTTTGGAAAAAATCACAGACTTTGAAAAATCTTTTGAAGCAAAACTGCATAAAACTTAAAACAACTTTTGAGGACGAACTGAAAACAGGTAAATGATAACAATAACAAGAATAATTAAAGGGACTTGGCTTTCTTTGTCAACATTCAACACTTCACTTTTTCATTCATAAAAAAAGGAGATTTACAAGATGTGACCAAATGCAGAAAACCAAGAATAAGAAAATGGTAAACTTAGCACGCCTTTATATAATGAGGCTACAAGAGTTCTATAATTTATGATAACTGCTAAAACCCTAAGTGCTTCATTTCCTAGTTTACCCTTGCAGAATCAGATATACTCTTGAAGATGCCAAATTTCAAGCTTGGTCCTAGGTTTTCTTGTGACTATGCAGAGATGTACCAGCTATTAAATGAATCTGGAGCGTTTGATTTGTTGTGGGGAACAAGAAATCAAAGGAAGTTCGTTGATTCTCTTGCAAGGTTTTTGTTTGGTTGTGTTTTTGTGGCAGGGGAGGGTCCACACGTCACGTGGGTGGGTCTTGTGATGGGGGATTAGGGTGGGGATAGGCTTAGTTGGTTGTGAATTAGTGGTCTGGAGGTTGTTGGCATTTTTCCCTTTGATTTGATCAAGTATAGGATTAGGGTTTATGGGGGATGAAGGTTTAAGCAGATGTGGGTTGAACCTGTTAAGGGGAGTTAATGGCTTTTGGGCGCCATTTCTTTTTATTAAGTATAGTTTGAAAATGGGATTAAGTGGTGGAAAACAGACGTGGATAGTTTGATGAGTTGGATGGAGTTGATTGGTGGAGGTGTGAGGTGGCAGCTAGTGAATGGTGGACAATAGTTTGGTTGTCTGGCACATAAGGTCCTCCAATTTCCAAATGATATGTAAATCAAGTCTTGGTAGATTCAAACTCAATTCCTTGGTTAAAAAAGTTTTTGTTTTTATAATTTCGCCACAAAAACTTTTCCAAAATGTGATCAAGGGTATTTCTTGTCATTTCTTGATATTTGAAGGGCCATTCGTGACATGTATTCAACTTTGAAGGTCTTTTCTTGTATACTTGATGTTGATCCATTTGATTAGATCTATATTCTGTTAAGAACTAGTATAGTAGTTTGTCAAACTAAAACACTTTGAGAACTCTTACTCAAGCTAAATAAGTTATGCGGAATCTAACTTATAAAGCACAAAAGAACAGAATTACATTTAACTATTCATTTCTCTTATTAATCGACTTGAATGAGGTACACGAATGACATTGTACCTATGTTCCTTTTATAGAGTAAGGAACCCTAGAAACCTTAGAATATTCTATAAAGATAACTATATCACAGACGATATATTATCAATATTCTAACAATTTAAGTATATCACATAAGATATACTCTAACTATAACTATGAAATATCTTATACAAAGATATATTCGTCCTAATCAATATAGCAGTACTTACTATGTACCTCGTTAACACTAACGGTACTAGAAAGATACTAACAGTACTTCAATAACACTAACGGTAATTGACACTTACAAATAATTCCGAACAATCCTCCCTTAGACAAGAATGATAACTTGTTGTCTTCTTGTTTATCTTTGTACTAAATGTATTTAGAATACATGTCTTCAGACTTTCCTTCATCCTTGGATTAAACTTGGTAATTTGTATTTGTATCCAACTAAATGTAGCCAAACACTTCAATGTAGATCTTCTTCTGATAAGATAATGTTAGCCCTATATTTTATATAGTCGAACAAGAATGTAATAGGTCATCTTAGTCGTTAAAAGGTCTTGTATTGTAATAGGTTAGTCAGGAAAAACCGGGCTTGGACTTTAAGCTAATATTGTCTAAGTTAGGGGCGTAAGCCCAAAAGAAAGCCAAGCCTGGCCCAAGATGAAGCCCACAAAGGCCTTAGAGCCGTGGGGTATATAACCCTCTTTCACATGTGAAAGAGGGTGTTGGTTCATTTCATTAAACACATAGTTTTAGTGTAAACCTTCCACTTCTCTCTCTACTTTCTCTTTCTACTTTTCTTCTCTTTCTCTCTCTAAGAATCTTGTGTTATGGATTAATTAGGAATAACATTTGGTATCAAGAGCCTATAGTGGATAGGTGATTATAGATTCGTATGTGGTGTTCTTGATTTTTCGTGGCTTTTTTGATCCATTTCTCACGTCCCATTTCTCTTTTCGTGTTTTTATGGTATTTTCTTGATACGAATCATCTACATACTAGTAGTAGTGATTTGGGTATCTTGGTTTTGGCTAAAACACAAATTTTTTGGATCAAAAGTTGCGAAATTTCTTGTTTTTCTTCATTCCGAAATTCAAGCAAGTGCTACCATCGGAAAGTACAAATTGTACTTGGGCTTCCATCGCAATAACCTTACCATCGGAAAGGGTTTGGTTCTACATTGCGATCGTTTGATTTTGTTACTTATTCCGATCTGGCATTCCGATCGTACTTTGCGATCTGGATTCCGACGGGTATAAGGAAGTACTTTATGTCGTTACTCTGCTTGAACTTTGTCAGCCACATTGCGATCTGAGCATTGCGATCTGAGTATTCCGATAGACTTTGCGATCTGAGTATTCCGATAGACTTTGCGATCTGAGTATTCCGACAGGCTTTGCGATCTGAGCATTGCGATAGAGCATTCCGATCTGAAAGTACATTGCGATAATACATTCCGATCTGAACATTGCGATAGAACATTCCGATCTGAACATTCCGATGGACATTTCGATGGATATTTTGTTTGAGTAATTTTTAGACTTAGCCACTATCTAGACTAGTTTCGGAACGTAGTTTACACGAAGATTAAAAAAAAAAAAAAAAAAAAAAAAAAAAAAGAGTTAAAATTTTTAGGTCAGGTAAAATCAAATTTTTTCCCTACTAGTTTTTGGCTATTTCTAACTCAAATTCAAAATTTGGCGATACAAAATTTTTCGGCTTACCGTTTTGTCAGACTGAGGAATTTATTGTCGGGCTGAGAAATTTTTTTTTTGAATTTTCGGAATTTCAATTTTAACCACACATCATCACAACAAATCCACTAAGATCTGCAATTCATTCACAAGTATTCACCATGTCTAACAACAACATCAACATTGCAACTGCTAATCAAATTCGTTTGGAACAAGGTGGCAACGGTAATCCACCTGTGCTCACTGCCGGTTGTTACGTTCAATGGAGATCTCGTTTTCTCAGATTTCTCGACGGAAAAGAAAACCGAACTGCTCTTCGTCACTGCCTTGAGAATCCACCTCTAGTTTTTGAATTCAAACCAATTACCACACAGGCAGAGGATGGTACTTCATCAACCATACGAGCTATGGAGGATTTTGACACATGTTCTGCTGAGAAAAAGAAACTCCTCCAAGCTGAAGCTGATGCTGTAAATTTCATACTCACTGGAATTGATAACGATATCTATTCCACAGTTGATGCATGTCCTAATGCTATGGAAATGTGGAATGCAATTCATCGATTGAAGCAAGGTGAGTCAATCAATGTTCAAGATCTCGAGACTAATCTACTTTGGGAGTTTGGAAAATTCACATCTGAAGATGGTGAATCCATTGACTCATATTACTCGAGATTCTACAAAATGATGAATGAGCTTGTCAGAAATCAGTGCACCATCTCCAATCATCATGCCAATGTTCAGTTTCTACTTCAACTCAAACCGGAATGGCAAAGGTTTGTGACTTTGGTCAAACAAAGGGAGGATATCAAGACTATATCTTACCACAAACTTTATGATATCTTAAAACAACATCGGAATGAAGTGAATGAACTAAGGGCTGAAAAGGCAGAACGGTCTGCTAATTCTATTGCTTTTGTGGCTGCTACTTCAACAAAACCCGTTCCTCGTCAACAACCACCTACTCATTCCTCGAAGTCATCAAGTTCATCCACCAAACCTCTAGCTGCTGCTAAACACAAAGCAAAAGCAATTGTCCCCACTCCACCTCCAAAGTATGACACCGAGTCAGATGGAGACAGTGATGATGAACAAACTTCAAGGGACAAGAAGATTGAAGAACTCATGTCTTTACTCACCACAACTTATAAGAAGATCTACAAACCTACCAACAACAACCTCAGATCATCATCCAATGCTAGATATAAGGAAGTTGATCATGCACCTAGGTATGATCGTGATGCTAGGTATGATAATCAGAGGATGCTGAATCAAGTTGGGGCTAGAGATACTGTAGGCACTCCGGTGGTGCAGAAGACTGGGATTCAATGCTTCAACTGCAAGGGATTTGGTCACATGGCTAGGGAATGTAAGAAGCCAAAACGGGTTAAGGATTCGGGATATCACAAGGAAAAGATGTTGCTGTGCAAGAAAGAAGAAGCAGGAATTCCACTCACAGCAGATGAAGTTGACTGGCGTGATGACACTGATGATGAAGCCGATGATCAAGAGTTAGAGGCACATTATGTGTACATGGCAAAGATTCAAGAAGTGATCCCAGAGACTGATGATACTTCTGGACCCATCTATGATTCTGAGCCACTTGAAAAGGTACCATCACATGATAACTATAATGTGTTTGCTAATGAACGACGGCATCCTGAGCAACCCGAAAGCATCAATGACACATATGTAATGGACACGGAGGATAGCAATATCTCTACGGATTCACAGCATATGTGTAATGATGACGGAAAAGCTGTTCAAGATACTGACTCGGATGAGGACCGTGATTTGCTTGCGTCTATTATTGATTCTTTAAAACGTGAAATTGATGAAAACAAAGAAGCTAATAAACGTTTGAAGCAAGCAAACACATCCTTAGCCGAGGAGATAGACAGGCTTAAAGAGTGTGATTATGTAAAAGAAGCTGATCGACGGGTTGCAATAGCTAATGGTTTGGTATATGAACGTAAGGTGCTCAACGAACAATATTGTTCTGAAATAACACACGAAATTCATATGTCAAAACAGAAGATATCGGAACTTGAAGAATAACTGCTGCTACATAAACTCCAAATTACTGAATTAGAGTCGGTTAACAAAGAACAAACTGAGCTTTATAAAACTCGTGAAGAAAAGGATATTGAAAAAATTCTTGCTTTGGAAAAGAGAGTCGACACGTTAAACAACATTGTTTACAAAACGGGTCAGTCTATTCAAACTATGAATATGCTCAATAGAAATATGAAAACGAGTTTTGTCAAGCCTGAATATCTCAAGAAAGCTCAAAGTACCAAGCCTGCTCTTTATGATATCGGTTGTTATGTTGATAATCTTGCTCTTATGCTCTCCCCTGACTGCGACGAAATCATTCGTCAACAAGAAGAAAGTCGATCAAACTTAAGTGATTTAATAAACCTTTCTGATTCTAACAATCATATTAAGTTTGTCCCTCAAAAGGAACTTTCAAAAGAACAAAAGATGTATAACAGTGTTCCACCACCAAGTGATGAACCACAAAAGAAAGTTTCTTTAAAAAGGAGTTTCAAAAAGCAATCAATTTTGTTAGAAAAGCGAATTTTGGATGAAAAACGTAAATGGGATGAGAAAAGCAAAAGTGTTCAGCAATTTGAGTTTATAAAACAAGGGGTTTTAAATTTGTACAAAGGTGTCGTCGACTATGAAAAAGTTTCTAGGGATACCATTTGGAATATTAAACCTAACCCACAAGTAGAAGTCGTCATCCAACAATGCATTGTTCCAACCATTGATGATCTTTCAAAAAATGTGGAAATGTTTTATAATGCTCCCACTGAGGAAATGTTAACTGATTTAAGCTATGTCAAATCTCTTGAAGATGAAGTTGATTTTCTTCAAATTAAATTAAAGACACAAGAACACCAACTTTCTAACGAAATTGATCGACTTTCCAAGGAATATTTTTATGCTGACCATATGAATGCTATACTTGGTGTGTATACCGATCTGGATCAATATTGTCATGTAGCATGTTTAGTGTCAGAATCGGACGCGAAATGTCGCAATCTTGAAGTAGAGCTTTCAAAACAAATTCAGTCATATAACAAACTTTCGAAAAGTTTTTCTCAACTTGAGAAACACTCCATTTCTCTTGAACTTGCTTTACAAAAAGGTGAAAAATCTCATAATCATAAAAAGTGTCTAGAAATGTCAGCTTCTTCGTTTCGTCTACTAAATGAAAAAGATTTCGAAATAAATGATTTGAAAGCTCAGCTAAAAGAAAGGGACATTGCCATTAGTGAGTTACAGAAACTCATTGAGAAAATGAAAGGAAAGTCTGTTTTGGGTAAACCATCTGCCGTTCGTCAACCGAATGCGGTTAAATGCCCTAAAACATCTATTTTGGGACAACCCCCACAGACTTTGCCTAAGATAGGAAATGATAAGAGCACTAATGTGATAGCACCTGGAATGTATAAGATGAACACTAGGTCCACTCAAAATGGAACAACGCAGTTACCTCAAAATACTAGGAAAACTAATCAACGTGTGTCTTCTTCTACAGGAGTAAATCCCACTACTAGTGTTAGCGGACCACAGCTTAAGAGCACTAGAATTGAAGATAGAGTCATGCCTAACAATAGTCAAGGGAAGAAGAATGAAGTAGAAGATCACCGTAGGAATTTTAAGTTTTCTAAGAATAAAACGTCTGTAACTGCATGTAATGACAGTTTAACTGCTAAGACCTCGAATGTTGAATTTGTTTGTGTTGAATGTGGCAAATGTGTTCGTACTTTCAATCATGATGCTTGTGCTCTTAATCATAATGGCGTGAATGCTAGAACTAGGAAGCCTATTCGTATGCCCACTAGTACTAGTAAACCCACAAGAACTTTGAACCAATCCACTGAGCAACCACTTAAGAAACTAAGTGCGTTAGAATCCACTACCCTACGTAAACAAAGCAGGTTAAAGAAGCTTTATGAGAACATGATTAGGACATGTACACGGGGGTATTCAAGATTTACACCACCCGGATACAAATGGGTACCTAAGACAATCCCCATTCTAATTGGGTCTATGAATGTTAGCTTGCCTTTAGAATCTAGGTCCACTACTATTTTGGAACCCGTTTCTATCAAGGGCTCCCATTTGTCAAATGCTACATTGTCTTCTAATTCTTCTGCAGCTCGTCGAACTCATCCTATTCATAATGGACTCCGGGTGCACAAAGCACATGACGGGCAATCTCAAGCTTCTCATTAACTTCGTGGAGAAGTTTCTGGGTACGGTACGGTTTGGAAATGATCAATTTGCACCGATACTCGGATATGGAGACTTGGTTCAAGGGAATATCACTATAAAACGGGTTTATTACGTCGAGGGACTGAATCACAATTTATTCTCGGTTGGTCAATTTTGTGATGCGGATTTGGAAGTGGCTTTTCGGAAATCTACTTGCTATGTTAGAGACTACGATGGGAATGACCTTCTTACAGGTTCTCGTGGTTCTGATCTCTACACAGTAACTCTTCAAGACACATCTTCAACAAATCCAATTTGCTTAATGGCTAAAGCATCATCATCTCAAGCATGGTTATGGCATCAACGATTGTCACATCTCAATTTTGACACCATCAACTTGCTTTCTAAGAATGATATTGTGACCGGTCTTCCTAAGTTGAAATTCGTCAAAGACCATCTTTGTTCTTCTTGTGAGTTGGGGAAAGCAAAACGAAAGTCTTTCAAAACAAAGACTACCCCTAGCTCAAAAGGACGATTGGAACTTCTACACATGGATTTATGTGGTCCCATGCGTGTAGAGAGTATTAACGGGAAAAAGTATATTCTAGTGATTGTTGATGATTACTCTAGATACACATGGACTTTCTTCTTAAGGTCCAAAGATGAAACCCCAGAGGTTCTCAAAAACTTTCTCAAGATGATACAACGCAATCTTCAAGCTCAAGTCTTAACCGTAAGAACGGATAGGGGTACTGAATTTTTGAACAAGAACTTGCAATCTTACTTTCAAGAAGAAGGCATCGAACATCAAACGTCTATTGCTCGAACTCCTGAACAAAACGGCGTTGTCGAAAGACGGAACCGTACTTTGGTTGAGGCTGCTCGAACAATGCTTTCTGCTTCAAAATTACCGCTATTCTTCTGGGCTGAAGCAATTGCAACTGCCTGTTATACTCAGAATCGTTCTCTTGTCATCCCTAGACATGAAAAGACACCTTACCACATCATCAATGACAGGAAACCTACTGTCAAATTCTTTCACGTATTTGGATCTTTATGCTACATCCTTAAAGACGGTGAAAATCTCGACAAGATGAAAGAAAAAGGTGATGCATGTATTTTTGTAGGGTATGCCACAATGTCGAAAGGATATCGAGTCTATAACAAGAGAACAAAGATCATTGTCGAAACAATTCATGTGAACTTTGACGAATTGCCACAAATGGTACTTGATCACAACAACTCAAGTCCCGCACCTCAATTTCCAGAGATGGCACCTACACAAAACAGTGTACGTCCCGTGCAAGAATGTCAACAAAGTACTCCTACAGCAGACTCGACGGATACGACACATATGAATGAGTTGGTTGACTTATATGATCCAATGTTTGATGAATATTACTATGGAAACAATCAAGTTGTGTCAAAGCCTTCCGCTGTCAATACTGCTGATGCACCTGAACAAAATCAACAAGACACAACTGCCTCTACTTCAGCAACCGTTGCTCAAGAGACAATTCCAGTGGATACTCAACAAACTCAAGAAACTGTCATACAACCAACATCACCAACCGTCAATGCTGAAGGAGGAAACAACAATCAAGCAGTCGATGCACAACCTGACGATGAAGAATTTATCAATCCGTTCGGTACACCAGTACACGAAGTCGGAGAGTCTTCTAGTCAACATGTTGATCCGTCCAACATGCATACATTCTACCAACCATATCCATCCACTCACCATTGGACACGTGATCATCCATTGGAGCAAGTCATTGGAAATCCTTCACAACCGGTTCGAACACGCAGACAACTCGAAACCGATGGCGATGTGTGTATGTATGCACTCACCGTGAGTTCAACTGTACCTACAAACATCAAACAAGCCATGACTGATCATGCTTGGATTGAATCAATGCAAGATGAAATTCATCAGTTTGAACGGCTAAATGTTTGGGAACTTGTTGACCGACCCTATGGAATGTCAATTTTAGATTTCAAATGGATCTGGAAAAACAAACTGGATGAAGAACAAACCATCATCAAAAACAAATCTCGTCTTGTGGTTAAGGGATAACGTCAACAAGAAGGCATAGACTACGATGAATCATTCGCTCCAGTCGCTCGTTTGGAAGCAGTCAGGATATTCCTTGCTTATGCTGCACATAAGGGCTTCACGGTTTTTCAGATGGACGTCAAAACAGCCTTTCTCAACGGTCATTTGAAGGACGAAGTGTATGTGAATCAGCCGGAAGGATTCGTCGATCCTCATCATCCTGACAAAGTCTATCGTCTCAAGAAGGCTGTATATGGACTTAAACAAGCTCCAAGGGCATGGTACGAAGAACTTTCAAACTTCTTGGTGTTCAAAGGATTCTCCAAAGGTTCTATTGATCCTACTCTCTTTACTAATAAATATGGGGATGACATAATGCTGGTGCAAGTTTATGTTGATGACATTATTTTTGGTTCTACGAACCCAAAACTTTCAAAACGTTTTGAAAAATTAATGCACAGCAGATTTGAAATGTCAATGATGGGGGAGCCAAAATTCTTTTTAGGCCTCCAGATTCATCAATCCCCACGTGGTATCTTCATTAACCAAGCTAAGTATGCTCAAGAGATACTTAAAAAGCATGGTATGACCTCATGTGCTCGCGTTGGTACACCATTGTCGACCACATCCCTAGACGCTGACTTGTACTCGTATCCCGTAGATCAAACGCGATATCGCAGTATGATCGGGTCACTTATGTACCTTACAGCCAGCAGGCCTGATATTCATCATGCCACATGCTATTGTGCACGATATCAAGCCAGACCTACTCAAAAGCACCTCAAAGAGGTTAAACGGATCTTTCGGTACCTTAAGAATACCATTCACATGGGACTCTGGTATCCGAGGGAAACCGGTTTTCATCTAACGGCTTTTTCAGATTCTGATCACGCAGGTTGTCTTGATAGTCGTAAAAGCACTTCTGGTAGCATACAATTTCTAGGGGAAGACAAGCTTGTCAGTTGGTCGTCAAAGAAGCAGGATTGCACTTCGCTCTCATCAGCTGAAGCAGAATATGTGGCTCTATCCGCGTGTTGTGCTCAAGTCCTCTGGATGAGAACTCAACTCACGGATTATGGCTTCCACTTTGATAAAATACCTATGTATTGTGACTCAAAGTCGGCCATAGCCATATCTTGCAATCCGGTTCAACACTCCCGCACCAAGCACATCGATGTCAGATATCACTTCATCAAGGAACAAGTGGAACGCGGCATCGTGGAATTATACTTTGTCAGAACTGAGTACCAGCTGGCAGACTTGTTTACAAAAGCTCTATCGAAAGATAGGTTTGCGTATCTCGTTGGCCGTCTTGGTATGAAGTATATGACTCCAGAAGACTTGGAGGTTTTGGCAAATGAAGCTGCTTGATATTCTCTCACTATGACTTCTAGGCGCATCACAGCTTAGAACTCGGACCTCAACTAAGGAAAGTTTATCTCGGACGATAACTTATCCTTCTCAACGAGAAATTCATCTTTCTCGGTCATGAGCTTCTCATAAAAACATTCAAAGTTTTTAAGTTCATGAAAACGATTTCTAAGTAAATGTCAGCTTAGAACTCGAACTTCAACTTAAGGAAAGTTTATCACGGATGATAACTTATCCTTCACAACGGGAAATTTATTTTTCTCGGTCATGAGCTAGTCACAAAATAATCAAAGTTTTGAGCTCATGAAAAACGGACCCGAAAGGGGAGTGTACGTTTCAGTGCGCTTTCCCTAATCAATAGAAGAGAAGTCTTCTATCCTGATTATTTTAAAACCGTTGAACACAATATTTCAAGAATTTCTCAAAAGGTTTTTCTAAATCTTTCAAAATTGTGTGTTCAACACTCCCTTCCTCATAATAGGTTTTTATATCTAAAAATGTCATATGTTATTTTGATCAATTTTTGAGGGGGAGCGTTTTAAAATCAAGCCTTTTAATGTTGTTGGGTACATCTCTAAAATTGTCATATTTTATGTATCCAACACATTCCGAAAATGATATGAAATTGTCAAATGTAATATATTATATCGGAAAAGGCATCTCAACTCTGTACCTCAACATATTTTGTGGTGTCGTTTTTCTAAAATTTTGTCAAATTTTGTCTCAAGACACACATATATTGTTGAGGGGGAGCGACCCGACTGAAAATGTTCCATGCTTCATTCGTGCACACATGTTTCTCTCCCAACGATTTTTCGGAAAATGTCATATTTTAATCAATTGTTATCTCTAATATTATATTTTTATATTAGAGATAGGAGAGAAAATGTGATTAAAATGTAATATATCGCAACATGTGATCTTAAAGACTCAAGTGCAACTCTTTCCTTCACATGCCAAACTATTTCGTATATCGATGCATGTGTGTAGGGGGAGCTTTTCGGAAATGTAAAACTTTCAAGTGTTAAAAGTTTTGATTTTTATCAAGCACTTTGAATGGTTTTCAATGGTTTTATGGTTACGATCTTTACCCAAAACAACCTACTATCCACGACGGAACGATGGAGTCAAAAGGTGGTTTAGGATAGGAAACTAAGTCCTATGATCCAACCAGAACCGGAGGGATCTACCCAAGGACATTCCATAGCTAGAAATAGTTGTCCTTAGGAAAGATGGAGTGAAATGAAGCTGAATGCGGACCAAGTACTTAAGTTAGCACTGGAACAATCACAACAAGGTGCTAATGATGACGTATTGGTAAGCATTGAAGGAGTTGAATATTCTATGCAACTTAGGCAGAAACCAGGTCAATACATCTATTGAAGACAAGTCATCATGGACCCAGTGATGCAATGCACAACCCTTCCCAGCCATTCGAGTTTCTCTCAAAAGAAACTTGTCTCATTGTCACGGAGATCAACACGTATCTATTGACTTTCTCACTCCGAGTCAGTTAATATTGAAAAGGTGGCAGTCTGCTCCAGCCTCCGAATACCAAAATGCACTTATTGAGTCTAGAGCCAAACGAGATCTATCTATCATCTCATTAGGACACAATCGAGTCCTACGCATTATCCTTGTGATATTGCCAGAACATCTGAGTGATACGATTCACAATGAAGATGGAAATCCTGCTTGAGCCAGCATCAAACAAGCTCATGGTAGGTAACTTGTGCGATTCTACACGAATCAAACTTGTGAGAACTGGAAAGCAACTAAGTTTCGATTCTTAATTGATTCAAACTTGATTCTAGGTTTCTTCGCAAAATCCATGTGATCTTGCCAGAACATTCAGAGTGACACTCATTAGTGTTCACAGTGACGAATGGAAATCCTTCCAGTGTCAACATCAAACAGCACTGCGGTAGGTAACTCGCAAGATTCTCTATGAATCAAGCTTGTGACAAACTGGAAAGCAACAATGGTGCGATTCTTTTAGAATCAAACTTGTTCCAGGAAATCTGAATTGACGACTCTAATCAGATGGATAATTTATCCTTATGATTCACTCTTTACGTTCGCAGTCTGCTTTGAGACGGTCGAGTAAAGAGAACTGGCTACTACCGCCGGGAAACCCTGTCAAGGAGGTTCTTAATCGAATCTACCTGATCACAGGTACGGTATTTTAATACCGTTTAACGGTCTTCACCGACCGGAGGTAAAACGCTACCGAGTTAGGATGAAATGTTCAAAGCCATTTTATCCGTGTCTATACATGTTGCTGCATATCAAGAAGGTGGCGTAGCTATGATATCGATGTCGATTCATAAGTCACAAGAGCACAAGATGGTGGTAATCAAGATACCTAAGAATGTAAGAATGTAATAGGTCATCTTAGTCACAAGGAGTACAGATGAAGATCTCAAGCACTCAAAGTCAAATGACAAAGGCTCAAGATAAAGATCACGAAAGCATGAAGGAACAAAGCTGTTACAAACAAGATCAAGACCAAGATACAAGACCAAAGCAGGAAGATCTCCTCTACAAGAATGTATTCACTCAACCATCTTATGCTTTTTAAGCATTTTAAGATGACCGATACATTGGGGGAGATTGTTAGCCCTATATTTTATATAGTCGAACAAGAATGTAATAGGTCATCTTAGTCGTTAAAAGGTCTTGTATTGTAATAGGTTAGTCGGGAAAAACCGGGCTTGGACTTTAAGCTAATATTGTCTAAGTTAGGGGCGTAAGCCCAAAAGAAAGCCAAGCCTGGCCCAAGATGAAGCCCACAAAGGCCTTAGAGCCGTGGGGTATATAACCCTCTTTCACATGTGAAAGAGGGTGTTGGTTCATTTCATTAAACACATAGTTTTAGTGTAAACCTTCCACTTCTCTCTCTACTTTCTCTTTCTACTTTTCTTCTCTTTCTCTCTCTAAGAATCTTGTGTTATGGATTAATTAGGAATAACAGATAATCTTCAAACATCAATTAGATAATTTTTGTCTTCAACTTGTGATCTTCTTGTGTCTTATAAACATTCAATTTTATTTGCAGCAACAGTAATTGTCTTCTTGAGTTAAACCTATGAACTCTGAATCATGAACTTCAGTCTTGATTTGATGAGACAAAACCTTCTAAGTATTTTTTTAATACTTCTTTGCTTGCAATCTTCATATCTGAAATAAAACAGTTAACAACAAAAACCAATCTGTATTGACTTCATGATTTTTAGCAAATCACCAGCTATCAACGGATTTGATATATTCTTTACCAGTTAGCCGTATACTCTGGAATAGCCAATACTTTATTCATAAAGAATAAGGTGTACTATTAACCCTACAATTTTTGGTAAATTATCAACCATCAACGGATTTGATTAAGTCTTTACCTAGTACCGTTTGTCTAGGACTAGCCAACTCTTTGTCTCGAAAAAAGGGGAGTTAGAACCATATAGTTTTTATCAAACTGCCAGCTTTCAACGGATTTGAGAAGTCTTTACCACAAACCGTTTGCTTATGGACTAGACAGTTCTTATTTGTGTTAGACATAGTGAACTGAGAACTATTTGTGAAGTGTGACTGAAAGTCAAACACTTAAGGCTCTTTCTCATCTTCTTCCTCATCTTTCAAATCCTTGATTTGTTGTTTAACCCTTCTGATAAACTCCAAAGCATCAACAGATTCTTCTATAACTTCAAATTGTTGTTCCAACATTCTTTCCAACAATCTTCGTTTAAATGAACAACTCTTCTCTTGTAGCATATAGTAAGTAACATCATCTATATCCAAAATATGCAATCCACATGACCTATAATATCTCTAGTAACTAGGAACCTGATTCTCTAATTCCTTCAATACTTCTTAATCACAGTTGTGTGGTTCATACATGAAGAGAAATTCCCTATATAATAGTGATACCTTAGTTTTACCTGCACTGGCTTCTTGAACTAACCTGAAAAGATCCTGAATATCTTGTCTATCAAGAATATGAAGAATATCTTCCAAAAGTCTGAATATTCTTTTTGTGCCATTAGTTCTTTGAATTCCTTGAGCTTCCAGTCCTTGATCCACAGAGTATATCCATCTAGCAATAGATGACCTCTTTCCAAAAATCTCTGTATTAATACATTGATCTTCAAATTTTACTATCTTCAAGTACTTTTTCAATCTCTCATCATCATCACTATCTTCTGTTGTTGGCTTAGCCTTCTTGGCTTTCTGCTTCCTCTTTGTTGATCTTTTCCTCTTAACACCCTTGGAGGTTCCTTCAAATTATATTGAACCTTCTTCCAAATTTTTATGTACTGTTTCTTCTGTATGTTTTGTTGACTATGTATGTACTGCTTGTACGTTTTCAGTCTGAGCAACATCTTGAGATTTATCTAGTTCATTCATTCTTTGAGCAATCTCTTCCTCTTTTGAAATTACCTTCTCCTTTCTATTCTTCCTCACATAAGTGGTCTTGATAGTTGAAGATGTAGTTGTAGGTTCAACAGTACGTGGCTCAATTCTAGGAGCACTTATAAATTTCCTTTGTTGTTACAGATGTCTTCTAGCTTTTTCAACAGCTATCCTATCTGCTTTAGATCCAATCTCAACAAAATTCAATTCAGCTCTCTTATGTTGTTCATACAAAGTCCTGATTTCTTTAAAATTCTTCTTGACCAGCTGAGTATGAGTGAAACTCTTAAATTTCTTCAGAAATCTCATCATTTGATTCCTAATCTGCATGGTAGTTGGAGGCTTAATCTTTTCTCTTCTTCTCTTTTCAGCAAAGAATCTTTTTTGCTCCTTTACCAGATCATCAATCAGTTTTGATTTCTCTTCTTCATAATAAGCATCTCTCTCTTCATCTAACAATGAGTCTACAAGAAGTTCACTTGCATGTAATTCAGCTTGAATCCTATCATACTCTTGTATGTTCCATTCTTGCTGTATTCTCTTAGCTTCTAGCAAATGCTGCTTAGATTCAAGTTCTTCTTACAAGTATTCTTCATGAATCTGAGCTTGCATCCTAAGAGCATATTCCTCATCATGGTCTAATTGATTAAATCTATACATGACTTTGCTGATATCTTCATCTGAATCGCTTTCATTTTCAGATTTTGATAGTATTTGCTTCTTCCCTTTATCCTTTGGATTAATCTTAGGTAGCTTCTTCTTTAGCTTGGAAGGTCTTTCCTTATCAGCTTGCTGTTGAATAACTATACCTTTAGTAGGGTGTGAAGCTTGAAATTTCTTACCTGTGATTTCATCCTTTTTGGCATGAATTTCTTGTTTTGTCTTCTTCTCTGCCTCTACTTGTTTTGCTTTCTCATCTGAATTCTTCTCTCTTAAATCAAGCAGTATTTGGGCTAAAGTCTCATCCTCTCCAAAAGGAGTTTGACTTTCCAGTGAAGGATGATCACCAGCGGTACTTGCAGTCGGCTTAGTTGGCTTAGCAGTACTTGGGTCTTCAACAATGTCAGCAGTACTTGCAATCGGCTTAGTTGGCTTAGTAGTACTTGGATCTTCAACAATGTTGACTTCACCAGTATTAGACACAATTGTTTCTTGAATCACTTGTATATCTCCAAATACCCTTTCTTCCACTGAAGCTATCCTTTCAACTTGCACCTCTTCAGTCTTGTCTGATCCATTGCTCACTCTTGATCTGGAAAGTACTTGCAAAGACTGTTTCTTGTGATACCAGATTTGTCTTTGTGGTGGTGGAGTTGAAGATACAGTAAATTTAACATTAATTTCCTCCAACTTCTCATAGAAATTACTCCAATTCACTTGAAGTTATGGTGATGGAGGTGTTGGTACTGGCTGAGTTACCATCATTTCTTCAACTTATGGCTCCTCATGAGTAGGTTGTGGTTCATCCTGATGAAACTCTATGTTTGCAGGTTCATCCACACCAGTCTCTAAACCAGTTCCATCTTCATAAGTCCCAATGACATCATCATCCAACTCAAAATTGATGTCATTTCTAGAATCCTTGTTTGATTATCAGAAGAAGGTGGTTGTTCTTCATAATTCCTCCCCTGTTTGGTTGCATTCAGTTGCCTTTTCTTGTGGTTTCTGAACCTTTGCTTTTAAGTGCAGCCTTCTGAATAGACCTATGCTACCTCATCCAAGGTGATACTTTGTTCCTCAACTTGAATAGGCTAGCTTCTAATTCAACAATTTTCTTCTCTTGAACAAGTTTTACCTTCTGCAACACATGTACCTGTTGGGACAAACTAATACACAAAGCAGTTAAATTTGCAACATCCACCACCTCTGGTGCTTGTGTTGGTGGTGAACCACTAGCAGCAATAGAAGCAGCAAGTGTATGGATCATCTCATCAGTATTTTGTGGAGCACCAATATTGTAAGAAGAAGATTGAGAATCTTCTGAGGAATAGGAACTCTGGTTGGAAGGAGTTTGCTGAGAAGCACTAGCATTGCTAGGTTCCTCACCTTCTTGGTTGGCAGGTTGGGCTAACATGTGACCAAACAATGGTGTAACAGTTCTTGTAAAGGCATTGCCTTGTTTGGTCAAGAAAGAGAAAGTTATTTTTGTGAATGTAGGAACATCCCATGTATCAGTTATGTAACACCCCCAAATTTATACAACTCAATACAGCGGAAGACTAGTTGGTGTTACGGGATAGCACATTACTCACATCATAGACAACGCTTAAAAGTCGCGTCGTTTTATTAATAAAACATTTCCATTCATAAATATCAAAGTTACATAGGTCCCAAGTCATATTATTTCATACAAAGTTTTACAAAGCATTTGAATGGAAATTTTGGTTTAAGTGCGGGCCATGAATCCTTGTTGTCTTCCCGAAAATTACCTTCAAGTACCTGAGATAAAACATGTTAAAAGAAAAGGGTCAGCGATAACGCCGAGTGAATTCATAGAGTTTAATAAATTCCATCAATATAACTTTGGTATAAAATTATTACCAATAATCATTTCGTACAAATCATTGTAATAGGCCATAAAATAGCCAAAGTCATTTTTATACAAATCCTTATCGAAAATCATAATATAGGCATTTGCCTTAAAAATAATTATACGAGCCAATGTCGTAAAAACATCATACAATACGTTTTATAACGTTGTATAGATTAAATAAAAACCGTTATATGAATATGGTTATATAAAACCAAAACACGAACATAATATCAATGGTATGACCCCGTATTGCTAGTCAGGCAATACATCGTAATTCGGTGCGTATTGCAGTATTTCGTTAATTTGGATTATTATAAGCCGCATGACATTGTTAACTTACTACAACAAACAACGGGTAGCTAGCCCGAAACTCATTTGCCCATCTAAATTAGCGTGTCGTCACAAAGGTCACGTTATGTAAATCTTCTCATACATAAATTCGCTTACCAATCAATGTGGCACGACGGGGATCAACCGTCAAGGCGCGAACTGGGGTGATCGTCCCCAAATAGTACTATTATATGCGTAAGCGTCTACCAAATCCCGGTAGTTCACAATTCATGCTAATGGGACTTTTAGTGACATAACCTAACTTTAATAATCCATTTCATTTCATCTATCGGGTCATATAATCATTCATCGGGTCATACAATCATTCGGGTCCAAATCAATAAACAAACAATCGGGACAAATGATGTCCTATTTTATCAAAACTAACATGTTATCTCCCTCGCGGGTTTATAAAACATTTCATAAAAACATTTAAAAGAGTGCGATGCTATGAACTCACGTTGATGTGGGAAGGCGGTTATCGGCAATTCGGATGTACGGTACGTGCTTCAATCACGGGAAACCTAGGCAAATAATACTTGTCTTAGACTCTTGTCCAATGACTTTATAAAAATAACAATTATGTATACATATGATGATTTTATATATATGATGATCAAGTGGGTTTACATATTCTCATTTGCTCATTTTAGTGTTATGTGTTGATAACTTTTATACTAGTTTACTAGTTTTACCTATTTACATGCTTTAGGTCCAATAAGCCTATTATAAGCCCATTAACTTGTATTAATCCATTTTATACTTGTATTATCAGTATTTATACTTTACATATTGGGCCCAAATGGGTTAAGCCCAATAAGTAATTTTTATAAGTGTTTAACTTGTTTAGTTAAATTATTAGTCCAAATATGCTAACTTAGCTCGTTAATGTCCGTATGTCATATAGTTCGGGTTTTATCGGTTTTTACTTGTATTAGGTACTTATATACCAGTATATGACTTTTAAGAACTTTACATTAGACGGGTTTGATCGTCTAAGTTTTAATTGGCGAAAAACGTTAATTTTACGGTAATAGCCGAAAAAGTCGTAAAAATCATGTTTATAGTTTTTATAACTTATAAATCTTATTCAGCTACTATTTTTATAAAGTGTCCATTTATTTAACCTTATACATATTTATATAAATGAAATTTATAAGTTAGTGGGTTTTAATTCACATTTTATACTATATTAGTTTGAGTGCTTATATAACACTATTAAACATTAATTCTTCAAAATCTGATTTTTAGTTTCATCTTCACCATTTTTATCATATCTTGAGTTCTATAAGGAGAGAGAAGCTCATTTTTGGATGGCATAAACTCCATATTATGTGCTACAATTAAGTTAGTTATAGCTACTGCTCAATTCATGTTTAACTATCCTTAACAGTCCCTACAAAACAGACTATTCAGATTGGTACACTAATCTTGTTTTGATCATATCTCACTCATTTTGATGATTCCATTGCATGGCCAACTCTCACATGTGTATGACATCTAACAATTACTGTAAATGGATTCCACCATACAATTTTATCAGTTTATAACTTGGTTACTTACTGTTTTTATACAGCCATCATATTTAGCAAGATTTTAACCATTTTACATGTGGTTTTCCATCTTTTTACCCATGTTTATCAACACCAAATCCCCACATAATATTTTTATAATCATTCATCATCATATACATATACATAAATAAAGAAAATACAAGATTACATAATCAAAATAACAAGAGGATAGGAAGAAACAATCTCTATACCACCATTAGTGATGAAAAGGTTGAGATTTTGGATGAACAAGGCTTGGTTTTGGTAACCAATCTTATGAAATATCAAGACCACCTTAAAGATTACCAAGGATATGAAGACACCTTCAACAAATCAGCCCTAAACTCCTTCTTGAAAATCAGCCCAAAGACCTCCATGAAAACTCCTTTTTATATGTTAAAATCACCTCCAATCTTCATCTTTTGGTGTGGTTATCAACATATATTGATTATATCTTTTGTTTATTGTCAAAATTTGATGATGATGGTGATATAATGGTGGTGTTGGAAGTTCAAGGGGAGAAGAGAGAGTTGTGTGTGAGATTTGCATGTTGTAAAATGAAGTAAATGGTTTGTGGTGGTGGTTTTGATGTTAGATGGTTTAGGTGGAAGACTTAGGACAAGTGTCCTAGTCTTTTGCTAGAAACTTGACACACTTTAAGTGTATTTGATAAGCTTGTCACCCATGTAGTGGGGGTGGGGCAAGATTTATCTTGTCTCATCCCCATTATTTTACGGGTATCCCTCGATTCTAGTTTCCTCGATTTACGTACCCTCGGGTCGTTTTACGAAAAATGTTTTTATAAATTATGAATCAACGACACAAAATGAATCTAATAAAAATTGTCTCCTCAAAAACGGAGTTCGAAAACGTAAATACGTAATCCTAAGGTTTCCTGTTTAGTCGTAAAGGACGTTAAAATAAAATCGTAAGTCCTAATCTCTTCTCGTAAATTTGTGAGTTTATGAACCAACACAAATTTAAAATCCCAAAATAATATTCACAGGCAAATTTATTTTCTGAAATGTCGGACTGTCACCAAAGACGGTGTATGTAAACATGAGCACGTAGCGTAGAATCCTCCGGTTTAGACGTAGTCGATGCTACTTCAAGACGTAAATCTAAATTTCTTCCCAAAAATAAGTGAGTTCATAATATAACATTAAAAATAATGTTTTTAAATAATATCTGAGAATAAAATATCAACCATAAATTGACGGATTGTCACAGCATTTACCCCTAAACAGGATATTTGTCCTCAAAGATCATCTTACTACTCGCTTCTTATAGAGTTAAAGCCATGTGGGTATTTCCTCCACATTCGGTCTTTTCTCACAATTGTAACTCATTACAATACGCGAGTTTCATCAAACATAACTACGGGAATAAGATCAGGCTTAATGTTGACTTACTTTCTCTATCCATGATGTTCACGGGTTTTTGATGAATGCAACTTTTCGCCGATCTAAACTTTACTAAGAAACAATCAGATTTTCACTTGATAGACATTTTATCAAGTTCGATATACGAAACATAATTCATGCAGCTCTTGAAGTCCTAGGGTAGATCCAGCTTATATGCCTTTCAAACCAATCTTTTACATCATCCCAATGGTCCCATACAACGGGGACTTATATCCCATGATCTTTCAGATCGTCTATTCACTTTTCATGGTTAAAATATTTGGCATAACTTCGCTACCCATCTGGCACTTCAAGATCTACATTTCATATTCACATAACCTCCTGTCCACTACCGGCAGTCAATAATCAGATCCTAATTTCAACAATCATTTCAGGTCTCGCGGGTCGAGTATTTTGTAAGGTTAGGTTCGCCTTCATAGGGAACCTTAAACCTAAAAGACATGTCCAACTCACAATGGGTGTATGTCGGGTGTCTTCATCCCAACTCCAGCTTAAAGATGCTCTAATATTTAGATCCTAACAAGATTCAATCTCGATCCTAATACGATGATTATCAATGATAATCTCTACAAAGGAAAGCGATTATATGGTTCATTACCAAAGGTCAATCATTAAAACATAAAACAACACTTATAGTATTTTGTATCGTTACTTTACCTCGTCCCTTCGATTGGGGTGGTACACAGTACTCTCATCAAGATTCGTTCTTAATGACTTCTAAGCAAATCTCTAGAAATTCAATGCGAAGCGAAGATCTTGATAGAGATGATTGATACAGGCACACCATGTTTACACAACTCCTTTAAATACAAAAGAGTCAATTTCTTCATCAAGAATCTATCATTAACAGGAATGATATTAGCAGATTTGGTCAGTCTGTCGATGATGACTCAAATCGAATCAAATTCAGATGATGACCTTTGCAATAGCTAGACGTTTACTAATGTATGAGGCGGTGTATGCCTTCATAATTTTTCATTAGTACAACTTCTTCAGACAAAGATACTTTAAATCAGAAATGACAGGAATAGAATACTTATAGTTACAAGACTCCAACATAACTATATCTCAAAATCTCCATATTTAGGCAACCACAGGTGACCTTTTATACATTTAATGCCATCGACTTCTCAATTCTAATGGTTCACATTAGCCGCGAACCCCTTTTTATTATCTATATTATCCTTTTTACAATCATCGGCTATTTTTAAATTGTTCGGCAATTTATTTTGCACCGTCATTATTAAGGAACGTGTCCTAATTGGTTCTTTATCTTTTATACATATTGTGTCAGTAATTACGTTCACTTTCCTAGATGGAATAATTATCGTGACCGTATTTATTCAAAATTCTTTCTTCATATCTTCTATGTTTTAGTTTCTTCTTAACTATCATTTTTATCCGTTTTACTCAATCTGACGTCTAAAGCGTCGATAATTATTACAATTAATTAGATAATAATTATTAAATTCTTATGAAACGTAAACGTAAAAGTTTTAAATTTCTTAGTTCGACCAGTTATATAAAATGCTCAAAATAAATTTGAATTTGATTAACAAGATTTTCGTTGATTTATCGAAAATAATTAATAAGATTCGTAAATGTTTGAAAAATCTCTGGTTATACTTTGGTCAAAATTTTCTTAGTTGAAAAGCAAAAATTGTCGTTTCAAATTTCAAGTTATGGTTTAAATGTTTTCCTCAATTTCGCTTAGGTTGTCTTGAGGTAAACACGAACATTTACCCTTAAACAGGAGTTTAGTTAAATGTTCTGGGTATAAGGGAATAATCCCTAAAAAGTTATTTGTTAAAACATTTGTCAACACACATTTGCACTTTCTTTTGGTAAAGCCTATAGTCTTAAAAGGGCTCTTAATTTTGAAAAGTCAATATAGATTCCATTATCTTTTAATCACACGGTCAAATAATATAAATGATTAAGTCTTAAATCATATGTTAAATATTCAAGGTACATGTTTTTATTGTTCGGCCAATTCAGGGCAATCTATAAATAATTATTAACTCATTCTTATTCTTATAAACAAAAAAATGGTCCTTAATGATCACGAGCATGAATTTATCAAATTACAGCCTACACACGTGATTCACCAAATTTATGAATGCTACATGTGCATTAGTCAATCCAAACGACATCACGTGAAACTCATAATGTTCATTACGATTTCTGGATGTAGTGATTGGAATAGATAATCTTTTTCGCTGATGCGAAGTTGATGATAACCATGCCATGGATCAAATCTTTAAAATATATGCTAGAACCTTGTAAATGATCTAACAAATCTTCCATTTCGAGTCATGGATATCATTTTCGATTGTCAATTTACTCAGTTCGCGGTAATCTATAAATATAAGGAATGATAACACCATAGCTCTTCATGATGACGAGCTCGGTAGAATAAAACCTTTCTCCGACAACTCTCTCAGTTGTACGGTAATTTCTTAAATTCAGATGGTGCTGATGTACAGTGCACAAGCCATAGGTGCAGCACCGGGAATATAATCAATACCATATTCAACTTGCCTTAAGGGCAAAAGTCTAGGTAATTCATCATCAAATACCTCCTAAAGTTTCAGATAACAGGAACATCTTTTAATAAATTCATATTAGGTTCTTCTAGATTACAATATCTATGACTAATTTACAACCATTCATGGTTTAATTTCAAGTCTTAAGTGCAGGATGTGGTCATCCATCAAGAATCATTTAGATCACTTTTGATAATCAACATCTTATCATTTAGGGGAATTCTATTCGAGTTCCCATCAATTAAGACAATGTCATCATGTCATAATCAATCAATCCATTCTATTGGCACTATCAACTTTTCAGTTTTATTGCCGTCGATAAGATGTGAACTTCTCAAAAGACTAATAATAACTCATAATCCTTCACAAATTCAAGGATATCAGGAGACATAACTACCATTAAAAGAGTAAGGTCAACGCATAATCTACGCGAGAGAATTTCAAATCAGAAACATACGAAAACATTTAACGAATATGAATATATCCCATGTTTTCATAATTTGAGTACGCATTCGAAAGCTCATCGGATCGTTACCCAGGTCATTCAAATGAAATCAAATCAAAAGAAATGATAGGAACGTCGATACATCCAGTCGGGTATCAACACTCGGTAATCAGATACTTTTCCTAAGACTCTCGCCATGGGAGAATTAGACAGGAAGGGAATATCAATTGTCAAATAAGACAAATTCCACAGATGAGTAGATTCGACTCAGAAGAATAAATGGTACGGGCACATATGTAGGTGTCCCTATCAATATGTCCCTATTTTTCACTTCTTGCAGATCTCATAAATTTTAATCTTTCACAATCTTCAAAGAAAATTTAGTGTTTATTAATTATTTCATGGTGACTACTAATCAGCCTTGCATGGTCACTTCCAAATTGTATGTAGGCGCGCAACTATATACAATTTCAAGATTAATGATGCAATACTCAGTTCGTCAAAATTTTATCATCATGTTTATAATAAAAACACTTTCATGCTTAATTCTTAAATAAGAATCAAAATTAAATTTACAAAGATGTTCTTTGTTATGGAAACAATTAAGTTTTCCAAGGTGTTTTATAAACAACTTTACTTCGTTAACGATTATTTATAATTCTCACTTTGAATAATCCTTATAGCGATGAAAATTCAATTTTTCTCAAGGGATACTGTTTTATCTTATAAAAACAATTAGTGATCTGCAAAAGAGTGATGAAAGCTTGTTCACCAAGAATTAACTACAATACGATAGGAAATGAGCTTAGCCAAACAATCATGAGGTTCATGACTTCGATGGCACTCAGGAATACAAAGAGAATAATCCACAACGTAACTCAAATCGAAATGAGTGCTTGTTCAATGGTTGCATCACTAATGCAATCAATAGAAAGAGGCAATAAGAGATAGATAGCATCGATACATGTAGGATTTAGCAATCAAAGGTAGTCTTTTCATTAATCACAAACAAGTCAAATTGTACCGTAACACATTACGTGTCACTATGTCATACAATTTCCAAAACTCATCCTACCAACTGATATCTCAGTTAAGTTAGGGATTTTTAAAAGATACCACAATGAATACTAACCTACAAGAGTCATTAGGTGTCCCACCAGTCCCGGAAGATCCATCGGTCCCAATTCAGAAGAAGATTTCTTCAATTTATTTATCGGACACTGGGCATCCTCATCATTGGACAATGGCCTAGGAACAACACTTAACACGAATCAACAATCAATTAAAACCTTATAATTCAATCACAAGACTTAACGACTTCCACTTATCAATCTCATATTCCATAAAAGTTAAATTTTACTTTATTCAAGTTTCAACCAAATTACACTGAATTCGATATCCTACTTCATTTTCCAATACTTTCATCCTTATTCTTATACCTTAAAAAGGGCAATAAAAGCTCGATATGAACAACACTTAATTTCCAATCCTATAGCTCTTACAACAACAATTATCAAATGAGTCACTAGTATGAGATGACTCATACATTCAATTAGACTTCTCGGAAAGGTACTAGTGGCATGAGGCTTTTGGGTAATGGTTCCAATGACAGCCTCAAGTGCAACATTCACCCTTTCGATTTCAAATTTAAGAATTGGGTGACAACGAATCAGATGACACCTTTCCAGGTGGTAACGTTTTGTCAAACTCCACTCTATAAGAAATGATCGTCATGACATCGATATCAAATTTAATCTTGCCAATTCTTCTTTAATATCATAATCAACTAATACCAACATTTCTACGAATATCAACCATTTCGTTGGGATCATAAATATCCATAACTTGGTTTAGATCTAGGATAGCTAGAGTTCCTACGAGAATAGCTTCGATTAATTTACTAGGGGATTTAGGGTTCCTTGTGACAATCTACGTCGTATAAATACCTCGTATAAATATCAAAATAATCATCAAACAATCATGTAATCAAATTACATCATGTATATATATAATCTAAGTTATATATATATTAAAATAACACTTCTCATTCTGGCCTTGTCGGTAACTCGGGAATTCTTCGGAACCGTTATAGTCAAAAGATTTTTAGATATTTTTAGAAAAATATTTATAGTTAAAAGATTTTGAAATGTTTTATTCAAAACCTTAGTTTTAAAAATATTTCGTTCTCTATAACGAGAGCTCTGGTACCAAACTGTAACATCCCCAAATTTATACAACTCAATACAGCGGAAGACTAGTTGGTGTTACGGGATAGCACATTACTCACATCATAGACAACGCTTAAAAGTCGCGTCGTTTTATTAATAAAACATTTCCATTCATAAATATCAAAGTTACATAGGTCCCAAGTCATATTATTTCATACAAAGTTTTACAAAGCATTTGAATGGAAATTTTGGTTTAAGTGCGGGCCATGAATCCTTGTTGTCTTCCTGAGAATTACCTTCAAGTACCTGAGATAAAACATGTTAAAAGAAAAGGGTCAGCGATAACGCCGAGTGAATTCATAGAGTTTAATAAATTCCATCAATATAACTTTGGTATAAAATTATCACCAATAATCATTTCGTACAAATCATTGTAATAGGCCATAAAATAGCCAAAGTCATTTTTATACAAATCCTTATCGAAAATCATAATATAGGCATTTGCCTTAAAAATCATTATACGAGCCAATGACGTAAAAACATCATACAATACGTTTTATAACGTTGTATAGATTAAATAAAAACCGTTATATGAATATGGTTATATAAAACCAAAACACGAACATAATATCAATGGTATGACCCCGTATTGCTAGTCAGGCAATACATCGTAATTCGGTGCGTATTGCAATATTTCGTTAATTTGGATTATTATAAGCCGCATGACATTGTTACCTTACTACAACAAACAACGGGTAGCTAGCCCGAAACTCATTTTCCCATCTAAATTAGCATGTCGTCACAAAGGTCACGCTATGTAAATCTTCTCATACATAAATTCGCTTACCAATCAATGTGGCACGACGGGGATCAACCGTCAAGGCGCGAACTGGGGTGATCGTCCCCAAATAGTACTATTATATGCATAAGCGTCTACCAAATCCCGGTAGTTCACAATTCATGCTAATGGGACTTTTAGTGACATAACCTAACTTTAATAATCCATTTCATTTCATCTATCGGGTCATATAATCATTCATCGGGTCATACAATCATTCGGGTCCAAATCAATAAACAAACAATCGGGACAAATGATGTCCTATTTTATCAAAACTAACATGTTATCTCCCTCGCGGGTTTATAAAACATTTCATAAAAACATTTAAAAGAGTGCGATGCTATGAACTCACGTTGATGTGGGAAGGCGGTTATCGGCAATTCGGATGTACGGTACGTGCTTCAATCACGGGAAACCTAGGCAAATAATACTTGTCTTAGACTCTTGTCCAATGACTTTATAAAAATAACAATTATGTATACATATGATGATTTTATATATATGATGATCAAGTGGGTTTACATATTCTCATTTGCTCATTTTAGTGTTATGTGTTGATAACTTTTATACTAGTTTACTAGTTTTACTTATTTACATGCTTTAGGTCCAATAAGCCTATTATAAGCCCATTAACATGTATTAATCCATTTTATACTTGTATTATCAGTATTTATACTTTAAATATTGGGCCCAAATGGGTTAAGCCCAATAAGTAATTTTTATAAGTGTTTAACTTATTTAGTTAAATTATTAGTCCAAATATGCTAACTTAGCTCGTTAATGTCCGTATGTCATATAGTTCGGGTTTTATCGGTTTTTACTTGTATTAGGTACTTATATATCAGTATATGACTTTTAAGAACTTTACATTAGACGGGTTTGAGCGTCTAAGTTTTAATTGGCGAAAAACGTTAATTTTACGGTAATAGCCGAAAAAGTCATAAAAATCATGTTTATAGTTTTTATAACTTATAAATATTATTCAGCTACTATTTTTATAAAGTGTCCATTTATTTAACCTTATACATATTTATATAAATGAAATTGATAAGTTAGTGGGTTTTAATTCACATTTTATACTATATTAGTTTGAGTGCTTATATAACACTATTAAACATTAATTCTTCAAAATCTGATTTTTAGTTTCATCTTCACCATTTTTATCAACTCTTGAGTTCTATAAGGAGAGAGAAGCTCATTTTTGGATGGAATAAACTCCATATTATGTGCTACAATTAAGTTAGTTATAGCTACTGCTCATTCCATGTTTAACTATCCTTAACAGTCCCTACAAAACAGACTATTCAGATTGGTACACTAATCTTGTTTTGATCATATCTCACTCATTTTGATGATTCCATTGCATGGCAAACTCTCACATGTGTATGACATCTAACAATTACTGTAAATGGATTCCACCATACAATTTTATCAGTTTATAACTTGGTTACTTACTGTTTTTATACAGCCATCATATTTAGCAAGATTTTAACCATTTTACATGTGGTTTTCCATCTTTTTACCCATGTTTATCAACACCAAATCCCCACATAATATTTTTATCATCATTCATCATCATATACATATACATAAATAAAGAAAATACAAGATTACATAATCAAAATAACAAGAGGATAGGAAGAAACAATCTCTATACCACCATTAGTGATGAAAAGGTTGAGATTTTGGATGAACAAGGCTTGGTTTTGGTAACCAATCTTATGAAATATCAAGACCACCTTAAAGATTACCAAGGATATGAAGACACCTTCAACAAATCAGCCCTAAACACCTTCTTGAAAATCAGCCCAAAGACCTCCATGAAAACTCCTTTTTATATGTTAAAATCACCTCCAATCTTCATCTTTTGGTGTGGTTATCAACATATATTGATTATATCTTTTGTTTGTGGTCAAAATTTGATGATGATGGTGATATAATGGTGGTGTTGGACGTTCAAGGGGAGAAGAGAGAGTTGTGTGTGAGATTTGCATGTTGTAAAATGAAGTAAATGGTTTGTGGTGGTGGTTTTGATGTTAGATGGTTTAGGTGGAAGACTTAGGACAAGTGTCCTAGTCTTTTGCTAGAAACTTGACACACTTTAAGTGTATTTGATAAGCTTGTCACCCATGTAGTGGGGGTGGGGCAAAATTTATCTTGTCTCATCCCCATTATTTTACGGGTATCCCTCGATTCTAGTTTCCTCGATTTACGTACCCTCGGGTCGTTTTACGAAAAACGTTTTTATAAATTATGAATCAACGGCACAAAACGAATCTAATAAAAATTGTCTCATCAAAAACGGAGTTCGAAAACGTAAATACGTAATCCTAAGGTTTCCTGTTTAGTCGTAAAGGACGTTAAAATAAAATCGTAAGTCCTAATCTCTTCTCGTAAATTTGTGAGTTTATGAACCAACACAAATTTAAAATCCCAAAATAATATTCACAAGCAAATTTATTTTCTGAAATGTCGGACTGTCACCAAAGACGGTGTATGTAAACATGAGCACGAAACGTAGAATCCTCCGGTTTAGACGTAGTCGATGCTACTTCAAGACGTAAATCTAAATTTCTTCCCAAAAATAAGTGAGTTCATAATATAACATTAAAAATAATGTTTTTAAATAATATCTGAGAATAAAATATCAACCATAAATTGACGGATTGTCACAAGTTAACTCTGGTAGGTTAGGGATTTGGTCACCCACTAAAGTCTGAATGATTATAAGATACATTAAAAACATCTTAGTTCCTTCCAAATTCCTAGTCATGCCTTCAAAAATTAATCTTGAAAAATTAAAAACTTTGTTATTTGCTACACAAATACCAGCTAATACCAATGCATCAGGAATTTGATCAAAAGATGTACTTTTAGAGCATAAACAGTGAATAATGGCATGAAAAAGCAATTTCCATTGAGGTGAAAACAAAGCTTTAAAGAAAGTAAGACTTTCCCTACCACCTCCATAGCCCATGGCTGCAAGGCCATCATGTATCTCTATATTATTAAGCATACTAAGTCCATTTTCATAATTTAGTCTCAAACTATCCCTTAGCAGTACCTCAGTTACATATATATTTCTATGATTTACCCTAGCCTTAATGAAAAGTTGATCAAATCGAGTACCTAACACAGCAGTGTTCCAAAATTGTTCAACAATGGAAACAGAGACAATGGGACTTACAGTGAGTGCAAAACGAGCATGACTTCGAGATAAGAATCCAAGAATCTCATGGAATCCAAGAGAGTCATCATTCAGAGAAAGATTCGCAACCAAATTATGCTTAGAGATCACTTGTAAAGCAGCCATTAGTATTT
The DNA here is from genome assembly GCA_025667525.1 of Glebionis coronaria. Taxonomy (NCBI): domain Eukaryota; kingdom Viridiplantae; phylum Streptophyta; class Magnoliopsida; order Asterales; family Asteraceae; genus Glebionis; species Glebionis coronaria. Next base: position 658,353 of record JANFOE010000851.1, read on the forward strand.
TTTATGAACGAAAAATTAGAGAGAAGATTATAGAATCAAAAGATAAAAATAAAAGATTAGGTGAATCAATTGTGTAATTGGAGTAAGTATTTAAGTAAATAACAAACCCAAGCGCGAAGAAACCGCCAAGTTTACAAAAGAGACCCTTAACGGTACAACGGACATGTAGCGGTACATGGAACATACTTGGTACTTGGACTTGTGCTAGCGGTACTTGGATTCAAAACGGTACCTCATATTTTTGACCAGTTCATGCATTCCACTATCATAATAACCTCTTTTATCTGATTCTATTAACCTGCAATCACATCAAAAACAAAAAACATAGACTATACAATAAAAATTAGCATAAAATATGTACAGCTGTTACCTCCCCTCAACATATGCAGCAGTCTATTGGTTGAGCATACCAATATGTGTAACCAAGAATTCAAATCTCTTTGCATCAAATGCCTTGGTTAACAAATCAGCTAAATTGTTGTATGTATGAATCTTCAAGACTTGAATAAGCTTCTTGTCATAGGCATCTCTTATGAAGTGATGTCTCATTTCAATATGCTTGGTCTTGGAGTGAAATACTAGATTCTTGACAATGCATATAGTACTTTCATTATCAATGTAAATCTTGGTGTTCATGAAGTTGAACCCATAATCTAACAACTAATTTTGAATCCAAATTACTTGTCCACAGCAATGAGCAACAGCTACATATTCAGCTTTAATTGTAGAAGTTGCAACAATGGTTTGCTTCTTACACTGCCATGATATGAGTCTTCTGCCTAGGAATTGACAACCTCCTGTTGTGGATTTCCTATCATGATTAGCTCCAGCATAATCACTATCTGAGTAAGCTTCCAATTCAAAGGTTGAATCTCTAGGATACCATAATCCTAAATTGGGTTGAATTTTAAGATACTTAAAAATCCTCTTCACAGCATGTAGATGTGACACCTTTGGATTAACTTGGAACCTTGAACAGGCACACACAACAAACGTAATATCTGGCCTTGAAGCAGTAAGATACATCAATGAACCAATCATTGACTTGTATAGATGAATATCAACATTTTCACCATGTTCGTCTATTGATAAGGACTTCTTAGCTTCAAAAGGTGTGCTTGTACTCCTTGTATCCATACATGAAAATTTCTTCAATATTTCAGCAACATACTTATCTTGGCTGATAAATATTCCATCTTTCCTTTGTTTGACTTGTAGTCCCAAAAAGAAAGTAAGTTCTCCCATAGAACTCATCTGAAATCTTCCTTTCATCAAAGCCTCAAACTCTTCACACCATGATTTCATGGTAGAACCAAAAATGATGTCATCAACATAGACTTGTACTAGAATAATATCCTTAGCATTCTTCTTGATGAACAGAGTTTTGTCAATGTTCCCTCTCATATATCCATGCTCTAACAGAAAATTGGATAAAGTTGCATACCAAGCCCTTGGAGCTTGATGCAGACCATGAAGTGCTTTGATAACCTTGTAGACTCTGTTGAGGAACTTAGGATCTACAAAACCTGGAGGTTGTGAGACATATACCTCCTCTGAAATAGTACCATAAAGAAAGGCACTTTTCACATCCATCTGATAAACTATAAAACCCATATATGATGCAAAGGCAAAAAATAACTTGATGGCTTCTATCCTCGCCACTGGTGCAAAAACATCATCATAGTTTATCCCTTCTTCCTGTCTATAGCCTTGAGCAACAAGCCTTGCCTTGTTTCTCACAACAACTCCTCTTTCATCCTTGTTCTTGAAAACCCATCTAGTACCAATTACACTCTTACCTGAGGGAAGATCCACGAGAATCCAAACCTTTTGTAGCTCAAATTGTGTTAATTCTTCTAGCATGGCATCCACCCAACTTTCTTCATCAAGAGCCTGAGAACTGTTTTTGGGCTCTACTTGTGATAAGAAACAGGCAAACAAACAATGCTGAGTATCCTTCTGATTAGTTCTTTGCTGTTGTTTGAAATAACTCATAAGTGTATGAGTTTCAGTATTGGTTTGAAGTTTTCTTCATGTTTTCACATCAGACTTGGGATTTCCAATGATCTGTGTAGTATGATGGTTGTTGTTGACTCTATGAGTGGGAATAGAACTGACTGGAATTTCAGTTTACAAATTGTTGAAATCAGTTACTGTACCCTGCTCATCATAGGAAGCTTTGGAGAAGATTCCTTCAGCTGGACTAGCATACATGTCTTCATCATCCATAGCTTGTAAAATATCTTCTAATGAATCAACAGACTTTGCAGATTTTGACTTAGCAGTACTTGCAGATGAGGTGCCGCTAGGTGTAGTATGTACTGCTGAGTGTTGTGACTCAAAAGATTATTCTCATGAATGCTTATTAGCAGATGTAGCATTCTTTTCTTAATCTTGAAGCCTCTGAATATCTTGGGAGGCTTGATCATCTGTTGATGGCATAGTTTGCTTCTTTGGAGTAGTAGACATGGGAGTGACAGTAGGCATACTGGGTACATAGATGTGAACATCATCATCTGAAGAAGAAGCTTCTTCTTGAGTACCTGAATTAGTTGTACCAGACACCTCACCTGCATTGTTAGTTAGACAATCCATTTGCACAGAATAGTAATCCATGGAATTAGTTAGATAATCTAGAATAAACATCCACGCATAACCTATTCTTGGAATATTGGGTTTATTTTCTAAGAAATTAACATGGGCATTTTCTTCAACCTTTTTAGATGCCAAATTGTAAACCCTATATGCTTTGCAATGAATATCCTACAAGATATCCTAGATTAGATTTTCCATCAAACTTTCCCACATGGTCAAGAGTATTTAGTATAGACACATGACACCTAAAAGGTCTTAAATGACTTATGGTTGGCTTAATACCAGTCAAAAGTTCATAAGGTGTTTTGTTTTGATTCTTGGTCACTAAGACTCTATTTAACACATAACATGCAGTATTGATTGCTTCTGCCCAAAATGTATTTGGCAAAAGAGAATCAGCCAACATAGTTCTAGCAGCCTTAATTAGTGTCCTATTCTTCCTTTCAGCTACTCCATTTTTGTGGAGTCTTAGGATTTCTAAATTGTCTCTTAATGCTTGTAGACCTACAAAATTCATCAAATTCAGTATTTTTGAATTTTGTCCCATTATTGGCCCTAATGATTAAAACTTGTTTAGTGAACTACTTTTCAACTAAAGTGATAAAATCCTTAAGTAATTCATTCGTTTCACTCTTAAGAGCTAAAAAGAAAACCCAACTGAATCTACTATAATCAGTTATGACTAGACAAAAGGTCTTATGACTAATGCTTCTTACCGAAACTGGACCAAACAAATCCATATGCAAAAGTTGCAAAGGCTTTGTCACAGTATTGACAGTCTTGGCCTTACAAGAGGCTCTATGTTGTTTACCTTTTTGACAAGAAGCACATGTGAAATAATTTTGAAAAGATTTGTTAGGTAACCCTCTAACCAAATTCCTATTCACTAATCTGTTAAGAATCTTGAAATTCACATGACCTAACCTTCTATGCCATAAATTAGATTCATCATAAGAAGCGTTAGCTAGCAAACATGTAATACCACCTGTTGGAGTAATATTATGAAGATTAAAGGTGTACATATTTTCTTGCCTAGGTACTTTAAGCAGTACTTGAGATTCTTTTGGCATCTCAAAGTCTTTAGACAGTACCAAGCAGTCTTTGTCTGTGAACAACACCTTGTTCTTCTTATCACACATTTGTGACACAAAAAAGAGATTGAATTCATTCAATTCTTTTACAAAGAACACATCTTTAAATTCCAACTTCCCTGTATTGATTTTCCCTTTGCCAGTAATTCTACCTTTGCTACCTCTAAAGGCTACCGGTCCTCCTCTTAATTCTTCAAATTCAACAAGAAAATCTTTATTCCCTGTCATGTGTCCTGAGCATCCACTATCTACTATACCTTTATCTTTCAGTTCATCAATTTGATGCCCCTGCACATAAGCAAAACATATTAGTTTTTAATAGGGACCCATGGCACATTTGGCTCGGATCTTGTGGGACCTACACACTTAAGAGTATGTTCAGAAGCATTCCCAGTAATGCTGCTTTTACTCTTATACTTCATGTTTCAGTTATGTAGTCAAATACATAGGGTGACTCTATGTGCTCAGACTTCTTTGCCTTAAGTACTGCTTTAGCAGTACTTGCTTTAACACATGGTTTCTCTCTTTTAGGAACCCACATTTGCATTGGTTTGTTATTAGGCTTACTTCTAGATGTTTTGGCTTTCTCAACAACATTCTTAGAAGTCTTGTGAAACTTTGGTTCAACAAACAATGAACCAACAGTACTTGAGTTTGGTCTAGCAGTACTTGCAATTCTAGACTTGCAGGTACTTGGTTTACCAGACTTCAAAGGTACTAGACCTTGTTTCATACGTACTGCTCTAGGAACAAATTTTTTGGTAGAGTTATATTTATCCTATTTAACTACCCCTTTTGAATGATCAAACTTAGGTTTGTCATTTTTAAATTTTTGTTTCCTATTAACCTGTGCATTTTTCCCATTACTATTTTTAATGACCTTTTGTGCAGCCTTCTATTTCACAATTTTATCTTCATGCAAAGTACAATCTTTGATAAAATGACTTAGACTACCACAAACATAACGTACTTTTCTTCTCAAAGAAGAACCAAAAGGTTGTTTTGACTTAACTTTCTCAAAACCTATCCCACACCACTTGGTTTTATTATGTTTTACATCATTATCCAATGGCTTGCTATGTGATTTTACCGGCTTGGGAGCAGAACTAGTTTTAGACTCTCCAAAAACAAAATTGTTCATTAGAGGTGCATAAACGATGTTCTTGGTCACAATAGTCTTATCTTGGGACAAAGTACTAGAGTTTGAAGTATTAATGACCTTTGATTCTTCTAACTCTATACTTGTATCATTACTAGGGGGCATGAAAATTCCTGATAATAGTGGAGGAATTGCCTTCATTCCTTCAGCATATCTATCAACTTTAGATGTATTATCTGACTCTCTAGAACTATCAAAAATCCCCTTTGATAAGTCCTTGTCAGTTAAAGTTATCCCAGGTTGGTCCTCAATATATCCTAAGCCAGACTTATCATAATACCCCATTTACGAATTAATCAGTTAACCCTATCCTTTAGAGGACTTTTGTCAATGATTAATCACTTCCATTTCATTATTAGGACTGGCTTTTAAAGCTTTTTTTCTGCTGACACTTTCAAAAATTGTCTTTCAAAAGCTTTAATTTCCACATCTTTTTCCCTCATTCTAAGAGTTAAAATTCTTATTTTCTCTTCATAGTTTTGTTGACCCTTTTTATACAAAACTATATTTTTTTCTAACTTAGCAACACCCTGCTTAAAACCATTTAATTATATAGTGTATGTGTTGACTTTTTGATATTCTTCATCTAGTCCTACCTTTAAGCTATTAAATTTAAGAACATGGTCTTTAGAACAAGGATGTACCTCAGTATCTTCATGTGATAGAGCCATTAAACCAAGCTCTTCTTCTTCTTCATCTTCAGTCCAGATCACCACTCCATCTATAGTCACTAATGCTTTGGTTCCTTTGGGATTCCTGTTGTTTCCTTTTGGAAAGCTTTCAGTAATTCTTGGACTGGTTCTATAGCTATTCTTGGACTTTTGACTGCTACTCTCATCTTTGTCTCTAGTGCATTCCCTTGCAAAGTGTCCATTCCTTCCACAGTTATAGCATTCAACTTTGGACTTGTCATATCCTAATGGCTCATTAGGATCAACAGTCATCTTTCTTCTAGTCTTCTTGAAGAACCTGTTACATCTTACTAATACCATAGCAACTTGCCATTTGAGATCCATCTCTTCAACATCAGCATCATCCATTTGGAACAAGTCATTGAGTGTTAGTCTTGGCCTGTTGTCTTGTCCAGCAAAGAATGAGAAGGCATCATTGTCACTAAACAATGGTGAAGATCTTCCTTGTGGATTTTGAGAGACTATAGGGCTGCCTTCGGTACTTTGTGGGTAAGTATCGCTTGTAAGTCCCCCAGCGGTATTTGTGAAGTATGTACCGCTGCTTGATCCACTAGCAGTATTATGAAAGTAAGTACCGCTATTATTTTCTGACACAAAAGCCAAGTTAGACTTTGTTGTCGCTGCTGCTTTGGTCACCTCAATGCCTTTTACATCCATCTCGTACGCTCTAAGATTGTTGTAGAGAAGATCAAAAGGAATTTCATCCAGATCATCTCTTGTGATGAAGTGCATAGCCATTGCCTTCTACTCTTGTGGAACACTCCTTAAGAACTTCAGATTAGCTTCTTCATTGGGAATAATTTGTCCATAAACTGCCAATTGAATAAGCAGCTTACTAAACCTTCCATAGCCACCATGGATCCCTTCTATACTGGATATTGAGAAGTTATCGAATTCTTGCTTTAGAACAATCTTCTTTATCTTCTTAGATTTGTCATTACTTCCAAATCTAAGTTTGATAGCCTCCCACATAGCCTTGGCATCCTTGTAGTGATGAAAGCTAGGCAAGATGTCTTCTGAAAGAGCCATAGCCAAAGCACTTCTGGCCTTTCTCTCTCTCTGATCTCTGCTTGTACCTCCTCAGCATTCACAGCATGTAGAGCATAGCATGTACCATCAGGCAACCAGTATAGCTTCTTAGGTGTATTCTCATTTTTGATAACTTACCACATAGTGTGATCTATGTGATTCAAGTAATGTTCCATCTGCATAGCAAATGTCTCATAGTTGTCACCTTTGAGCACTAGGAGTTTGACAGCAGAAAGAGTATCAGAAGGTGTTGTAGTTGTAGAGGTAACTACAACATTCATGGCTTGAACACCTTGTGATGGTGAAGGATGCACAACTTGAGGCTGTCCTTGTGGTATCAGATCAGGATTTGGAATATCATCCAAGTTAGCGTCATCACCAGGTTGAGACATTGAGTTTTAGTGTGATTGGAGTGTTTGGGGTTGTTGGAAATACGTTTTTACGTATTTAGAAAGAATCGGTCACTCCAATGATATATTTAAGTATTAGCCTCGTGATCCAATATATAAACATATAGCCCATATAGCCCACATGTAGGGTGGGCTATATATACCCCCTCCTAGCATGTTAGGAGGGGTTGGTCATTATTTATTTCACTTTTCTCATTCAATACATCTTTCATTCTCTCCTTCTCTCCTTTCTCTCTCTAGCTTTCTCTCTCTAGTTCTTCCTTCTCCCTCCTTCTATTTAGATAAATCAAACACTTGCACAATCCTAAGAAACTATGATTCTACAATTGGTATCAAGAGCTATGGTTGAATCTTAGGATTGACTGTGTTTTATCTATTGATTTGGTGGTCAATTTTTTTATAAAGTGACAATCTTGGATCGTTCCTAAATCTATTATCAAATTTTAATGTTACGTGTTTTTATCAAAAAAAGATTTCTATCAGTGTTATAAAGTTTGGTCATATTTTTGTCTCATTTGAGTATCAGTTTATCAACTATATCAAGATTTTTGTCTCGGGTAATATTTTCTCATATCAAGGTTTTTGTCTTTATCTTCTCAAATCTGTCAGTCATAAGTCTTTATCACTTTTTGTCTTGATCTGGTATTTAGAAAGTTCATTCCGGATAGTATCCAGAAGCAGTATTCTGGATAAGATGTAATACACATTTTCTGGATAAGCTATAGTTACATTCCGAATAGTCTCTAGCAGCAATATCCCGGATAAGAAGTCGAACGAGTATTCCTGATAAGCTGTAGGTGTTATTCCGGATGGTATCACGAAGCAATATCCCGGATAAGAAGTCGAACAAGGATTCCAGATGAGTGGTGACAAGTTATATTCCGGATAAAAAGAAATTTGCATTCCGGATAACACATAGAAGTTATATTCCGGATAAGCAGTCGAACCCGTGTTCCGGATAGTATCAAGAAGTTCTATTCCGGATAGCATCTAGAAGCATTATCCCGGATAAGAAGTAGATGTTTATTCCGGATAAGATTTGAGAAATATGTATTCTAGATAAGATTTGAGTGTTCCGGATAACGATGGGAATGAAAGATTCCGGATAAGGATTGAACACATAATTTTTTTCCCGGATTAGCAACAGAAAACCGTATTCCAGATAAGTGTTTTGTGAAAAAGCTAAGTCCTTAACAAAACCAAACACCAACCTCAGACTCACACTCAAACTCAGACTTAGACTTAGACTCGATACAGACTCGGCTAGACTAAGACTCATAAAAACAAGACTCACACTCTCGTTCAGACTCGACATCCAAAACCACACTCGACGTCGAACACAAAACACCCTCAACTCACAACAATAACCCTCGACCAAAATTAAACAAACCACACTTGACCTGCCTCAACACTCGACCAACTTCGCCTCAAACTCCACACCCACTCTCGACTCCAAGACCACAACCTCCAACACCAAACACTCTCACAAGTCTCGAAAACCAAACTCTTTCTCAAACATAATAACCAACAGACTCGAACTCAGACTCAACCCCACCAACAACTCTCAAACCCAGACTCAACCAAAACAAATCCCAAACAGACCAATACTTTCACCAGCCTCTACTGGACTCATTAAATTGACACACACCAACACCGTCGAACACGCCTCTCTTTCAACGTCAACAACCACAGACTCATAAGACTCGACAAAACTCTCAATGAAAACCAAACTTCACCACAACCGACTCAAACCTCGAATCATAATTGATCAGTGTAAAGATATACACATCATTTCTTTTGACTCAAACCAAAAGTAAAACAATATAAAACCTACCTGAGACCTATAAAAGATCTTGAAGATTCATCGAGTTAGACATGATCTTAGAGATCATATGCTTCATGGTTTTGAAGGGCTGCCCAATCAGAAAGAGATAATTAAGATTCTTTGAGATTCATTGATGTCCACTGTGTTTCGATTATATTGTTGATTGAGAAATCAAGGAGCTTGATTTTTTATCATGGTTGCTGCGTTTGGTGGAGTGAGAAATCAAGGAGTAAATAAAGAGTTTTGATTTGTAACCATCATTTTTGTTTTGACGGTTGAAAAGAGGGGCGGAGGAAACAAGGAGGTTAATAGTGGTTTTGGTTGTGACTGCATATGATGGGAGGAAGGAGGCGGAGTGTTTGAGAGAGGTGATATTTGGGTTAGAAAAAGTAATGGCTAAAAATTAGGGTTGTGCTAGTTATATATTTCCCACGTCTCTTTTCTTGGATAGCATATTGGGCCACGTGTAGTGATAAGTGGTGATATTGTGTGTGGGAGGAGTGTTCTATGTGTCAAAACAATAAAACACCAGTTAAAGCCACGTAATTTAAGTAGTGTGTTTGGAAACGTTTAACTTCAGCCACGTCTTAGGACACAGATATTTATAATCTGAGTTGCGGTTTCTCTATTTTATTTAAGGACAAAATTTGTGTTCTCGATAAAGTTTTAATGGGCTGTGATTATTTTGGCTATTCATTTTGTTAACAAAATACAAATATATGTTTTGACAAATTCATTTAGACGTGTAGTGGTCTATTTGTGATTATATCATTTACATTGCAACTTTTGTTTTTATTTGATTGGTATAAGGTGGTATTATAACGGGTTGTATTGATTGTCCGGGTACTCTGAAGTGTCGAGTTTTTAAAATATTTGACGGAAAAAGACAAAGTGACGAGACAACGTTTATTTGACGAGACCGTGAAAATGGTTAATTTTAAATTTTAGTGGCTACGGATTTTATCGGGTATTATCATCTGATATTGACGACGGATTTTTCATCGATCAGTAATCCTTAACGTCATTGTTCATCGAACTTCAATGGAATCGTGGACTTCGACATTTCAAGAGGGAGGTTTGCATCACATACAAGACAGAGCTAGAGGAAGTGGTATAATTTCATTTCGACTTCTTCAGTCTCATCTTGTGAACATTTCATGGCTTCAAGGAGGGAGCGAATTTATGACACTCTTTGGTCAAGATCGTCATATATTCATGGAATCAATGTTCATCATCTTGAACCAATTAGCAAAGCAACTCTATAATGAAGAATCTAATCACTCTGCATCAGCACTTGCATATAAGGCTCTTGTGACTCAACTCACACCTTTTCTCCATCTCAATATCGTCAAGTCTGAAAGTTCAGTGATTTGCCAGTCATTTCTTCGAGACACACATACCGATCTTCAAGTTTCCCGTGGTACACTATTGAAACTCATGACATCGATCACGTCTTTGATTTATGAAAGATCTCGACTTCAGCAAGCGTATGATAATGGAGCGGAAGCATCAGCGATGCAAGAGGAAAATGGTCATACGATTGACGCATTAGAGACTGCTAAAGATTGCAAGGACATGGAATCAACAGTTAAGCATGATATCAGCAACACGTCAGGGAATGTTATAGATATCTCTTATGATGACACTATACCCGTTTACGACGAAGACCCTACAAATATGGTACACTTTAATGTTCTATATGATGTATATGCTGATGAAATGCCGCATATTGAGCATTCCGACCCTAATTATGATAAACATGGGATGGAAAAGAGTGATAACGATACCATTTCTGATTCATCCGATGTGCGTCATAATGGGGGAGAAAGTGTTCAAAATGCTATCAATCATGATAATTGCCTTATGGCTGTTTCATTAACTGCTTCTGATTCCAAGATTAAAGAGCTCGAAACCATCGTTGCTCAGCAATCAAAAGATCTTGAGGATGCAAAACTTGAATTTTCGAAGAAAACGGATAAATTTGAAAAGTATTTTGAAAAACTTGAAAATTCAAACGTTGTTCTTGAACGAAAATTGGATTAAACAGTTCTAGATTCTAAAGCTGAAAAGGATAATCTTTTGAAAGAAATCAAGTTGCTTGAATCTAAGTTGGCATCCCAAGATGAATTACTCAAAGAAAATGAGACTTTAAAGGCTCAAGTACATGAAAAGGTTTTTGCTATAGCTGCGTTGAAAAACGAATTAAGGAAAACTAAAGGAACTAGTGTGGACACTGTAACACCCCCAAAAGGAGGGTATCACAGTGGTGGATCGATGAGCAAATAGCTTACAAAGCACATATCATAATTATATGATTTTCGAAATACAATTGGTGTAAACATTGATTTGGTACAATCGTTTAAATCATTGAATAACATTTGTTATGAATATCCCAGTAAAAGATAATCCCCCGTCATTTTTATGCTCCTAAATGATGCTCAATGCATGCTCAAATAACCTTGCAAGATAACCTGGGAAAAACATGCTTAAAACAGTCAACATAAAGTTGGTGAATTCATAGAGTTTTCTAAAATAATCAAGTTTAGCATTTCCATTATTCCCATTTTAGTGTTTGCTAAGTAGTATATGATTAAGTTTAGTAACGCAAACCTTATAGATAGTAGCAATGCACAAAGTATATATATATAAAAGATAATTACATTTTCTATTAATCGAAACTGAAGCTTAACCTTCCATAGTTCTCGACAGATGAGAACCCAATGCCTTACAAAAAGGCGCCAAACCTAGTTTCCAACATGGTATACATCTGTTGTCCCGGTCAAGGCACAGTGAGCGCTACTCATGCAGATGGGGATGGTCAATCCCAAATATATCCATTTATAACATTCAGGCGATTTACAACAATTTAACAGTTTCAATAATAATAGACAATCGTAATTAAGAGTACCATTCAATTTGCGTTCTATAGAATAAATATCTATCAATCATATAGTCAAAACAGGTTACAGTTCAATTTACATTCTATAATTAAATTATAGTCATATAGTCAAAACAAGTTGCAGTTATTTAATAGCATGTCTCCCCCTCGCGGGTTTGAAAAATCACAAAAGATTTAAAAAGCGAGGCTATGAACTCACCTGATACAATCGTCACAATAGTTAATAGAGAACGAACGTCAATCAAGAATAAATGTCAATAATCGATACATGATCATACGAGACCTAAAGATAACGAGGCGCGTCTTAGGCTTGAGACAAGAAATAAATCATACATATATGTAATAAGTATGTTTTAATAAGTTCTTGGACATTGCATAAGTTTTATGATTCTTTATAAAACTCTTAGGTGAACACTTAGTCATTTTAAGGGAAAAATCTAAGTTGACACTTTTAGCCCATCTTAAGCCCAATAGTGGTCCACTACCCAAGTATTTGACTTAAGTCCAATTTAAATTCAGTATACTACTCTAAGTTGGTTATTAATTTCAAGTCCAATTATGGCCCAATAGCCATTACAAGTGTAAGTTAGGCTTTTATGGGCCCAAGTCCACTTTGTATAGTTTTTGGGTTCTAAAACGCATCACAACCACATACACTTAATATTTCACATTGGTCGGGTCTCGGGTCATCTAGTCATCAGTATATAAATAAGTCTAAGATCCCCGACATGTGGGTCCTACCATGTCGGTTTATATAAAAATCATCACATTTTACGTTAATGAGTTATAATCCGTTTATTATAATTTTCCCGCCACGTCCCGCTAATTTGTTCATATCTCTTGAACCGTAAGTCATATAAGTGTGTTCTTTTTAGCAAAACCATTATTAACTCATATACTATACTGATTATAAGCCTAATTACCCCAAATCTATACTTACCATAGCTAATGTACAAATTTTATCACTCAGAAGAGTTGGCTGTTTTTGGGCAGCAAACTCGTTTTCAACGTTTTGGTCGCCATTTCCAAACCGTAAAGAATTGGTAAACTATCCAATTGATTCTACTTGTTCATGATTATATCTACAACCTACAGTTTTACCTTTTGCAATGATTCTGAGTTCTTATATGAGAAAATAGTCCGTGAAGATAGTATGTTCAGATCTGACTAGTTTTCACTATTTTGGCCACCATTTCCAAACCGTAAGGAATTGGTAAACCATCCAATTGATTCTAGTTCTTCATGATTTTATCTACAACTTTTAGTTTTACATATTCGTAGGTCAGTATACAGATTTTACAAGAAAACAGTCCATCAAAACAGTATGTTCAGATCTGGCTAGTTTTCACTATTTTGGTCATATCTTGCTTTCTATAATTCGCCACGGGACGAGCCACCCGGGGAATTAATCACAAAACAATTATCTATCTTAATATATAAGTTTTCAGTTTCCCAAACCTACTAATTTCGACATGCAATCTGTTTTTGCTACGGTTCAAAATCGTTATAAATCAAATCGTTAATAGGGCTTGTTTAGCATTATTTTTAGTGTTCAAACTTTCATATACAATGTCCCAATACTCATCAATCCATTTCGTACACACACACACATATATATATATATATATATATATATATATATATATATATATATATATATATATATATATATATATATATATATATATATATATATATATATATATATATATATATATATATATATATATATATATATATATATATATATATTCGGAATATAAATAAGATCAAGAAAATAGAAGGAATAATAAATAAGAACGAGATGTAGATCTTACGAGGCTTTATCAAAGTCGTGGTACTAGTGAGTGATGCATGCAAGCAAACATCCAAGATCTTGTCTACACTTGATGCAACCACCATGCATGGATAGATCCGGACTAGATTTACAAGTTTTACTTGATGTAACCATCATGCATGTATAGATCTGGGCTAGATATACATGTTTTACTTGATGCATGTATAGATCCGGGCTAGATCTACATGTTTCACTTGATGTTACCATCATACATGTATAGATCCACCATAGAAATAAAAGAAAATATTGAAAGTTGATGCATGTAGGAGATTTTCATACCAAAATGTAGATCTTGAGATTTACAAGATGGATCTTTTATTAGATTTTGAAGATTCAAGCTTGATCATCAAATTTTTGATGATCTATGGTGTTCGGAGGGTCACGGCAAAAGAAAAGAAAGAAAGAAGAAAAGAGAGTTTTTGATGTGTGTGTGTTTTGTGTGAGAGAAAATGAAGGAGAAGAGCAGACAAGGTGCTTAAATAGGGTGAAGGGAAGTGTGACAAGTGTCACTCACTTAGACTTTGTCCAATGAGAAGCAAGAAGGTGGGTGGACATGATAGACATGTGTCACCAACCTAGAGTTGGCCCAATGGGGAAGTGAGGTGTGTTGGTGGCTTGTCTAGTGGGCCAAAAGAGTTGTTGGGCTCCTTAAACTTCTTATTGGGCTTATTAAGCCCATTACTATCCAAAGTTTAATAGTTGGGCTCATAAGGCCACAAATGGGCCTAAAGTGTATCTTGTATTATAACTTTCGTTATTACACGGTTCGGGGCACGTTCGAGGTTTATGAATCTTGATTCGTCTTACGAGGATTTAGTAATTGATCCAAAAATCATTTTTCCAATAAAATGGAGTATTTATATGACGTATAAATACGAAGAACGTGTTCGTTTATTTAAATGACAAGTATTTGTCATTTATCGTTTTTATAACGTAAGTATCGTTTTAATAGAAACACTTCTCGTTTAATCCCTCCGTAGATAAATGTAATAATAAAAAATTTAATCAAATCGTTTATCAAGTATCTCTCGACAATAATTCATGAAATTAAATAATTGAATTGTCGGTATGCGGGTTGTATGACTTTTGTCAAATTTTCAAATCCGATGATTTTTGTGTGGTTCAAAAAGGGTTTTGAAACACACTTCATTATTATTTAATGACCGAAAAATCTCGGGTTTTACACCATCCACATGCCACCTTGAGTTTCGTTCTCGAAACTCGATTACTATTACTAGGTTGAGAAATGATCTAGGATCATTGAGTAGACTTTTATTACATTTTTCTCATGGTAAAATCATGGATTTTACAGCACTGCCCCGTTATTTTAGCTTCGTCCTCGAAGCTATTAAAAACTTTGTCATCTGTTATGGTATAGATGTCATAGCTCTTAAGGGTTCGTCTTAGACATGCTTAGAAACGAATGGTGCCAATAATGTAAAGAGATATTTATTCGGATTTCTCTGTAAGTCCGATCGGGCAGTATCTGAGTGATGCTACCATTACGGATGAACAGAAAGCAATGCAAAGAGATCTTTATGCGGGTCGTTCTTATACATCCAATTGAGCAGTATTTGGATGCTGCTAACAATCACGGATGGACAGAATTATCCGAAAGTGTGGCCGTCAATTTGACAAAGCGGTAGATGTTCTCAGAACAAATAATGATAATTTAGAGAGGACACTCTAGGAGGTTGTCAATTTGGAAGACTCGAGGTAGGGTTAACTACCTTTAGTTGGTTAAGCTCACGACGATTGATGTTCATTTGGAAAACTACAAGCCATAATTTAAGGTCGGAGAGGGTTCCGAAACTAGACATGCTGATCTTGTTCAAGTTCGGATTGCTGCTTTGGCCAAGAGCCAGGAGCAAAACATGACGGACGTCCACAACCTGTTGATAGCAAGCCAGGTGGAGTACACTGCCATGCATGAGCGCATAGACTCTCTCTCTCTCTCTTGGACCATATGGGTAAATACCCAGATAGCACGAGGTTATTGGGCCACGAGGCCTAGCAGTGGTTGTTGGAGGAGAACTACTACCTCCATTGGCATAACCATACCTTGGAGGGGGCCTTCAGCATAAGACCCACTCTTCTCTTACTGCATAAGGACAGTCCTTTCCCACCTTCTTTGATCTTGCAGCTGTTTGTCACTATTGAGCGACGGCAGAGACCGCCTACCTTCGAGGAGTCGTTGGCAGACTACGGTCTTAGTTGCTGATTGTACTCAGTTTGCTTAAGGAGTCTTGATTGTCTTATAGAGGTATTGCAGAGTACCTTGTCAGCACCTGCAGCCTTATCAGCCCTACCAGTACCAGCCCTATCTAGCAGACCTGCTGGGCAGGATTTGAGTAGATGTACTAGATCTCTTGTACATCATGATAAACTTTTCGGTTGTATTCCAGCTATCATGCACAATTCATGAGTCACTTAGAAGTTTAAGAAATCATTCGCCAAAACACAGTAAGCCTTGTGATGATACATTGTAAAGGTAGTTTATTACAATATAGTAAGGTGAATGATAACGTTAATGAAGTCGGTGACGTGTGTAGAAACCCAAATCTTTAGGGGTTCTACACCACCCCGTTATTTTTAGTTTTGTTCCCGAAGCTAAAGATGAAGTTACTTGTTCAGAGAACAAGTGAGGGCACTCTTCCTTAAACGTGTAATCTTGTGAACTCGAGTTCTAAGTTTACAAGGTTGGGTTGACTAGGACAATTTCATCTTAAGTCTTGGTTTTCATTGGATGTGCCTCCGGGGCCCCAATGTGTCTTGATGAGCGTAGATAACAGTTCATTAATGTTACTACTAGTTCTTCAAGAGATTTTTAAGTCTATTAAGCTTTAATAGGCTTATTCGATGTCAAGTTAGAGATATAGTTTTGGCTGGTACCGCTCTTGCGTCAACAATTTTCACGCGAAGGGCTTCCCGATATACTTCTAGCCTGTGGAATGCAAACATTAGTTTGACACCAAAGCTTCAATCAGCGAGATGGCTAGATTTTTGTTGGTGTTGCTTGGGTAGGAAGTTACAAAGAATCTGCTTCATTTGTGACTGAGATGGGGCATAAGTTGCATAGAAAAGAAGTACTTCAGATGATGGAAATCAAAGAAGATACTAAGAATAAAGAAATGTGCATCCCTGGTGAGATGCTGAGAGGGCCATGCATCTACTGTTGGTGGTTCCAAAAAATTACACAATTTCGACTTCTAAAAGGAGGAAGTCATTCATTTCAAGGCTTGTTGGACAATGGTATTGTCAAACTAATTGGATCCGAAGAGGAATGAGATTGTCTAAAAGAGAATTGGACATCAAATAACGCTTTTTGGGTGATGACAAACATAATCCTACAAAATACACCCATTGAGAGTTGGGCATGTCTTTTACGCTTGGGTTTGTCTTTCTCGTCGATTTAAGAAATGTGGGTTAAGAAGATAGGGCATCCTCTTACCAAGTATTTCTGGTCTTCGGTACAAGAAATGACACTAAGTCTAGTGTCGATAAATTCCGAGTTACCGTCTCCTCGAATGATCGAGGTTTCATTCCCTCATAGTAGATGAACCAGCTTTATTTTCTTTGACATCCCAAAGGGGTCAAATGAAATGGAAGTGAGCACTCCCAAAAAGGGTTTAAAATGCAGCGGAAAAGAACACTCCTTGAAAGGGTTCAGATGCAGCGGGAAGTAGACACCCTTAAAAGGTTCAAAGGCAGCGGAAATGGACATTCCCTAACGCGGTCGAATGTAGCGAAAATGATATTTGGCTAAGGATGAGCCCAAAAATGAAGAGAACAATGCTATGATCCAAAAGAGATGAATACGAGTCTTCTTAGGTTTCTAGATGGTGATGTAATAACATCAATTATGAGTTATCTTAATGATAAGATACTACTGGAGGAAATCGCGAGTCAAAAGGGATACGTACATAGTCGGATAGATAATATAATATCAATAATGAGTCATGTCTAATACATTTAAGCTCATGTGATTATAAATTTCTATTTACATCGATAAGCGTCCTTATCCATGTAAGGTGAAATTTACAACTCCATTCGGTGACCTATGATCTCTTTATTCAAACGAACAAGCGTCCTTACTCGTTTCAATAACGATTTCATAGCCCACCTTACCTAAATATTCCCGGCAAGGCTTGTTATTTAGGATAAATATAACGTCTAAGATAATAGATATTATTAAAAGCACGCGTATATGAGTCGTTAATAAGTCGTGTTCCGTAGATATACGTACAAAATCATAAGCGAGAGAAAAATACATGTTGATGCGCAATAACGTGCGCAAGAGTACGCATCAAACAAGGAGTTCATATGTATAATATAATATAATATAATAATATATTACAATCATAAGCATAGGCATTATATCATATAATTCCTTCTAATAAGGTATATATATATATATATATATATATATATATATATATATATATATATATATATATATATATATATATATATATATACATACATAACAATAAGTTCAAACATTAAAAAGAAAATGTAGTACGCTAGGTAATGCTTCCTAGTCTGTTTTTAAATATTCTAGTATGTATGTTTGTTGTAAATTCGTTTTCATTAAGTGGCGTGTCAGTTATCCTAGTGGTTAGAATAGACTAACCAGTTCCTATTCATCGAATAACTATGTTAAGATAGTATGCTCAAGTTTTAATACATTAAATGAAATAAAGGTTCTAAGGTTTGCTTAAGTTTCGGCTATTGGCAAAACAAGTCCCTCTATATTTTACCAAATTTACACATTCCGGTTCTTAACAGCTTTAGTCCTTAGGGTTTCTAGTATTTTCGGGAGATGGTGAAAATAGTCCCTCTATTTAACATTAGGTTTTATAACTTCCAATAAGTTGCGAACTAACGCTTAGGGCTTCTAATTGCTTCGGCTGATTACAACGTTAGTCCTTAGAGTCATAAAATGACAATCTAACTTCCAAGAACTTACAAAAGTGGTCCTTAAGGTCTAATAAGTCACGAATGGCATTTATTAATCCCTACACTTTCAAATATTTACAATATTAGTCCTTGTAGTTTCTGTTTTATCAAGACAAGTTTCAATTGTCATGGTTTTAATCCATAAGTTTTATAAACTAATGTTCTTTGTCTAAAAGTTTTTATAAGTTATATCTTTAGTATAAAAAGTTTACTTAAGTGTAAAATCACTAGTTGAGCTTATTAAGTGTACCAAAAGAGCTAATGGGCTTCCCAAACCCTTATTAAGCTTACAAGATCCATTATCAATTCTTACGAGCTAAGGATTTCTTAATGGGCCCTATTATATTTTTAGATCCATTAATGTTACAAGTTTTATTACATCGGTTTGTAAGGCAATAAATGGGCCTAATGGTCTTCCTAATGGGCCTAAACATATTTTAGTCCATTTATGATTCAAGGTTTGCTAAGTAGGCTAACTAGGCATTAAATGGTCCTAATATGCTTAGTTAATGGTTCGGCTATATGGTATTGGGCCTATTCAAGTTTTGGGTTACTGTTACTTGTGCTTAACTAGTCCACTAAAAATACTTAACCATTTATCTAGATGTGAAGTTTATGAAACCTTACAAGCTTATTGGTTCTTAAAGGTTAATTCAAGATCTCCAAAGAAAATTTTATAAAATCAAATTTTAGATTTCCCCGAACATTTTATTAGATTTTTCAATATTTATAAAATCTAATTAGGTTTACTAAAGATTTCCTAAGATTGAGTAAAATAGATAGATCTATTTTGATTTTTAGAGACTTAAAAATCTTCTTAGATTTTCTAACGGGTTCTAGAGATTCTGTTAGATTTCTAATGTTCCCAAAGTTTTTATTTAAATTTTCATTTAAATGTTTCCATGTGTCTGTTATGTATTACATTGTTTGTGGTTATAATGCACTATTCAGGCCATCATACTTCAAAAGCCATTCTATAAACGTTTGAGGAGCGAGTGCACTTTAAATCGTAAACCCAACCACTCAGTCAAAACGTAATATCGAGATGGAACATCTTTAGTATAAAGCTCCCTACTAACATGGCATGTTTATTTGTTTTATTAAGTACTTGAGTATTTAATATTTCTATAATAAATATTAAATAGTTATATTACGTAAATACGTACAAGTTAGCATCTAATACAATCAACAATTACGAAGGCATAAAATAATGAATGCACACTTAAATCATATAGTTGTGCATGCTCTCTATGCTATATGCTCTCTAAGTATGTCCTAAAAAAAATCCCCAAAAGATTTTTATAAAGTTATAGTCCAGTTTTAAATAAAAGAAAAATATTTTTATTCTTATTTTATTTAAAAATTAATCTGGTTCGCTATAACTAAAGCTCTGATACCATTCTCTGTAACACCCCCAAAAGTCAGGTATCACAGTGGTGGATCGATGAGCAAATAGCTTACAAAGCAGAGATCATAATTATATGATTTTTGAAATACAATTGGTGTAAACATTGATTTGGTACAATCGTTTAAATCATTGAATAACATTTGTTATGAATATCCCTGATAGGTGTGTAAACACCCATCTTTTCTACAACTTAATTACAATAATAACCGAGCCAAAACGTGTATTTTATGTCTGTTATGTCATAATTATGCGTGGTTTGTGTTTTTGTTGTGAATTAGGACGAAATTGTGAAAAGTGGAGAAAACACGGGCATTCACGGGCTTTTATTGAAGAAAAAGATGAAAAGACGAAGTCAAGAAGTCAAGAGTGCAAAAAGAACGGAAGTCCAAGACCATTTCTGAAGATTTATCGAAGAAAAAGTCAAAAGACGGAAGTTTATCAAAAGCCGAGGAACTCAAGTCTATTTTATTGAAGAGTTAAAAGACGAGTTCAAAAGAAATCCCAAGCCACAAGTCATTAGAGTCCAAGTTTAAAGAAGATTATAAGGAAAAAGGACTAATGGTGCAATTAATGAAGATTAAAGGCTTAAGGACCTAATGACGCAATTAAGAAGAAATGAAGGAGGGGAGGAAGCTTCCTAATCCTCCCCTATATATAGATTAGATCTTAATTACTTTTTTTTGTTGGCTAATAGTGACAATTAGTTCTTCCACTTTTAATTACCTTGTCATTTAAATACTTGTCAAATTTAAATACTTGTCTTGCACCTTAATTACTATTTAATTTCAAGTAAGTTTTTCTTTTAATTCTTGTTAATCTCATCCTACCTTTCTTAATCTTTGATTCTTATTGTTTATGTTCATGTTCATGTTCTTATTCTTTCTTATTTTGATCAAGTGGTTTTGATTATTTTGATTAAGTTTTGTGAGTTTGATTGTTTTGGATTGATTGTTTATGCTTAATAGTTGTTTTGTTATTAGTTTGATTTAATCTTGTGTTTGATTTAGCTTTGTTTTGGTTAGATTCGTGTTATTATTTTGTTCCTTGTTCTTTGGTTTCTTGTTACTGATCTTTTCCAGGAATCGGCCAAGCCCAGCAACATTCCGAGTAAAGCTTCTCATTGGAAGACTATTCGGAATATTGAATATTCTGAATAGTGGTTTTATTCTGAGTAAGGTTGGCTATTCCGAATAGCCAGGTATTCCGAATAGGGCTGGATATTCCGAGTAAGGAACTTTATTCCGCATAGGTTTAATTTTCCGTATAGCAACTTTATTCCGAATTAAGCTAATATTCCGCATAGGACAATATTCCGCACAGGGGTATTGTTCCGCATAAGGCACTTTATTCCGAATAGTCACACTATTCCGCATAGAGTATATATTCCGAATAGGGACAGATATTCCGGATAGAGACTTTATTCCGAATAGGTGTTATTCCGAGTAGAGGGCATTATTCCGCATAGGCTTGTATTCCGGGTAAGACCGATTATTCCGCATAGAGGGCATTATTCCGGATAGGTGACATATTCCGAGTAAGCCTAATATTCCGAATAGGGTATTTTCATTTTCTTTATTTTCTGTTTTTAATTTTTCTGCTTTTAAATTTTGAGCTTTAATTTTCCCGCCTTTTTCTTTAGTCGCACTTTAAGTTTAGTTGCCTTAGATTTAATTTAGTCTTGCCTTAGTTTATGTTTTAGTTTTAGTTGCGTTTTAAGTTTGCCTTAGTTAGATTTAAGTTTGCGTTATTTTCATTTAGTGCCTTTTAATTCTAGCCCCGCCTTTATATATTTGCACTTACTTTTAATTAGACTTAGATTTAAATTACCTGCCTTTTACTTTAATTGTTTTGCACTTTTATTTAAAAACAACCCAAAATATTCTTTTTCACCAGAAACAACTGAGTCGCATTTTGAACCGGAAATCAATTCGTTAAGATACCGAGAAACGAACTTTTCAATTAGTAAAATCTCAGTTATCAAATGGCGCCGCTGCCGGCTCTTTTCGTAAAGATTAACGGTTTTCTGTGAGAGACGCGTTGCTTTTTGGGATCCGTTCACTTGTGAGCGTTATTTTTCTTGCATAAAAAATTCAAAAAAAATCATAAAAAATTAAAAATTGATAAAAATACATTAAAATTAAAAATTTCAAAAATCCAAAAAGATTTTATCTTTATTGTGTATATATATTGTCTTTGTGTTTGGTTTCTTTTTCTTTTGCATTTTCAGGTGTATGCGTACTAGATCTTCTAATTATCAAGAGCCCGAGACTCAAGAAGATTTAGCTATGTCAGGTGTTAACAACAATAGTCCACCGCACCTCAATAATAACAACAATGTTCTTCCACAGCCCGATCTTCGGACCATGGAGGAGCTTTGTCAACCTACCATGTTTGGACGAGGAGGACCGATTGCGCCGATGCAAATCAACGCTCCTGATTTTTCGTTGAAGCACCACATGATTCAGCAAGTGAAAACTAACCCATTCCGTGGATTGGCTGATGATGATGCCAACAAACACCTCGACAAGTTCATTACAATCACCCAAAGCATGAAGTTGGCTGGTGCCACAATGGATGAACTTCGCCTACAACTCTTTCCACATACTTTATTACATCATGCAGAGAAATGGTTTGATCGTCTCTAGAAGAATTCTATTCACACTTGGGATGACATGACTCAACGCTTTTTGTCGCGCTACTTTCCACCATCCATGGTCACGATCCTTCGCAATCAAATCAGCGGTTTCATGCAAGACCCTGATGAATCTCTTTTTGATGCTTGGGAGCGATATAATGTCTTGATCGATAGATGTCCAAACCACAACATGCTCCCTATGACCTTAACTGATACTTTCTACAACGGTTTAACTTTTCGAGATCGTGATACGATTAATGCAGCCGCCGGTGGCACATTCATGAAAAGGAGACCCGAGGAGTGTAGAGAGCTAATTGAGAACATCATTACTCACCACAAAAACTGGGATTCCTCTGCTTCTTCAAGGCACAACCCGAGAGTCAATGTTTCCTCTACTTCAGCAAACCCTGAGATGACCGAACTCACCCGCATGATGACTGAAATGAGCAAAAGCATTACGCTTCTCGCTTCAAACCAACAACAACAACAAGTTAAAGCGGTTGCTATACCTTGTGAAACATGCGGCAGTCCTCATTCATACACCGATTGTCCTTCTACTCAAGGAAATCCAGAAAATGTGTATGCTGCTTATGGTAATTACTCACCGAAAATTATCAAGCTCGACCTCAAGGGGATAGAAATTTGCTGAGTTACCGGTCAAACAACTACCTTTCCCCTGGTTTTTCTCCTCAAAACCAAAACCTCGCCAACAACTACAATAGAAGCAACCAAATCCCACCTCGTGCTTCTAACCCTTATCAACCACCCACCCACCAAACCCCACCCATTAATCCCGATGTTGAAGCCATCATGAGAACCCAAGGTGAGATATCACAATCTTAAAGGAGATATCACAAAGCAAGGGAATGAGATAATATCCGAGCTTCGAGATAATATTCAATCCCCATTCAGCAATAAAACCAATGATTTGAAGAATATGCTTGCTAGTTTCTTGCCCGCCGCTCAACCTTCTTCTTCGAGTTCTCTACCTTCAAACACCGTCACTAATCCGCGAGCCAATGTGAGTGCTATTACTACTCGTAGTGGAGTCACCATCGTAGGACCACCAATCCCACCACCATCATCTACACCTCCTCCACCACCATTTATCCCTAATCCTCCTACACCTAGTATTAGTGCACCATTACCATCTCCGCCTCGACGTGATGAAGTTCCCACGAATGACCCTTCAACATCTCAAACTTTACCTGCTACACCTGCACCTTCCACCTATAAACCTAACATCCCATACCCTTCTCGCTTAGGCAAGACCAACGAGCTAACCAAGAATGACTGCCAAGTGTCGAAATATGTGAAGATGCTTTCTCAAATGAATATCAACATTAGCCTTGTTGAAGCACTTGTCCACATGCCGAAATTTGTCAAAGCATTCAAGGAATTGCTTAGCAAGAAGGAGAAGCTGATTGAACTCGCCAACACACGCTTAAATGAAAACTGCTCTGCAGTTATTCTTAAAGAACTTCCGGAAAAGCTTGGAGATCCCGGTCATTTTGTGTTGCCTTGCGTGTTCAACAAAACTGAAGAATTTACTGCCCTTGCTGATCTCGGGGCCAGTATTAATCTTATGCCCTTGAGTGTTTGGAAAACACTATCATTACCCGACCTCACTCCAACAAAGATGACTCTTGAACTGGCAAATCGCACTCTCGCTTATCCCGTTGGTATAGCCGAAGACGTGTTCATTAAAGTTGGCACATTTACTTTCCCGGTCGACTTTGTCGTTGTTGATTGTGAAATGGACCCTCGTATTCCTTTAATACTTGGTCGGCCATTCTTGAGAACCGGACGAGCTTTAGTGGATGTGGCCGAAGGTGAGTTAATCTTACGCGTCGGGGATGATTCACAAATTTTTAAAATGGGAAAGCTTACAGGCAAATCCTTTGGAGGTCGAGAATCAGTGAATATGATTAATGTGCATGAGGACTTCGTCGTCTACAACAATCCTCTATTCGAGTCTTGCAATGATAATCCACTCTTTCAAGATGATATGGATAATTCTCGCTCCACTTTGGAAGCTTCTCCCATTTATGATTCTCCACCGGTCTTTGATGCTTATGATGATGATGATTCTAGCTCAGATTCGGATGATTTTGATGATTGTACTTCTGAGTATCCCGAGATGCCCACTTTCGATGATTTCGATGAGGCTGATACTTCTTCGAGCGATTCTTCACATGATGAAGATCCTCCGTCATCACTCGATCCTACTTTGGACGATTACTCATTTGAGGAAGACTTCTCTATGTTCCTCAACACTTACTTCCCTCATGAGAGTGATGCTCCTCCTTATGACTTTGAATATTATCGTCTTGATCCTACTTTGGATTTGACGCACATTCTTTCTAAGGAGAAGAAACCGTTCGACACCAATATCCGCAGCACGTATGAGTTAACACCTCCTTGTCCATCTTCTGAGGACGAGGTTGTGCTTCTTCGCGGATCTTCTTCACACTCTGCTGAGCCTGAGTGCTATTTTCCCCTAAAGGAAAAGGTGTTCGACCCCGGTATTGCAATCTTTAAGCCATCTCAGTATCCACCTGATGAAATAAAAGGAAAAATCTTTGGAAATTTTGAATACATGCTTGCACTTCACCCTTGCTTCCACCGTGCTCTATCGCTGCTTAAGGGAACCTTGCCTCTTCTTTGGCTTGCCTTGTTCGCCTTAAGCCTCTGCTATTTGATGGACGAAAACTATGTCTTTGATCCTGGTGGATATGTTTCATGCTTCTTCCGTTGATAATCAAGGTCGAGTCAGGCTCACGACTCGGTTAACAAAAATCAAGCGCTTCTTGGGAGGCAACCCATGCATCTATCTTTTAGCTTTCTTTATCCTAAGTGTAGGGGAGACCCGTTGGTTTGCTATTTCCTCTCCTCTCTTAATCAGGGATTCGAGCTCAATGATCCACTCTTGATGATTCTTGACGACCCGTGATTCCGTGTCCACTTCTTCCCGGTTCTATCCTAAACTCTTTTCGATTCACTATTTTATATTTTTTCAATATTAAAATAGGAATCTCTTTAGTTGACCTTTCCTTAGCAAGATTTAAACAACGTGCACAATGTCCTAAGTGTAGGGGAGTTTCCTCCCACATGCTTAAACATTGAGGACAATGTTTATATTAAGTGTAGGGGGACTTCTATCGAAGTTAAGTGGTCTTTTCCTTGTATTTGTCCTCATTTTAACCGGAAAATCAATTTTTTGACATTTTTCAAAATTTTTGATCTATTTTGGCCTATTAGTTTTTCCCTTTGTATAGTTATTTTCTTTCCTTATTAGAATAAATGTTCAATAAAGTGGTTTTAATTTTCAAACGTTGTGAATCTTTTGACTCAACCCAAGTTTACTTATCTAAGTTTACTCTAGCTAGTATCCTTAACGTGTTTAAGTCAAGTTTTGCTAGGCTTTTATATAGGGAGCTATAAAACGCGAAAGTCTTAACTCTCACGGGTTAAGAACAAGAACTTTTCGCAAGTTCTTATAATTGATCCTAGAGAGTCGTTTATCAAGGGAACTTTAAAAAGCGATTTCTAAACTTGAAAAAGTCTAAGAATTTGCAAGATCCTATAGGCGACTCGAAAAACCAAAACTTTGATTTAATAGGCTAAGCATCCACGAGTCTCATTCCTTGAGATTTTAAATTGTGGAGAACGAGAGATGATAGAGCCGATTATAAGTTTGGTATTCTTTCGTGAATTTATGTGAGTTAATTATAAGCCTATTCTCCCATCGATTGCTAATAAATTTATCTATAATAAATAAGGTTGTACGATTTGAAAAGTTACTTAGCTTCTAGCCCAAGATCGTTTAAAAGTTGCTCGGTATGGATTAGAGTTCATAGCCAAGGCATAACTTATTGAAGCGGGATGCGAAGATTGGCGAGTCCGAAAAGGCCCTAACAAGGCATGAGGGCTACAGTTTGTTGCTAAAGATCCAAAGTGATGTGAAGAATCATTTATCGAAAATCAATATGAAGGATCGAGACACACGACGAAAAGCAAAAACTCCCCAAAAGTCATGGAGAAGTGTATCCGAAAAGACCCTAACAAGGTATGAGGATAAATAGATCCAAGTCATAAAAGGAGGCGGATCGTTGTATATCATAGTCCAAAATAAAGATTGGAGAAAAATGAGAAAGTCGTGGTCCAAGTATGAATCTCTCAAAAATTTCAAGTGAAGAAATTCCTATTATGAAGAGAAGGCCATTATTTCATGAACGTCTCTCAAGGTTTGAAGTATGAAGTCGCTGCCAAATATCGGTCCGAGAAAGGTCTCAAATCACGAAGCGAGTTATGCCAAGATATGAACTTTATGAGGTCCCGAGAAGCAGTTTTAAAAGATTTTGTCCTTTAGCTAACTATTGATTAAATCGTTCACTTTATTTTCGGCCTAATAAACTATCGAAATAAGTCAAACAATGTATCCTCGTGATCATTCAAGACAACAATAAAATATAAGAGATACCCCTAGGAATAAGGGAGTCTAAGTGAGTAATTGACCCACATGAGTTCGTGTTAGTTTGCTAACTTATAATTACAATGATCTGGTTTTTAAGCTTGGTTTGGATAAAGTGAAAACTTGAGGATGATGATTATTCATGACATTTCCAAAACCCAAGGTATGCTTTTGATTTCTTTACTTTGAATGTTTATAATTTCTTATCTCTTTAATAAAGGCCACTATGGATTGATTATGATGAAAAGTGTAAACGTGCTTTGTAACTAATGCATTGCATGAGGACATTGCAATGGTCAAGTGTAGGGGATTTGATAGGTGTGTAAACACCCATCTTTTCTACCACTTAATTACAATAATAACCGAGCCAAAATGTGTATTTTATGTCTGTTATGTCGGAATTATGCGTGGTTTGTGTTTTTGTTGTGAATTAGGACGAAATTGTGAAAAGTGGAGAAAACACGGGCATTCACGGGCTTTTATTGAAGAAAAAGATGAAAATATAATAAGTGTGAAAACACTTATCCTTTTACCACTTATTTCCAATAATAACAAGACCAAAACGTGTGATTTATGTCGTAAAAGTCGGAATTATGCGTGGTTTGTGTTTTTATTGTGTTTTAGGACCAAAATATGGAAAAGGAATAAAACACGGGCTTTCACGGGCTTTTATTGAAGAAAACGGGAAAAGACGAAGTCAAAAGATCAAGAGTGCAAAAAGAACGGAAGTCCAAGGCCTATTCTGAAGATTTATCGAAGAAAAAGTCAAAAGACGGAAGTTTAACGAAGTCGAAGAACTTAAGTCTAATAGAAGAAGAAAATTAAAAGACAAGTTCAAATCCCGAGACGACAAAGTCGAAGAATTAAAGTCGAGTCGAGAAGAAAGCAAGAAAGAAGATGCAACACATGCACTCCTTCCACCTTCCCTATAAATACCCTCCTAATATTCATTAGGAGGGTAGTTAGATTTTAGTTAATTTTTCACTTTCTTTAGTTTTCTCTATTTTTAGAGAGAGAAAGTCTTAAACTTTCTCTCACTAAATTTGATCTTTTTCTTAATCTTTCAAGATTAAACACTTTGTATTGCTTATTTTTATTAATCAAGTTCTATTTTAAGCTTTTATTTCTTAATCTCATTCTACTTTTCTTTGATTTAAGATTGATTTTGGTGCGATTATCATGTGATCCGTGTTGTTCTAATTGATTTCGTGCTTAAAAAGTTAATCTTTTGATCATTTTATAAGTTTTCATTTGATTAAGCTTTAAGACTTTTGTGCTTATTGGCTTATTTTTATGATTAGCTTATTTTTCTTATTAAAAAGTTTTATTAAAAAGTTTATGTTTTTATTGTTAATCTAAAAAGTTGCTTATTTTCGAGTTGAATAAGTTGAGATAAGTGCTTATTTGATTCGGTTAAGTATTCGGATTGTTAAGTTTTGGATATTAGCTTATTGAACTTAGCTTATTATCTAGCTTAACCAATTCCCATTATTTTCGGAAAAGGGAGCTTAAAACCCCTTTCCGATTGGCCTATACATTCTGAGCAGCTCCATCTTCATATTCCGATTGATCCAATCGGATTAGGGCTTTGAGATTCCGACCGGCCCACCAGACCACCCTTTCCGATTGAGTCCAATCGGAAAAGGGTTTTGCATATTCAGATTTGCACCCCCGATATTCCGACGGCGATTGTTAGCTTATATTCCGATTGCCTATTTTCCATTTATTCCGATTGGAGGACAAGGGTGATATTCCGATTAGTGTGTTTTAAAGTATTCCGATTGGTAACTTCGTCCACATTCCGATTGCCCCTATTTTGTGGATTTTCCGATCAACTCCCGTCCACCCATATTCCGATCAACCGATCGGAAAACATTCCGATCGGGGCCTCTTTTGGCTTGTTTTGGTTTCTTTCGATCTTACTTTCTTATAGTACTTTTTATTTTCAGAAAATTTTCCAAGTGTTAGTTTTATTTAGTGTGTTAGTACTTTTCCATTTTACCTTTAAGTTTACATGCATTTATTTTTACTTGTCATTCAGAATTAATCTTTTAACTTCCATTTTACTCAACGACACTTTAATTACTTGCTATTAGTTTAAAACAAACAAACCAAACCATTATCTTGATTCACCAAAAGACGATTGAGTCGCACTTAAGACCGGTTTTCAATTCGAAAGGATTCGGACGATAAGATTCTATACCTAGCCAAAAGCAAAGTATTAAATGGCGCCGCTGCCGGCTCTTTTCGTTAAGATAAACGGTTTCTAGTGAGAGCCCCATTGAATTTTGGGATCCGTTCTTTGAACGTTATTTTCATTGCTATAAAAATTTCCAAAAATCCATAAAAAATATAAAACTCTTCAAAAATACAAAAACATTTAAAAAATTCATAAAAAGCAATTCTTTTCCAAAGGTTTTGCACCAAAAAGATTATATAGCTATTCTCTTTGTGTATATTTTTTTTCTGCCGGTGTATGCGTACTAGATCTTCCAACTATTCTGAGCCCGAGACTCTTGAAGATTTAGATATGGCTGGTGTTAATAACAACAATAATCACCCACCTCAACAAAATTTGAATAATAACAACAACAACAACAATGTCCTTCTACCTGATTTACGAACCATGGAGGAATTGTGTCAACCCACCATGAACGGACGCGGAGGCCCGATTGCGCCGATGCATATCACGGCTCAAGAGTTTTCGTTGAAGCATCACATGATCCAACAAGTGCAAACTAATCCATTCGCCGGAATGCCTAATGATGATGCCAACAAACAACTCGACAAATTCATTACTATCACTCAAAGCATGAAGTCCCCCGGTGTTTCTATGGATGACCTTCGCCTCCAACTTTTTCCACACTCGCTTTCTCACCATGCCGAAAAATGGTTTGACCGTCTTCCTAAGAATTCTATTCATACGTGGAATGACATGACTCAACGCTTTTTATCGCGCTACTTTCCCCCATCCATGGTCACTAGCCTTCGTAACCAAATTAGTGGATTTATGCAAGAGAATGATGAATCGCTTTTCGATGCTTGGGAACGCTACAATGATTTAATCGACCGCTGTCCTAATCACAATATGCTCCCCGTCACTCTCATTGACACCTTTTACAATGGTCTCACCTTTCGTGATCGTGACACGATCAATGCCGCCGCCGGTGGTACTTTTATGAAAAGGAGACCGGAGGAGTGTCGAGAGTTGATTGAAAACATGACTACTCACCACAAGAATTGGGATTCTTCCGCATCCTCACGATCTAATCAGAGAGTCAATGTTTCATCTACTTCTTCCACCACTAACCCGTCTGTTTTGGAACGTGCTATTCTTGATATTAACAAAAGTCTCCAAATTTTGACTTCTAACCAAACTCAACAAGCTAAAGTCGTTGCTATTTCTTGTGACACATGTGGTGGTCCTCATTCCTACAATGAGTGTCCTTCTACTCACGGCAATTATTCTGAAGACGTTAACGCAGCATATGGTACTTATCCCACGGGAGGCTATCAAGCTCGCCCTCAAGGAGACCGTAACTTGCTAAGTTATCGCTCCAACAATTATCTTGCTCCTCCCGGTTTCCCTCCTGCAAACCAATCCCAACCTCGTGCAAACAATCAGTATCAATCCCAAAGAAACCCATACCCAACTCAAGGAAATTCTCAAGCTTACCAGGCTCCACCTCTCAATCAACCGATGGCAGTGAATCCAGATGTCGAGACATTTATGAAGACCAATCGGGAGTTGGTGACGAATCTTCAGAGTCAAGTCCGCAACTTGAAGGGAGAAATGGCAAAACAAGGGAACGATATTCGAGCCGAGCTAAGGAATGATATGGCCAAACACAGTGATGCAATTAATGCAAACATGCAAAACTCTTTTAATAATCAAGCTCTTCACCTTCGTGATATGATTGGTTCGCTCATCCAAAGTAATCAACCCTCTTCTTCGGGTACTCTTCCGAGTAATACCGTTGCGAATCCAAGAGGGGAGATGAAAGCAATCACCACTCGTAGTGGAAAAGGTTATATGGAACCCGAGCTTCCTACACCTCCACCCGTGATTGTGAACAAGGAAAAAGAGCAACTTTCCCCATCCCCTTCACCTTCTATCCCCATTTCCCCACCACCCGTGGTTGTGAGTGATCCTATTCCCTTAAAGCCTTCTTCTTCATCCAATATACCTTATCCTTCAAGGTTGAGGAAAGAGAAGCAAAAGAGCAAGGATGATATTCAGGTTTCAAACTTTCTAAAAATGTTTATACAATTGAGTTTTAACATCTCCTTTGCCGAGGCTCTCGCTCACATGCCCAAATACGTTAAGATGTTTAAAGATCTTTTAAGTGATAAGGAAAAGCTCCTTGATATCGCTCAGACCCAACTTAATGAGAACTGCTCCGCAGTGCTCTTAAGGAAATTGCCCACCAAACTTGGTGATCTGGGTCGCTTCTTGATCCCTTGCAACTTCCCGGGAGTAGAGAATTGCATGGCCCTAGCTGATCTAGGTGCCAGTATAAACTTAATGCCTTTAAGTGTTTGGAAGCAATTATCTCTCCCCGAGCTAGTCCCCACCAAAATGACTTTGGAATTAGCCAACCGTACGGTTGCTTATCCAGTGGGGATAGCCGAAGATGTCTTTGTTGGCGTTGACAAATTCACCTTCCCGGCGGATTTTGTTGTCGTTGATTACGAGATGGATCCCCGTGTTCCATTAATCGTTGGACGTCCATTCCTGAGGACCGGTCGCACTCTCATTGATGTAGCCGCGGGCGAAATAATCATGAGAGTTGGTGACGATAAAATTGTCTTCAACATGGGTAAGATTTCTAAGCAACCTTATTCGTATGAGAGTGTTAATGCTATTGATGTTCTCGATGAGGCTTGTGAAGAACACTTTCATGATGCTTGCAAAAGTACTCTTTCTTCTCTACCCAATGTTGAGACCGTTGCCTCTATTGCTCCAGCATTGACTCCTTTTGGAGAAAGTGACTTAGATGATTTCGAAGCTAGCTTGGGTCCTCTCGATATTAAGTATGATAATTTGTCCACCAATTGGGATGAAGACATTCGTACTATTGAGAGACTTCTCAATGAGGACCCATTGTCTCCTCCTGCTCCTAAAGAAGTGACTAATGATGATCCATCGTTAGTTTCACCATCTATTGAGAATCCCCCTACTCTTGAGCTTAAGGACCTACCTCCTCATCTTGAGTACGTTTTCCTGGAAGACGACGAGAAGTTACCGGTCATCATCGCAAAGGACCTGAAAGAAGACGAAAAAGCCCGACTTGTCGCTGTTTTGAAGAAGCATAAAAGAGCTATCGCTTGGAAAATCTCCGACATCCGTGGAATTGATCCTCATTTCTGCACACATAAAATTCTCATGCAGGACGACTTTAAGCCCACAATTCAAAGCCAAAGAAGGGTGAATCCTAAAATCCATGACGTCATCAAAAAAGAGGTTATCAAACTTCTTGATGCGGGTATGATTTACCCTATTTCGGATTCACCATGGGTTAGTCCAGTCCATTGTGTGCCTAAGAAAGGCAGAATCACCGTTGTGCCCAATGCAAACAACGAGTTGATTCCTACCCATCTCGTTACTGGGTGGAGAGTTTGTATAGACTACCGCAAACTCAATGATGCCACGAGAAAGGATCATTTCCCTTTACCTTTTATGGACCAAATGCTTGAACGTTTAGCGGGTAATGAATATTACTGCTTTCTTGATGGTTTCTCGGGTTATTTTCAAATACCCATCGATCCCCAAGATCAAGAGAAGACAACATTCACTTGTCCCTACGGCACATTTGCTTATAAAAGAATGCCTTTTGTCTTATGCAATGCCCCCGGGACTTTCCAAAGGTGCATGTTGGCTATCTTCCATGACATGGTTGAGCAAACCCTGGAAGTCTTCATGGATGATTTCTCGGTCTTCGGGGATTCCTTCTCTTCTTGCCTTGCCAATTTGGAACGTATGCTTAAGCGGTGCGAAGACACTCGCCTTGTTCTGAATTGGGAAAAATGCCATTTTATGGTAAAAGAAGGCATTGTGCTAGGACACAAAATCTCTAAAGTCGGTCTTGAAGTCGACCGTGCTAAAGTAGATGTCATAGCCAAATTACCTCCACCTTCAACCGTGAAGGGTGTGAGAAGTTTTCTGGGTCATGCGGGCTTCTATCGTCGCTTCATTCAGGATTTCTCTAAAATCGCTCGCCCGATGACCCACCTCTTGGAAAAAGATACTCCATTTATCTTTTCTAAAGAGTGTCTCGAAGCCTTCAATCTTCTTAAGGACAAGCTAACTAAGGCACCGGTCTTGGTCACCCCTAATTGGGAGCTGCCTTTTGAATTGATGTGTGATGCTAGCGACTTTGCTATTGGTGCGGTTTTGGGCCAACGAGTGAATAAACACTTCCAACCAATCCACTACGCTAGCAAAACAATGACAGGGGCTCAATTGCATTATACGACAACCGAAAAAGAGCTTTTAGCTGTTGTCTATGCTTTTGAAAAATTCCGCCACTATCTTGTTTTATCCACCACCATCGTTTACACGGACCATTCCGCGTTGAAGTACTTGATCACTAAGAATGATTCTAAGCCAAGACTTCTTCGCTGGGTTTTGCTCCTTCAAGAATTCAACATTGAAATTCGTGACAAGAAGGGAGCCGAAAACCTGGCCGCAGATCATCTGAGTCGACTTGAGGATCCATATCAAGGGGGTCATCTGAACAAAGAGATCAATGACTCTTTCCCCCTTGAGACCTTAATGTCTATAAATCTCAATCTTGATGGCACCCCGTGGTTTGCGGACATCGCAAACTACTTAGCGGGTGGTATTCTCATCCAAGGGTTAACATCCCAACAAAAGAAGAAGTTCTTGAATGATGTTAAGACTTACTTTTGGGATGACCCTTATCTATTCAAACAGTGTGCTGATCTGATTATTCGTAGATGTGTTGACGGACCGGCAGCTTTTGACATTCTTCAAGCTTGCCACAAAGGACCCACCGGTGGTCACTTTGGTCCCAACTACACCGCTAAGAAAGTGTTTGATTCCGGATTCTACTGGCCCACCATTTATCGTGACGCTCACGAAATGGTTAAGCATTGTGATGCTTGCCAATGTCAAGGCAAGATCACACATAAGGATGAGATGCCTCAAAATTTCATACAGGAATGTGAAATCTTTGACGTATGGGGCATCGAATTTATGGGGCCATTTCCATCCTCCAAAGGGAACAAGTACATCCTCGTCGCCGTCGACTACGTCTCTAAATGGGTTGAAGCTAAGGCTCTTCCTACGAATGATGCGAGGGTGGTTGTGAACTTTTTGAAGCAGCTTTTCGCTCGATTTGGCGTTCCTCGTGCTATCGTCAGTGACCGCGGGACTCATTTTTGCAACGATCAATTTGAAAGAGTCATGGCTAAGTATGGTGTCAATCACCGTCTTTCGACCGCTTATCATCCCCAAACCAATGGGCAAGCCGAGATATCCAACCGTGGCTTGAAGAGAATTTTGGAGCGTACTGTGGGAGAGCATCGCGCCGCTTGGGCCGATAAGTTAGATGATGCTCTGTGGGCTTTCCGTACTGCTTACAAGACCCCGATCGGTTGTACACCTTATCGTCTTGTGTACGGGAAAGCCTGCCACCTACCCATCGAGCTGGAACACCAGGCGCACTGGGCCTTGAAGTGGGATAACTTCGACATCATCAAAGCCGGTGATCATCGCAAGGTTCAACTCAACGAGCTAAATGAACTAAGGAATGAAGCTTATGAGAACTCGATGATCTACAAGGAGAAGACGAAGATGATCCACGATGCTAAAATCAAGAACCGAGAGTTCCACGTTGGTGATCAAGTCTTACTCTTTAACTCTCGGTTGAAGATCTTCTCTTGCAAGTTGAAGAGCCGCTGGTCTGGTCCATTCACCGTCGCCAACGTCTTTCCATATGGGACCATTGAGCTTTCTCAGCCGAATGGGCCCAATTTCAAGGTCAATGGCCAGCGTTTGAAGCTGTACTTTGGTGAGGACATCTCTCAAGAGATGAGCCCATCCCTCACCACGTTCCCCATGAACTAAAATTGGGTCGAGTCAGGCTCATGACTCGGTGAACAAAAACAAGCGCTTCTCGGGAGGCAACCCGTGTTCTATCCTTTACTGCTTTCATAATAAGTGTAGGGGGACCCCCGCATATGTTTGTTGTCTTGTTTCTTATGCTACGCAGGGATTAAAGATTCAAAGATCCACCTTGAAGACTTTTGACGAACCGTGATACCATGTTTCCATCTTCCCGGTTCTATCCTAAACTCTTATGATTCAATATTTCATATTCTATATGTTCACATTGAATTCACTTTAGTTGTCCTTTCCTTAGCAAGATTTAAACAAAGTGCACAATGTCCTAAGTGTGGGGGAGTTTACTCCCACATGCTCAAACATTGAGGACAATGTTTATCTCAAGTGTAGGGGGGACTTCTATCGAAGTAAGTGGTCTTTTCCATGAATTTGCCCTCATTTTACCAGAAAATTTGATTTTTCGACATTTTTCAAAATTTTTAATCTATTTTGGCCTAGTTGTATAGTTGTATTTGCCTTTGTCATGTTTATTTTCTCTCCATTGCTAGAATAGTTTTTCAATAAAGTGGTTTTAGATTTTTCTTAGTCGTGAACATTTTGACTCAACCCGAGTTTACTTGCCTAAGTCTACTCTAGCTAGTATCCTTAACGTGTTTAAGTCAAGTTTTGCTAGGCTTTTATATAAGGAGATATAAAACGCGAAAGTCTTAACTCTCACGGGTTAAGAACAAGAACTTTTCGCAAGTTCCTATAATTGATCCTAGAGAGTCGTTTATCAAGGGAACTTTAAAACGCGATTTCTAAACTTGAAAAAGTCTAAGAATTTGCAAGATCCTATAGGCGACTCGAAAAACCAAAACTTTGATTTAATAGGCTAAGCATCCACGAGTCTCATTCCTTGAGATTTTAAACTGTGGAGAACGAGAGATGATAGAGTCAATTATAAGTTCGGTATTCTTTCGTGAATTTATGTGAGTTAATTATGAGCCTATTCTCCCTCCGCTTGTTAATAAATTAATCTGCTAATAAATAAGGTTGTACGATTTAAAAGGTTACTTAGCTTCTAGCCCCAGATCGTTTAAAAGTTGCTCGGTAATGACGAGAGTTCATAGCCAAGGCATAACTTATGAAGCGGGGCGCGAAGATTGGCGAGTCCGAAAAGGCCCTAACAAGGCATGAGGGCTACATTTTGTTGCTAAAGATCCAAAAGTGATGTGAAGAATCATTTATCGAAAATCAATATGAAGGATCGAGACACACGACGAAAAGCAAGAACTCCCCAAAAGTCATGGAGAAGTCTATCCGAAAAGACCCTAACAAGGTATGAGGATAAATAGATCCAAGTCCTAAAAGGAGGCGGATCATTGTATATCAAAGTCCAAAATAAAGATTGGAGAAAAATGAAGAAGTCGTGGTCCAAAGATGAAGAATCTCTCAAAAACTTCAAGTGAAGAAATTCCTATTATGAAGAGAAGACCATAATTTCAAGAACGTCTCTCGAAGATTCGAAGTATGAAGTCGCTGCCAAATATCGGCCCGAGAAAGGTCTCAAATCGCGAACCAAGTTATGCCAAGATATGAACTTTTTGATATCCCGAGAAGCAGTTTTAAAAGATTTGGTCCTTTAGCTAACTATTGATTAAATCGTTCACCTTATTTTCGGACTAAATAACTATCGAAATAAGTCAAACAATGCATCCTCGTGATCATTCAAGACAAAAATAAAATATAAGAGATACACCTAGGAATAAGGGAGTCTAAGTGAATAATTGGCCCAAATGAGTTCGTGATAGTTTGCTAACTTATAATAACAATGATCTCGTTTTTAAGCTTGGTATGGGGAACGTGAAACTTGAGGATGATAAACGTTCATGGCCGCCAAAACCCAATGTAAGTTTTTAATTT
Organism: Glebionis coronaria; assembly: GCA_025667525.1. Taxonomy (NCBI): domain Eukaryota; kingdom Viridiplantae; phylum Streptophyta; class Magnoliopsida; order Asterales; family Asteraceae; genus Glebionis; species Glebionis coronaria. Next base: position 695,360 of record JANFOE010000851.1, read on the forward strand.
CTTTACTTATTTCTATCTTTTATGTTTAGTATTTAATAAAGGCCAAGGTGGGTTATTTATGATGGAAAATGTAAACCGTGCTTTAAAATTAATGCATTGCATGAGGGCATTGCAATGGTCAAGTGTAGGGGATTTAATAAGTGTGAAAACACTTATCCTTTTACCACTTATTTCCAATAATAACAAGACCAAAACGTGTGATTTATGTCGTAAAAGTCGGAATTATGCGTGGTTTGTGTTTTTATTGTGTTTTAGGACCAAAATATGGAAAAGGAATAAAACACGGGCTTTCACGGGCTTTTATTGAAGAAAACGGGAAAAGACGAAGTCAAAAGATCAAGAGTGCAAAAAGAACGGAAGTCCAAGGCCTATTCTGAAGATTTATCGAAGAAAAAGTCAAAAGACGGAAGTTTAACGAAGTCGAAGAACTTAAGTCTAATAGAAGAAGAAAATTAAAAGACAAGTTCAAATCCCGAGACGACAAAGTCGAAGAATTAAAGTCGAGTCGAGAAGAAAGCAAGAAAGAAGATGCAACACATGCACTCCTTCCACCTTCCCTATAAATACCCTCCTAATAGTCATTAGGAGGGTAGTTAGATTTTAGTTAATTTTTCACTTTCTTTAGTTTTCTCTAGTTTTAGAGAGAGAAAGTCTTAAACTTTCTCACACTAAATTTCATCTTTTTCTTAATCTTTCAAGATTAAACACTTTGTATTGCTTATTTTTATTAATCAAGTTCTATTTTAAGCTTTTATTTCTTAATCTCATTCTACTTTTCTTTGATTTAAGATTGATTTTGGTGCGATTATCATGTGATCCGTGTTGTTCTAATTGATTTCGTGCTTAAAAAGTTAATCTTTTGATCATTTTATAAGTTTTCATTTGATTAAGCTTTAAGACTTTTGTGCTTATTGGCTTATTTTTATGATTAGCTTATTTTTCTTATTAAAAAGTTTTATTAAAAAGTTTATGTTTTTATTGTTAATCTAAAAAGTTGCTTATTTTCGAGTTGAATAAGTTGAGATATGTGCTTATTTGATTCGGTTAAGTATTCGGATTGTTATGTTTTGGATATTAGCTTATTGAACTTAGCTTATTATCTAGCTTAACCAATTCCCATTATTTTCGGAAAAGGGAGCTTAAAACCCCTTTCTGATTGGCCTATACATTCCGAGCAGCTCCATCTTCATATTCCGATTGATCCAATCGGATTAGGGCTTTGGGATTCCGACCGGCCCACCAGACCACCCTTTCCGATTGAGTCCAATCGGAAAAGGGTTTTGCATATTCAGATTTGCACCCCCGATATTCCGACGGTGATTGTTAGCTTATATTCCGATTGCCTATTTTCCATTTATTCCGATTGGAGGGCAAGGGTGATATTCCGATTAGTGTGTTTTAAAGTATTCCGATTGGTAACTTCGTCCACATTCCGATTGCCCCTATTTTGTGGATTTTCCGATCAACTCCTGTCCACCCATATTCCGATCAACCGATCGGAAAACATTCCGATCGGGGCCTCTTTTGGCTTGTTTTGGTTTCTTTCGATCTTACTTTCTTATAGTACTTTTTATTTTCAGAAAATTTTCCAAGTGTTAGTTTTATTTAGTGTGTTAGTACTTTTCCATTTTACCTTTAAGTTTACATGCATTTATTTTTACTTGTCATTCAGAATTAATCTTTTAACTTCCATTTTACTCAACGACACTTTAATTACTTGCTATTAGTTTAAAACAAACAAACCAAACCATTATCTTGATTCACCAAAAGACGATTGAGTCGCACTTAAGACCGGTTTTCAATTCGAAAGGATTCGGACGATAAGATTCTATACCTAGCCAAAAGCGAAGTATTAAAATACGAAGTCAAGAAGTCAAGAGTGCAAAAAGAACGGAAGTCCAAGACCAATTCTGAAGATTTATCAAAGAAAAAGTCAAAAGACGGAAGTTTATCAAAAGCCGAGGAACTCAAGTCTATTTTATTGAAGAATTAAAAGACGAGTTCAAAAGAAATCCCAAGCCACAAGTCATTAGAGTCCAAGTTTAAAGAAGATTAGAAGGAAAAAGGACTAATGGTGCAATTAATGAAGATTAAAGGCTTAAGGACCTAATGATGCAATTAAGAAGAAATGAAGGAGGGGAGGAAGCTTCCTAATCCTCCCCTATATATAGATTAGATCTTAATTACTTTTTTTTTGTTGGCTAATAGTGACAATTAGTTCTTCCACTTTTAATTACCTTGTCATTTAAATATTTGTCAAATTTAAATACTTGTCTTGCACCTTAATTACCATTTAATTTCAAGTAAGTTTTTCTTTTAATTCTTGTTAATCTTTATCTTTATCTTGTTAATCTCATCCTACCTTTCTTAATCTTTGATTCTTATTGTTTATGTTCATGTTCATGTTCTTATTCTTTCTTATTTTGATCAAGTGGTTTTGATTATTTTGATTAAGTTTTGTGAGTTTGATTCTTTTGGATTGATTGTTTATGCTTAATAGTTGTTTTGTTATTAGTTTGATTTAATCTTGTGTTTGATTTAGCTTTGTTTTGGTTAGATTCGTGTTATTATTTTGTTCCTTGTTCTTCGGTTTCTTGTTACTGATCTTTTCCAGGAATCGGCCAAGCCCAGCAACATTCCCAGTAAAGCTTCTCATTGGAAGACTATTCGGAATATTGAATATTCCGAATAGTGGTTTTATTCCGAGTAAGGTTGGCTATTCCGAATAGCCATGTATTCCGAATAGGGCTGGATATTCCGAGTAAGGAACTTTATTCCGCATAGGTTTAATTTTCCGTATAGCAGCTTTATTCCGAATTAAGCTAATATTCCGCATAGGACAATATTCCGCACAGGGGTATTGTTCCGCATAAGGCACTTTATTCCGAATAGTCACACTATTCCGCATAGAGTATATATTCCGAATAGGGACAGATATTCCGGATAGAGACTTTATTCAGAATAGGTGTTATTCCGAGTAGAGGGCATTATTCCGCATAGGCTTGTATTCCGGGTAAGACCGATTATTCCGCATAGAGGGCATTATTCCGGATAGGTGACATATTCCGAGTAAGCCTAATATTCCGAATAGGGTATTTTCATTTTCTTTATTTTCAGTTTTTAATTTTTCTGCTTTTAAATTTTGAGCATTAATTTTCCCGCCTTTTTCTTTAGTCGCACTTTAAGTTTAATTGCCTTAGATTTAATTTAGTCTTACCTTAGTTTAAGTTTTAGTTTTAGTTGCGTTTTAAGTTTGCCTTAGTTAGATTTAAGTTTGGGTTATTTTCATTTAGTGCCTTTTAATTCTAGCCTCGCCTTTATATATTTGCACTTACTTTTAATTAGACTTAGATTTAAATTACCTGCCTTTTACTTTAATTGTTTTGCACTTTTATTTAAAAAACCCAAAATATTATTTTTCACCAGAAACAACTGAGTCGCATTTTGAACCGGAAATCAATTCGTTAAGATACCGAGAAACGAACTTTTCAATTAGTAAAATCTCAGTTATCAATCCCAGTAAAAGATACTCCCCTGTCATTTTTATGCTCCTAAATGCTGCTCAATCCATGCTCAAATAATCTTGCTAGATAACCTGGGAAAAACATGCTTAAAATAGTCAACATAAAGTTGGTGAATTCATAGAGTTTTCTAAAATAATCAAGTTTAGCATTTCCATTATTCCCATTTTAGTGTTTGCTAAGTAGTATATGATTAAGTTTAGTAACGCAAACCTTATAGATAGTAGCAATGCACAAAGATATATATACAAAAGATAATTACATTTTCTATTAATCGAAACTGAAGCTTAACCTTCCATAGTTCTCGACAGATGAGAACCCAATGCCTTACAAAAAGGCGCCAAACCTAGTTTCCAACATGGTATACATCTGTTATCCCGGTCAAGGCACAGTGAGCGCTACTCATGCAGATGAGGATGGTCAATCCCAAATATATCCATTTATAAAATTCAGGCGATTTACAACAATTTAACAGTTTCAATAATAATAGACAATCGTAATTAAGAGTACCATTCAATTTGCGTTCTATAGAATAAATATCTATCAATCATATAGTCAAAACAGGTTACAGTTCAATTTATATTCTATAATTAAATTATAGTCATATAGTCAAAAAAAGTTGTAGTTATTTAATAGCATGTCTCCCCCTCGCGGGTTTGAAAAATCACAAAATATTTAAAAAGCGAGGCTATGAACTCACCTGATACAATCGTCACAATAGTTAATAGACAACGAACGTCAATCAAGAATAAATGTCAACAATCGATACATGATCATACGAGCCCTAAAGATAACGAGGCGCGTCTTAGGCTTGCGACAAGAAATAAATCGTACATATATGTAATAAGTATGTTTTAATAAGTTCTTGGACATTGCATAAGTTTTATGATTCTTTATAAAACTTTTAGGTGAACACTTAGTCATTTTAAGCGAAAAATCTAAGTTGACACTTTTAGCCCATCTTAAGCCCAATAGTGGTCCACTACCCAAGTATTTGACTTAAGTCCATTTTAAATTCATTATACTACTCTAAGTTGGTTATTAATTTCAAGTCCAATAATGGCCCAATAGCCATTACAAGTGTAAGTTGGGCTTTTATGGCCCAAGTCCACTTTGTATAGTTTTTGGGTTCTAAAACGCATCACAACCACATACACTTAATATTTCACGTTGGTCGGGTCTCGGGTCATCTAGTCATTAGTATATAAATAAGTCCAAGATCCCCGACATGTGGGTACTACCATGTCGGTTTATATAAAAATCATCATATTTTACGTTAATGAGTTATAATCCGTTTATTATAATTTTCCCGCCATGTCCCGCTAATTTGTTCATATCTCTTGAACCGTAAATCATCCAAGTGTGTTCTTTTTAACAAAACCATTATTAACTCATATACTATACTGATTATAAGTATAATTACCCCAAATTTATACTTACCATAGCTAATGCACAAATTTTATCACTTAGAAGAGTTGGCTGTTTTTGGGCAGCCAAACTCGTTTTCACCGTTTTGGTCGCCATTTCCAAAACGTAAAGAATTGGTAAACTATCCAATTGATTCTACTTGTTCATGATTTTATCTACAACCTACAGTTTTACCTTTTTCAATGATTCTAAGTTCTTATATGAGAAAATAGTTCGTGAAGACAGTATGTTCAGATCTGACTAGTTTTCACTATTTTGGCCACCATTTCCAAACCGTAAGGAATTGGTAAACCATCCAATTAATTCTTGTTCTTCATGATTTTATCTACAACTTTTAGTTTTACATTTTCATAGGTCAGTATACAAATTTTACGAGAAAACAGTCCATCAAAACATTATGTTCAGATCTGGCTAGTTTTCACTATTTTTGTCATATCTTGCTTTCTATAATTCGTCACGGGACGAGCCAACCGGGGAATTAATCACAAAACAATTATCTATGTTAATATAAAAGGTTTCAGTTTCCCAAACCTACTGTTTTCGACATGCAATCTGTTTTTGCTACGGTTCAAAATCGTTATAAATCAAATCATTAATAGAGCTTGTTTAGCTTTATTTTTAGTGTTCAAAATTTCATATACAATGTCCTAATACTCATCAATCCATTTCGTACATATATATATATATATATATATATATATATATTCGGAATATACATAAGATCAAGAAAATAGAAGGAATGATAAATAAGAACGAGATGTAGATCTTACGAGGCTTTATCAAAGTCGTGGTACTAGTGAGTGATGCATGCAAGCAAACATCCAAGATCTTGTCAACACTTGATGCAACCACCATGCATGGATAGATCCGACTAGATTTACAAGTTTCACTTGATGTAACCATCATGCATGTATAGATCCGGGCAAGATCTACATGTTTTACTTGATGTATGTATAGATTTGGGCTAGATCTACATGTTTTACTTGATGTTAACATCATGCATATATAGATCCACCATGGAAATAAAAGAAAATCTTGAAAGTTGATGCATGTAGGAGATTTTCATACCAAAATGTAGATCTTGAGATTTAAAAGATGTGTCTTTGATTAGATTTTAAAGATTCAAGCTTGATCATCAAATTTTTTATGATCTATGGTGTTTGGAGGGTCACGGCAAAAGAAAAGAAAGAAAGAAGGAAAGAGAGTTTTTGGTGTGTGTGTGACAACCCGTCAATTTCAGGTCGTTATTTTAATCTCGACTATTACGTATTACGTGTTTACTTTAATGAGAATTTTAATTTATCGACTAACCGAGAAGGTTATGACTTGAAACTAGCGTAAGAATGTCGATTAGATGAAAACCGACAAGGAATATGTTAGGTATCGATATTATATTCTCAAATAATCATGAAAATGATTTTTATTATATTTAATCTTTATTTCTCATATTTTACGTTTTAACGAATGACGATAACTATTAGTGATCGCGATACCGACGGATGCCCAAAAATTTACGTTTCATTATCGAACGTCTCGATATTTTATATTTTCGACGTTTTCGATTTAATTGCGTTTTAAGTCGTGTCGAAGCTTAATTATTATTTTTATGAAGCGTTTTAACTTTCGAAAAGTATTTTTACGAAACCCGAGCCCCGTAAATATTTTTAAAAATGTACAATTTACATTTCCTACCTTGTAAACTATTTACTTACAACATGGGACCAAAAGAATGCAAATTTGGCAAAAATTACCCTCACCCCACTATTTAAACAAATTCCACTAACCATTTTTCATTTTAAAATTCATTTTAAACAAAAAACACACACAATCTCTCTCTCCCTTTGTTCTTGCCGTCCACCCTCCCCCCTATATTCATCAAATTTCATCAAATTTTACTTTGATTCTCCAAAAACTAAAGAAAGTCCCATCTTGGAAATTCAATAAGCTTCACATTGGTATAAAAATTTCCCACATGCATACACTTTAAGTTTTTTTCAAGATTTTGGTGAAGAACATGTGTTTGATCCATTTCTTTGGTTATATATGTTGTTATTATTATTATATTCATAGTGGGTTATGGTTGCATGCAAGATTTTTATATATTTAATTTTTGTAAGATTAAATTTGAGGGTGTTATGAGTTAATTAGATGTGTTATTATGATATTAGGATCATATTAGGACTATAGGAATTGTTGGAATGGGTTGAAAATTTGATTTGGTATGATTTTTAGATAGGCTATTTTGGGCAGTAACTTTAAGTCCGTTTTTGAAATTGTTACTGTGGTAAACTTGGTAAACTAATAAGATAGGGTCGTAGAGAATTTCGTTAGCTTCGATTTGAGCTAAAGTAGAGCTTCTAACTCATTACGAGCGAAAAGTTATGCTACTTTTAGTATTTGTGTACCGGGAGACGGGTATCGGCACAATCCGAAAATTGTTGTCGATATTTGGAACGAATCTCGGGGACTATAAAATGAGTTTTAAAAATGTTCAAGGGCTGTTGTAAGTTGATAAACCTCAGGTCATGAGTCTATTTTCAAACCCGAGTGTCGGTTTTGCAAACGGAAATGTTTAGATAAGTCAAAATGGTTTTACAAGTCAAAGGCGTAAAACTGTCCGGTTTTTGCAACACGAAGGTGTGTCGGGCAGAAGGTCTTAGAAGTAATATTTTTGAATGAAATTTAAACTGAGTTTTATTCATATTAGGTGTGAGTTTGTCACCAAGTTTCGTCGAAATCGGACATGTCTAGATAGGTTAGATTGGTGTGTACATTTGGAGTGTACATGCTGAGTGGTATTTTGGACACGCAGTTCAATACTTGTATGGCGTGAGTTGAGTATTCACTATTGGACATAGTGACTTACTCGAGTGTTAAGTCATTATATAAATGACTTAGCTACTGGTCCGAGGGAAGTAAAAATGATGGTTTGACTTGCGTTGACTTGGCGTCTTATGACGGGTCAATGTCGAGGGTGCAAGTGATTTAAATGAATAAGTGTTGAATAAAAGGGTATAGAAGTACACTTATATTTTGTTATTTTTCGGGATTTTTATGGTCATTCGAAATTGACTTTCACATTATTTAAGTATTATTTATACTTGAGTCGTTTATTAACGAACGCGCCTTAATTGGTAGGTTGCGGTCTTCGTGTTTAAAAGGGCATCACAAATCGTCGGCAATCGTCACGTCACTACTATCGTACCAAGGTGAGTCTATGGCCTCGCTTTACATGTTTACTTGTTTTATAAAACCCGCGAGGGGGATAACATGCTTGTTTTATTAAAATAAGAGGGGTACGACGAGAAGTTGTGGAAACCCTTATTATTGGAAAAACATTATATAAATGTAGGGTACAACGAGAAGTTGTGGTAAACCATCATTCTTTTAAAATTGAACACAAAGGACCCGATTGTATGCTTAGATGAAAGTTGTTATATAAGTTTGTTTAGCCTTAAAGACCCATGAATCGTGAATTGTTAATCGAAAAGAACGCTAATACTATGGATAGATCTATCGGGGTGACGCCCAGTCCGGTCGCGACTAGCTATCGCGTGGTGTTGTGATGCACCAGTAATGAAACATCGGATGCAATTGTATAAGAGAAATATACGCACTTGGCTAGGTGTGTTGGGCTGAAATAATATATGTTAACGTTCAACTTCACGAGACTTATGAAATAACAACGATAATTATGTCTGATCCACATGATTGTCAACTACGGAAGGTTTATTCAGAATACTTGTGTTCATTTATTTAAATTTAAACTCTATAGATTCACTCAACATTTTTGTTGACTTTATAGCATGTTTTATCTCAGGTCCATGAAGAAGGCACTCAAGGAAGGCGGTTTCACGCAGCTTGCTAAATTAAAATGTTTTGGCCCGCTTTTCTAAACTATGTCTATTCTAAGAAACTTTTCTTATTTGGTTGGTTGTGTAAACTTAAAACTATTTGGGACCGTGTGTAAACTGTTTTATCTTTAAACAAATGAATGGACGTATGTTTTGTTAAAACAACTCATTTTGAGGCGTTTTCTATGATATTGAGGTTGAACCATGATAGTAACACCCAATGACCCTTCCGCTGCTATGACATGAAATTGGGGGTGTTACAGATTGGCATCAGAGCTCAAGTTATAGAGAACGAAAAGATTTTCCAAAAATAAATTTTTGAAATCTTTTAACTATAACATCTGCAAGCGAAACCTCCGAGTTGCCAATGGACGAGAACAAGCAAAGTATATATATATGTTATACATATTTAATTATTAATTATGCTTAAAGCATAATGAAATTTCATTTATTTATAAATGTTTATTATTTGATTATTATAATACTAATACGTGATTTACAAACGACGCTGGTTGTCACAATAGAAATCCCTGTCTTTTGACTCATTCCTCGTGAATCTTAGTTCCTTGTCTAAATTCTATCCTTCGTTCTATCATCCATTCTTGTTTCTTTTCATCTATCTATTCTTATTCTGTGTTATTCATGTTTTGTTATCACAAGTGTCGAATGAATACTCATTTTGATGTGAATTGTGTAACAGGATCATGCCGCCAAAACAGTTGACTGAGACTCAGTTACGTGCTATAGTAGCTGATCAATTTCAGATATCTATGAATGCATTTATGGCAAACTTGAATAATGGAGCCGGTGGATCCGGTGGAGCTGGTGGATCCGGTGGAGCTGGTGGATCCGGTGGAGCTGGTGGATCTGGTGGAGCTGGCGATACTGGAGCTGGCAACACTGGAGCTGGCGCTACTGGAGCTGGCGCTACTGGAGCTGGCGCTACTGGAACTGGCACTACTGGGGCTGGCAATACTGGTGCTGGAACTGGTGATGCGGATAGACCAGTGATTCCTGAAAACAAGAAGTGCAATTATACCTCGTTCATGAAATGCAAACCTCCAACTTTTAAGGGTACTGAAGGCGCTGTTGGGTTAATGCAATGGTTTGAGAAATTAGAATCCGTGTTTCGATTTAGTGGAAGCGAGGAAGGAGATAAAGTGATGTTTGCCTCTGCTACTCTTCAAGGGCGAGCATTAACTTGGTGGAATGGAAGAATGGCATCATTGGGTATGGATGCTGCGTATGCTACACCTTGGGCTGAGGTAAGAAGATGGATGACTGAGGAATTTTGTCCAAGGAGTGTTATTCAAAGGTTAGAACAGGAATTATATCAGCTGAGACTGAAGGGTACTGACATCGATGGATACACCAACAGGTTCCATGAACTTGCTCTACTTTGTCCAAACAAGGTTAACCCTGAATACTTGAAGGTAGAGCAGTATATTCGAGGCTTACCGACCAACATCCGTGGTGATGTGACCTCATCTAAACCTGCCAATATTGATGAAGCTGTTCGTATGGCCTACCAACTAATGGGTCAAATCATCCAAGACAAGGCTGATGGTGTTTCTGAAGGCAACAAAAGAAGAGCTGAAAATGACAATGATGATCGTGGTGATAACCGTCAATCTCACAACAGAAATCAAAACCGAAGGAGGGGCAACGCTAATGCAATGACTGAAGCTGCAACTGCTGATAAAGGAACCAGATGTCAACGATGCAAGAAGTCTCATACTGGTGAATGTACTAAGTGTGGAAAGTGCAACAAGTTAGGTCACAAAACTGAAGATTGTTGGGGACCAGGAAAGAAGGGAGTGACGTGTTATAACTGCCAAGGTAAAGGTCACATGAGGAACCAATGCCCTCAACCTCCGAAGAATGCACGTGGTGGAGATAACCAAGGAAAAGCTTATCAGTTGGGAGAAGCCGAAGCGAAGCAAAACCCGAAGGTTGTCACTGGTACGTTTTTACTGAACAACCGTTATGCTACAGCTTTATTTGATTCTGGTGCGGACAAAAGCTTTGTGTCTACAAGTTTTAGTACCTTAATTGATATCAAACCGGTCGAATTAGACGCAAGTTATGAGGTAGAACTAGCTGATGGTAAATTAGTGAGAACCAATCGTGCGCTCCTAGGATGTTCTCTAAATCTCTTGAACCGTATTTTTAAGATAGACTTGATGATTGTTGAATTGGGAAGTTTTGATATTATTATCGGAATGGATTGGTTATCCAAGTATAACGCGTCTATCTTGTGTGGAGAAAAGAAAGTTAGGATTCCTTTAGACGACAAGACCATGGTTATCGAAGGTGATCAACGTAATTCACGACTGAAACTCGTTTCGTGCATTAAGGCTCGTAAGTATATCGAAAGAGGTTGTGAGTTATTCCTAGCTAAAGTAGTGGAGAAAGAATCGAAGGAGAAACGTGCTGAAGATGTACCTGTTATCCGTGACTTTCCTGAAGTGTTTCCGGAAGATTTGCCTGGACTTCCTCCTCCAAGGCAAGTAGAATTCCAAATTGACCTAATTCCTGGTGCTGCACCCGTGGCTCGTGCGCCATACCGTTTAGCCCCATCCGAGCTGAAGGAGTTATCTGTGCAATTGCAAGAGCTATCTGATAAAGGTTTTATACGACCGAGTTCGTCACCTTGGGGAGCTCCTGTCTTATTCGTTAAGAAGAAAGATGGTTCGTTTCGTATGTGTATTGATTACCGAGAGTTGAATAAGCTGACGATCAAGAATCGTTATCCGCTTCCAAGAATTGATGATTTATTCGATCAACTTCAAGGTTCTCGTGTTTTCTCCAAGATTGATCTTCGTTCTGGTTACCATCAACTTCGCATACGTGAGGAAGATATTCCTATTACGGCGTTTAGAACTCGTTATGGTCATTATGAGTTTCTGGTTATGCCTTTTGGTTTGACTAATGCACCTGCTGTATTCATGGACTTAATGAATCGCATTTGTAAGCCGTATCTTGATAAATTCGTGATCGTTTTCATAGATGATATTCTAATCTACTCCAAGAGCAATGAAGAGCATGCCGAACACTTAAGGATTATCTTGAACTTGTTGAAGAACGAAAAGTTATACGCTAAGTTCTCAAAGTGCGATTTTTGGCTTAATTCTGTACAATTTCTCGGACACGTGGTCGATAAAAGTGGAGTACATGTTGATCCTGCAAAGATCGAAGCCATCAAGAATTGGAATGCTCCGACTACTCCAACTGAAGTGCGACAATTTCTAGGTCTGGCTGGCTATTACCGAAGGTTTATTGAAGGATTCTCTTTGATATCGAAACCATTAACGAAGCTGACTCAGAAGAATAAACCGTATGTGTGGGGCGATGATGAAGAAGAAGCTTTCCAAACCCTGAAGATGAAACTCTGTAGTGCGCCGATTTTATCGTTACCTGAAGGAAGTGAAGATTTTGTTGTTTATTGCGATGCATCTCTCAGAGGATACGGTGCTGTTCTCATGCAACGCGAAAAGGTGATCGCATATGCCTCCAGACAATTAAGGAAGAATGAGGAGAACTACACTACCCATGACTTGGAATTGGGCGCTGTGGTTTTCGCTCTGCGACTTTGGAGACATTATCTGTATGGTACGAAGTGTACCGTATTCACTGATCATAAAAGCCTACAATACATACTGGAACAAAAGGAGCTGAATATGAGGCAACGTCGATGGGTTGAACTATTAAGTGATTACGACTGCGAAATTCGTTATCATCCAGGAAAGGCGAACGTGGTAGCTGACGCGTTAAGTCGAAAGGAAAGGGAGAAACCGATTCGAGTGCGTGCTTTAGTAGTGACAGTTCATAATAACTTACCTGAGCAGATTCGGAACGCACAAGTTGAAGCATGCAAGAAGGAAAATATTGCTGCCGAAAGATTTAGAGGAGACGGTGAAACATTTGAGACGCGACCCGATGGTATCAGATGTTTGAGAGGTCGAATTTGGTTACCATTATATGGTGGACTGAGAGATTTGATTATGTTAGAATCTCATAAGTCCAAGTATTCTATTCATCCTGGATCGGACAAAATGTACCAAGACTTGAAAAAGTTATACTGGTGGCCGAATATGAAAGCTGATATTGCAACATACGTCGCGAAATGCCTAACATGTGCAAAAGTGAAAGCTGAACATCAGAAGCCGTCAGGATTACTTGTCCAACCTGAAATTCCAGTCTGGAAATGGGAGCGAATTACGATGGACTTCATCACAAAACTCCCAAGGACACCGTCTGGGTTCGACGCGATTTGGGTTATAGTCGATCGTTTAACTAAATCCGCTCATTTTATTCCAATCAACGAGAGGTTCGGTTTGGAGAAACTCGCCGATATTTATCTAAAGGAAATCGTGTGCAAGCATGGTGTTCCTATTTCAATCATTTCCGATAGAGATAGTCGTTTTGCTTCTGGATTTTGGAGATCACTTCAAAAGTCGTTAGGAACCAATTTGGATATGAGCACAGCCTATCATCCACAAACTGATGGGCAAAGCGAAAGAACAATCCAAACTTTGGAGGATATGCTACGTGCTTGTGTGATAGACTTTGGAAGTAGCTGGGATAAGCACTTACATTTGGCCGAATTCTCGTACAATAACAGTTATCACGCGAGTATTAAAGCTGCACCTTTTGAAGCACTGTATGGGAGAAAATGTAGATCACCCGTTAGCTGGAGTGAGGTTGGTGATGCCCAACTCACTGGACCAGATTTGATTAGGGAGACGACGGATATGATTGTGCAAATCAAGAATAGATTGTTGTCTGCTCGAAGCCGACAGAAGAGTTATGCGGATGTAAGAAGAAAACCATTGGAGTTTAACGTGGGAGATAAGGTTATGCTAAAGGTATCACCATGGAAAGGTGTTGTACGATTTGGAAAACGTGGGAAGTTAAGTCCTCGTTATATCGGACCATTCAAGGTTACATCTAGAGTAGGACCTGTGGCATACCAACTCGAACTACCACAAGAACTGTATGGGATTCATAACACTTTTCACGTGTCGAATCTGAAGAAGTGTTTATCCGATGAAGAACTCGTTATACCGTTAGACGAGGTTAAGGTTGATAAGAAGTTGCATTTTATTGAAGAACCGGTCGAGATCATGGATCGCGAGGTCAAGCAACTGAAGCAAAGCCGAATACCTATCGTCAAAGTTCGATGGAACTCTCGAAGAGGACCGGAGTTTACTTGGGAACGAGAAGACCAAATGTGGAAGAATTACCCTCATCTCTTTGATTTCAACAAGCGATCGGGCAAGAACGCAAGTTGATCTTCGAGGGCGAAGATCCTAATTTGGTGGGGATGATGTGACAACCCGTCAATTTCAGGTCGTTATTTTAATCTCGACTATTACGTATTACGTGTTTACTTTAATGAGAATTTTAATTTATCGACTAACCGAGAAGGTTATGACTTGAAACTAGCGTAAGAATGTCGATTAGATGAAAACCGACAAGGAATATGTTAGGTATCGATATTATATTCTCAAATAATCATGAAAATGATTTTTATTATATTTAATCTTTATTTCTCGTATTTTACGTTTTAACGAATGACGATAACTATTAGTGATCGCGATACCGACGGATGCCCAAAAATTTACGTTTCATTATCGAACGTCTCGATATTTTATATTTTCGACGTTTTCGATTTAATTGCGTTTTAAGTCGTGTCGAAGCTTAATTATTATTTTTATGAAGCGTTTTAACTTTCGAAAAGTATTTTTACGAAACCCGAGCCCCGTAAATATTTTTAAAAATGTACAATTTACATTTCCTACCTTGTAAACTATTTACTTACAACATGGGACCAAAAGAATGCAAATTTGGCAAAAATTACCCTCACCCCACTATTTAAACAAATTCCACTAACCATTTTTCATTTTAAAATTCATTTTAAACAAAAAACACACACAATCTCTCTCTCCCTTTGTTCTTGCCGTCCACCCTCCCCCCTATATTCATCAAATTTCATCAAATTTTACTTTGATTCTCCAAAAACTAAAGAAAGTCCCATCTTGGAAATTCAATAAGCTTCACATTGGTATAAAAATTTCCCACATGCATACACTTTAAGTTTTTTTCAAGATTTTGGTGAAGAACATGTGTTTGATCCATTTCTTTGGTTATATATGTTGTTATTATTATTATATTCATAGTGGGTTATGGTTGCATGCAAGATTTTTATATATTTAATTTTTGTAAGATTAAATTTGAGGGTGTTATGAGTTAATTAGATGTGTTATTATGATATTAGGATCATATTAGGACTATAGGAATTGTTGGAATGGGTTGAAAATTTGATTTGGTATGATTTTTAGATAGGCTATTTTGGGCAGTAACTTTAAGTCCGTTTTTGAAATTGTTACTGTGGTAAACTTGGTAAACTAATAAGATAGGGTCGTAGAGAATTTCGTTAGCTTCGATTTGAGCTAAAGTAGAGCTTCTAACTCATTACGAGCGAAAAGTTATGCTACTTTTAGTATTTGTGTACCGGGAGACGGGTATCGGCACAATCCGAAAATTGTTGTCGATATTTGGAACGAATCTCGGGGACTATAAAATGAGTTTTAAAAATGTTCAAGGGCTGTTGTAAGTTGATAAACCTCAGGTCATGAGTCTATTTTCAAACCCGAGTGTCGGTTTTGCAAACGGAAATGTTTAGATAAGTCAAAATGGTTTTACAAGTCAAAGGCGTAAAACTGTCCGGTTTTTGCAACACGAAGGTGTGTCGGGCAGAAGGTCTTAGAAGTAATATTTTTGAATGAAATTTAAACTGAGTTTTATTCATATTAGGTGTGAGTTTGTCACCAAGTTTCGTCGAAATCGGACATGTCTAGATAGGTTAGATTGGTGTGTACATTTGGAGTGTACATGCTGAGTGGTATTTTGGACACGCAGTTCAATACTTGTATGGCGTGAGTTGAGTATTCACTATTGGACATAGTGACTTACTCGAGTGTTAAGTCATTATATAAATGACTTAGCTACTGGTCCGAGGGAAGTAAAAATGATGGTTTGACTTGCGTTGACTTGGCGTCTTATGACGGGTCAATGTCGAGGGTGCAAGTGATTTAAATGAATAAGTGTTGAATAAAAGGGTATAGAAGTACACTTATATTTTGTTATTTTTCGGGATTTTTATGGTCATTCGAAATTGACTTTCACATTATTTAAGTATTATTTATACTTGAGTCGTTTATTAACGAACGCGCCTTAATTGGTAGGTTGCGGTCTTCGTGTTTAAAAGGGCATCACAAATCGTCGGCAATCGTCACGTCACTACTATCGTACCAAGGTGAGTCTATGGCCTCGCTTTACATGTTTACTTGTTTTATAAAACCCGTGAGGGGGATAACATGCTTGTTTTATTAAAATAAGAGGGGTACGACGAGAAGTTGTGGAAACCCTTATTATTGGAAAAACATTATATAAATGTAGGGTACAACGAGAAGTTGTGGTAAACCCTCATTCTTTTAAAATTGAACACAAAGGACCCGATTGTATGCTTAGATGAAAGTTGTTATATAAGTTTGTTTAGCCTTAAAGACCCATGAATCGTGAATTGTTAATCGAAAAGAACGCTAATACTATGGATAGATCTATCGGGGTGACGCCCAGTCCGGTCGCGACTAGCTATCGCGTGGTGTTGTGATGCACCAGTAATGAAACATCGGATGCAATTGTATAAGAGAAATATACGCACTTGGCTAGGTGTGTTGGGCTGAAATAATATATGTTAACGTTCAACTTCACGAGACTTATGAAATAACAACGATAATTATGTCTGATCCACATGATTGTCAACTACGGAAGGTTTATTCAGAATACTTGTGTTCATTTATTTAAATTTAAACTCTATAGATTCACTCAACATTTTTGTTGACTTTATAGCATGTTTTATCTCAGGTCCATGAAGAAGGCACTCAAGGAAGGCGGTTTCACGCAGCTTGCTAAATTAAAATGTTTTGGCCCGCTTTTCTAAACTATGTCTATTCTAAGAAACTTTTCTTATTTGGTTGGTTGTGTAAACTTAAAACTATTTGGGACCGTGTGTAAACTGTTTTATCTTTAAACAAATGAATGGACGTATGTTTTGTTAAAACAACTCATTTTGAGGCGTTTTCTATGATATTGAGGTTGAACCATGATAGTAACACCCAATGACCCTTCCGCTGCTATGACATGAAATTGGGGGTGTTACAGTGTGTGTGTTTTGTGTGAGAGAAAATGAAGGAGAAGAGTAGACAAGGTGCTTAAATAGGGTGAAGGGAAGTGTGACAAGTGTCACTCACTTAGACTTTGTTCAATGAGAAGCAAGAAGGTGGGTGGACATGATGGACATGTGTCACCAACCTAGAGTTGGCCCAATGGGGAAGTGAGGTGTGTTGGTGGCTTGTCTAGTGGGCCAAAAGAGTTGTTGGGCTCCTTAAACTTCTTATTTAGCTTATTAAGCCCATTACGATCCAAAGTTTAATAGTTGGGCTCATAAGGCCACAAATGGGCCTAAAGTGTATCTTGTATTATAACTTTCGTTATTACACGGTTCGGGGCACGTTCGAGGTTTATGAATCTTGATTCGTCTTACGAGGATTTCGTAATTGATCAAAAAATTATTTTTCCAATAAAATGGAGTATTTATATGACCTATAAATACGAAGAACGTGTTCGTTTATTTAAATGACAAGTATTTGTCATTTATCGTTTTTATAACGTAAGTATCATTTTAATAGAAACACTTCTCGTTTAATCCCTCTGTAGATAAATTAATAATAAACATATTAATCAAATCGTTTATCAAGTATCTCTCAACAATAATTTATGAAATTAAATTATTGAATTGTCGGTATGCGGGTTGTATGACTTTTGTCAATTTTTCAAATCCGGTGATTTTTTTTATGGTTCAAAAAGGGTTTTGAAACACACTTCATTATTATTTAATGAACGAAAAATATTGGGTTTTACACCATCCACATGCCACCTTGAGTTTTGTCCTCGAACTCGATTACTATTACTAGGTTGAGAAATGATCTAGGATCATTGAGTAGACTTTTATTACATTTTTCTCATGGTAAAATCATGGATTTTACAGACACTAATCTTGAAAAACCATCAATCTTGGGGAAACCGCCTACAAATCAGTCCGTTAGACAACCGACTGCATTTAGATCCGAGCGATCTCAATCCTCGAGACCGCGGTTTGCCTCCCAAGTTGATATGTTTCATCTCCCTAGACCAGTCACTCCACCAACTAGGGCCAATGTGACTAAATAAGTTTTAGCAAGACCTAATCACATGATTGCCTCTAGTTTCTCTATGAATACAAAGAACACGTCTATAACTAGTTCAAATGACGTTCGCCATAATGTTGGTCTAAGGGAAGCTATTCAAAAGACACAAGTAGGAGATAGGAATTTCAAACCTAGTCAGATGCCTTCTAGATTACCCAATACTAACCGTAGCATGTCATATCCTAGGAGCATCAATCAATCATCTAGGAGTTCTATATCTTACTCGGACATTAAATATGCTACTTTTAAAACATGTAGGAAATGTGTCTTTAAGGCAAATCATGATTCTTGTGTCAAAAAATTACTTAATGAGGTGAACTCCCGTGCTAGACTTAAATCCCAATGGGTAGCTAAAATCAAACCCACTGGTAAAATGTGGCACCCCACTGGTAGAACTTTCACTGTTGTAGGAAATGAGTGCCCTTTAACTAGGATAGTCTCCGATTCTACTAAGACTACTAGGGAGGAAATTGCAAAGGATGATACATCACTTAAGCCTGAACTTAAGGTTTTCTATAAAAGGAAACGTTTGCCAACTAAGACAAGTGAATCATCCCCTCAGGTCACCTTTGGTACAAGAAAAGAAAATTATGAATCCCCGTAGGATTCTAAGATAGATATCGCTAACCTATATAAAAGCATAAAAACTTCAAATGAGAATGTAGGTACCAAAGTCAAGGATCAACAAAAACAAACCGGTCCGAACTTTATATACCGTTCAACTAAGGTTCTCTCAGAGTTTGGTTACTGAAGAAGCTGATATCAGAGAAACAAGTGCCTCAGGGGATTTGCAGTTAAGCTTACAATGTATCTAGGAATTATAGTCACATCACAGACTGTAACTCGTTCATCAAAGAAAGGAAAGTTTATCACCGATGATAAACTTATCCTTACAACGAGAAATTAATTTTTCCCGAGCATGAGCTTATATAAAAAACATTCCAAGTTTTTAAGCTCATGCACAATGGCTCACATTCAAATCACAGTGTGTGACCCGAACTTCAAAGAAAGGGAAGTTTATCTACGCAACGATAACTTACCCTTAAAACGAGAAATTATGTTTTCTCGGACACGAGCTTATCCTAAAACTATTCAAAGGTTAAAGCTCGTGTAAAAGGCTCATCGTTAAATGTCAGATGATGACCTGATCTTCACATAAAGGAATTTTTTCGCCGATAATAAACTTATCCTCAAAAATGAGAAATTAACTTTTCTCGGACACGAGCTTACACTAAGACCATTCAAAGTTTTTAAGCTCGTGTATAAAGGCTCATCGTTAAATGTTAGACGATGACCTGATCTTCACATAAAGGAAAGTTTATGGCCGATAATAAACTTATCCTCAAAAACGAGAAATTAACTTTTCTCGGACACGAGCTTACACTAAGACCATTCAAAGGTTTTAAGCTCGTCTATAATGGTTCATTGTTAAATGTCAGAAAATGACCCGTTCTTTAAATAAAGGAAAGTTTATCGCCGATGATAAACTTATCCTCAAAACGAGAAATTAATTTTTCTCGGGCATGAGCTTATGTTAAAAACATTCAAAGTTTTTAAGCTCATGCACAATGGCTTGCAGTCACATGACAGATTGTAACCCGCGCTTCAAAGAAAGGAAAGTTTATCGCCGATGATAAATTTATCCTCATTAACGAGAAATTAAATTTTCTCGGACACGATCTTACATTAAAACTATTCAAAGGTTTTTAAGCTCGTGTAACTGGCGTCTAATTATATTTCAGATTATGCCCCGGACTTCAAAGAAAGGAAATTTTATCGCCGATGATAAACTTATCCTTACAACGAAACATTATTTTTTCTCGGGCATGAGCTAATATTAAAAACGTTCGAAGTTTTTAAGCTCATGCACAAAGACTTACAGTTAAATATCAGACTGTAACTCGGACTTCAACTTTAGGAAAGATTATCTTTAACGATAACTTATCCTCTTAACGGGAAATTCATTTTTCTCGGTCATGAGCTTGTACTAAAACATTCCAAGCTTTAAGCTCATAAAGAAAAGTGTATCTTTTAAATAAGAGAACTTTTATCCACAACGAGAAATTCATCTTTCTTGGTCATGAGCTTTACATTAAAACATTCAAAAGTTTTCAAGCTCATGAAAACGACTTCTAAGTAAATGTCAACTTAGGACTCGTTCTTCAGTTAAAAGGAAAGTTTAACGCCGATGATAAACTTATCCTCACAACGGGAAGTTTACAACTTCTCGGACTTGAGCTCGTTTTGTAAGATATTCAATATCTTAATCTCAAGTAATTGGTTTTCAAAACTTTGAACATAATTTTTCAAGAATATCTCAAAAGGTTTTTCTAAATCTTTCAAAATTGTGTGTTCAAAAATGTTTTGATAAAAAGAACATGTTGAATCTGATTGTGTGTTCAAAATTATGTGTTCAAAAATGTTTTGATAAAAAAACAGTTGTCTAAAATCATTGCTTTGATTAATGACAATTCTGCTGGTGCTCAAGCCAATATGGCAGGTATTGTGTTGAATCTAAGTTCTGTTTTTAACAAAAATTGCCATAAGTTATTTTGTTCTAATAGCCAAATTAAGCCTAATCTTGTGAATAAAGGACTTATTTTTTATTAAGGTGCTAATAAGGACTTATTCTGCAATCGATAAAATTTACGAACCTAGAAATGTCGTTCAATAATGACACGGGGTTGTAAATAAAGTTTGAGCAGAAGTTTAAATGATTTAAAACATGTTCAAAATGGCTTGCTATTATTTCAGATAGTAACCTGCTTTTCATATTAAAGTCAAGCATTTCACCGGAAAGCTTTGACTCAACAACGGGAATTAATTTTCTCGGGCATGATTTATTTTTTATAACCATGTAAGGGATTGTGTTTACGGAATAACACAATCTAACACAAATCTATGTACGTGTTAGTACATTTATTTGTTAAAACAAGAGAAATCTTGTTTTTTATGAAGTTATCATCTCCACAATCCGCAGCAATTTACAATTGATATCTACATACTCAACGATGTGACTACGCAAACGGCGACTACAGCTCTTTCAATAGAAACGGTTCAACAATTGAGAGGGAGCAATTGTCCAGCATTCACAATCTTTGATGCCGCAAGTGCCAAGGTCACTTATTGGTGTCAAGACAACGATATCAATCGTACACATGGTGTCAAGAGATAACTTCAAACATGACGAGGCGACCAACATTCATGAACAAGAACCATGTGATTCTATCATATGATGTTCTCCATCATTCAAGTCCAACCTCGTAAATTGCTAATCTTGTGAATACATTATCATATATGATCTTTGCACGTGATAAATACCTTACACTTGTGTTTAAAAGGTATTTAATTTACGTTTCAAGAACACCCTCATTAATTTGAGGGGGAGCTTGTGTAAATCATGAAGATAATTGGATTTGCATTTTTCTTCCGAATTTTTCTTAAAATGGTATTAAATCAATTGATATTAAAAAAATCGTTTGGGTTAATATTTTTAATATGGGGGAGAAATGTTATTTAATATTCAGATCAATAATGGTTTGATTTAATGTGCTGGCTCATCCCGGCATGTGCGAAATGTTTTCGAATATCGCGGCATATGTTAAGGGGAAGCAAAATGGATTTGGATATCAAAATAGATTTCATGGTGATTTATACTTACCCACAACCCATTTATTTCACGACGATGAAGATTGTGGTGACATAAGGATGGTAGGATAGGTTAAGTCTAATGATTCTTCTAAAACCGGAGGAATCTCCCCAAGGACATTCCATAGCTAGAAATAGTAGTCCTTAGGAAAGATGGAGAAAGATTGTGAACGTAGCTGAATGCCGACCAAGAACTTAAGTTAGCACTGGAACAATCACAACAAGGTGCTAGTTATGACGTATTGGTAAGCATTGAAGGGGTTGAAGAATGAAAAAGAATTGTAAAGATAAAGGGTGTAAAGAAAGAAGCCCTCCTGACAACCTTAGGTAGAAACCGGGTCAATACATATGCTATTGCGATCATTTTTAATGATTCTTGATATTGAAGATAGACATCATGGACCCAGTGATGCAATGCACAACCCATCCCAGCTAACTCAGATACCTCTTAAAAGATATTTGTTTTAATCACACGGAGACAACGCATTATCTATTGATTTATTCACTCCGAATAAATTGGTATTGAAATGGTGGCACTGCTCCAGCCTCCGTTCACTAAAATCCAAAATGCACGATTGAGTCTATAGCCATTTGAGATCATCAAATATCTCATTAAGACACACTTTCATAATTCCTTGCTTCTTCACACACTGTGAAAAGTAAGAAAGATCTTAAGAGTCCTACGCAAAATCTTCATGATCTTGCCTGAACATCCGAGTAATACGAAAGTATTTACAATGAAGATGGAAATCCTTCTTGAGCGAACATCAAAAAGCTCATGTTAGGTGACTTGTGCGATTCTTTATGAATCAAATTTGTCATAACTGGAAAGCAACAGTGGTTTAGTTCTTAACAGAATTTAAACACGTTCCAAGCCTCTACGCAATATCTTAGTGATCTTGCCAGAACACTCAGAGTGATATCTTAGTGTTCATAGTGATGAGTGGAAATCCTTCTAGTGTTAACCTCAAAAAGCACTTGGTAGGTAACTTGCAAGATTCTATACGAATCAAGCTCGTGACAACTGGAAAGCAACGATGGTGCGGTTCTTAATTGAATTTCACTTGTTCCAGGAACATGAATTGACGGCTTCAAATCATGCGGATATTATTATCCAAATGATTCACTCTTTATGTTCGCAATCAGCTTTGGACGGTCGAATAAGGAGAACAGGTTTACCCGCGAAATCTTGTAAAGGAGGTTCTTAATTGAAACTACCTGCCATAAGTACGATATTTAATATCGTCCAACGGTCTTCACCGGCCGGAGGTAAAATGCTACTGAATTAGAATGAAATGTTCAAGGCCATTTCATCCGTGAATATGTTTTGTTGCTAACTGTCTTATGCAGCGTAACAAGAAGGTGGCATTACGGTGTACAATCCAGAAGAAGTCGTCAATACATGCTTATAATGTATGCACTTAATACTTCAACAAATTCAAGAAATTCTAATAGTCAAGTCTTCCGCTGTATCAAATTCTGAAGCTTTCAAGAATTTATAAAAGTATAAGTATGTGGAACATGAAGTCACGAAGAGGCAAATATCACAAGTGATGAATGCACAAGGTCAAGGCAAGAAAACATGATCAAGACTAAAGTCAAAGATCTCACCAGCATGTTCACAAGAACAAGATCGAAGACTCAAGCATAGTATGCTAGGTTTAAGATTTTGTAAAATGGTGTGACCTCCCTTAGGGGGAGATTGTTGGAAATATGTTTTTCTAAGGAAAGTCTCGGTCACATCATTGTTAGCATAGATCACGAGCTATAGACTATTTAAGACATTGTAACTTGGAGTGACCTCCCTTAGGGGGAGATTGTTATAAATACGTTTTTACGTATTTAGAAAGGATCGGTCACTCCAATTATATATTAAATTATTAGGCTCGTGATCCAATATATAAACATATAGCCCATATAGTCCGCATGTAGGGTGGGCTATATATACCTCCTCCTAGCATGTGAGGAGGGGTTGGTCATTATACATTTCATTTTTCTCATTCAATACATCTTGCATTCTCTCCGTCTCTCCTTTCTCTCTCTAGCTTTCTCTCTCTAGTTCTTCTTTCTCCCTCCTTCTATTTAGATAAATCAAACACTTGCACAATCCTAAGAAACAATGATTCTACATGGGTTGTGTTCTTCTTTTTCAGAGTTTCTCAACAATCTCTGATACCACTTGTTGATCCCTTTGATTAGATCTATATTCTGTTAAGAACTAGTATAGTAGTTTGTAATCAAACTAAAACACTTTGAGAACTCTTACTCAAGCTAAATAAGTTATGCGGAATCTAACTTATAAAGAACAGAAGAACAGAATTACGTTTAACTGTTCGATTCTCTTATTAATTGACTCGAATAAGGTACATGAATGACATTGTACCTATGTTCCTTTTATAGGGTAAGGAACCCTAGAAACCTTAGAATATTCTATAAAGATAACTATATCATAGACGATATATTATCAATATTCTAACAATTTAAGTATATCACATAAGATATACTCTACTATAACTATGACATATCTTATACAAAGATATATTCGTCCTAATCAGTATAGCAGTACTTACTTTATAAGTAGCAGTACTTACTATGTATCGCGTTAACACTAACGGTACTTGAAAGATACTAACAGTACTTTAATAACACTAACGGTACTTGACACTTACAAATAATTCCCAACACTTGACTCTAAGGAGGACCAAAAGTGACAAGTCATTTTGTAGGGACTAATCTTGCCAATTCTTCAAAGTTAAAGGTCCTTTTTGTAATTTTGACAAACTTTGGGGACCAAACTTGTAATTATGAATATACAAGGGAATAAAGTGTCATTTCTTCAATGATGAAGGACCTTTATTGTACATCTTTAATTCTTCAAGGACTTTTTCTTGGAAATTCAACACTTGGGTCCGGTTTATTGTGCGGCTTCGTTTCCCGTGTTTGTTTTTTATTGATTCTTGTGATCTTTTGTCATTTTCTCGATATCCGTACCTAAAATACACATTGAACAAACACAAGCATATATATATGGCACTTTTTACGATATTTTCACCGTTTTAAGCCCGTTTTGGACGATGAGACCATGTATAAGAGCAGTCTCATTAGCAGCCATCTGTTTTCCCCAGTTATTTTATGTGTTTTGAATACTTATGTTTTATTTTGAATGCTTGAGCTATATATACATGCATGTCATGTCATCTAGTAATGGAGGTAGCATAACCATAACCCTGGAGGCACCAATGTTATGACTTCCCCACGGCAGAGTGATTACTCGTGGCGTCCCTTTTGTGTTTTGGCCATTTATTTAAATTATCATGTGGGGCGTATGGGTGCATCCTAGTTACATGTTTTTCAAGATTTTCATGGTGAATATGGTGTGTGCCTTGCATCCTTCACAAGGAGTTGATCCCTCCTACCTAGACTAGTATAATTAGAGGCAACCTCTCTAATTACATGATGAGGTCACCCCTCTAAGTATTCATACACGTTGACACCTCATGACCTATATGGGCTCTTGGCTAAATTTAAAACATACTTTTCATAAGTTAATCATAAGCTTATCAAACTATAAAACTATTTTTATAAACATGTTCCAGGTTTTCCAAGACTTATACATTTTCGCTGCTTTTCAGTCTTTACTTATATTTTAATCATTAATACCATGTTATATATCCGTTCACTGAGAGCTTTGCTCAGCCGTATATTTTCCTTTCCATGTCCCAAAATGGCAAGTACCCATTGACAGACTTGAGCATTTTGAGGACGTGCATAGGAGGGAAGCTGCCTTGGATTTCTTTTCCTTTTGCCTTCTTATACTTAGGCTTGTTTAGACACTTGTTTTGTCCTCCTCATTTCATTTACTTTATTTATATTTTGGGCTTATGTTTGGGGACCGATGTTTGATTCTGATTATCCTTTTTGGTCATGTGTGTTTTAGTACATATTACCTTGCATGCTTTGATGACATACCATAAATATACGTAACGGTCCACTTATCAAAATGGGGTGTTACAAATGTACTACGCACTACATAAACGATGACGAGCATCACATCAAAGGCTCAAATGTAAACATATAGCTCATAAATGCACACTAAGCACATAATCATAATCAAACAGTCACTAACGGAAATCTGAAAATCTAGGATTGTCACATCTAATGGTCAACTATTTGAGTTCAGTAGCAATTTGTATTAGATAGCCAGATAGGATTCTTATTATAGTAGGCTTGTGTGCAGCGAGTAGTAATTATAGTGGTTCTTTTAGGTTCGCAATCGATTATACAAAGTTGTTGACTTCATAATTTACTATGGTGATGTCTTAGATTCGAAAGTTTGCCATGTTTTGGTCATTAACTTCATTAGATGATTGAAAGATAGAGCTAAAACTAAGGTTGAAATTTGGCAGTTCAGGTTAGTAGGCGGAACATGTGACAATATGTCAAGTTAGGTTGACTAGAAGCAATTTTTAGGCGAAACATTAATTTATCTATGTCCAACAGGTTAATTATCTGAAGTATTTTGGTTTGACTTTGTCTTTTAACTTTTCTAATGCTTGACTATTTGAGTTTAGTACTCCCTCTGTCCCATATTAATAGTCGAGGTTACTATTTTTGGACGTCCTAACTTAATAGTCCTGTCCAAAAATAGATAAGAAATGTAGATTAAATTTACTATATCACCCTCACTTGAGGGTATTATTACAAATAATAAAAATAATAAAGAATTTGTAAATTAATTGGTTAAGGGTAAAGTTGTCATTGTGTATAAAGTAAGAGAGAGAAAGCTGAAAAAGTGATGTTTTTATTAAACTTCGTATTTTTTGTCGGTAGACTATTATTATGGGATAGAGGGAGTAGTAATTTGTATCAGATAGCCAGATAGGATACTGATTATCGTAGGCTTTGTTAGTTGTGTGCACCGAGTAGTAATTATAGTGGTTGTTTCAAGTTCCGCAATTGATTATACAATTGTTAAATATAGTATCTTCCTGAACTATGTTGCAAGATCAAACGCAATTTTAGTACCATAAATCAATAGGGATGCTAAATCATCTTAACGAATAATTTGTATTACGTGGATAATAAAGAACTTAGACTTTCAGGGTCAGATTCCTTCAATCCATGATAAGTTATAACCCTTTGCCACATATGCAACAATGTAAAAAAATGCCTACAACTAATAGTAATGTCAAGGATGGGAATGCCATTAAAATGAAGATGTGGATACTCAAAAATTGTTGCCTATTATAATGAAACATTATATCAGTAAAACAATAGTAAAGGCTGGCATTAATTTGATGCCAAACCCATCCATTTTGTAGGTCAATTCTAAACTATCAGTCATACCATGCATGATGTTGTGACAGAACCAAACAGACCTTGTGCACTCCTAAGACCATGACTAGCACCATTCATATATTATATTATTATAATACTTAGTATATTAAAACTGAATTAGAAGAAGGCTATGAAATAAAGGCTTTCAAACAGCGTTGACAAACTTTGCAAGTTTTAAGATGAGAAATCATTTTGTGAAAATGATTCATCTAAAGACAGGAGACGATGAGATGTGCCACTTTTATTTTCCGGCAATGCTTCATTTTCATGTGCTTAGTGCTTTCTCTCATCAAACTTTTGCTATGGATGCCTATTTTATATTGCTTGAATTCGGTGAAGGAGGTAAGCTGTTTATGGAAACATTGATTTACATTTTTACGCGTTTATGGAAATGTTTTGTGACAATTAAATAACCTCCATGTTAGGCCCATTTGACTCCTTTCCTTTTTAGCTATTTTTTTCATTTTACAAGGACTAGAACATAGCCTAAAATGACCCATTCGATTTGCATTACAAAAATCAGGGAAAACTAACACATCTACACTATCTATATTAGCACCAGTAAGTAGCTTACTATCAGGTCAAAATATATTACATTTTGCATCAATTGAAATCACTGCATTCTTTATGCATTTGCATTACATAAATCTTACCAGCCTACGAAACATGTATGTCCAAATTGATGTACTGCATCCTGTTACATATGTATTTTAGGTACGGATATTGAGAAAATGGCAAAAGATCACAAGGAACAAGCAAAAACGAACACGGGAAACGAAGTCGCACTATGAACCGTGCCCTAGAGTTTATTTTCCAAGAAAAGTCCTTGAAGAATTGAAGATTGCACAAGAAGGGTCCTTCATTATTTAAGAATTGACACTTTAAACCCTTATATATTTATAATTACAAGTTTGGTCCCTAAAGTTTGTCAAAATTACAAAAAAGACTCTCAACTTTGAAGAATTTGCAAGAATGGTCCCTCATATTTGAAGACTTGTCACTTTTAGTCCTCCAAGAAGACAAAGAACAAGTGAATACCTTGAAGAATTGAAGACATGTCAAGATTGGTCCTTCAAATATCATGAATTGTCAAAACAAGTCCTTGGTAAAACCTTTGTAAAGTTTTTGGGGCAAAAGTATGAAAAACCAAACTTTATTTACAAAGGGAAATCTGATTTGCAAGTTTAAAACACAAAAGACAACAAGAATGAAGAAGCGGGGTTAAAGCTGCCAAGACAAGAAACTTACCTAGACCTATCACCCCTTGGCACGTGCCCCACTATCTCCCCATAACCAATCACAACTCACCATTTCGCCACATCACCAATCTACTCAGCTGTTAATAACTAATTAAACTAATTAGTTAATAAACATGCGCTAAACATTATTTCAAAAACAAAATTGAATCAAATAGCCCACTATTCACCAAGAACACAAATTGGGGATTTGTGTTTAAGCCACAATTAGACTCTAATCATCTCTAGTTTTATGATTAAGGTCATCTTAACCAAAACCCAAATCTTAAATATGCCACCTCACCACTCACCAAGTCACATGAAACCTCCCCTGCTTCACTTTTGGGGAAAATGATAAACCTTGGCAGAAAATCAACAAACCACAAAGCAGCTTCATTTTTAAGCTTACTTGGAGCCCTTGGATCAAATTACAACCACTTACATCTTCACAAGACGCCAAGAACATCACATGATCAGTCAAGTATTTTCAAACTGCAAGGGCATTCTTGGAAGTTCACCATTAGAGTTTCTAGTGATTTATCAGCTTCTTAGCATACATTGTAGCCTATATAAGGCATTAGGATTACAAAATTTCATTTTTTGTTCTTGGATTCCTAGGTCAAAAGTCTGTAAAGCTTATTTTCTAAGTTAATGAAAAAAGTTTGAACTTTCGGACGAATTCCAAGTCCCAAATTACTTTCTTGTTATTGATTATTGATTTTGAGTTTGTGTTTATGAAGTTTTAAAGTTTGGTTTAAGCTTTATGCAAGTGTTTCAAAAATTTTCTAAAAGTCTGATTTGTTTTCTAAGTCTTATTTCAAACACTTGAACTCTTGGATTATAAGTGATCGTAACACCCTGATAAGGAGATTATCAAGGTGTAGTGAGCTTTTGGTTTGGGAGGATTTAAGGAGTGGGGAACAAGCTTGAATCAAATCTTGTTCATTTTCATTATTTTTCATATAATCTGTTTGTTTCTAACCTTGTTGTTCTTAGCAGCTTGTTGGAAGCTTGTGCCTTGTTAAGCAAGGCACATAAGCTATAAATCTGTGAGTGTGGATGTACATTCATGAGGTTTGAGCCCTTCTTACTAAAAATCTGTTAAAAAAGTGGTTATAAGTGATTTGGTATTCTGTTGTTGTGTGTGGTGTTTTTGTGGTTTCAATCTTGTTCTTACTGTATGATAATGTTGTTTTGATGCTTGATTTTGCTTGGTGTAACCTGAAATCACATTTGCTTTGTTAAATATTGATTTAAAAAGTGAAAGGGGTGTATGGGTCTACTGTTTTAAGGTTTTTATTTGAGTTTAAGTTAGTGTTAAGGGTTGGTTTGAGTTTGTATCTGATATTAAGTTGGTTTAGTGCTGATATTTGCCATACTTGTGTTCTCAAACATCAAATCTGAATCTGTGCCATAACTTGCTTATTTTTTCCTGTTTTGATCTGAAATCTTGGGAACACCTAGAGTGTATGCATGTTTAGGGTTGAAAAGTGTAAAAACAAAGTTTATGTAAGCTGATTAATTGATTTGAGGGTTTAAAATTGGATCTGTGGTCAAGTATATCAGTAAAAGGATTTTGTGTTTGTTCATTGTTCATCAGTAACATTCATAGGCTTGAATCTTGGTCTAATCTTTGACTCATTGCATGAAACAAGTTTAATATTGCTTATTTAAGATTATTAGAGCTTGTGTATGCTTTTGGTTCAATTTGGGTGGCTTATTCTTGCTTAAACTACTTATTTGTTCAAAACTGCTTAATGTTCATGTCTGTGTGATATCTGGGCATAAATTGAATTAACTGTACTAATTGGTCTTTTGTTTTTGTGATTTTTTTATTGATATTGACTCCTTATAACCCACTAGTTATAAGGGTGCCTTTTTGTCCATTGAATCAAACAAAATTCCACTAAAGACAAATAGTCAAGAAAGTCAAACAGTGGGAATCCTTTCTCACAGCTACTAGCCACTGCTAGTGTTAATTTGTGAACAACTTATCAATAAGCTATAATAGCTTATTTGGACTTGCAAAAACTTTGTTTTTGTAATCAATCTTCCTTATTTGACCCATTTGACTATACTAGAAAACCAACTTAGTTGACTTTTTCATAAGTGCTTATTTGACCCATTTGGTAATGGGTTACCCCGGTAAATATATTAACCGAAAAATCTTAGTTGACTTTTTCATAAGTGCTTATTTGCTTTTTCCAGCTTATTCAGTGTGCTTTTTGGAAATCTTTTTGATTATTAAGCTTAGTTAATTGATTTGAAACATTTTGCAAAAAGAATCAGCTCTTGAAACAGCCTAAAACTCGAAAACGACTATTTTGTCGTTTTGTGTAGAGAGCTTTTGCTTATTTAAGGCTTATTTCTTGGGCTTATTCCAAAATTCTTTTTACAAACAGCTTTATAAGGTCAAGAGAAGGATGTGTGTCAAATTTCAGCTTATGGCATTAGCTTATGGCTTAATGGGCCATAAAGCCCATTAAGATTAAGCTGTTTGCTTATTAAGCTGTGATAAGCTCACTTTAAGCCTTTGGGCCTTTAGCGTTTTGTGTTTAAAATTGAATTTTAAGCTAGACTATAAATTTTCAGCTTATTTGGTTAACTTTTTGCTTATTTGGCCAAAAAGCCCATTTAGCTTGGACTGTTTTGAGTTTTAGCCCATTTGGAGGCCCATTAGGGGTATTTTGTAATTTCACTTTTATTTTTTGTTTAATTTTGGACTTTTAATAATATTTTATAATATTTTATTATTAAAAATTGTTTTTAAGATTTTTACAACTTTTTCCTTTTTCCTAGGTTAAAAACATTAAGTTAGGATATTTATAATTTTTAGATTTATTTTCTTGTCATTTAATTAACTTTTAGGATTATTTTAATATTTTAATAGTTTTTATTATTTTTAAATAGTTTTAATTAATATTAAATTTTTCAAAAATACTTTTTAGTTTAATTAAGTTATTTTAGAGGTTTACAAATTGAAAAATCTCATTTTGGCCTTTTTGTTAATTAAATTGATTTTTTGGGCTTTAATTAGCATTAAAAAATTATTATTTAATTAATAAAAGGTGTGAGTGATTTTTGATTTTTTGTAAACTCTATTTACATTTTTTAGGATTTATTGCAATTTTGTAGGAATTTTTAGGGTAATTTTTAAATTTTGTCACGTTTTACGGTTTTACGTTTACGACTTTCGTCTTAGTGTAATTTTAATCGTAACCGTCATCCTTTTCTCTTTTCTTTCTTCATAATCATAATCACAAACATTTAATCATCTCTTAATACAACACACTAGCCTCCTTGAGAACGATCCTACACAAAGGGTCATAAGTGCTTACGTCTTCCTAAACGTTCACTTAGTACTTACCGCTTTTACCTCGTTTTCTTAAACAAGTGTGAGATTACAAACATCATTTTGGCGTCGCTACCGGGGAGGCGTGTTGTATTTTGATTTGACCAAATTTTGTTTTTATATTAGCCATAATAACTATTTATGTGTTTTAGAACTCTAAGCATACGTATTATCGGTTTTCATTTTTGTGTGAATATTATTACTATATTGTATACGTATCACAATAAATTCACAAGTACTCCAAAAGTTTGAAAAAGAACTTTGATTTGGGATTTCATTACTCAATAATTGTATTCGAATCTCAAACAAAGAAAAAAAGGCAAAATAGATAATTACTTTCGTGAACCTTGATTTTAATTAACACAAACTATAAGGTGGGTATAATGCGGTTGTATTTAACGACCTAAGGGAAAAAGGCTCTTAAGTGCTTAGCTCCGGCTCGTTTCCCTCGCTTGCTTGTGCGTGTTAAGAGAAAAAGGGCTAATCGAGGGTTTGCCAACCAAATTATTATCTACGTATCTATATATTTTCTTGGTTTCAAAAGATTAAACCCTCTTGAACGTTTTGGTGTTCCACCAACGTTCTCAAGTCATCGAAGGCGTTCACTTCACGTGATTGTTTTCATTCCTTGAGGCTCCTTTAATCGAGAGATTTGATTTGAGGAGAGATTTGTAGATTTTTGTCTACGTAATACATCACAAAAATCCAAAAAAAGTAAAAACAATCAAAAGCACAAAAAATTGAAAAAGTTAAAAACACCCAAAAGAATCTTCTTTGCTCATCCCCACGTTGTACGTGACGTTTATGCAAACACAACCAAGCAATACGTGCACGTAAACGTAGAAACCGAAAGGAAGGAACGCCTTCTAGTGAAGAATCTCCTATTGACGAACATATCGTAGAACAAGAAGCAACCATGGCTAATCGTACTATGATGGAGTTACTTCAAGCACCCACCAAGGGTTATGGAGAGGCTATTGTGATTCCCGCCATCCTTGCGGAGAATTTTGAAGTTAAGACGGGTTTGTTGTCTATGATCCAAAACAACAAATTCCATGGTGATGAAAAGGACAACCCTCACAACCATATCCGCCAATTCAATCGTCTTACAGCCACTTGCAAGTCTAAGGATGTCTCGAACGACTCGATTAAGATGATGGTTTTTCTGTATTCCTTAGCGGGGCCCGCTAAAATTTGGTTAGAGAAAGAGCCACCGAATTCTATGTTGACGTGTAAGGATCTCGTCTCGAAGTTCATGATCCAATTTTTTCTGCCTTCTAAGACTACGCATTTGAAAAACGAGATTTCAAAGTTTTCACAAGAGTTTAATGAGAGTTTTTCGACGGCTTGGAATCGGTTTAAGGAAATGTTACATGAGTCTCCTCATCATGGTTTTTCTGACATGTGTAACACCCCCAAATTTATACAACTCAATACAGCGGAAGACTCGTTGGTGTTACGGGATAGCACATTACTCACATCATAGACAACGCATAAAAATCGCGTCGTTTAATAATAAAGCATTTCCATTCATAAATTTCAAGTTTACATAGGTCCCAAGTCATATTATTTCATACAAATTTTACAAAGCATTTGAATGGAAATTGTTATTTAAGTGCGGGCCATGAATTCTTTTTGTCTTCCCGAGAATTACCTTCAAGTACCTGAGATAAAACATGTTAAAAGAAAAGGTCAGCGAAAATGCCGAGTGAATTCATAGAGTTTAATAAAATCCATTAATATATCATCGGTATAAAATTATTACCGAAAATCATTTTGTACAATTCTTTGTCGTAGGCCAAAAAATAAGCCAAAAACATTTCATACAAATCTTTGTTGTAAATCATTAGGCTTTTGCCTTCAAAACCATTATACGAGCCAATGTCGTAAAAACATCATACAATACGTCTTATAACGTTGTATAGAGTTAAATAAAAATTGTTATATGAATATGGTTATGTAAAACCAAAACACGAACATAATATCAATAATAAGACCCCGTATTGCTAGTCAGGCAATATATCGTAATTCAGTGCGTATAGCAGTATTTTGTTATTTTTGATTATTATGAGCCGCATGACATTGTTACCTTACTACAACAAACAACGGGTAGCTAGCCCGAAACTCAATTTGCCCATCTAAATTAGCGTGTCGTCACAATAATCACGCTTGTGTAAATCTTCTAATACATAAATTCGCTTACCAATCAATGTAGCACGACGGGGATCAACCGTCAAGGCGTGAACTGGGGTGATCGTCCCCAAATAGTACTATTATATGCATAAGCGTCTACCAAATCCCGGTAGTTCACAATTCATGCTAATGGGACTTTTAGTGACATAACCTAACTTTAATAATCCATTTCATTTCATCTATCGGGTCATTTAATCATTCATCAGGTCATACAATCATTCGGGTCCAAATCAATAAACAGGCAATCGGGACAAATGGTGTCCTATTTTATCAAAACTAACATGTTATCTCCCTCGCGGGTTTATAAAACATTTCATTAAAACATTTAAAAGAGGGCGAGGCTATGAACTCACGTTGATGTGGGAAAGCGGGTTATCGGCAATTCGGATGTAGGTACGTGCTTCAATCACGGAAACCTAGACAAATAATACTCGTCTTAGACTCTTGTCCAATGACTTTATAAAAATAACAATTATGTATACATATGATGATTTTATATATATGATGATGATCAAGTGGGTTTATACATTCTCATTTACTCATTTTAGTGTTATGTATTGGTAACTTTTATACTAGTTTACTAGTTTTACTTATTTACATGTTTTAGGCCCAATAAGCCCATTATAAGTCCATTACCTTAAATTAGACAATTTTATACTTTTATTATCAGTATTATACTTTACATGTTGGGCCCAAGTGGGTTAAGCGCAATGAGTAAGTTTATAAGTGTTTAGCCTATTTAGTTGTATTATTAGTCCAATAACGCTAAATTAGCCCGTTAATGTCCGTATGTTATATAGTTCGGGTTTTATCGGTTTTTACTTGTATTAAGTACTTATATATCAGTATATTTCTTTTAAAAACTTTACATTAGACGGGTTTGATCGTCTAAGTTTTAATTGGCGAAAAACATTAATTTTACGGTAATAGCCTAAAAAGTCGTAAAAATCATGTTTATAGTTTTTATAACTTATAAATCTTATTCAACTACCAGTTTTATAAAGTGTCCATTTATTTATCCTTATACATATTTATATAAATGAAATTTATAAGTTAGTGGGTTTTAATTCTTATTTTATACTATATTAGTTTGAGTGCTTATATAATACTATTAAACATTAATTCTTCAAAATCTGATTTTTAGTTTCATCCTCACCATTTTTATCATATCTTGAGTTCTATAAGAAGATAGAAGCTCATTTTTGGATGGCATAAACTTCATATTATGTGTTAAAAATAAGTTAGTTATAGCTACTGCTCATTCCATGTCTAACTATCCTTAACAGTCCCTACAAAACAGACTATTCAGATTGGTACACTCATCTTGTTTTGATCATATCTCACTCATTATAATGATTCCATTGTATGGCCAACTCTCACATGTATACAAGACCTAATACTTACTGTATATTGATTCCAATTTTCCATTTTATCAGTTTAACATGTGTTTAGTTACTGTTTTTATACAGCCATCATATTTAGCAAGATTTTAACCTTGTTACTTATAGTTTTCCATCTTTTTAACCATATTTATCAACACTTGATCCCCACACAAAATTTTTATCATCATATATCATCATATACCTATACAATAGGAAAGAAAATACAAGATTACATAATCAAAATAACAAGAGGATATGAAGAACAATCTTTATACCACCAAGATTAAGTAGTTTATGATCAAAGCTTGAATTTTTGATGGCAAAACTTATGATAGACCAACACCAACTTTGAAGACCACCAATATTTGTAGAGTTCTTGTAGAAATCAGCCCTTGGACATCACCAAATAACCTCCTTGGATGTTAGAATCACCTCCAATCTTCAAGGCTTCAAAGGAGCATCATCATGTGTATGAGTAACACATGATGTTATGGCTAAAATAGATCAAATGAGGGTTGTTGTTGATGATTGTTGGACGAAATGAGGGAGAGAGGGAGGATAGTATGAGTGGTTTTGTATTTGTAAATGAAGAAATGGTTTGTGTTAGATGGTTTTGTTGGTTTGATAGCTTACTTGTTAAGCTTAGGCTA
Source organism: Glebionis coronaria (assembly GCA_025667525.1). Lineage (NCBI taxonomy): Eukaryota > Viridiplantae > Streptophyta > Magnoliopsida > Asterales > Asteraceae > Glebionis > Glebionis coronaria. The sequence goes on from JANFOE010000851.1 coordinate 731,274, forward strand.
ACAAGTGTAGCTTGTAAGCTACAAACTTGACACCTCATGGTGTTGTGTCATGGTTGTGGCCATCCCATGTTAGTGGGGTGGGGAAAAAATTGTTTTGTCTCATCCCACTAATTTACGGGTATTCCTCGATTCTAGTTTCCTCGATTTGCGTGCCCTCGGGTCGTTTTACGAAAAACATTTTTATAAATTATGAATCAACGGCACAAACGAATCTAATAAAAATTGTCTCATCAAAAACGGAGTTCGAAAACGTAAATACGTAATCCTAAGGTTTCCGGTTTAGTCGTAAAGGACGTTAAATTATAATTGTAAGTCCTAATCTCTTCTCGTAAATTTGTGAGTTTATGAACCAACACAAATTTAAAACTCCAAAATAATATTCACGGATAAATTTATTTCGTGAAATGTCGGACTGTCACCAAAGACGGTGTATGTAAACGTAAGCACGTAACGTAGAATCCTCCGGTTTAGACGTAGTCGATGCTACTTCAAGACGTAAATCCAAATTTCTTCCCAAAAATAAGTGAGTTCATAATATAACATTAAAATAATGTTTTTAAATAACACTTGAGAATAAAATATCAACCATAAATTGACGGATTGTCACAGCATTTACCCCTAAACAGGATCTTTGTCCTCAAAGATCATCTTACTACTTGCTTCTTATTGAGTTAAAGCCATGTGGGAATTTTCTCCACATTCGGTCTTTTCTCACAAGTGTAATTCATTACAATACGCGAGTTTCCTCTAACATAACTACAGGAATAAGATCAGGCTTAATGTCGACTTACTTTCTCTATCCATGATGTTCACGGGTTTTTGATGAATGCAACTTTTCGCCAATCTAAACTTCATCAAGAAGTAATCAGATTTTCACTTGATAGATTGTTATCAAGTTCGATATATGAAACATAATTCACGCAGTCCTTGAAGCCCTAGGGTAGATCCAGCTTATATGCCTTTCAAACCAACTCTTTATATTATCTCAATGGTCCCATACAACGAGGACTTATATCCCATGATCTTTCAGATCATCAATTCATTTTTCCATGGTTAAAATTTTTGGCATAACTTCGCTACCCATCTGGCACTTCAAGATCTACATTTCATATTCACATAACCTCCCGCCCACTACCGGCAGTCAATAATCAGATCCTAATTTCAACAATTATTTCAGGTCTCGCGGGTCGAGTATTTTGCAAGGTTAGGTTCGCCATCATAGGAAACCTTAAACCTAAAAGACATGTCCAACTCACAATGGGTGTATGTCGGGTGTCTTCATCCCAACTCCTGCTTACAGATGCTCTAATATATATCCTCACAAGATTCGATCTCGACCCTAATACGATAATTATCAATGATAATCTCTCCAAAGGAAACGATTATACGGTCCATTACCAAAGGTCAATCATTCAAACATAAAACAAGACTTCTAGTGTTTTGTATCGTTACTTTACCTCGTCCCTTTGATTTGGGGTGGTAAACAGTACTCTCATCGAGGTTCGTTCCCAACGACTTCTGAGTAAATCTCTAGAAATTCGATGCGAAGCGAGGATCTTGATAGAGATGATCGATACAGACACACCATGTTTACATAACTCCTTTAAATACAAAAGAGTCAATTTCTTCATCAAGAATCTATCAATAACAGGAATGATATTAGCAGATTTGGTCAGTCTATCGACGATGACCCAAATCAAATCAAATTCAGATGATGACCTTTGCAATAGTTAGACGTTTACTAATGTATGAGACGTGTCTGCCTTCATAAATTGCATCAGTACAACTTCTTCAAATAAAGATACATTTAATCAGAAATGACAGGAATAGAATGCCTAATCTTATGAGATTTCAACGTGACTAAATCTCAAAATCCTCTATATTCAGGCAACCACAAGCAGCCTTTAAAACATTTAACGCCATAGGCTTCTCAAATCTAATGGTTCACATTAGCCGCGAACCCCTTTTATTATCTATATTATCCTTTATACAAGCATCGGCTATTTTTAAATTGCTCAGGCAATTTATTTTGCATAATCATTACTAAGGAACATGTCCTAATTGATTCTTTATTTTTACATAATGTGTCAGTAATTACGTTCACTTTCCTAGATGGAATAAATATCATGACCGTATTTATTCGAGAATTCTTTCTTCACATTTTCTAAGTCTTAGTTCTATCTCAACTATTATTTTTATTAGTTTTGTTCAATCCGACGTTTAAAGCGTCGATAAATATTACAAGTAATTAAATAATAAATATTTAATTTTATGAAACGTAACCGTAAAAATTTTAAATTTTCTTAGTTTGTCTAATTATAGAAAAATGTTCAAAATAAATTTGAATTTAATTAATACGATTTTTGTTGATTTATCGAAAATAATTAATAAGATTCGTAAATGTTCGAAAAATCTTTGGTTATATTTTGGTCAAAATTTTATTAGTTGGAAAGCGTAAATTATCGTTTCAAATTTTCAAGTCATGGTTTAAATGGTTTCCTCAATCCTTCTTAGGTTGTCTTGAGGTATACACAAACATTTACCCCTAAACAGGAGTTTAGTTAAATGTTATGGGTATAAGGGAATAATCCCTCAAAAGTTCTTTTTGATAAAACATTTGTCAAAACATATTTGCACTTTCTTTTTGGTAAAACCCAATGTCTTAAATGACTCTAATTTTTTAAATGTCAATATAGATCCCATTATCTTATTATCACACGGTCAAATCATGTAAAGGTTTAAGCCGTTAATCACATGTTAATTACTCAAGGTACAGGTATTCATAGTTCGGCCAATTCAGGACAATCTATAAATAATTATTAACTCCTTCTTATTCTTATAAATAAACAAATGGTCCTTAATGCTCACAAGCATGAATTTATCAAATTACAACCTACACACGTGATTCACCAAATTTATGGATGCTACATGTGTATTAGTCAATCCAAACGACATCACGTGAAACTCATAATGTTCATTACAAGTACCGGATGTAGTGATTGGAATAGATAATCTTTTTCGCGGACGCGAAGTTGATAATAACCATGTCCTGGATCAAATTCCTGAATATACGCTAGAACCTTGTAAATGGTCGAACAAATCTTCCATTCCAAGTCATGGATATCGATTTCGATTGTCAATTTACTCAGTTCACAGTAATCCATAAACATAAGGAATGATAACACCATAGCTCTTCATGATGACGAGCTCGGTAGAATAAAATTTATCTCCGGCAACTCTCTCAGTTGTACGGTAATTCCTTTAATTCAGATGGTGCTGACGTAAAGTGCACACGCCACAAGTGCAACACCAGGAATATAATCAATACCAAATTCAACTTGCCTTAATGGCAAAAGTCTAGGTATTTTACCAACAAATATCTTCTAAAGTTTCAGATAACAGAAACATCTTTTAATAAATTCATATTAGGTTCTTTCTAGATTATAATATCTATGACTAATTCACAACCATTCACGATATAATTTCAAGTCTGAATGCAGGATATGGTCATCCATCAAGAATTATTTAGATCACTTTTGATAATCAACATCTTATCTTTTAGGGGAATTCTATTCGAGTTCCCATCAATTAAGAAAATGTCGTCATGTCATAAACAATCAATCCATTCTACTGGCACTATCAACTTTCCAGTTTCATTACCGTCGATAAGATGTGAACTTCTCAAAAGACTAATAATAACACATAATCCTTCACAAATTCAAAGATATATGGAGACATAACTACCATTAAAAGAGTAAGGTCAACGCATAATCTACGCGAGAGAATTTCAAATCAGATACAGACGAAAACATTTAATGAATATGAATATATCCCATGTTTTCATAATTGGAGTACGCATTCGAAAGCTCCTCGGATCGTTACCCAGGTCATTCAAATATAATCTAATCAAAAGAAATGATAGGAACGTCGATACATCCAGTCGGGTATCAACACTCGGTAATCAGATACTTTTCCTAAGAATCTCACTACGGGAGAATTGGACAAGAAGGGAATATCAATTGTCAATTAAGACAATTTCCACAGATGAGTAAGCTCGACTCAGAAGAATAAAACGGGCACATATGTAGGTGTCCCCATCAATATGTCCCTATTTTTCACTTCTTGCAGATCTCATAAAATTTAATCTTTCACAATCTTCAAAGAAAATTTAGTGTTTATTAATAATTTAATGGTGACTACTAATCAGCCTTGCATGGTCACTTCCAAATTGTATGTAGGCGCGTAACTATATACAATTTCAAGATTAACGATGCAATACCCAGTTCGTCAAGATTTTATCATCATGTTTAAATTAAAAATATTTTCATGCTTAATTCTTGAATAAGAATCAAAAATAAATTTGCAAAGATGTTCTTTGTTATGGAAACACAATTAAGTTTTCCAAGGTGTTTCATAAACAACTTCATTTCGATAACGATCACTTATAAATCTCACTTTGAATAATCCTTATAGTGATAAAAATTCAATTTTTCTCAAGTAATACTGTTTCAACTTATAAAACAATGAGTGATCTGCAAAAGAGTGATGAAAAGTCGTTCACCAATAACTAACTACAGTATAATAGAAAACGAGCTTTAGCCAAATAATCATGAGGTTCATGATCTCGATGGAACTCAAAAAGAATAATTCACAACGTAACTCAAACCGAGATGAGTACTTGTTCATTGGTTGCATCACTAATGCGAACATTAGGATGAAGCAATAAAGGATAGATAACATCAATACATGTAGGATTTAGCAATCAAAGGTAGTCTTTTCATTAATCACAAACAAGTCAGAATTGTATCGTAACACATTGTGTGTCACTATGTCATACAATTCCAAGAACTCATCCTACCAACTGATATCTCAGTTAAGTTAGGGATTTTTAAAAGATACCATAATGAATACTAATCTACAAGAGTCATGGGGGTTCCACCTGTTCCAGAAGATCCATCGGTCCCAATTCAGAAGAAGATTTCTTCAATTTATTTCTTGGACACTGGGCATCCTCATCAGTGGACAATGGGCTAGGAACAAGCCTTAACACAAACTAACAATCATTTAAAACCTTATAATTCAATCACAGAACTTAACGACTTCCTCTTATCAATCTCATATTCCATACGGGTTAAATTTTACTCTATTCAAGTTTTCAATCAACTTATACTCAATGCGATATCCTACCTCATTCTCCAATACTTTCAACCTTATTCTTAGACCTTAATAGGGCCATAAAAGCTCGATATGATCAACACTTAATTTCCAATCCTATAGCTCTTACAACAATAGTCGTCAAATGAGTCACTAGTATGAAATAACTCACACATTCAATTAGACTTCTCAGAAAGGTACTAGTGGCATGAGGCTTTTGGGTAATGGTTCCAATGACAGCCTCAAGTGCAACATTCACCCTTTCGATTTCAAATTTAAGAATTTGGTGACAACGAACCAGATGACACCTTTCCAGGTGGTAACATTTTGTCAAACTCCACTCTATAAGGAAAGATCGTCATGACATCGATATCAGTTTTAATCTCGCCAATTCTTCTTCAAGATCATAATCAACTAATATCTACATTTCTACGAATATCAACCATTTTGTTGGGATCATAAATATCCGCAACTTGGTTTAGATCTAGAATAGCTAGAATTCCTACGGGAATAGCTTCAATTGATTTGCTAGGGGATTTAGGGTTCCTTGTGACAATCTACGTCGTATAAATACCTCGTATAAATATAGAAATAATCATCAAACAATCATGTAACCAAATTACAACATATATATATAATCCAAGTTATATATATATTAAAATAACACTTCTCAGTCTGGCCTTGTCGGTAACTCAGGAATTCTTCGGCACCGTTATATTCAAAAGATTTTTAGACATTTTGAGAAAAATGTTTATAGTTAAAAGATTTTGAAATGTTATATTCAAAACCTTAGTTTTAAAAATCTTTCGTCCTCTATAACGAGAGCTCTGATACCAAACTGTAACACACCCAAATTTATACAACTCAATACATCGGAAGACTCGTTGGTGTTACGGGATAGCACATTACTCACATCATAGACAACGCATAAAAATCGCGTCGTTTAATAATAAAGCATTTCCATTCATAAATATCAAGTTTACATAGGTCCCAAGTCATATTATTTTATACAAATTTTACAAAGCATTTGAATGGAAATTGTTATTTAAGTGCGGGCGATGAATTCTTGTTGTCTTCCCGAGAATTACCTTCAAGTACCTGAGATAAAACATGTTAAAAGGAAAGGTCAGCGAAAACGCCGAGTGAATTCATAGAGTTTAATAAAATCCATTAATATATCATCGGTATAAAATTATTACCGAAAATCATTTTGTACAATTCATTGTCGTAGGCCACAAAATAAGCCAAAAACAATTCATACAAATCTTTGTTGTAAATCATACTATAGGCTTTTGCCTTCAAAACCATTATACGAACCGATGTCGTAAAAACATCATACAATACGTCTTATAACGTTGTATAGAGTTAAATAAAAATTGTTATATGAATATGGTTATGTAAAACCAAAACACGAACATAATATCAATAATAAGACCCTGTATTGCTAGTCAGGCAATATATCGTAATTCAGTGCGTATAGCAGTATTTTGTTATTTTGGATTATTATAAGCCGCATGACATTGTTACCTTACTACAACAAACAACGGGTAGCTAGCCCGAAACTCAATTTTCCCATCTAAATTAGTGTGTCGTCACAATAATCACGCTTGTGTAAATCTTCTAATACATAAATTCGCTTACCAATCAATGTGGCACGACGGGGATCAACCGTCAAGGCGCGAACTGGGGTGATCGTCCCCAAATAGTACTATTATATGCATAAGCGTCTACCGAATCCCGGTAGTTCACAATTCATGCTAATGGGACTTTTAGTGACATAACCTAACTTTAATAATCCATTTCATTTCATCTATCGGGTCATTTAATCATTCATCGGGTCATACAATCATTCGGGTCCAAATCAATAAACAGGCAATCGGGACAAATGGTGTCCTATTTTATCAAAACTAACATGTTATCTCCCTCGCGGGTTTATAAAACATTTCATTAAAACATTTAAAAGAGTGCGAGGCTATGAACTCACATTGATGTGGGAAAGAGGGTTATCGGTAATTCGGATGTACGGTACGTGCTTCAATCACGGAAACCTAGACAAATAATACTCGTCTTAGACTCTTGTCCAATGACTTTATAAAAATAACAATTATGTATACGTATGATGATTTTATATATATGATGATGATTGTCGATGCAAAAGTTGGGTGATCCTTGCTAGACCCGAATTAGGCTTAATTCGGGTTGGCTGGGCTCCGGCTCCTGCACCAAGTAAACTATATGGTTGGGATCCTGCACACTAAACAACACGCGTTAGACTTACCGTGGGAATGTTTCCCACGATTATACTCCGGCGTGAGAGTAAGTATCGGTTTAGGGTTTATGAGAATCGAGTGAGTTGAGAGTATAGAACGTAATACCTTTGTGTAACCCTTGGGGTTCCTTTTATAGGTAGTGAAACCCTAATGGGCTGTCACTAATGCTTCGGCCCCAAGGAAAGGATAAGCGCCAGAATTAGATTGATTGTTATCTTCTAATCATGGTGAGTTAATATCCTCTTCTTTAGGGTGAATCCTATTCAGAGATAGAATATGATTCTGTCTAACCCTGTACCGGTCATGCCGGGCCGTGGGCCGCACACATGTGTGCGGTTACTGTTCATCCAAGCCCATAAGCTCAAATGACATTATTCCCACCCATCTGTGATGGGCCAGATACGGGTAGTACCCGTGGGCCGGGTTCCTGACCTGGCTAGGGACTATACATCATCATGTCCCCCCAGTCTAGTTGTTATAGCCGTAGGCGTAACCTCTAGACTATCAAGATGCTCCCCGGACGTACCAAGAAAGACCTAGGGAATGATAGATATGTAAGATTTTGTTTCGGCCGCACGTGGCTGCCCGTCTAGGAATGTTATTCCAATAGAACCTCAGCCGCACGTAACGGCCGAGACAAATTAAATGTAGCATTGAATATGGTCTTACGTAAGACCGCATATCCCGACACAAGAATAAATGCGTTAATGGTAGTCAACTGGTCAGCCGCACTTCTGCAAAAGTGCACCATTAATGCCCACCATTGAGCCACGTAAAACTACCAAGAAGTGACCCGTGGGCCCCTTCTGATTTTGCAGAAGTGTTAGAAATCCCATATGTTGGATAGGCGTAGTGGCCGACACGTGTCAAACATCCACGTTACCTCGGAAACCGAGGCAACCCTATATAAGAGTTGGTGTGTGTGTTTGTTACACACACAATTCATACTCTCTTCCGCCATTGTTATCTCCAAGCTCCATCCTCCAAACTTTTGCCTTCTATTTCCACGGATTTCCTCCGCCACAGGTTAGATCATCACGCCTTACAAAACCTTTTTATAAAACATGGTAAAGGACAACCCACTTATCACGGATGTCCTTAACGTGATGTCGGCAGAAAACTACATAGACTTTTTGTCGAAGTATTACATTCCCGAAAGCGTACACCCCACCTATCCAGGTGAAGGTTAGGCAATTACGGATGCTCCGGCAGGGAAAATGTCTCGTGTACACGCGCCTATTTGACTCGGCCAACTATCGTATCCCCCTGTCCAAATTCTTGGTAGATCTGCTATTGTATTATGACTTCCACATAACCCAGCTTCACTGCATAGGGGCGTGTAAAGTCAACCAGTTTGAAATTACATGCCATACATGCGGAGTGACTCCGACCGTGAACCTATTTAAAGCTTTTTACGCCCCCCAACTAGTAAATGGGTGGCTATCGTTTAAAAACGATCTGGGAACACCCCCATGACGTATAGGAAGCCTTTAGACTCCCTTAAGAACTGGTACGACCATTACTTCTTTGTTGATGAGAAGGTATTCCCTACTCCTTTCGTCCTTAAAACTAGGGTACTGATGAGACTGCTTTTATACATAGTCTCATCTTCCAAATAGGGCTTAAAATGCATTAAATATCATCAAAATACCCAAATATATGCTTGTGTTTGTTGCTTGTGTACGGATATTGAGATAATGACAAAAGATCACAAGAATCATACAAAAACGAACACGGGAAACGAAGCCGCACAATGAACCAAGCCCTAGTGAAGACTTTCCCAAGATCAACCCTTGAAGATTTGAAGAATTATGAAGAAGGGTCCTCCAATTATGAAGAATTGACACTTTATACCCTTATATCCTCATAATTACAAGTTTGGTCCCTAAAGTTTGTCAAAATTACAAAAAGGACCCTTAACTTTGAAGAATTGGCAAGTTTAGCCCCTGAACAAAGCTAAATTGTCAACCAGTATCATCCACAAAGTCAAATATATCATGAAGTCCTTCAAAGTACAAGAAATGACAAGTTTGGTCCTTTGAAAAATCCAAAATTACAAAAAGGACCCTCAACTTTCAACAATTGGCAAAAATGGTCCCTCAATCATCAAGACTTGGCAATTTCAGTCCTCCAAATTATCAATATTGCAAGTCTAGACCATTATCATTGAAGAAAATACCAATTCAGCCCTTGAAGAATTCAAATATGGCAAGAATTACCCCTGATTTCACTTTGCAAAAGTTTTTGGGCCAAAAGTGTAAAAAGGCAAAAGTTGACAAGGAAGAAAATGGGCGTTGATAGAGTTAAAAGTGAAAAGACAAGAAGAAGGAAAACAAGGGACCAAAGCTGGCCAGACATGATTCTAACCTAGACCAACCAGCATCTCCCATGTGTCCCACTCAACCCTCTCCTCCAATCACAACCCACCAAAACTCCACCTCACATTCCACTCACAATCTGTTATAACTAACCATTAATTAATTATTTAAATTAGGCGGTTAACACTTATTTAAAAACAAAAAACAGATCAAAAACATGTTCTTGGTGTTCTTAAGCCGATTTGGGTTTTCTTAATCTTGTCATAATTAGGCCTTGATAAAGTGCAGATTTATGATTAAGGTGGCCTTAATCACATCCCAACTTTCAAACAGCTTGCCACATCACCAACCAAGTCACATGTTTCCCCTGCTTTTTCACTTTGGAGAAGATGCCAAAACAGTAGGCCCTCATCCAACGTCCCACAACAAAGCTTGAAAGTTAAGCTTATTGGAGACCTTTGATCAACTTCACATGCTTGCCAGCTCCACAAACAGCCAAGAAATCAGTCACATGAAGCCAATCCTCAAGGGCATTTTTGGAAGATCATGTAGCTAGGGTTACACGTTTTTCAGCTTTCATAGTTCACTTGTAAGGCTATATAAAGCCACTTAGGCCTTCATTTTTCATCTGCTTTTGGTTTTTCCTTTGTTCAAACACTTGTAAATCCTCTTTCTGATTAATGAATTTGAGTTAAGTGCTTTGAAGAAAGACCAAGTGCCATCTTTATTCTGCTTGTTTATGTTCTTAGTTTACTGCTTTTGAAGTTTAAAACCTGTTTTCAAAAGAGGAGTGTGCACAAGTTTGCATATTTTCCTCATTTTCTTGATATTTTGCTAAGTCTTGTTCCAATCTTGGAATTCTTGGGTTATAGGGCTGATCATAGCATCCTAACTGAGTTGGTTAAGGTGTGGTGAGGCTTATAACTTGGGGATAATCAAGTGTGGGGTAACAAGTTTGCATTAATCAAGTTTTTCCCAAGTTTTTTATTTTTCATGTTATTGTGCTTAACCCTTGTTCAATCTTAGCAGGCTTTTTGTGGAAGCTTGTGCTTGTTCTTGCTAGCACATAAGCTCAAAATTCGTGGGTGTGGATGTACATCCATGAGGTTTGCATACTTAATCTCCAAATCTGCTTAAATTGTGATTTTTGGTGATATTTGTATGAAACTGTTGTTCTTGTGAATTTTGTGGCTTGTTCTTGCTTGAATCTGTTTATTAGACTTGTTTTAGTGTTAATTGATGCTTGGTTGGCCTGAAATCTTGTTTTGCTTTTGAAAATTTTGATTTGAAAAAGTTAAAGGGGTGTTTGGGTCTACTGGTTTATGCTTGTAATCTGTTTTTGTGTTAAGGGAAAGTGTTGTTTATGCTTTGTATCTGCTATACCTTTGTTTGAGAGTGTTTTGCTGCAAGTTTTTGGGTTTGAACACTTGAATTGATCAATCTGCTATATAGACCTTGTTTCTGCTTGTTTTGACCTAGGATTTTGGGAACACTTAGTGTGTATGCATGCTTAGGGATAAAAGTGGTTTAAACCAAGTTAACATAACCTGTTTGAAAGATTTGAGGTGTTGAAATTGGCTTGTGTGTTAAATACATCAGCAAAAGTAGAAAACTGCATGTGTAGTGTTCATCAGTAACTTTCATTGCTTGAATCTTGCTTAATTCTTTGAACCAATGCATGAAACCTGTTTAGACTTGCTTATTGGAGTTTATTATAGCTTTTGTGTGCATTTGGTTGAATTTGGTTGGCTGAATTGTGCTAAAACTGCTCTTGAATGCTAAACTGCTTATTGTTCATGTCTGTATCATGTCTGATGAATGATTGATTAAACTGTATCAATTGGGTGTTAGTGATTGTGTTATTTTGATTGTGATTGACTCCTTTTGATCCAAAGATCAATTGGGTGCCTTTGTGAAATCTGAATCTCCAAAAAAGTCACTAAAGACAAAAAGTCAAAATAGTCAAGCAGTGGAAAAAGTTTCCACTGCTCAACATCCAAAACTAGCCCCTGCTAGTGAAATTTTGTCATCAGCTTATCAATAAGCTATTCTAGCTTATTCTGACTTGCAACAACTTATTTTTTGTAATAGATCTTCATTATTTGACCCATTTAAGTGAACTGGAGCTTAAGAGACTTTGACTTTGACTTTTTACTAGAAAACCAACTTGTTTGACTTTTAACATAAGTGCTTATTTGATTTTCCAGCTTATTGAGTGTGCTTATTTGAAAGTTCTTTGGTTTTTAAGCTTAGTTTTGTCAAAAGAAACATTTTGCAACTTGAATCAGCATCTGAGGTGGTCTAGATCATAAAAACGACTATTTTGTCGTTTTGTGAATAAGTTGTTGACTTGTTTCTGGTTTATTAAGTGGTCTTATTTGAAATTTCTTTTTGCAGAAGTCTTTGTTAGGTCAAAAGAAGGTTGTGTGTTAAATTTTAGCTTATGGCAACAGCTTATGGCTTAATGGGCCAAAAAGCCCATTAAGAATAAGCTGCTTATTATAAGTTAGCTTATTTCACATTTTCAGCTTTTGGGCCTTTGGAAAAAGTTGTTTAAAATCAAATTTTGAGTCAACCTGTGCTTTTTGAGCTTATTTTGAGCACTTTTGCTTATTGGGCCTTAATTAAGCCCAATAAGGGACTGTTTTGGGTTTGGCCCATTTTCTAGGCCCAATAGGGGTATTTAGGTAATTTCACTTTCATTTCTGAGTTATTTAGGTTAAATTAAGCTAGTTTGCAAGTTTTTAGAATTTTTTATAATTTTTGGATTTTTAATATTATTTTAATATTATTTTATTATTTAAAATTAAAAGTCTGATTTTCTTGGTTTTTATATTTTTCCTAGGTTCTAAATACTTAATTAGGATTTTTGCAACTTTCCAAATATTTTTTAGGTCTTTTAATTATTTGTTATAATTAATTTAAGATTTAATTGATTTTAGGAGTTTTTAATTGTTTAAAAATAGTTTTAATTGGTTTTAAAATTTTGAAAAATAGTTTTTAGCTTAATTAAGGTATTTTTGAGGTTTACAAACTTGAAAATCTTGTTTAGGGCTTTTTAAATTAATTTTGATTTTTAGGGCTTTAATTAGCATTAAAAAGTCATTATCTAATTAATTAAAAGGTTTTTGCAAGTTTGGATTTTTTGTAAGCTCTTAGAATATTATTAGGGATTTTTGGTAATTTTTAGAAATTTTTAGGTTTAAATTTTAATTTTGTTGGTTTTTAGGACTTTACGTGTACGCCTTTTTAGACTTAGTTTAATCCGTCTTCATCACCGTCATTCTCTTCTAATCCTCTTTCTATCCTTCTTTCTCAAATATAATCACAAATTAATCCATATCATTACACACATAACACACTAGCCTCCTTGAGAACGAACTTAATTGGGTCATTCACACACGGTTTTCCTAAATCGTCGTGCTTACTTGCCCTATTTATTGCCTTCTTTTCCTAAAGGGGTAGTTTTACTCAACATCATTTTGGCGCCGCTGCCGGGGAGGCGTGTTGTGTTTTGATTTGGCATTGTTGTTTTTATACTAACCATAATTAGTATTTGTATTAGTAGCACTCTACTTATACGTATTATCGTTTTTCGGTTTTTGTGTGAATATTATTACTATATTGTATACGTAGAACAATAAATACACAAGTACTCCAAATACGTGAGAAATCACAACCTTGACTTGGGAGGTCATTACCCAATCATTGTATTCGAATCTCAAACCAAAGAAAAAGGCAAAAATAGATAATTACTTTCGTGATGCTTAATCTTGAAAATACAAACTATAAGGTGGGTATAAGGCGGATATTATAAAATATATCCTAAGAAAAAAGGCTCTTAAGTGCTTCGCGCCGCCTCGTTTCCCCGCTTGCTTGTGCGTATTTGATTGTGAGAGTGAATCGAGGGTTTTGCCGCCCAAAGTATTACTAAGTATCATATATATTTTCTTGGTTTCTATTGATTAAACCCTCTTGAACGATTTGGTGTTCCACCATCGTTCTAAAGTCATCGAAGGCGTTCACTCCACGTGATCGTTTTCATTCCTTGAGGCTTCGTTAATCAAGAGATTTGATTAAGGAGGAGATTTGTGTACTTTTTGTCTACTTAATACATTTCACCAAGTTCCAAAAAGGTTAATACAATCAAAAACCACAAAAAAATTGAAAAAATACAAAACACCAAAAAGAATCTTCTTTGCTCATCCCCTCGTTGTACGTGACGTTTATGCTAACTCGAAATCAAGCAAGACGTGCTCGTAAACGAAAGAACAAAACTCCCACTCCCAACAATTCTAGTGAGGAGTCTCCTATTGACGAACCCATTGTAAGAGAAGCACCAACCATGGCTAATCGAACTATGATGGATTTACTTCAAGCACCCACCGAGGGTTATGGAGAGGCTATTGTGATTCCCGCTATCCTTGCGGAGAATTTTGAGGTTAAGACGGGTTTGTTGTCCATGATTCAAAACAACAAATTCCGTGGTGATGAGAAGGACAATCCTCACAACCATATCCGCCAATTCAATCGTCTTACCGCTACTTGCAAGTTTAAGGATGTCTCTAACGACTCGATTAAGATGATGCTTTTTCCGTATTCCTTAGCGGGGCCCGCAAAAATTTGGTTAGAGAAAGAGCCACCCAATTCTATATTGACGTGGAAGGATCTCGTGTCTAAGTTTGTGAACCAATTTTTTCCGCCCTCTAAGACTACGCACTTGAAAAACGAGATTTCAAAGTTTTCACAAGAATTTAATGAAAGTTTTTCAACGGCTTGGAATAGGTTTAAGGAAATGTTACATGAATGTCCTCATCACGGTTTTTCCGATTTGCATCAAATTGACACGTTTTACAATGGACTTAATGATCATGAAAGGGATTATTTGAATGCCGCCGCGGGTGGTAATTTTTTGTGTAAAACGGTTGAGGAAGCTTTGGTGATAATTGAAAATAGATCTAAGGTGTATAGTCCTCGTAGCACGTCTAGTGTTCGTAAGGCTTCGTCTTCGGCTTCACCTACTTTGTCTAATACCATCGATGCTTGCCAAATTGAGGCGAATTTGGAAAACAAGATTTTTGATAAGTTGAAAGGACTTTTGATTGAGTTTAAAGTTGGTGAACCAAGTGCTCCCGCTACGGCTAAAGCGGATGAGGTTTCTTGCATGTATTATGGTGGAGGTCATGATTTCTCCGAGTGCATTACCAACGGTGGTAACACTTCGAGTGCTTTCGCGGCCACGGGAAATTACAACCAAAACGGTCAAGTTTCCCGCTCTAATCAAATGACTCCACCGGGTTTTGGAACAAATCAAAATGCTAACAACTATCGCAACAATCAAGTTGGTTTTAAGAACAATTACAACAAGGGAAACTATGGGAATCAAGGGGCTAATAATCAAGTTTCAAACAAAAATGATTTTCAAAATAACAACAAAAGTTTGCAAACATTGAAAGATCTTCCAAGTGAGTTTGTTGAATATGCTAGTGGGAATGATGCTAGGTTTGACAACATTCAAAGAGAAATCATTAGCCTAAGATCCGAGTTTAAAAACGACTTGAAGAAAGAGTTGAAAAATGAGTTAGCTAATGAACTTAAAATCTACACCAACAAGATGGAAGGAAATGTCACTAGGTTGCAACAAAACCAACAAAAAATGGAACAAGGGCAACATGAGATTAAACAAGAGATGCTTAAGGCCAAGAAAAGGCAAACCGAAGCCGTATTGAGGCAATCTAATTTTGAAGATAAAATCTCATCTATGTTTGAGGCAATAATGTGTAAACCGTCGTCAAGTGGTCTTCCTAGTAACACCATATCCAACCCTAAGGGTGAGATGAAAGTGATTACCACACGTAGTGGTAAGACACTTAAGGAGCCGATTCCTCAACCAATTGCTCCTACGGAGGAAGCAATTGAGGAAAAACCCGAGGTGGTGGTCCAAAAGGAGCATGTCCCAATCCCACGAAGTACCGCTCATACCACACCTACGGTTGACCCATTACCATCATTGGAACCAGAGATTCCAAAGGCTATGCCTACTATGCCTCAACCCACACCACCTTTGCCTTACCCATCGAGACTTAGGAAGGAGAAACGTCAAGAGCGCGACAATTACCAATTTGAGCTTTTTATGAAAATGTTTCGTGATTTGCACCTTAATGTGACTTTCGCCGATGCCTTGGTCATGATGCCTCGATTTGCCACTAACTTTAATAGTATGTTGAACAACAAGGAGAAATTGCACCAATTGTCTAGTTGTTCGTCGGTTTATCTTAATCGCATACCTCAAAAAGTCGGTGATCCCGGTAAATTTTTGATCCCTTGTGCAATCTAAGACATGGAAGAATGCTTCGCCTTGGCCGATCTTGGTGCTAGCATTAACTTGATGCCACTTGCAATCTTCAAGTCGCTCAATCTTCCTAATCTTACTCCTTCACTAATGTCTATCGAGTTGGCCGACCATTCCACAATTCCCGCATGTGGTTTGGCGGAAGACGTTTTTGTGAAAGTGGGGAAGTTCTACTATCCCGTAGACTTCATTGTTGTTGATATCCCCACGGATCCTCAAGTTCCTCTCATTTTAGGTCGTTCGTTTTTAGATACGTCTATGGCTTTAATTGATGTGCATGCTAGAAAGATCACCTTACGTTTCAACGACGAGGAACTTGTTATAAACGCAACTCAAAACTCTCAAATTTCTCATGTTTATTCCATTGCAACCATAAACCTCGTTGATATGATTGACGTGGTTTGCGAGGAATTTTCACAAGAAGTTCTAGGTTTTGGTGATGAAGAAACTAGTGGCAATCCCACTATGTTGGATCCAATTCTTGATAATTCGACACCAACCTTCACTCCATTTGAAGGTGGTGGTTTTACGTTGGAAGAATGCAATGTTCTACGTACTTGTGACGAAGACCTCGACAACGATGAGGACTTCTCGATTATAAAGGATTTTCTTAACGATTTCCCATTTCCTCCGCCCGAGGAGGTTATGAGTATCGAGCCCAAATCTTCACTTGAGGAACCACCTATTCTCGAGTTGAAAGATTTACCTCCTCACCTCGAGTATGTCTATTTGGAGGGGGACGACAAATTGCCGGTTATTATTGCGAAGGAACTTTCGAATGATGAAAAAACCGCACTTGTCGATGTTCTTAAGGCTCACAAAGGGGCGATTGCGTGGAAGTTATCCGACATTAAGGGGATTGATCCCAAGTTTTGTACCCACAAAATCTTAATGGAGGAGGATTTCAAGCCAACAATCCAAAGTCAAAGGAGGGTGAACCCCAAAATTCACGAAGTCATCAAAAAGGAGGTCCTTAAACTCCTTGACGCAGGAATGATTTACCCTATTTCCGATAGCCCTTGGGTGAGTCCTATCCATTGTGTCCCTAAAAAGGGAGGGATGACCGTTGTGCCAAACGATGCCAACGAGTTGATTCCCACTAGACTCGTGACCGGATGGAGAGTGTGCATTGACTATCGTAAGTTGAATGAAGCCACTCGAAAAGACCATTTTCCCTTGCCCTTCATGGACCAAATGTTGGAGCGTCTTGCGGGAAACGATTTCTATTGCTTTTTAGATGGTTTTTCCGGTTACTTCCAAATTCCCATCGATCCTCGTGATCAAGAAAAAACTACGTTTACGTGTCCATATGGAACGTTTGCCTATCGTAGAATG
The DNA here is from genome assembly GCA_025667525.1 of Glebionis coronaria. Taxonomy (NCBI): domain Eukaryota; kingdom Viridiplantae; phylum Streptophyta; class Magnoliopsida; order Asterales; family Asteraceae; genus Glebionis; species Glebionis coronaria. The sequence continues at coordinate 748,703 of JANFOE010000851.1, forward strand.
CCATTCGGACTTTGCAATGCACCGGGAACTTTTCAAAGATGCATGATGGCTATTTTTCATGATATGATCGAGAAGACGATGGAAGTCTTCATGGATGACTTTTCCGTGTTTGGTGATTCCTTTACTTCATGTTTGTCGAACCTTGAGAGAATGTTAAAACGTTGTGAGGAAACCAACCTTGTGCTCAATTGGGAAAAGTGTCATTTTATGGTTAAGAGTGGGATCGTCTTAGGGCACAAGGTCTCGAAAGCGGGGATTGAGGTAGATGAAGCTAAGGTAGACGTCATCGCCAAATTACCTCATCCCAAAACCGTCAAGGGAGTTAGGAGTTTCCTAGGCCACGCGGGCTTTTATCGACGATTCATCAAGGATTTCTCGAAGATTTCTCGACCCATTACACATCTTCTTGAAAAAGAGGCACGTTTTGTCTTAGACGAAGATTGTGTACGAGCCTTTGAGATCCTTAAGAGGAAACTTACCGAAGCTCCCATTCTTGTTGCTCCAAATTGGAACCTCCCCTTTGAGCTAATGTGTGATGCTAGTGATTACGCCATTGGGGCCGTTTTGGGGCAACGTCATGATAAGCACTTCTTGCCTATTCACTATGCTAGCAAGACGATGACCGAGGCTCAACTTAAATACACTACAACGGAAAAGGAGTTCCTTGCCGTGGTGTATGCATTTGAGAAATTCCGACCTTATCTCGTCTTGACGAAATGCATAGTGTATACGGACCATTCGGCTATCAAGTATCTCATGGCAAAGCAAGATGCTAAGCCGAGATTACTTCGTTGGATTCTCCTCCTTCAAGAATTTGATCACACCATAGTTGACAAAAAAGGAGCCGAGAATCTAGCGGCCGATCATCTCTCTCGTTTGGAAGATCCTCACCAAAGTGTTTACGAGCCTAAGGAAATCACCGAAACATTTCCGCTCGAGACACTTGGCGTAGTGAATTCTAAGCTTGATTCTTCTACCCCATGGTTTGCGGATATTGCAAATTACCATGCGGGTAACTTCATCGTTAAGGGTATGACGACTCAAGAAAAACGAAAATTCTTTCGTGACGTCAAGTTCTACTTTTGGAACGACCCTTACTTGTTTCGAACTTGTGCGGATCAAATCATCCGACGTTGTGTTTTTGGCACCGAAGCTTCTAACATCCTTAGAGCTTGCCATGAGGGACCCACGGGTGGTCACCACGATGCTAATCTCACGGCTAACAAGGTGTTTGATGCCGGCTTCTTTTGGCCTACTATTTACCGAGATGCACAAATTCTTGTGAAGTCTTGTGATGCATGCCAACGACAAGGAAAAGCCTCACAAAAATATGAAATGCCACAAAATATCATTCAAGTATGTGAGATCTTTGACGTTTGGGGTATAGACTTTATGGGGCCGTTCCCATCATCTCGTGGTAATAAGTACATCCTTGTTGCGGTTGACTACCTATCTAAGTGGGTGGAGGCGAAGGCCTTGCCCACTAATGATGCTTGTGTGGTAGTTAAGTTCTTGAAAAGTTTGTTTGCTAGGTTTGGAACCCCTCGTGCGATCATAAGCGATCGTGGAACCCATTTTTGTAATGACCAATTCGAAAGAGTCTTAAGGAAATATGGGGTTACACATCGTCTTTCTACGGCTTATCACCCACAAACGAGTGGGCAAGTCGAGGTTTCAAACCGAGCTTTGAAGAGGATCTTGGAGAGATCCGTAGGAGAAAACCGACAATCTTGGTCGGATAAGTTAGACGATGCTTTATGGGCCTTTAGGACCGCTCATAAGACACCCATTGGGTGCACTCCCTATAAGCTTGTGTATGGAAAGAATTGTCATTTGCCTATCGAGTTAGAACACAAGGCTTATTGGGCCCTAAAGCATTGTAATGATGACATGGAGACCGCGGGAAAACACCAGAAAATGAAATTAAATGAATTGGATGAATTGAGGGATATTGCTTATGAAAATTCATTGATTTACAAAGAGAAAACTAAAAAGTTGCATGATTCAAAAATTAAAAACCGGGTTTTTAACATTGGGGATCAAGTTTTACTTTTTAATTCAAGACTGAAAATATTTTCCGGTAAATTGAAATCCCGTTGGTCCGGTCCATTCACCGTGACTCAAGTGTTTCCTTACGGGACCATCGAGCTAGCTCAAGATGATGGTCCTAACTTCAAGGTGAATGGACATAGGTTGAAGCACTACTTTGGTGGGGAAGTTCCATCCTTGAGCTACCTCGACCAAGTCACCTTCCCCAATGATAATTAGTATTGAGGGGATCGAGTCGAGCTCATGACTCGGTAATCAAAAACGAGGAGCCTCGTGGGGGAGTCCCATGCTTATCCTATGTACATATTATCGCTTTCTTAGTCTAATGTAGCTTACGTGTGGGGATTTGTGCCCTTCCAACCTTTGTTCCGTGGTTGTTTGTGATATGTGGTTTTTAGATCATGATCTTCACGATTGGAGCCTCACGTGTTCGTTTTATGGGAGCACTCGATCGTTTGCTTTGGAGACATTTCTCAATATCCATGATATATCCTTTTGATGTTCTAACCTTAGGTTTTTAGCACACTTCATAAACGGCTATTACTTATTGGTTACACCCTTTCCATGCTAGATTAGGCATTCGACTACGTCTCTAGTATGGGGGTGTTTGCACCCCTAGACTCGAAACATTGAGGACAATGTTTAACTTTAGTATGGGGGGGGTGAATAGATACTTGCCTTGCCAAACCTTCACGCTTTCCAAAGTTTATCTTTTTTTTATCGTTTTGTTGTAAAATAAGGCTAAAAATGGCTAAATTTTAAAAATTTTCTCATGTTTTATAAGTGTTTGAAGACACGAATGTAGATTTTCCGATGGCGAGAATAAGAGTAATTTTTGACTCGACCGTGCGTGTTGAGCACTTAGCTTTGATTCCTTAACTACACACTAGGCTAAGTCTCTTAAATGAGGACAAGAAATGATAGGGTTAATTATAAGTTACTATGCTAAACGTAGAGTACTCGTATTCTTTCAAAAACTCATGTGTTCTCGTTGTTTGCTTATTCTCCCTTCGCATGTAAATATTTTTTGCTTAATAAATATTGACTTAGCGGTTTAGTTAGGATTGTTGGGTTTCTAGTCTTTTCTAGTAGCTTCCGTGTAATTAAATTGGGAAGACATTAAGGTATCGCCAGCGTCACGGTTTTGAAGTATTGGCACCCGAATAATCAAAAGCTTCACCTAATAATAAGATTTCAAGTGCTCACCTAAATCAAGCAAACAATTTGAAGCCCCACAAGGCCTAAAATCTATGCAAAATTGAAAGTGAATCAAGCCTTAATCTTCGAAGCTTTAAAGATCCAAAATTCGCCTTAGCGTGAGGATATACGTCTTTGGCTAATAAAACCACCGATGAGGCGGATAATAAAAAGCAAGGCAAGACCGAAGTCATAATAAAAGCTTCATGGCGAAGTTGAATAAAAGATGGAGGTAAACCAAAGATAATAAGGCCCTTCCGTTAGGGGGCGTATAAAAGTCTTGGTAATAAGTCTCAGGTTCAAAACCGTTATAAAACCGTGTTTATCGATTCTTCTTGTTGACTTAATTTTTTAACATCGTTGTCTATTAGGAAGGGTTATTGATTTGATGGTCTTAGTTACACCGTTAGGACTCTATTTTTAGACCTAAATCTCTATTATCGCATAAGTCAAACAATGTATCCTCGTGAAACATTCAAGACAAAATAAAATATAAGAGATACAACTTAGGAATAATGGGACGATAAGTACGTGATTAGGGCATATGAGTAGTGTTAGCATTACTAACTTATAATGACAATGATCTCGTTGCACGCTTAGCATGGAATTGGAGTGAAAATCGAGGACGATGAAATTATTTCTAACGAAGCATTCACGTGTTCTTATTCTATGAACCTAAACGTCCCATTTTGCGATGAAAATCATACATTATGTCTAAAACACAAGTAGTAGTAATAGTAGTAGTATAGCTAGTTTATCGTTCAATAAAATGAATAAAATAAATTTTGGAGATGCTTTGATACTTTATTCTAGCATAGCGTGAGGGCACGACAATGGTTTAGTATGGGGGAGTGATGAGACTGCTTTTATACATAGTCTCATCTTCCAAATAGGGCTTAAAATGCATTAAATATCATCAAAATACCCAAATATATGCTTGTGTTTGTTGCTTGTGTACAGATATTGAGATAATGACAAAAGATCACAAGAATCATACAAAAACGAACACGGGAAACGAAGCCGCACAATGAACCAAGCCCTAGTGAAGACTTTCCCAAGATCAACCCTTGAAGATTTGAAGAATTATGAAGAAGGGTCCTCAAATTATGAAGAATTGACACTTTATACCCTTGTATCCTCATAATTACAAGTATGGTCCCTAAAGTTTGTCAAAATTACAAAAAGGACCCTTAACTTTGAAGAATTGGCAAGTTTAGCCCCTCAACAAAGCTAAATTGTCAACCAATATCATCCACAAAGTCAAATATATCATGAAGTCCTTCAAAGTACAAGAAATGACAAGTTTGGTCCTTTGAAAAATCCAAAATTACAAAAAGGACCCTCAACTTTCAACAATTGGCAAAAATGGTCCCTCAATCATCAAGACTTGGCAATCTCAGTCCTCCAAATTATCAATATTGCAAGTCTAGACCATTATCATTGAAGAAAATACCAATTCAGCCCTTGAAGAATTCAAATATGGCAAGAATTACCCCTGATTTCACTTTGCAAAATTTTTTGGGCCAAAAGTGTAAAAAGGCAAAAGTTGACAAGGAAGAAAATGGGCGTTGATAGAGTTAAAAGTGAAAAGACAAGAAGAAGGAAAACAAGGGACCAAAGCTGGCCAGACATGATTCTAACCTAGACCAACCAGCATCTCCCACGTGTCCCACTCAACCCTCTCCTCCAATCACAACCCACCAAAACTCCACCTCACATTCCACTCACAATCTGTTATAACTAACCCTTAATTAATTATTTAAATTAGGCGGTTAACACTTATTTAAAAACAAAAAACAGATCAAAAACATGTTCTTGGTGTTCTTAAGCCGATTTGGGTTTTCTTAATCTTGTCATAATTAGGCCTTGATAAAGTGCAGATTTATGATTAAGGTGGCCTTAATCACATCCCAACTTTCAAACAGCTTGCCACATCACCAACCAAGTCACATGTTTCCCCTGCTTTTTCACTTTGGAGAAGATGCCAAAACAGTAGGCCCTCATCCAACGTCCCACAACAAAGCTTGAAAGTTAAGCTTATTGGAGACCTTTGATCAACTTCACATGCTTGCCAGCTCCACAAACAGCCAAGAAATCAGTCACATGAAGCCAATCCTCAAGGGCATTTTTGGAAGATCATGTAGCTAGGGTTACACGTTTTTCAGCTTTCATAGTTCACTTGTAAGGCTATATAAAGCCACTTAGGCCTTCATTTTTCAGCTGCTTTTGGTTTTTCCTTTGTTCAAACACTTGTAAATCCTCTTTCTGATTAATGAATTTGAGTTAAGTGCTTTGAAGAAAGACCAAGTGCCATCTTTATTCTGCTTGTTTATGTTCTTAGTTTACTGCTTTTGAAGTTTAAAACCTGTTTTCAAAAGAGGAGTGTGCACAAGTTTGCATATTTTCCTCATTTTCTTGATATTTTGCTAAGTCTTGTTCCAATCTTGGAATTCTTGGGTTATAGGGCTGATCATAGCATCCTAACTGAGTTGGTTAAGGTGTGGTGAGGCTTATAACTTGGGGATAATCAAGTGTGGGGTAACAAGTTTGCATTAATCAAGTTTTTCCCAAGTTTTTGATTTTTCATGTTATTGTGCTTAACCCTTGTTCAATCTTAGCAGGCTTTTTGTGGAAGCTTGTGCTTGTTCTTGCTAGCACATAAGCTCAAAATTCGTGGGTGTGGATGTACATCCATGAGGTTTGCATACTTAATCTCCAAATCTGCTTAAATTGTGATTTTTGGTGATATTTGTATGAAACTGTTGTTCTTGTGAATTTTGTGGCTTGTTCTTGCTTGAATATGTTTATTAGACTTGTTTTAGTGTTAATTGATGCTTGGTTGGCCTGAAATCTTGTTTTGCTTTTGAAAATTTTGATTTGAAAAAGTTAAAGGGGTGTTTGGGTCTACTGGTTTATGCTTGTAATCTGTTTTTGTGTTAAGGGAAAGTGTTGTTTATGCTTTGTATCTGCTATACCTTTGTTTGAGAGTGTTTTGCTGCAAGTTTTTGGGTTTGAACACTTGAATTGATCAATCTGCTATATAGACCTTGTTTCTGCTTCTTTTGACCTAGGATTTTGGGAACACTTAGTGTGTATGCATGCTTAGGGATAAAAGTGGTTTAAACAAAGTTAACATAACCTGTTTGAAAGATTTGAGGTGTTGAAATTGGCTTGTGTGTCAAATACATCAGCAAAAGTAGAAAACTGCATGTGTAGTGTTCATCAGTAACTTTCATTGCTTGAATCTTGCTTAATTCTTTGAACCAGTGCATGAAACCTGTTTAGACTTGCTTATTGGAGTTTATTATAGCTTTTGTGTGCATTTGGTTGAATTTGGTTGGCTGAATTGTGCTAAAACTGCTCTTGAATGCTAAACTGCTTATTGTTCATCTCTGTATCATGTCTGATGAATGATTGATTAAACTGTATCAATTGGGTGTTAGTGATTGTGTTATTTTGATTGTGATTGACTCCTTTTGATCCAAAGATCAATTGGGTGCCTTTGTGAAATCTGAATCTCTAAAAAAAGTCACTAAAGACAAAAAGTCAAAATAGTCAAGCAGTGGAAAAAGTTTCCACTGCTCAACATCCAAAACTAGCCCCTGCTAGTGCAATTTTGTCATCAGCTTATCAATAAGCTATTCTAGCTTATTCTGACTTGCAACAACTTATTTTTTCTAATAGATCTTCATTATTTGACCCATTTAAGTGAACTGGAGCTTAACAGACTTTGACTTTGACTTTTTACTAGAAAACCAACTTGTTTGACTTTTAACATAAGTGCTTATTTGATTTTCCAGCTTATTGAGTGTGCTTATTTGAAATTTCTTTGGTTTTTAAGCTTAGTTTTGTCAAAAGAAACATTTTGCAACTTGAATCAGCTTCTGAGGTGGTTTAGATCATAAAAACGACTATTTTGTCGTTTTGTGAATAAGTTGTTGACTTGTTTCTGGCTTATTAAGTGGTCTTATTTGAAATCTCTTTTTGCAGAAGTCTTTGTTAGGTCAAAAGAAGGTTGTGTGTTAAATTTTAGCTTATGGCAACAGCTTATGGCTTAATGGGCCAAAAAGCCCATTAAGAATAAGCTGCTTATTATAAGTTAGCTTATTTCACATTTTCAGCTTTTGGGCCTTTGGAAAAAGTTGTTTAAAATCAAATTTTGAGTCAACCTGTACTTTTTGAGCTTATTTTGAGCACTTTTTCTTATTGGGCCTTAATTAAGCCCAATAAGGGACTGTTTTGGGTTTGGCCCATTTTCTAGGCCCAATAGGGGTATTTAGGTAATTTCACTTTCATTTCTGAGTTATTTAGGTTAAATTAAGCTAGTTTGCAAGTTTTTAGAATTTTTTATAATTTTTGGATTTTTAATATTATTTTAATATTATTTTATTATTTAAAATTAAAAGTCTGATTTTCTAGGTTTTTATATTTTTCCTAGGTTCTAAATACTTAATTAGGATTTTTGCAACTTTCCAAATATTTTTTAGGTCTTTTAATTATTTGTTATAATTAATTTAAGATTTAATTGATTTTAGGAGTTTTTAATTGTTTAAAAATAGTTTTAATTGGTTTTAAAATTTTGAAAAATAGTTTTTAGCTTAATTAAGGTATTTTTGAGGTTTACAAACTTGAAAATCTTGTTTAGGGCTTTTTAATAATTAATTTTGATTTTTAGGGCTTTAATTAGCATTAAAAAGTCATTATCTAATTAATTAAAAGGTTTTTGCAAGTTTTGATTTTTTGTAAGCTCTTAGAATATTATTAGGGATTTTTGGTAATTTTTAGAAATTTTTAGGTTTAAATTTTAATTTTGGTGGTTTTTAGGACTTTACGTGTACGCCTTTTTAGACTTAGTTTAATCCGTCTTCATCACCGTCATTCTCTTCTAATCCTCTTTCTATTCTTCTTTCTCAAATATAATCACAAATTAATCCATATCATTACACACATAACACACTAGCCTCCTTGAGAACGAACTTAATTGGGTCATTCACACACGGTTTTCCTAAATCGTCGTGCTTACTTGCCCTATTTATTGCCTTCTTTTCCTAAAGGGGTAGTTTTACTCAACATCAGGTACCCAAAGATTCTCCGCCCAAATCCAAAGACTATAGCAGCAGAGACCTGAAAATATTAGATACCCACCGCACGGAATTCCATAAGGGGTTGCCGGAACATTTCTTGTGCTTAGTAGGATTAAGTCGTCGTTATTATGGGAGGGATGACTTATATCCTTGCTTCCTGACAGAACATGGAGAGGGTAGGTTTACTTATACCTTGTAAATGTGAAATGTTATTTGTATACTGACCCGTGTAATTGTAAATGTCCGCAGAGATGAACCTACACGGACTAATACGTCAGGGCGACCCCATGAAAGTGCCTGAAGGATTCCGCCCTCTGAAGGAGAATGAACTCCCCCTTCTCGATGCGACCGCAGACCGCACCATTCCACTCGAAGAAACGTCCGAGCAAAGATCAGATGAAGGGTAGCCTATCATCGAGAAATCCCCATTGGACTTCCATAATGAAGATGGTGGAGAGCTACTGTTGGAAGGAACCACGACCCACCAGGAAGATGAAAACGATTTCCTCAACCTTGAGAACGAAGACATCACTCAAGCTTCCGGGTCCGCCCCGCCCACATCTAGAAAGAGAAAGACCACCAGGAGGGTGGCAAAGACGATAGGGGATGAGGCCGGGGCCTCGGATGCTCCCCCAAAGAAACTGAGGAAGGACCATCCGCAATACCAGGAGGGAAGTGGTACTGCGACTGCTCAGGCCGACCCTACCCCGCACATGGAAGAGCAAGTCTGGAGAGCTACCCCTGTAAGTGCCGTAGCTCCTACCGCCCCAGAACCTGCAATTGGTACCACGTAAGTACCCTTCATATGTCAGTCGTGTCATTTTGCTTGTGAAATACATAATGCCTAAACAAAATTTGCAATGTTAATAACAGGGCGAATCCGTCGGCTGTAGCCCAAAAGGAAGAAGTGGAGAGGAATCCATCCCCCGCACCATCAAACAGACCCCCATTCCCTGCTGCAACACACGCCGAGGAGCCAGTCCCCGAAGGGCCAGAAAATAGCCTACGCCTAGCATGGGATCTCTCAAGTCTAACAAGGTTGGAGGCAGAATCTGAGTGTTCATAATTCATCGAGCACATTACCCCTCCAGCCCTTGCACAAGACTTAGATGCGCTGGATCATGAATCCCTTCTGGAGCAGTTTGACGTGTCGTCCGCGCATCAAGTGACGGTAGGTGCCGCTCTAAGACGCCGCCTGATCAAGGCCCTGGCGAATGTGAAGCGGGCAGACAAAAAGATAGCTCGTCGGAAGGCAATGGTCGTGAAGAATGAGAAGAACATCGCGTCTTTGCAAGCGGCGCTGGTGACGGCCGAGGCTACAGTGAAAGAGCAAGCTCATCACGCCGACAGCCGAGAAAAACGCCTCGCCGAGCTCGAGTCCCTTGTAGCCGCATCGAACGAGAAGGTATGCTTTCGAAAATTTTACACATACTCTTTCCTTGATTTTTTTATTTGACCCAAGAAAAAAAACATATTACCCTTGTGATAACTCGAAGTTCCATATGCAGGTGTCCGCGGCCGAAGCTTCTACCAAGGTCGTAACCGTACAAGCCTTCAACATCGCCCAAGAGCGCGATGCACTGAAGGATGAGTTAACACAAGTGCGGGCCCAGTTGGAAGAGCAGACTGCAACGGCGGAGGAGGAACTGAGCAAGATGGCCACAAGTTGTGCTGAAAGACTGTGTCCTCCCCTGCTATCCGCCATAGCTGGACGCCAGTGGATGGTCGGACACGGAATGCGCCTTGCCGTAAGCAAGGCCATGGAAGCGCCGCACCTGCTGCAAGCCTTCACCGGGGTCGTATCGGATGGAATCGACCGTGGTAGGCATGAGGGTTTGGTCAAGGCTGCGGAATTGATAGGTAAGAACGAAGACATCATGCAGCATCCCTACCATAATCCCTCAACTGCGGACAATATGACCGCGTTGATGAATGCACTGGCGGAAATCCAGCACCCTCCTCTGGATGAACTCGAGGCGCTTAAGGATGCTCCGAACGAGGCGGTAATGTCCAAGCTTACTGCAGATCCCATCCCTTTGACCCTGCCTACTTATGACTCCGTATCGAAAGTGATGAAAGGTGAAAAGCTGCTTGCGGAGGCATTGGATGCGACTGCGTTCAAGGCACATGATGGAAAGGACGCTCGCGGGGAGGCCCTCCGTGCTCTGATCGAAGAAGGAAAGAGAGACATAGGGGAATTCCTACCTCCCTTGTAATTTATCTTGTAAACATTTGTAACTTTTATTCGTCCGTGCATGTACACGGCTAAGACTAATATGGTAGATAACTGTCTTTTGTTTGTAGGTCCGTGATAACCACGGCCATTTTGTTATTTATTTAGAAACTTGTGTATTTTTATTTTGTTAAATATCGTATACCGATACTGCATGACATGTCACGTCTTACCCAAAAGGAAAAATACATTTCAAGTCTATAATTTACTAGACATGCGACGAGCATCTTTATTATGCAAAGCACTACGTGAGTACGGCATACGGAAACTTATCACAACGTCTTGTGAGTAAGGTGTCTAGTAAGGATACATGATCCGCGCCGTTGGGGTTGCATCCCTCTTACGCGGCAAGTTGAATTAGTAGGTTCACTTAATCCTCTTACCCCGCCTGGAGGCGTATAGTACATGTACGGTGATTGAATGAATGCATATGAATGAAACATGGCATATTAGAATAATAACTAAAATTCATAGGACTAACAAAATACTAAGAAATAATTTGCACAAAACAAGCCGTGGAGCTAGCTAGGCACTACGGCATTTCATTAGAACGTTTACATTTTTTGTTTGAACAAGAATGATAAGTCCTAAAAAATAAAAAAGGAACCTAGACAAAACATAAGAAGCAAAACAGATAGAGTGCATGGATCTTCATAAAAGCCACATATTGGAGATGTTCCATGTGCGTTCCAGATCGCGGCCATCCATGTCACGTAACTTGTACGCGCCTCGTCCTAAGGCTTCCGTGACCTCATACGGTCCTTCCCACTTAGGGCCCAGCTTTCCTGTATTCTCCGCTCGACTTGCTTCGTTAGCACGATAGACATAATCTCCTGGTCGAAAAGAAACACCTTTAACCTTGGCGTCATAATAAGCCTTCATTTTAGCCTTGGACTTAGCCTCATTAATGGCTTCTATCTCTATTTTTTCCTCCAACAAATCCAGGTTGATTCACAGTTGCTCGTCGTTCGTGACGACATTAACCTCCGCAGTGCGGATGGTAGGCATTCCGATTTCCGCTGGTATGACAGCTTCAGTGCCGTAGGCCAATGCAAATGGAGTATCTCCGTTGGTTGTTTTGATCATAGTCCTATGCGCCCATAGAACATGTGGTAACTCATCCACCCATTTGGCACTTCGTTCCTCCAGACGTGCCTTGATGCCGTTTCCCAAGCTCCTATTTGCTCGTTCCACAAGGCCATTTGTCTACGGGTGCTTAACAGACGCGAAGCACCGTTTGATATTCAATGATGCGCACCAGTCCTTGAATGGATTATCCGCGAACTGTTTACCGTTGTCCGAGATGATTTCCCCTGGTAGTCCAAAACGGCACACAATGTTCTCCCAAACAAACTTTTTAACTTGTTTGCCTATAATGGATTTTACTGCCTTGGCCTCTATCCATCGTGTGAAGTAGTCCATTACGACAATCAAGAACTTAACTCCCCCCGCAGCTACAGGGAATGGTCCTGCGATGTCGATTCCCCACTTATGGAATGGCCATGGTGATGTAATTGGTGTAAGCTCCTGCTGCGGATGTCGCGGCACTGGTCTATCCACTTGGCAATCACTACACCTTCGAATCATGTCGCGCGCGTCCCTGTGCATGGTAGGCCAATAATATCCTGTCCTTAAGGCTCGAGCTACCACGGATCATGGACCTGCGTGCATGCCGCATAACCCTTCATGTATTTCACTAATTACATAGGTAGCCTGACGTGGTCCAACACACCGTAACCACGGCTGCAAAAAGAGCGCTTATAAAGGATACCTTCTCGAAGTTCGAAGTGCTGCGACTTCCTTCTGATGCGCCGCGCCGCTTTTTCATCGGCCGGAAGGATTTCACTAGTCAAATAGTTGACGATCGGGGTGATCCATGTAGGTCCATCCTCCTCAACTATAGTAGCGACCTCCCCTTTTGTTATAGACTTTTCCTTGAGTATTTCCATCAAGACTTGCTTGGACAAGTGGGCGAAGCTTGTGTATGCGATCTTGCTAAGAGCGTCCGCCTTCTTGTTCTCACCTCTTGGCACCTGCTTGATGGAAAACTTGTTGAAAGCCGCGATGAGTGACTTGACTTTCTCCAAGTATCGGACCATGCTGTCCTCCTTAGCCACATATCCACCTAGAATGTGGTTCGCGACAAGCCGTGAGTCCACGTAGGCCTCAAGGTTGCGGACTCCCATTCTAGTGGCGATTTTTAAACCCGCAATTAATGCTTCATATTCCGCTTCGTTGTTGGTGGCTGTGAACTCAAAAGGGAGGGCGTACGTAAACTCCATTCCTTCCGGATTTGTGAGGATGAGTGATTGTTGTAAATTACACCTTTTAGGGAAAAGGCGTAAAAGTGGTAATTATCGAGTGATGATTTAGGAAAATCAACACTAATGACCCTTAATGGTATGAAAGTTCGTTTCCCAAGGAGGTATATGTGTGTGACTAAGATGTTCAAGATTTGTGATTAATATTTGGTTTAGAAGGGGATGAGAAAAGAAAATGACGAAGACGTAAAAAAAATGAAAATTAACAAAAAATCACTACTAGAAAGTTAAAACGTAGAACCTTAAAAACCACAAAAATAAAAAAAAATTCTAAAAATTACCAAAAATTCACGAAAAATAAAAAATAATAAACTAAGAGTTTACCAATGATCAAAACTTTTTCAAACCTTTTAAATAATTAAATATTCAATTTTTAAATGCTAATTAAAGCCCTAAAAATCAAATAAATTATCAAAAAGCCCAAATAAAGATTTTTCAATTGGTAAACCACTAAAATGACCTAAAAAGATTAAAAACTATTTTTAAAAATTTTTAAACTTATAAAAATTATTTAAAATGATTTAAAAACTATTAAAACTTAAAATAATTATAAAAATTAATCTAAAAGTGATAAAATTATTCTAAAAGTTGCTAAATTCCTATTTTAATGTATTAAACCTAAGAAAAATGTAAAAAGTTGGAAAATGTGAAATTTCAAAAATAATAATAAAATAATATTAAAATAATATTAAAAATCCAAAAATTATAAAAAATTCTAAAAACTTGCAAACTAGTTTATTTTAACCTAAATAATCAGAAAATCAAAGTGAAATTACCAAAATACCCCTAATGGGCCCTCAAATGGGCAAAATCCAAAATCAGTCAACACAAATGGGCTTTTGGGCCCAAAAAGTCAAAGTTGGCCCAATTGACACACAACCTTCTTTTGGGATGCTTATGAGATCTGTAAAAAGAATTTTTGAAAAAGCTTACTAAATAAGCCAGAAATAAGCAATGTATTATTTCACAAAACGACAAAATAGTCGGGTTTGAGAAATAATGCACCTCAGAACTTGATTCAACTTGCAAAAGCTTTCAAATGGACTCAATAAGCAAAATCAATCAACAAAAATCCAATAAGCACAACCAATAAGCCAGAATAAGCACAAATGAACTTATGTAAAAGTCAAAGGAGTTGGTTTTCTAGTCAAACCTAAAAGTCAACCACCCAAATGCTCCAGTATGAACAAATAGGTCAAAATATGAGCACCTATTACAAAAACAAAGTTGTTGCAGGTTGGAATAAGCTATTATAGCTTATTGATAAGCTGAACCCAAGTTTACACTATCAGTGGAAACTAGCAGGGGAAAGGAGTTCCCACAGCTTTGACTATTTGACCAAGCTTATATGAGAGTTCTGGTTTGATTCAATTGGAAACAAAGGCACCCTTGTGATCAGTGAATCACAAGGAGTCAATAGCAACAATAAAATCACAAAATGGTTCACACCATAAGCCACAATAAGCCAAACAGTCACCAGATAAGCACCAGATAGGGAAATAAGCAGTTAAGCACTTAATAAGCAGATTTAGCCACAATAAGCCAACCAAACTTAACAGGATGCATACACAAGCTATATAAACTAAGAACAAACACAAAGCAACAAGAATCAAACACTGAATCAAAGTAAATAACAAGATCAAAGCATAAAAAGTTACTGATGAACAATGAACATATGCAGAAACAAGTTTGCTGATATACTTGACACTTGATCCAATTTCAAGCCTCAAATCCTTCTTCCCTGGTGTGATTAACTATGATTTAGCACTTGTTAGCCCTAGCCTAAGCCTAGATCTAGGTGTCCTCAAAATCCTAGCCAATTTTACCAAGTTTTTAAGATTCTATAGCCAAATCAAGAATCTATGTGTTCAAAACCCTCAAACCTGCAAACAGATGAACATAAGCACCTAACAAACAGATATCAATACTTGCTTACACAAAACAACCACTTAGCAAACCACAAATCCAAAGTATGCAGTAGACCCAAACACTCCTTAATCCACCACTTAACAAAGAAACTTGTGATTTAAACTAGTAACCTACTGATTTTAATGATCAAAAACACTTAAACAATTGCAACAAACATAATCAAACTCAAAAATCACCAGCACAAACACCAATACACAAAATCAAAGCACCAAATTCAAAACAGCCATAAACATGAAATTTTTAGGGGAATCTTAACCAAGAGATTATACCTGCCTTCCACAACATCCTAGGAAGGCCAGCAATGCTCCTTGGACCTTGTTCAACAACTAGAACAAGACCAAGGTACTTCACCAAAGATGATCAAAGCCTGCTGATGTTCAAAGCAGAACAAGGCTTTGATTATGATATGTCTTCAACACAAGCAACAAACAAACTCAACCAAAGGCTTAGAATCCTTCTCAGGCTTGGTTTCAACAAGCTTGAAAGAACTCAAGGCTTAAGGCTAAGGGTTAGTACACAAAGATTAGCCAAATTCAGAAACAAGGACTTCAAGGCTTTTGAACCTTGAAAACCTTTCAAACCTAGACGTGCCTTAACTACAAGGTTTAGGAAGGTCTAAACAATCAAATGGAACTCAGAATTAGGCTACTCAAACACCAAACTTTTAACTAAATCAAAAAGAGATTTCAAAATTTCAGAAATTCAAATTTTATTTAACTTAAAAAGGAATTACAAAGATTGAAAGCCTAAAACTGGAACAAAGCTCTCTCACAGGTTGAGGAGTCTTTATATAGGCAAATGCCAAGGCTAGCACTATTCACAAACCCTAGATGTGAAATTCCCTAAATGCCCTAAGTCCTTGAGTGCGTTTGTTGTTGATGAGCTGTCCAAAGTGATCTTGGACGTTCATTTCAGCTTTGATATGAAGCAATGATCCTTGGCTGTTGATTTGGACACGTCACATAACTTGGAGGTTAAGTTGCATTCTGATTGGTTTAAAGGGAATTGGGGGTGGGGTCCATGGTGGAGTGGTGTGAGGTTACATGTGTGGGATGTGATCGTGCTAGGGTGAATTAGTTTTTGGTTAAAGTAATTGGGAAAAACCCTTTGGCAGTAAAAAGTAAAACATGGGTTCATACGTGTGAATAGTGACACGTTTGATCCGTTTTCTTAGGGAGAAAGGTGTTTGGCGCGTGTTTAGGGATTTAAACTTCCAAAATTGGCAGCCTTGGTCCTTTTTCTTTCTTTCTCTTGTCACTTGTAAGTAAACTTCTATCAGCGCCCATTTCCTTTGTATCAACGTTTCACAACTTGTCATTTTTGGCACAAACTTTCCAAAAAGTGTATCAAGGGTTAATTTTGGAACTTTTGCATATTTGAAGGACTGATCTTGGACATTTTTTGATCTTCAAAGGTCTTTAATGTATCTTTGGCTTGATGAGGGACCATATTTGACAATTTGAAATTGTTGAGGGACTAATCTTGCCATTACTTCAAAGTTGAGGGACCTTTTGTGTAATTTTGACAAACTTAAGGGACCAAACTTGTAATTATTAATATACAAGGGTTTTAAGTGTCATTTCTTCAATAATTGAGGATCAATCTTGTTTGTCTTCAAGTCTTCAAGGTATTTGTTGAGAATTCCATGATTAGAGCCCGGTTCTTTGTACGGCTTCGTTTCTCGTGTCCGTTTTTTCCTTGTTACTTGTGATCTTTTGTCTTTTTCACGATATCCATACCTAAAATACACAAGTAAACAAACACAAGCATATATATATGGTATTTTTATGACATTTTTATGCATTTAAAGCCCGAAAAGAACGATGAGATCATGTATAAATGCCATCTCATCACTCCCCCATACTAAACCATTGCCGTGCTCTCACGCAATGCTAGAATAAAGTATCTAAGCATCACCAAAGTTCAATTTTATTAACCTTTATTGAAAATTAAAAGACTAGCAACATACTACGAAGATGTGTAAAGACATAACATATGATTTTCATCACAAAAAGTGACTTTTAGGGTCAAAGAATAGAAACAAGTGAATGTCCCTTAGAGTAAACTTCGTCATCCTTGATTGTCATACATTCCATGCTAAGTGCAAAAACGAGATCATTGTTGGTACAAGTCACAATGCTAACACTACTCATACGTCCAAATTGTGTAATACTTTTTCTCCCCGCAATCCTAGTTATTATAAAAAGAAATCGGTTACTAGCATTTTTTATCTATTTGTCATGGATCACAAGTGATTCATATTGACTTATTTGAGTAGTTATTAGTCCGAAAGCAAAGTAGCACGATTTGATCAATAGTTAGCCGAAGGACAAAATCTTTTAAAACGGCTTCTCGTGTATCTCCTTAAGTTCATATCTTGGCATAACTCGTTTCACGATTTGAGACCTTTCTCGGACCGATATTTGGCATGTACTTCATACTTCAAATCTTGGGAAGACGTTCTTGAAATTATGGTCTTCTCTTCACATATTTGGAATTTCTTCACTTGACGTTTTTGAGAGATTCTTCATATTGGACCACGACTTCATCATTTTTCTTCAATCTTTACTTTGGATTTTGATATACAACGATCCGCCTCCTTTTTGGACTTGGATATATTTATCCTCATACCTTGTTAGGGTCTTTTTGGATAGACTTTCTCCATGATCTTTAGGGGAGTAATTGCTTCTCGTCGTGTGTCTCGATCCTTCATATTGATTTAGGAATAATGATACTTCACATCATCTTTGGATCTTTAGCAAAAATAGAGCTCCTCATGCCTTGTTAGGGCCTTTTTGGATAATCGCCAATCTTCGCGTCCCGCTTCAATAAGTTATACCTTGGCTATGAACTCTATTCAACCCCGAGCAACTTTTAAACGATCTTGCGCTAGAGGCTAAGTAACCTTTCAAATCGTACGACCTTACTTATTGCAATTATGATTTATTCCTAATGCATTGATCTTATGGGAAGAAAAAGCCACAATTAAAAACATACGAGTTTTTGAAAGAACACTTTCATGTTCTACGTTTAGCATGATCACTTGTCTAACTCTATCATTTCTCGTTCTTCACTATATAAAGACCTCTAATTAAAGAGACTCGTGAATACTTAGCCATGCAAGTCAAAATTAAGCCAAATTTGGATTAGCTTTCATTGAGACTATATCAAATCAAAGTTTTGGGTTTTCAAGCCACCTATAGGATCTTGCACTTTCTTGGACTTTTTCAAGTTTAGAGAATGCATTTTATAGTTCCCTTGATAAGTGACTTTCTAGAATCAATTATAGGAACTTGCGAAAAGTTCTTGTTCTTAACCCGTATGAATTAAGACTTTCGCGTTTTAAAGCTCCCTATATAAAAGTCTAGAAAACTTGAATTGAGCGGGTTAAGGAATGTAAATGGCTCCAAATGCCCATCAAGTCAAAAATTAACTCTTATTCTACCCAACGGAAAATATACATTCGTGTCTTCAAAATATTTATGAAAACTAAGAAAAATTTTAAAATTTTGCCATTTTTAGCCTTATTAGCAAAACAAAACATTGAAAATTGGAAAGCGTGAGGGCGTAGCAAAGCAAGTATCTATTCACCCCCCATACTAAAAGTAAACATTGTCCTCAATGTTTCGAGTCTAAAGGTAGAGCACCCCCATACTAGAGACGAAGAGTCGAATGCTTAGGATCTAGTATGGGGGAGTGATCAACAATATATCTAAAGCCGTTTATTAAGTATGCTAAAAGATAATTGTTAGAACAATAAAGGATATGTCATGGATTCGTGAAAAACTTCTTCAAACGAACGATGGAGGCTCACGTAAACGAACATGAGAGTCTTCAATCGTAGATGATGATGATGATCTAGATAACACAATCACAAACAACCACGAGACAACGAGTTGAAAGGGTACAAGTCCCCTTATTAGTGAATAGTGAGCATAAAAGATAAGCATGGGATCTCCCCCACGAGGCACCTCGTTTTTGATTACCGAGTCCTGAGCTCGACTCGATCCCCTTAAAATGTGAACATTTAGGGAAAATCATGGTATGGTCAATGGGGCTTACATGATAAACAAGGCCCAAAAAGCAACCGGTATATAAAGGACTAAGTCCTTAGATTGTGCAAAATACCGGGATCGAAGATGGCGTTCTCATTTTCTTTGGAAAAACAAATCAATGCCATTTCAACATGTGCCATAAACTCAAAGAGTTTGAAGAAAATAGATGAGAAATAGAAGGGTGAGACAATTGGTAAGACAAACTTTCGAGCTACTCGAGGTAGACTCGCACCAAGCAAATAGAAAGATTTTCCATTTATTGCATCGGTGGAAGATCGAGATTTCCCTTTACATGAAATTCGGGGATCGAAAATCTCGTCCTCGGTAGACAAGGATGAGGGAACATAAGGGGCTTCCCCCATACTAGAGCCACACAAAGCATCGTCAAAAGGAGTAGATAAGCTTGTAGCACTCAAAACACGTGGTGATGACGGAGTTAGATTTGTAGAAAAATCAATTAAGTCACATTTAAGATCTTTTCCTTTTTTATCTTTTAAACTCTCTTTATGAAAACCCTTTTTGATTATGTCGAAAATATTCGGTGTTTCTAAGACGATGTTAGTCACACTAAAAATTCTCACATTTGTAAACCGTTTTGGTTTTGGTGGTGGCAAGTTCTCAAAACGTTTATTGACGAAGAAAACTTCCCCATCGGGGTCTACATATTCATCATCCGAAAGATCTTCCGTAGAAACCGACAACTTATCAACACTTTTCAAGAATGAATGTTCGAGGTGAGGCGAAAGATTTTTCGATTCAAGTATTGACGGTTTCTTCTTTGTAGGCTTTACACTCATAACCTCCACCGGCGGAGGAAATGGTAAATTGTTTTTAGCGACATTTCCTAAAACTCTTGGTGAAAATTCTTTGCAAACGACATTGGTTGAATCACCATGGTTTAAAGTTGCAATAGAATAGACATGAGAAAGATTGGAGTTTTGTGTTGCATTGATGACAAGTTCTTCCTCATTGAAACGAAGGGTAATTTTTCGAGCATGAACATCGATAAGTGCTCTTGATGTATCCAAAAATGAACGACCCAAAATGAGAGGAACTTTTCGATCGATAGGAATGTCTACAACGATAAAGTCAACGGGATAGTAAAACTTTCCGACTTTAACAAAAACGTCCTCGGCTACTCCACATGCTAAAATCGTAGAATGATCGGCCATCTCGATAGACATGTTCGAAGGAGTAAGAGCCGGAAGCGAAAGCGATTTGAAAATCTCAAGAGGCATTAAATTAATACTAGCACCAAGATCGGCCAAGGCGTAGCATTCCTCCATATCTTTAATAGCACACAGAATCAAAAATTTACCGGGATCACCGACTTTTTGTGGTATGCGGCTAAGAAAAACCGATGAACAACTAGACGATTGTTGTAACTTCTCTTTGTTGTTTAGCATACTTTTGAAGTTTGTGGCGAATCGAGGCATCATGATAAGAGCGTCGGCAAAACTTATGTTAAAATGCATATCACGAAACATTTTCATAAATAGCTCAAATTGGTAATTGTTCCGTTCTTGTGCTTTCTCTTTGTTACGTCTTGAAGGGTAAGGTAAGGGTGGTGTGGGTTGGTCATTAGGCAACGGCCTTGGAAACTCGGGTTCCACAATTGGTATTGGTTCAACCGTAGGTGTGGTTTGAGCGGTACTTCGTGGGATTGTAATGTGCTCCTTTTCGACCATCACCTCGGGTTCTTTCTCGATTTCCTTCTCCGTAGAAGTACTTTGACGAGAGATTGGTTCCTTGAAAGTTTTACCACTTCGTGTAGTAATAACCTTCATTTCTCCCCTCGGGTTGTTAATGGTATCACTAGGAAGACCACCCGAGGAAGAGGGTTTACACATGATTGCTTCAAACATCTTAGCCATTCGGTCCTCAAAATTTGATTGCCTAGCATCCGCTTTTAATAACTCTTGCTTAATCTCATGTTGTCCTAATTCCATCTTTTGTTGATTTTGTTGAAGACGTTGGACATTTCCTTCCATTTTGTTTGCATGAGTTTTAAGTTCATTAGCAAGTTCATTTTTTAGCTCGTTTTTCAACTCGGATCTTAAGCTAATCATCTCACGTTGCATGTTATCAAATTTAGCATCATTTGCTTTTGCATAATCCAAAAATTCTCCTTGCAAATTTTTAGTGTGAGCATTTTGAAAACTTTGTGTAGTGTTTTGAAAATCACGGTTTTGATTTTGATTAGAAATTTATCCATTCCCATTTTGATAATTCCCTTTGTTGTAATTGCGTGAATTGCCTTGGTAATTACCTTGGTTGTTGTTTCGATAATTGTTAACATTTTGGTTTGGTGGAGCTTGATTTTGGCGGGAACCTTGACCGTTTTGGTTGTAAGTTCCCGTGGCTACATAAGCACTCGAAGTGTTACCATCCGCGGTAATGCACTCGGAAATATCATGAGCTCCCCCACAAGATAAACAACTCTTAGCAACCGCTTTAACCGAAGCGGAATTTGAAGCTTCTTGAGCCTTCCAATGGGACATTAGATTAGCAAATCTATCAAAAAACCGATTTTCCTCATTAGCTTCATCATGTAAGGCATTAATGCTACGAGACGATTGTGACGAAGATGACGAACCCATATTGGCAACACTCGGTGTGTTACGAGGGTTATAAACCTTAGATCTATTTTCAATGATTTGTAAAGCCTCATTTGTCGTCTTGCACAAAAAATTACCACCCGCAGCGGCATTCAAATAATCTCGTTCATGATCATTAAGCCCATTATAAAAAGTATCCACTTGATGCAATTCCGTAAAATCATGGTGTGGACATTCATGTAACATCTCTTTAAATCGTTCCCATGCCATTGAAAAACTTTCATTATTTCTTTGCACAAATCGTGAAATCTCATTTTTCAAATGTGTTGTTTTAGATGGTGGAAAAAACTTGTTCACAAACTTAGAAACGAGATCGGCCCATGTCAAAATCGAATTTGGCGGTTCTTTCTCAAGCCAAATTTTTGCGGGTCCATCCAACGAGTATGGAAACAACATCATCTTAATGGCGTCATGTGGAACATCCTTAAACTTGCTAGTGGCGGTGAGACGGTTAAAATTCCTAATATGGTAATGCGGGTTGTCTTTCTCGTGACCTCTAAACTTATTTGCTTGCAACATCGACATTAAACCCGTCTTAATCTCGAAATTCTCCGCAAGGATCGCGGGAATTACAATAGCCTCTCCAAAACCCTCGGTGGGTGCTTGTAGCAACTCCATCATAGTACGATTAGCCATGACGACTTCTTGTTCTACAATAGGTTCAACAATTGGAGGTTCTTCAACAATCAACGTCTCTTGATTGGCTTGCTTTTGAAGTCTTTTACGAGCTCGTTTTGCTTGATTACGATTGATCATAAACTTCACGAAGAATGGGAGGTGAGCAAAGAAGATTCTTTTTTGGTGTTTTGTGAATTTTCAATTTTTTTGTGTTTTTGATGATATTTAATTTTTTTGGATTTTGGTGTATCTTCGTAGACAACAATCTACAAAATCTCTCCTCGAATCAAACTCTAGATTAAAGAAGCCTCAAAGGAATGAAAACGATCACGTGTAGTGAACGCCTTCGAATGACTTTAGAACTTTGGTGAAAACCAAATTGTTCAAGAGGTTTTAATCACAAAGAAACCAAGCAAATATATTATACGTAATAATACTTTGGGCGGCAAAACCCTCGATTAGCCTTCAATCTCAAAATATTCACAAGCAAGCGGGGAAACGAGGCGGCCCGAAGCACTTAAGAGCCTTTTTCCTTAGGGTATATTTTATAATACCCGCCTTATACCCACCTTATAGTTTGTATTTTTCAAAATCGAGCTTCACGAAAGTATTTATCTATTTTTGCCTTTTTCTTTTTGTTTGAGATTCGAATACAATAATTGAGTGATGAAATCCCAATTAAGGTTGTGTTTTCACACTTTTGGAGATATTGTAAATTTATTGTGATACTTAATACAATATAGTAATAATATTTGTACAAGAAAAACCAAGAAAATCGATAATACGTATTAGTAGAGTTCTACTAATACAAATACTATTTGGTTAATATTAAAAACAACAATGCAAATTAATCACGACACACCTCCCCGGCAGCGGCGCCAAAGTGATTGTGGTAAATTAAACCTTTTAGGGAAAAGGCGTAAAAGTGGTAATTACCGAGTGATGATTTAGGAAAATCAACACTAATGACTCTTAATGGTATGAAAGTTCGTTTCCCAAGGAGGTATATGTATGTGACTAAGATGTTCAAGATTTGTGATTAATATTTGGTTTAGAAGGGGATGAGAAAAGAAAATGACGAAGACGTAAAAAAAATGAAAATTAACAAAAAATCACTACTAGAAAGTTAAAACGTAGAACCTTAAAAACCACAAAAATAAAAATAAATTCTAAAAATTACCAAAAATTCACCAAAAATCAAAAATAATAAACTAAGAGTTTACCAATGATCAAAACTTTTTCAAACCTTTTAAGTAATTAAATATTCAATTTTTAAATGCTAATTAAAGCCCTAAAAATCAAATAAATTATCAAAAAGCCCAAATAAAGATTTTTCAATTGGTAAACCACTAAAATGACCTAAAAAGATTAAAAACTATTTTTAGAAATTTTTAAACTTATAAAAACTATTTAAAATGATTTAAAAACTATTAAAACTTAAAATAATTATAAAAATTAATCTAAAAGTGATAAAATTATTCTAAAAGTTGCTAAATTCCTATTTTAATGTATTAAACCTAAGAAAAATGTAAAAAGTTGGAAAATGTGAAATTTCAAAAATAATAATAAAATAATATTAAAATAATATTAAAAATACAAAAATTATAAAAAATTCTAAAAACTTGCAAACTAGTTTATTTTAACCTAAATAATCAGAAAATCAAAGTGAAATTACCAAAATACCCCTAATGGGCCCTCAAATGGGCCAAATCCAAAATCAGTCAACACAAATGGGCTTTTGGGCCCAAAAAGTCAAACTTGGCCCAATTGACTTGGAAAAGCCCTATTTGACTTAAAATTCAATTCTAAGAACAAAACTCTAAAGGCCCAAAAGCTGAAAATGAGCTTATCACAGCTTATTGAACACAAAGCTTATTCTTATTGGGCTTTTCAGCCCATTAAGCCATAAGCTAATGCCATAAGCTCTAATTTGACACACAACCTTCTTTTGGGATGCTTATGAGATCTGTAAAAAGAATTTTTGAAAAAGCTTACTAAATAAGCCAGAAATAAGCAATGTATTATTTCACAAAACGACAAAATAGTCGGGTTTGAGAAATAATGCACCTCAGAACTTGATTCAACTTGCAAAAGCTTTCAAATGGACTCAATAAGCAAAATCAATCAACAAAAATCTAATAAGCACAACCAATAAGCCAGAATAAGCACAAATGAACTTATGTAAAAGTCAAAGGAGTTGGTTTTCTAGTCAAACCTAAAAGTCAACCACCCAAATGCTCCAGTATGAACAAATGGGTCAAAATATGAGCACCTATTACAAAAACAAAGTTGTTGCAGGTTGGAATAAGCTATTATAGCTTATTGATAAGCTGAACCCAAATTTACACTATCAGTGGAAACTAGCAGGGGAAAGGAGTTCCCACTGCTTTGACTATTTGACCAAGCTTATATGAGAGTTCTGGTTTGATTCAATTGGAAACAAAGGCACCCTTGTGATCAGTGAATCACAAGGAGTCAATAGCAACAATAAAATCACAAAATGGTTCACACCATAAGCCACAATAAGCCAAACAGTCACCAGATAAGCACCAGATAGGGAAATAAGCAGTTCAGCACTTAATAAGCAGATTTAGCCACAATAAGCCAACCAAACTTAACAGGATGCATACACAAGCTATATAAAC
This sequence comes from Glebionis coronaria, assembly GCA_025667525.1. NCBI lineage: Eukaryota > Viridiplantae > Streptophyta > Magnoliopsida > Asterales > Asteraceae > Glebionis > Glebionis coronaria. The sequence continues at coordinate 773,452 of JANFOE010000851.1, forward strand.
TAAGAACAAACACAAAGCAACAAGAATCAAACACTGAATCAAAGTAAATAACAAGATCAAAGCATAAAAAGTTACTGATGAACAATGAACATATGCAGAAACAAGTTTGCTGATATACTTGACACTTGATCCAATTTCAGGCCTCAAATCCTTCTTCCCTGGTGTGATTAACTATGATTTAGCACTTGTTAGCCCTAGCCTAAGCCTAGATCTAGGTGTCCTCAAAATCCTAGCCAATTTTACCAAGTTTTTAAGATTCTAGAGCCAAATCAAGAATCTATGTGTTCAAAACCCTCAAACCTGCAAACAGATGAACATAAGCACCTAACAAACAGATATCAATACTTGCTTACACAAAACAAACACTTAGAAAACCACAAATCCAAAGTATGCAGTAGACCCAAACACTCCTTAATCCACCACTTAACAAAGAAACTTGTGATTTAAACTAGTAACCTACTGATTTTAATGATCAAAAACACTTAAACAATTGCAACTAACACAATCAAACTCAAAAATCACCAGCACAAACACCAATACACAAAATCAAAGCACCAAATTCAAAACAGCCATAAACATGAATTTTTAAGGGGAATCTTAACCAAGAGATTATACCTGCCTTCCACAACATCCTAGGAAGGCCAGCAATGCTCCTTGGACCTTGTTCAACAACTAGAACAAGACCAAGGTACTTCACCAAAGATGATCAAAGCCTGCTGATGTTCAAAGCAGAACAAGGCTTTGGTTATGATATGTCTTCAACACAAGCAACAAACAAACTCAACCAAAGGCTTAGAATCCTTCTCAGGCTTGGTGTCAACAAGCTTGAAAGAACTCAAGGCTTAAGGCTAAGGGTTAGTACACAAAGATAAGCCAAATTCAGAAACAAGGACTTCAAGGCTTTTGAACCTTGAAAACCTTTCAAACCTAGACGTGCCTTAACCACAAGGTTAAGGAAGGTTTAAACAATCAAATGGAACTCAGAATTAGGCTACTCAAACACCAAACTTTTAACTAAATCAAAAAGAGATTTCAAAATTTCAGAAATTCAAATTTTATTTAACTTAAAAAGGAATTACAAAGATTGATAGCCTAAAACTGGAACAAAGCTCTCTCACAGGTTGAGGAGTCTTTATATAGGCAAATGCCAAGGCTAGCACTATTCACAAACCCTAGATGTGAAATTCCCTAAATGCCCTAAGTCCTTGAGTGAGTTTGTTGTTGATGAGCTGTCCAAAGTGATCTTGGACGTTCATTTCAGCTTTGATATGAAGCAATGATCCTTGGCTGTTGATTTGGACACGTCACATAACTTGGAGGTTAAGTTGCATTCTGATTGGTTTAAAGGGAATTGGGGGTGGGGTCCATGGTGGAGTGGTGTGAGGTTACATGTGTGGGATGTGATCGTGCTAGGGTGAATTAGATTTTGGTTAAAGTAATTGGGAAAAACCCTTTGGCAGTAAAAAGTAAAACCTGGGTTCATACGTGTGAATAGTGACACGTTTGATCCGTTTTCTTAGGGAGAAAGGTGTTTGGCGTGTGTTTAGGGATTTAAACTTCCAAAATTGGCAGCCTTGGTCCTTTTTCTTTCTTTCTCTTGTCACTTGTAAGTAAAATTCTATCAGCGCCCATTTCCTTTGTATCAACGTTTCACAACTTGTCATTTTTGGCACAAACTTTCCAAAAAGTGTATCAAGGGTTAATTTTGGAACTTTTGCATATTTGAAGGACTGATCTTGGACATTTTTGATCTTCAAAGGTCTTAAATGTATCTTTGGCTTGATGAGGGACATATTTGACAATTTGAAATTGTTGAGGGACTAATCTTGCCATTTCTTCAAAGTTGAGGGACCTTTTGTGTAATTTTGACAAACTTAAGGGACCAAACTTGTAATTATTAATATACAAGGGTTTTAAGTGTCATTTCTTCAATAATTGAGGATCAATCTTGTTTGTCTTCAAGTCTTCAAGGTATTTGTTGAGAATTCCATGATTAGAGCCCGGTTCTTTGTACGGCTTCGTTTCTCGTGTCCGTTTTTTCCTTGTTACTTGTGATCTTTTGTCTTTTTCACGATATCCATACCTAAAATACACAAGTAAACAAACACAAGCATATATATGGTATTTTTATGACATTTTTATGCATTTAAAGCCCGAAAAGAATGATGAGATCATGTATAAATGCCATCTCATCAATGAGACCAGCTCCCGACCCATCCGTACACGAGGATCCGTCCGTAAATAACACCCATGGTTCTGTTGGAGTCTCGTCTGGTTTAACGATTGGTCCTTCCTCATCCGGCTTCTCTATCAAGAAATCTGCCAAGATCTGGCCTTTAACAGCCGTCCTTGGCCTATTAGATATATTATGCTCCCCCAATAGAATGCTCCATTTTTGTAGCCTTCCTGCCACATCCGGTCTAGAGATGACTTGCTTTATTGGTTGGTCCATAATGACTACAATTGGGTGCGCCTGAAAGTATCGGCGCAACCGCTTTATAGCAAACACTAGTGCCAAAACCAATTTTTCCATAGAGGAGTAATTCAACTCCGGCCCTTGTAATGTTCTACTTATGAAGTAGACCGGAGTTTGTACCGTATCCCTATCCGTCATGAGTACCGCACTTATTGCTCCATGTGTGGCTGAGAGATACATAATGAGTTCCTCCTTTGGCCGGGGAGCTACTAGCATAGGGAGAGATGCAAGGTGCTGCTTGAGTTAGCCAAAGGCTTCCTCCGCTTCCTTTGTCCACCGGAAGTCTCCCTTCCTAATGCACTTCTTGAGTGTCTTAAATAGGGGTAATGAATTCTCTGCGGACTTTGATAGGAACCTATTTAGTCCGGCCAGCTTCCCATTTAAGGATTGCACCTCCTTCCGTGTCTGAGGGGATGGCAGCTGTATTACTGCGTCCGTTTTTTCTGGAAAAGGTTTGATGCCATTTGGATCAATCAAATATCCAAGGAACATTCCCTCCGTTGCCCCAAACGTGCATTTCTTTGGATTTAGCTTCATATTAATCCTCCTTAGTGTGTCGAATGTCTCTTGGACATCCCGGAGAAGTGTATCCTCCGTATGACTTTTTATGACTAAGTCATCCACATAGACTTCCAGGTTGCGGCCTATCTGTGATTCAAAGGCTTTGTCCACAAGCCGCTGGTATGTAGCACCGGCGTTCTTTAGTCCAAACGACATTTTTATATAACAATATACGCGTTGACTAGTATGGAACGCCGTCTTTTCTGCGTCCTCCTCCGCCATCTGGATCTGGTGGTATCCTTTATATGCGTCTAGAAAGCACTTAAAGGGATATCCGTATAGGGATTCCACCTTCCAGTCAATCTCCGGTAACGGGTAACAATCCTGTGGACAGGCTTTGTTCAGATCCGTGAAATCCACACACATGCGCCAACTTCCGTCATGTTTTTTGACCATGACCGGATTGGATAACCACTCGTGGTAGTATACCTCGCGCATGATGCCTGCGTCCACTAGTTTTCGTACTTCCTCCAATATCACTTGGCTGCGCTCAGGCGCCTGGCCGCGCTTTTTTTGCTTGACGGGTTGGTACCCCTGGCGGATTTGGAGCTTGTGTTCTACTATCGCGTGTGGTACGCCTGTCATATGCTTTGTTCCCATGCGAATATATCTAGATTTGCACTTAAAAGAGAGCACATGGCCCTTTTGCCGCTATCCGAGAGCGCCCCCCCTATGGATACCTCCTGTTCCGGACAGTCAGGATGGATTGCCACCCTCCAATTGGGAGGTGGTGACCCCTCCTTGGGTGGAACAGGTGGAACAGGTGGAGCCGGTGTTGTCACGGTATGACACTCGGATGCTGGTACGATTGTGTTGTAAATGGTGACGATTCCTCCCTCAACAGGGAACTTGATCATTCCGTGTGCCGTGGAAGGTACCGCCCGTATAGCCAGAATACCTGGTCTGCCTACGATCTCATTATACGGAGAATGTGAGCGTATCACCATGAAGTTCATCCACGCAGTAGTGGAGTGTTCCTCATTCCCAATGGTTACAAGCAGACGCAGTTGCCCTATCGGCCAGATGGTGTCTCCACTAAAGCCAGTGAGCGGCGTCGTGGTTGGTACTAATTGGCTTCTTATTTCTGGCCGTAACTGCACAAAACAGTGTTCGTACAGTACTTCTGCTGATGACCCTCCATTCACATACATGCGACGAACATTGTGTGTTCCAATGCTTATCTCAATAGTGAGAGGCGCATCAATCACATCGCTTGCTATGATGGGAGGGAATGAGATTTCCCTGCCGCGTGAAAATTTTGGCCAATTTTCTGCCTCGTACGGCGTTGTCTGGATTGGATCATGTATATGGTTGAAGGTTTGTCCTTTTGGGGATCCTTCTTGTCATACTTCTTGTTGTCTTTTCCATCCTTCCAGTCCTTAACCAAATGCTTGAGTTTACCTGATTTGATCAGTGACTCAATGTGCTTCTTGAGCTGGATACACTCATCCGTGCCATGGCCCTTGTCATTATGGAACTCGCAGAAGCGATTGCCTTGCCGACGGTCCGGCGGAGTTGTCATTGGGGGAGGCCTCGGAAAATTTGCCCCTTCCGTCAGCAAGATCTCCCGGTAGGACATCTTTAGGGGGGTGAACTTATCGTACGGCCGTCCTCCTTTGTTTTGGCTCTTATAGTCTGAGCCCCTACTATTGTTCTGATTGCTTTGACCGCCCGATTGCCTCCTGGATTGGTCATTTGATCGGTAGACGCTTCCTTTTGAAGGGTAAGTCGCGGCAACCGCCGTTTCTCCTTCTATGAAGTTTCTGACCCTTTCCATGAGATCATCATATCTCTCCGGACGTTTGTCATTGAGACGCTTGATTAATTCCCTGTCTGTTATGGCGTGCATGTAGTCGGAGATTTTCAGGAGTTCCGGCATTGTGTTTGTGCGTGTGCACTCGTCGTTGAAGCGTTCAGTGAAGGCTTCTGTAGACTCCCCCGGCCGTTGCTTGACAGTTGCCAATGAGACCGGATCCCTATTATACTTCTTTCGCTGAGTATAATTGTTCTTGAACGCAGTGCGTAGTTCAGTGAAGCTATCAATGCTTCGTGGAGGGAGTCCCTCAAACCAGTCACGGGCATTGCCGATCAAGGTTGAATTGAACATTTGGCACCATATAGGCATGGGCCATCGCTCAATTTTAGCCTTCGTATCAAATATTTTGAGGTGATCATCCGGATCACCAGTTCCATCATAGGTCTTGACAGACGCCGGCATGCGACGTTTTGTGTCCTCGGAGTAGTTCCGTATACGAAGAGTAAAAGGATCTTCCCTGGGATCCGCCCATGGACGGGTGAGCCTAGGGTCATCCCACGGGTCACACCACGGGCGGGAAAGATCCTCCGCTTCTGCCTCTCGATAATAGGGGCCACCGTAATACTCATCATTGTTTGGTGGTGGTGGAGGGGTACGCCTAGGTCGGCGACGCTTGGGCGGATGGTCATACGATTCCTCCCCTGATGGATCCGGAGAGGGGGGTGGTGCCCCCTCTCTTGGGTGAGGACCGCTCTTTTGAGAAGAGCCAGGAGCCTTCTTTCCAGTCTTCATCCTATCCCACACACTTGTGCGGCGAGTGGCTCTGGTCAGTTCCAGATCTGGTCGCTCAGGTGAACCGTCGGACTTATCTCTTTCCCGAGATTGCGTTAATTCCTGCATGAGGCGATCTCCTATGCGCTCAAACACATTCCTAGGTTGGGGAGTTTCCTCGAAGAGGCTCCGCTCCTGAGGCCGGGTCTTCCTTTTCCTCTGATTTTGGGAAGAGGTGCTTGGTCTGGCGTTGCCAAAGTTGAGTCTGGACTGGAGGTTCCTTCCTAGATTCAACCTTGACGCAATCCCCGGGATGATCCTATCAAAGTTCTGCGTGAGAACCCGAGTGAGATCTTCCTCGCTGAGTGGTTGGACTTCTACTTCTTCCTCAATCGATGGTCTGCACGGCTCCTTGTTAGGGGGATTGGGCGCACTCCTTGGGTCAGGGTTGTCCAGGGTCGAAGTAGGTGGAGAAGTCATAGAGATTGTGCTCGTCACTCCCATAGACTGAAAACCACTGCGGTTGTTCTGTCCGCCCGTTGGACGGCTAGGGGATTGATTGGGGATGAGTATCCCTTCCACTTGGGACTTCCGATTTCCAGGATTTATGTTCCTGGGATCAGCTTGTGGATGCCCCTTCGTCATTGAGAGTTCACGATGAGATTTTGCTCTAGCTTAGTGTAATGGGTCCCACGGATGGCGCCAACTTGTTGATGCAAAAGTTGGGTGATTGATGCAGGAGTATTATTGAGATTATTATTTTATCTAGTTTCCTTATTTTATTTTCCTAGAATATTTTGTTAAATTTTTCTCCAAGTTTAGTTTTCCTATAAAATTAGGATTTGGGTTTATTGTATGGAATCATTATGAAGTTATGAATAAAAAGAAACAGACTTTTAGTCTTTGATAATTGACTTGAATCCAGGTTAGGATTTATTGTTCAATTTTCTCTTAATAATCGGGTATTCTTTGAATCAACGGTTGTTGGAGGTTACCTGATTATCGGTATTCTTTTTGAATCAACGATAGTTGGAAGATTGTGTTTGGCATTCTTTGGAATCAACAGATTCAATTATCTATCCTTGTTACTTTGAATCCAGGTTAGGGTTTATTGTTCAATTTTCACCCTAATAATCGGGCATTCGTTTGAATCAACGATTGTTGGAAGAGTTGTTTCTGGTATTCTTTGTGAATCAACAGATTCAATTATCTATCTTTGTTTTTTTCGCTACATCAGTTGGTATCAAGAGCCGAAGTTCCTGTTAAAGATGTTAGAATATCCCTTTTTTGAGGTTGATGGTTCATCTTCTGATGAATGGGAAGATTATGATGCGACTAGTGATAATTATGATGGACCTCCCATATTTGATGAATATGAAGAAGAATCTATACTAGTTTATGATACAAATATTGAAGATGTCATTGAGGAAGAAGAAGGATTTATCGGGAAAGAAGGATTTGGTGGGGAAGAAGACAACATTCAAGACGTCGTAGTTGCGGCTAATAATATTTATTTTTCAATGATCCAAAATATCATGATCGATAAGTTGGGTTTTAAGACGATCAAGGTTCGTGGTCGAGTCATTTTAAAGAAAGGAAACTTGATGCAAGAGATGCAAACTTGGATGCTACGAATACAAAGGACGAGTGAGGCAAACTCGAGGACGAGTTTTTCAAAGAAGGGGAGAATGATGCAGGAGTATTATTGAGATTATTATTTTATCTAGTTTCCTTATTTTATTTTCCTAGAATATTTTGTTAAATTTTTCTCCAAGTTTAGTTTTCCTATAAAATTAGGATTTGGGTTTATTGTATGGAATCATTATGAAGTTATGAATAAAAAGAAACAGACTTTTAGTCTTTGATAATTGACTTGAATCCAGGTTAGGATTTATTGTTCAATTTTCTCTTAATAATCGGGTATTCTTTGAATCAACGGTTGTTGGAGGTTACCTGATTATCGGTATTCTTTTTGAATCAACGATAGTTGGAAGATTGTGTTTGGCATTCTTTGGAATCAACAGATTCAATTATCTATCCTTGTTACTTTGAATCCAGGTTAGGGTTTATTGTTCAATTTTCACCCTAATAATCGGGCATTCGTTTGAATCAACGATTGTTGGAAGAGTTGTTTCTGGTATTCTTTGTGAATCAACAGATTCAATTATCTATCTTTGTTTTTTTCGCTACATCAGTTGGTATCAAGAGCCGAAGTTCCTGTTAAAGATGTTAGAATATCCCTTTTTTGAGGTTGATGGTTCATCTTCTGATGAATGGGAAGATTATGATGCGACTAGTGATAATTATGATGGACCTCCCATATTTGATGAATATGAAGAAGAATCTATACTAGTTTATGATACAAATATTGAAGATGTCATTGAGGAAGAAGAAGGATTTATCGGGAAAGAAGGATTTGGTGGGGAAGAAGACAACATTCAAGACGTCGTAGTTGCGGCTAATAATATTTATTTTTCAATGATCCAAGATATCATGATCGATAAGTTGGGTTTTAAGACGATCAAGGTTCGTGGTCGAGTCATTTTAAAGAAAGGAAACTTGATGCAAGAGATGCAAACTTGGATGCTACGAATACAAAGGACGAGTGAGGCAAACTCGAGGACGAGTTTTTCAAAGAAGGGGAGAATGATGAAGGAGTATTATTGAGATTATTATTTTATCTAGTTTCCTTATTTTATTTTCCTAGAATAATTTGTTAAATTTTTCTCCAAGTTTAGTTTTCCTATAAAATTAGGATTTGGGTTTATTGTATGGAATCATTATGAAGTTATGAATAAAAAGAAACAGACTTTTAGTCTTTGATAATTGACTTGAATCCAGGTTAGGATTTATTGTTCAATTTTCTCTTAATAATCGGGTATTCTTTGAATCAACGGTTGTTGGAGGTTACCTGATTATCGGTATTCTTTTTGAATCAACGATAGTTGGAAGATTGTGTTTGGCATTCTTTGGAATCAACAGATTCAATTATCTATCCTTGTTACTTTGAATCCAGGTTAGGGTTTATTGTTCAATTTTCACCCTAATAATCGGGCATTTGTTTGAATCAACGATTGTTGGAAGAGTTGTTTCTGGTATTCTTTGTGAATCAACAGATTCAATTATCTATCTTTGTTTTTTTCGCTACATCAGTTGGTATCAAGAGCCGAAGTTCCTGTTAAAGATGTTAGAATATCCCTTTTTTGAGGTTGATGGTTCATCTTCTGATGAATGGGAAGATTATGATGCGACTAGTGATAATTATGATGGACCTCCCATATTTGATGAATATGAAGAAGAATCTATACTAGTTTATGATACAAATATTGAAGATGTCATTGAGGAAGAAGAAGGATTTATCGGGAAAGAAGGATTTGGTGGGGAAGAAGACAACATTCAAGACGTCGTAGTTGCGGCTAATAATATTTATTTTTCAATGATCCAAAATATCATGATCGATAAGTTGGGTTTTAAGACGATCAAGGTTCGTGGTCGAGTCATTTTAAAGAAAGGAAACTTGATGCAAGAGATGCAAACTTGGATGCTACGAATACAAAGGACGAGTGAGGCAAACTCGAGGACGAGTTTTTCAAAGAAGGGGAGAATGATGCAGGAGTATTATTGAGATTATTATTTTATCTAGTTTCCTTATTTTATTTTCCTAGAATATTTTGTTAAATTTTTCTCCAAGTTTAGTTTTCCTATAAAATTAGGATTTGGGTTTATTGTATGGAATCATTATGAAGTTATGAATAAAAAGAAACAGACTTTTAGTCTTTGATAATTGACTTGAATCCAGGTTAGGATTTATTGTTCAATTTTCTCTTAATAATCGGGTATTCTTTGAATCAACGGTTGTTGGAGGTTACCTGATTATCGGTATTCTTTTTGAATCAACGATAGTTGGAAGATTGTGTTTCGCATTCTTTGGAATCAACAGATTCAATTATCTATCCTTGTTACTTTGAATCCAGGTTAGGGTTTATTGTTCAATTTTCACCCTAATAATCGGGCATTCGTTTGAATCAACGATTGTTGGAAGAGTTGTTTCTGGTATTCTTTGTGAATCAACAGATTCAATTATCTATCTTTGTTTTTTTCGCTACATCAGTTGGTATCAAGAGCCGAAGTTCCTGTTAAAGATGTTAGAATATCCCTTTTTTGAGGTTGATGGTTCATCTTCTGATGAATGGGAAGATTATGATGCGACTAGTGATAATTATGATGGACCTCCCATATTTGATGAATATGAAGAAGAATCTATACTAGTTTATGATACAAATATTGAAGATGTCATTGAGGAAGAAGAAGGATTTATCGGGAAAGAAGGATTTGGTGGGGAAGAAGACAACATTCAAGACGTCGTAGTTGCGGCTAATAATATTTATTTTTCAATGATCCAAAATATCATGATCGATAAGTTGGGTTTTAAGACGATCAAGGTTCGTGGTCGAGTCATTTTAAAGAAAGGAAACTTGATGCAAGAGATGCAAACTTGGATGCTACGAATACAAAGGACGAGTGAGGCAAACTCGAGGACGAGTTTTTCAAAGAAGGGGAGAATGATGCAGGAGTATTATTGAGATTATTATTTTATCTAGTTTCCTTATTTTATTTTCCTAGAATATTTTGTTAAATTTTTCTCCAAGTTTAGTTTTCCTATAAAATTAGGATTTGGGTTTATTGTATGGAATCATTATGAAGTTATGAATAAAAAGAAACAGACTTTTAGTCTTTGATAATTGACTTGAATCCAGGTTAGGATTTATTGTTCAATTTTCTCTTAATAATCGGGTATTCTTTGAATCAACGATTGTTGGAGGTTACCTGATTATCGGTATTCTTTTTGAATCAACGATAGTTGGAAGATTGCGTCTGGCATTCTTTGGAATCAACAGATTCAATTATCTATCCTTGTTACTTTGAATCCAGGTTAGGGTTTATTGTTCAATTTTCACCCTAATAATCGGGCATTCGTTTGAATCAACGATTGTTGGAAGAGTTGTTTCTGGTATTCTTTGTGAATCAACAGATTCAATTATCTATCTTTGTTTTTTTCGCTACATCAGTGATCCTTGCTAGACCCGAATTAGGCTTAATTCGGGTTGGCTGGGCTCCTGCTCCTGCACCAAGTGAACTATATGGTTGGGATCCTACACACTAAACAACACGCGTTAGACTTACCGTGGGAATGTTTCCCACGATTAGACTCCGGCGTGAGAGTAAGTATCGGTTTAGGGTTTATGAGGATCGAGTGAGTTGAGAGTATAGAACGTAATACCTTTATGGAACCCTTGGGGTTCCTTTTATAGGCAGTGAAACCCTAATGGGCTGTCACTAATGCTTCGGCCCCAAGGAAAGGATAAGCACCAAAATTAGATTGATTGTTATCTTCTAATCATGGTGAGTGAATATCCTCTTCTTTAGGGTGAATCCTATTCAGAGATAGAATATGATTCTGTCTAACCCTGTACCGGTCATGCCGGGCCGTGGGCCGCACACATGTGTGCGGTTACTGTTCATCCAAGCCCATAAGCTCAAATGACATTATTACCACCCATCTGTGATGGGCCGGATACGGGTGTACCCGTGGGCCGGGTTCCTGACCCGGCTAGGGACTATACATCATCAATGATCAAGTGGGTTTATACATTCTCATTTACTCATTTTAGTGTTATGTATTGGTAACTTTTATACTAGTATACTAGTTTTACTTATTTACATGTTTTAGGCCTAATAAGCCCATTATAAGTCCATTACCTTAAATTAGACCATTTTATACTTTTATTATCAGTATTATACTTTACATGTTGGGCCCAAGTGGGTTAAACCCAATGAGTAAGTTTATAAGTGTTTAGCCTATTTAGTTGTATTATTAGTCCAATAACGCTAACTTAGCCCGTTAATGTCCGTATGTTATATAGTTCGGGTTTTATTGGTTTTTACTTGTATTAAGTACTTATATATCAGTATATGTCTTTAAAAAACTTTACATTAGACGGGTTTGATCGTCTAAGTTTTAATTGCCGAAAAACGTTAATTTTACGGTAATAGCCGAAAAAGTCGTAAAAATCATGTTTATAGTTTTTATAACTTATAAATCTTATTCAACTACCATTTTTATAAAGTATCCATTTATTTAACCTTATAAATATTTATATAAATGAAATTTATAAGTTAGTGGGTTTTAATTCACATTTTATACTATATTAGTTTGAGTGCTTATATAATACTATTAAACATTAATTCTTCAAAATCTGATTTTTAGTTTCATCTTCACCATTTTTATCATATCTTGAGTTCTATAAGGAGATAGAAGCTCATTTTTGGATGGCATAAACTTCATATTATGTGATACAAATAAGTTAGTTATAGCTACTGCTCATTCCATGTCTAACTATCCTTAACAGTCCCTACAAAACAGACTATTCAGATTGGTACACTCATCTTGTTTTGATCATATCTCACTCATTATAATGATTCCATTGTATGGCCAACTCTCACATGTATACAAGACCTAATACTTACTATATATTGATTCCACTTTTCCATTTTATCAGTTTAACATGTTGTTAGTTACTGTTTTTATACAACCATCATATTTAGCAAGATTTTAACCTTGTTACTTATGGTTTTCCATCTTTTTAACCATATTTATCAACACTTGATCCTCACACAACATTTTTATCATCATATATCGTCATATACATATACAATAGGAAAGAAAATACAATATTACATAATCAAAATAACAAGAGGATAGGAAAAACAATCTTTATACCACCAAGATTAAGTAGTTTATGATCAAGGCTTGAATTTTTGATGGCAAAACTTGTGATAGATCAACACCAACTTTGAAGACCACCAATATTTATAGAGTTCTTGTAGAAATCAGCCCTTGGACATCACCAAATCACCTCCTTGGATGTTAGAATCACCTCCAATCTTCAAGGCTTCAAAGGAGCATCATCATGTGTATGAGTAACACATGATGTTATAGCTAAAATAGATCAAATGAGGGTTGTTATTGATGATTGTTGGACGAAATGAGGGAGTGAGGGAGGATAGTATGAGTGGTTTTGCATGTTTAAATGAAGAAATGGTTTGTGTTAGATGGTTTTGTTGGTTTGATAGCTTACTTGTTAAGCTTAGGCTAACAAGTGTAGCTTGTAAGCTACAAACTTGACACCTCATGGTGTTGTGTCATGGTTTTGGCCATCCCATGTTAGTGGGGTGGGGCAAAACATGTTTTGTCTCATCCCACTAATTTACGGGTATTTCTTGATTCTAGTTTCCTCGATTTGCGTGCCCTCGGGTCGTTTTACGAAAAACGTTTTTATAAATTATGAATCAACGGCACAAAACGAATCTAATAAAAATTATCTCATCAAAAACGGAGTTCGAAAACGTGAACACGTAATCCTAAGGTTTCCGGTTTAGTCGTAAAGGACGTTAAATTACAATCGTAAGTCCTAATCTCTTCTCGTAAATTTGTGAGTTTATGAACCAACACAAATTTAAAACTCCAAAATAATATTCACGGATAAATTTATTTCCTGAAATGTCGGACTGTCACCAAAGACGGTGTATGTAAACGTAAGCACGTAACGTAGAATCCTCCGGTTTAGACGTAGTCGATGCTACTTCAAGACGTAAATCCAAATTTCTTCCCAAAAATAAGTGAGTTCATAATATAACATTAAAATAATGTTTTTAAATAACACTTGAGAATAAAATATCAACCATAAATTAACGGATTGTCACAGCATGCATCAAATTGACACGTTTTACAATGGATTGAACGATCATGAGAGAGATTATCTTAATGCCGCCGTGGGTGGTATTTTTTGTGTAAACAGTCGAGGAAGCGTTGTTGATCATTGAGAATAGGTCTAAGGTCTATAGTCCTCGTAGGGCATCGAGTGTTCATAAGGCTTCGTCTTCGCCTTCGCCTTCATTGTCACATACCATCGATGCTTGCTAAATTGAGGCTAATTTGGAAAACAAGATTTTTGATAAGCTTAAGGGATTGTTAATTGAGTTCAAAGTTGGTGAAAAACCCACTCCCGCTACGGCTAAAGCAGTTGAGGTTTCTTGTATGTATTGTGGTGGAGGTCATGATTTCTCCGAGTGCATTACCAACAGTGGTAACACTTCGAGTGCCTACGCGGCCACGTGAACTTATAACCAAAACAGTCAAGTTACCCGCACTAATCAATTGACTCCACCGGGTTTTGCACCAAATCAAAATGCTAACAATTATCGAAACAATCAATTTGGATACCAAGGAAATCAAAGGAACAATTACAAGGGTAATAACAACTATGGGAATCAAGGGACTAATAATCACGTGCAAAACAAAAATCAAAACCGTGATTTTTAAAACAAAAACAAAGGTTTGCAAAACTTGAAAGATCTTCCAAATGAATTTGTTGAATATGTAAATGGAAATGATGCTAGGTTTGATAACATACAAAGGGAGATCATTAGCCTAAGATCCGAGTTTAAGAATGATTTAAAAAATAAGTTGAAAAACGAGTTAGCAATGAACTTAAGACTCATGCAAACAAAATGGAGAGTAATGTGCAAAGGTTACAACAAAATTAACAAAAGATGGAACAAGTCCAACATGAGATAAAACAAGAGATGCTTCAGGCCGATAAGAGGCAATCTTTGTTTGAGGATAAAATTTATAGCATGTTTGAGGCTATAATGTGTAAACCGTCTTCTTCGAGCGGTCTTCCTAGTAACACCGTGTCTAATCCTAAGGGAGAGATAAAAGTGATTACCACACGTAGTGGTAAGACCTTTAAGGAACCGACTCCTCAACCAATTACTCCAACGATGGAGGAAATTGAGGAAGAACCCGAGGTGGTGGTCGAAGTGGAGCATATCCTAATCCCACGAAGTACAGCTCAAAACAAACCTACGGTTGGCCCATTACTATCATTGGAACCCGAGATTCCAAAGGCTATGCATATGCCCCAACCCACACCACCCTTTCCTTACCCATCGAGACTTCATAAGTAGAAATTGAAAGAGCGTGAAAATTACCAATTTTTGCTTTTTATGAAAATGTTTCGTGACTTGCATTTCAACATAAGTTTTGTCGACGCTTTGGTCATGATGCCTCGATTTGCCGCTAACTTTATGAGTATGTTGAACAACAAGGAGAAATTACAACAATTGTCTAGTTGTTCATCGGTTTATCTTAACCGCATACCTCAAAAAGTTGGTGATCCCGGTAAATTTTTGATTCCATGTGCTATTCAAGATATGGAAGAATGCTACGCCTTGGACGATCTTGGTGCTAGTATTTATTTGATGCCTCTTGCAATCTTCAAGTTGCTCAATCTTCCTAATCTTACTTCTTCAAGAATGTCTATCGAGATGGCCGATCATTCCACTATTCCCGCATGTGGATTGGCCGAAGACTTTTTTGTGAAAGTGGGAAAGTTCTATTATCCGGTAGAATTTATCGTTGTCGATATTCCCACGGATCCTCAAGTTCCTCTTATTTAGGTCGTTCGTTTTTCGATACGTCAATGGCGTTGATTGATGTGCATGCTAGAAAAATCACCTTACATTTCAACGACGTGGAACTTGTTATAAACGCAACACAAAACTCTAAAATTTATCATGTTTATTCCGTCGCGACTATATACCATGTTGATATGATCGATGTCGTTTGCGAGTAATTTTCACAAGAATTTTTAGGTTTTGGTGATGAAGAAAATAGTGGCAATCCCACTATGCTCGATCCTATTCTTGATAACTCAACACCATCCTTCACTCAATTTGAGGGTGGTGGTTTTACGTTGGAAGAATTTGATGTTCCTCGTACTTGTAACGAAGACCTCGACAACTATGAGGACTTCTCGATTATCAAGGATTTTCTCAACGATTTCCCATTTCCTCCTACGGAGGAGGTTATGAGTATCGAACCCAAATCTTTAATCAAGGAACCAACAATCCTCGAGTTGAAAGATCTTCCTCCTCATCTTGAATATGTATTCTTGGAAGGAGACGATAAGTTGCCGGTGATTATTGCGAAAGATCTTTTGGATGATGAAAAAACCGCACTTATCGATGTTCTAAAGGACCACAAAGGGGCAATTGCGTGGAAATTATCCGACATTAAGGGGATTGATCCTAAATTTTGTACCCACAAAATCTTAATGGAGGAAGACTACAAACCCGCAATACAATGTCAAAGGAGGGTGAACCCCAAAATTCACGACGTCATCAAAAAGGAGGTCCTTAAACTCCTTGACGCGTGAATGATTTACCCTATTTCCGATAGCCCTTAGGTGAGTCCCATTTATTGTGTCCCTAAAAAGGGAGGAATGACCGTTGTGCCAAACGATGACAACGAGTTAATTCCAACTCGACTCGTGACCGGTTGGAGGGTGTGTATCGACTATCGTAAGTTGAATGACGCCACTCGTGAAGACAATTTTCCCTTGCCCTTCATGGATCAAATGTTGGAGCGTCATGCGGGAAACGATTTCTATTGCTTTTTAGATGGTTTTTTCGGTTACTTCCAAATCCCCATCGATCCTCGTGATCAAGAAAAACTACGTTTATGTGTCCATATGGAACGTTTGCCTATCGTAGAATGCCATTCGGACTTTGCAATGCACCTGGAACTTTTCAACGGTGTATGATGGCTATTTTTCATGACATGATCGAGAAGACGATGGAAGTCTTTATGGATGACTTTTCCGTGTTTGGTTGTCCGTTCACTTCGTGTTTGTCGAACCTTGAGAGAATGTTGAAACGTTGTCAGGAAACCAATCTTTTGCTCAATTGGGAAAAGTGTCATTTTATGGTTAAGGAAGGAATCGTCTTAGGGCACAAGGTTTCGAAAGCGAGGATTGAGGTAGACAAAGCTAAAATTGACGTCATCGCCAAATTACCTCATCCCAAAATCGTCAAGGGAGTTAGGAGTTTCCTAGGCCACGCGGGCTTTTATCGTCGATTCATCAAGGATTTTTCAAAGATTTCTCGACCTATTACACATCTCCTCGAAAAAGATGCACCTTTTGTCTTTAACGAAGATTGTGTACGAGCCTTTGAAATCCTTAAGAGGAAACTTACCGAAGCTCCCATTCTTGTTGCTCCCAATTGGAACCTCCCCTTTGAACTTATGTGTGATGTAAGTGATTACGCCATTGGGGCCGTTTTGGGGCAACGTCATGAAAAGCACTTATTTCCTATTCACTATGCTAGCAAGACGATGACCGAGGCTCAACTCATGTATACCACAACGGAAAAGAAATTCCTTGCCGTGGTGTATGCATTTGAGAAATTCCGACTTTACATCCTCTTGACCCAATGCATAGTGTATACGGATCACTCGGCAATCATGTATCTCATGGCTAAACAAGATGCAAAGCTGAGATTGCTTCGTTGGATGCTCCTCCTACAAGAATTTGATGTCACAATCCTTGACAAAAAAGGAGCCGAAAATCTAGCGACCGGTGATCTTTCTCGCTTGGAAGATCCTCACCAAAGTGTGTACGAGAACAAGGAAATTACCGAAACATTTCCTCTCGAGACACTTGGTGTAGTGAATTCTAAGATTGACTCATCCACCCCATGGTTTGCGGATATCGCAAATTACCATGCGGGCAACTTCATCATTAAGGGTATGACGACTCAACAAAAATGAAAATTCTTTCGTGACGTCAAGTTCTACTTTTGGAACGACCCTTACCTATTTCGGAATTGTGCGGATCAAATTATTCGACGTTGTGTTTTTGGCACCGAAGCTTCTAATATCCTTAGAGCTTGTCACGAGGGACCAACGGGTTGTCACCATGGTGCTAATCTCTCGGCGAAGAAGGTCTTTGATGCCGGATTCTTTTGTCCTACAATTTACCGAGATGCACATGCACTTGTCAAGTCATGTAACTCATGCCAACGTCAAGGCAAAGCCTCACAAAATGATGAAATGCCACAAAACATCATCCAAGTGTTTGAGATCTTTTACGTTTGGGGAATTGATTTTATGTGATCGTTCCCATCATCTCGTGGTAATAAGTACATCCTTGTCGCTGTTTACTACCTACCCAAGTGGGTGGAAGCTAAGGCTTTGCCCACGAACGATGCTCGTGTGGTAGTGAAGTTTTTGAAGCAATTGTTTTCTCGGTTTGGAACCCCTCGTGCAATTATAAGCGATCGTGGAACCCAATTTTGCAATGACCAATTTGAAAGAGTTTTTAAGAAATATGGGGTTACACATCGGCTTTCTACGGCTTATCACCCATAAACGAGTGGGCAAGTCGATGTTTCAAACCGAGCATTAAATAGGATCTTGGAGAGATCGATAGGAGAAAACCGACAATCATGGTCGGATAAGTTAGACGATGCTTTTTGGGCCTTTCGTACCGCTCATAAGACACCCATTGGGTGCACTCCTTACAAGCTTGTGAATGGGAAGAATTGTCACTTGCTAATTGAACTCGAACATAAAGCTTATTGGGCCCTAAAGCATTGTAATGATGACATTGAGACCGCGGGAAAACACCAGAAAATGCAATTAAATGAATTGGACGAATTGAGAGATATTGCTTATGAAAATTCATTGATTTAAAAAGAGAAAACCAAAAAGTTTCATGATTCTAAAATTAAAAACCGGGTTTTTAACATTGGAGATCAAGTGTTGCTTTTTAACTCAAGATTGAAATATTTTCCGGCAAGTTGAAATCCCGTTGTTCTGGTCCATTCACCATTACCCAAGTTTTTCCTTATAGGACCATCGAGCTAGCTCAAAATGATGGTCCTAACTTTAAGGTGAATGGCCATAGGTTTAAGCACTACTTTGGTGGGGAAGTTCCTTCTTTGAACTACCTCGACCAATATATACACAATTCAATATAGCGGAAGACTCGTTGGTGTTACGGGATAGCAAATTACTCACATCATAGACAACGCTTAAAAATCGCGTCGTTTAATAATAAAGTATTTCCATTCATAAATATCAAATTTACATAGGTCCCAAGTCATTGTATATCATACAAGTTTTACAAAGCATTTGAATGGAAATTATCATTTAAGTGCGGGCTATGAATTCTTGTTGTCTTCCCGAGAATTACCTTCAAGTACCTGAGATAAAACATGTTAAAAGAAAAGGTCAGCGAAAACGACGAGTGAATTCATAGAGTTTAATAAACCATTAATATATCATCGGTATATATTTATTACCGAAAATTATTTTGTACAAATCCTTGTAGTAGGCCATAAAATAAGCCAAAAACGTTTTATACAAATCCTTATCAAAAATCATAATATAGGCTTTTGCCTTCAAAATCATTATACGAATCTTTATCGTAAAAACATCATACAATACGTTTTATAACGTTGTATAGAGTTAAATAAAAACCGTTATATGAATATGGTTATGTAAAACCAAAACACGAACATAATATCAATAATAAGACCCCGTATTGCTAGTCAGGCAATATATCGTAATTTAGTGCGTAAAGAAGTATTTCGTTATTTGGATTATTATAAGCCGCATGACATTGTTACCTTACTACAACAAACAATGGGTAGCTAACCCGAAACTCAATTTTCCCATCTAAATTAGCGTGTCGTCACAAAATCACGCTATGGAAATCTTCTCATACATAAATTCGCGTACCAATCAATGTGGCACGACGGGGATCAACCGTCAAGGCGCGAACTGGGGTGATCGTCCCCAAATAGTACTATTATATGCATAAGCGTCTACCAAATACCGGTAGTTCACAATTCATGCTAATGGGACTTTTAGTGACATAACCTAACTTTAATAATCTATTTTATTTCATATATCGGGTCATATAATCATTCATCGGGTCATACAATCATTCGGGTCCAAATCAATAACAAACAATCAGGACAAATGATGTCCTATTTTATCAAAACTAACATGTTATCTCCCTCGCGGGTTTATAAAACATTTCATATAAACATTTAAAAGAGTGCGAGGCTATGAACTCACGTTGATGTGGGAAGGCGGCTTATCGGTAATACGGATGTACGGTACGTGCTTCAATCACGGAAACCTAGACAAATAATACTACTTGTCTTAGACTCTTGTCCAATGACTTTATAAAAATAACAATTATGTATACATATGATGATTTTATATATATGATGATGATCAAGTGGTTTTATACATCTTTATTTACTCATTATAGTGTTATATGTTGGTAACTTTTATACTAGTTTCACGAGTTCATTTTCTTTACTTGTCAAGGCCCAATAAGCCTATTATAAGCCCATTACCTTATATTAATCAATTTTAAACTTTTAGTATCAGTATTATACTTTACATGTTGGGCCCAAGTGGGTTAAGCCCAATAAGTAATTTTATAAGTGTTTAGCCCATTTCGTTGGATTAATAGTCCAATAAAGCTAACTTGGCCCGTTAATGTCCATATGTTATATAGTTCGGGTTTTATCGGTTTTTACTTGTATTAAGTACTTATATATCAGTATATGACTTTTAAAAAGTTTACATTAGACGGGTCCGACCGTCTAAGTTTTAATTGACGAAAAACGTTAATTTTACGGTATTAGCCGAAAAGACGTAAAAATCATTTTTATAGTTTTTATAACTTATAAAACTTACCAAACTACCATTTTTATAAAATGTCCATTTATTTATCCTTATACTTATTTATATAAATGTAATATATAAGTTAGTGGGTTTTAATTCATATTTTATACTATATTTATTTGAGTGCTTATATAATAGTATTAAACTTTATTTTCACAAAATCTGATTTTTAGCTTCACTTTCACCATTTTTATCATATCTTGAGTTCTACAAAGAGATAGAAGCTCATTTTTGGATGAAATAAACTTCATATTTGTGCTACAAATAACTTAGTTTTAGCTACTACTGAATCCATGTCTAAGTATCCTTAATAGTCTACAAAACAGACTACTCAGATTGATACACTAATTTTGTTTTGATCATCTCTCACTCATTTTGATGATTCCATTGCATGGCCAACTCTCACATGTGTATAACACCTAATACTTATTGTAAAGTGATTACACTATGCCATTTTATCAGTTTATCATTTGGTTACATACTGTTTTTATACAGCCATCATATTAAGCAATGTTTTAACCTTGTTACATATGGTTTTCCATCTTTTTAACCATATTTATCAACACTTGATCCCCACACAACATTTTTATCATCATATATTCATCATATATATATACAATAGGAAAGAAAATACATTTGATCTTTACAAAATAACAAGAAAAACGGAAAGGATGATCTTGTTTACCAACCAAGATTATATCTTGTTTTTGGATGACAACAACTTGATGTACACCAAATATATCTTCAAGATCATCAACCACCAAGATTATTGGTTGAGAAATCAGCCCTAGGACACAAGAAAATCACCTCCTTTGATGTTAATATGATCACCAATCAACAAGGCTTCAATGTTTCTTCATTATATGTGTAGATAACACAATGTTTATGGCTAGAATTGATCAAAAAGGGGTGTTTGTTCTTGATTTGGGACGGCAAAAGGGGAGGGGATGAGAGAGTTTCGGTGTAGTTTGGTTAAGGTGGTTTTGTGGTTTGGTGTAAAGAGTAGCTTACGTGTTAAGCTTAGCTAACATGTGTTAGCTTATTAGCTAAAACTTTGACACATCATGAGATGTGGTGTCAAGTTTTGGCCGTCCCTTTTGAGTGGGGTGGGACAAAACTTGTTTTTTCCTATCCCACTAATTTACGGGTATTCTTCGACTCTAGTTTCCTCGATTTGCGTGCCCTCGGGTCGTTTTACGGAAAACGTTTTTATAAATTATGAATCAACGACACAAAACGAATCTAATAAAAATTGTCTCATCAAAAACGGAGTTCAAAAACGTAAATACGTAATCCTAAGGTTTCCGGTTTAGTCGTAAAGGACGTTAAATTATTCACGTAAGTCCTAATCTCTTCTCGTAAATTTGTGAGTTTATGAACTAACTCAAATTTAAAATCCCAAAATAATATTCACGGATAAATTTATTTCCTGAAATGTCGGGCTGTCACCAACAACGGTGTATGTAAACGTAAGCACGTAACGTAGAATCATCTGGTTTAGAGGTAGTCGATGCTACTTCAAGATGTAAACCCAAATTTCTCCCCAAAAATAAGTGAGTTCATAATATAACATTAAAATAATGTTTTTAAATAACACTTGAGAATAAAATATCAACCATAAATTGTCGGATTGTCACAGCATTTACCCCTAAGCAGGATCTTTGTCCTCAAAGATCGATTTATCTTACTAATCGCTTCTTATAGAGTTAAAGCCATGTGGGTATATCCTCCACATTCGGTCTTTTCTCACAAGTGTAATTCATTACAATACGCGAGTTTCATCAAACATAACTACATGATTAAGATCAGACTTAATGTTGACTTACTTTCTCTATCCATGATGTTCACGGGTTTTTGATGAATGCAACTTTTCGCCGATCTAAACTTCATCAAGAAGAATTCAGATTTTCACTTGATAGACATTTTATCAAGTTAGATATATGCATCATAATTTACGCAGCCCTTGAAGTCCTAGAGTAGATCCAGCTTATATGCCTTTCAAACCAATTTTTACATCATCTCAATGGTCCCATTCAACGGGGACTTATTTCCCATGATCTTTCAGATAATCTATTTATTTTTCTAAGGTGAAAATTTTTGGCATCACTTCGCTACCCATCCGGCACTTCAAGATCTACACTTCATAACCTTTTGCCTACTACCGGCAGTCAATAATCAGATCCTAATTTACACAATCATTTCAGGTCTCGCGGGTTGGGTATTTTGCAAGGTTAGGTTTGTCATCATAGGAAACCTTAAACCTAAAAGACATGTCCAACTCACAATGGGTGTATGTCGGGTGTCTTCCTCCCAACTCCTGCTTACAGATGCTCTAATATTTAGATCCTTACAAGATTTGATCTCGATCCTAATACGATAATTATCAATGATAATCTCTCCAAAGGAAAGTGGTTATATGGTTTATTACTAAAGGTCAATCATTCAAAACATAAAACAAGACTTCTAGTGTTTTGTATCATTATTTTACCTCGTCCCTTCGATTGGGGTGGTAAACAGTACTCTCATCAAGGTTCGTTCTCAATGACCTCTGAGCAAATCTCTAGAAATTCGATGTGAAGCGAGGATCTTGATAGAGATGATCGATACAGGCACACTATATTTATACAACTCCTTTAAATACAAAAGAGTCAATTTCTTCATCGAGAATCTATCATTAACAGAAATGATATTAGTAGATTTGGTCAGTCTGTCGACGATGACCCAAATCGAATCAAATTCAGATGATTACCTTTGCAATATTTAGACGTTTACTAATATATGAGGCGATGTCTGGCTTCATAATTTTCCATCAGTACAACCTCTTCAGATAAGATACATTTAATCAGAAATGACATGAATAGAATACTTAATTTTTATGAGATTCCAACATAACTAAATCTCACAAACCTCCATATTTAGGCATCCACAAGCGGCCTTTTATACATTTAACGTTATCGGCTTCTCAATTCTAATGGTTCACATTAGCCGCGAACCCCTTTTTATTATCTATATCCTTTTTATAAGCATCGGCTATATTTTAAATTGCTCGGCAATTTATTTGCACAGTCATTACTAAGGAACACATCTTAATTAATTCTTTATCCTTTCTATATTATGTGTTAGTATCTACAATCACCTTCCCTGATGAAACAATTATCATGACCGTATTCATTTAAAATTTCTTTCTTATATTTTCTAAGTTTTAATTTCGTTTCAACTATTATTTTTATCAGTTTTGCTCAATCTGACGTTTAAAGCGTCGATAAGTATTACTAGTAATTAAATAATAGATATTTAATTTTTATGAAACATAAACGTGAAAAATTTTAAATTTCTCAGTTCGCCTAATTATAGAAAAAAATATTCAAAATAAATTTGAATTTAATTAACAAGATTTTTATTGATTTATCAAAAATAATTAAAATAATTAATAAGATCCGTAAATGTTCGAATAATGTTTGTTTATTTGGTCAAAATTTTCTTAGTTGAAAAGCAAAAATTTTCGTTTCAAATTTCAAGTCATGGTTTAAATGGTTTCCTCAATCCCTCTTAGGTTGTCTTGAGTTATACACAAACATTTACCCCTAAACGGGAGTTTAGTTAAATGATTTAGTTATAAGGAATGATTCCTCCTTTTTGGTATAACCCTAAGCCTCAATGGCTCTAATTTTTGAAAAGTCAATATAGATCCCATTATCTTATTAATCACACGGTCAAATCATGTAAAGGATTAAGTCTTTCATCACATGTTAAATATTCAAGGTACAAGTTTTCATTGCTCGGCCAATTCAGGACAGTCCATAAATAATTATTAACTCCTTCTTATTCTTATAAACAAACAGATGGTCCTTAGTGACCACAAGCATGAATTTATCAAATTACAGCCTACACACGTGAGTCACCAAATTTATGGATGCTACATGTGCATTGGTCAATCCAAACGACACAATATGAAACTCATAATGTTCATTACAAGTTCTGGATGTAGTGATCGGAATAGATAATCTTTTTCGCGGATGTGAAGTTGATGATAACCATGCCGTGGATCAAATCTTTAGAACATATGCTAGAACCTTGTAAATGATCGAACAGTCTATCATCTTGGGTAGTGGATATAGATTTCGATCATCAATTTACTTAGTTCACGGTAATTCAACAAATATAAGGAATGATGATACCATAGCTCTTCATAAAGACGAGCTTCGTAGAATAAAAGCTTTCTCCGACAACTCTCTCAGTTGTACGGTAATACTTTTAATTCAGATGGTCCTGAAGTACAGTTCACACGCCACAGGTGCAGCACCAGGAATATAATCAATACCAAATTTGACTTGCCTTAATGGCGAAAGTCTAGGTAATTCACCGGCAAATACCTCCTAAAATTTCAGATAACATAAACATCTTTTAATAATTTTATTTTAAGTTCTTTCTAAATTATAATATCTATGACTAATTCATAACCATTCACGGTATAATTTCAAGTCTAAATGCAGGATATGGTCATCCATCAAGAATTTATTTAGATCACTTTTGATAATCAACATCTTATCATTTAGGGGAATTCTATTCGAGCTCCTATCAATTAAGACAATGTCCACATGTCATAATTAATCAATCCATTCTACTGGCACTATCAACTTTCCAGTTTCATTACCGTTGATAAGATGTGGACTTCTCAAAAGACTAATAATAACTCATAATCCTTCACAGATTCAAGGATATTTGGAGATATAACTACCATTAAAAGAGTAAGGTCAACGCATAATCTACACGAGAGAATTTCAAATCAGATACAGGCGAAAACATTTAACGAATATGAATATATGACATGTTTTCATGATTCGAGTACGCATTCGAAAGCTCCTTGGATCGTTACCCAGGTCATTCAAATGAAATCTTAATCAAAAGAAATGATTGGAACGTCGATATATCCAGTAGGGTATCAACATTCGGTAATCAAATACTTTTCCTAAGAATCTCACCATGGGAGAATTGGACAAGAAAGGAATATCAATTGTCAATTAAGACAATATCTATAGATGAGTAAATTCGATTCAGAAGAATAAATGGTACGGGCACATATGTAGGTGTCTTTAACAATATGTCCCTATTTTTTGCACTTCTTTCAGATCTCATAAAATTTAATCTTTCACAATCTTCCAAGAAAATTTAATGTTTATTAATAATTTGATGGTGACTACTAATCAGTCTTGCATGGTCACTTCCAAAATGTATGTAGACGCGCAACTATATACAATTTCAAGATTAACGATGCAATACTCAGTTCGTCAAATTTTATCATCATGTTTATAATAAAAACATTTTCATGCTTAATTCTTAAATAAGAATCAAAAATAAATTTACAAAGATTTTCTTTGTTATGAAAACAATTAAGTTTTTTTTCCAAGGTGTTTAATAAACAACTTCATTTCGATAACGATCACTTATAAATCTCACTTTGAATAATCCTTATAGTCATGAAAATTCAATTTTTCTCAAGGGATATTGTTTTAACTTATAAAAACAATGAGTGATCGAGTGATGAAGAGTTGTTCACCAAGGACTAACTACAATATGATAGGAAACGAGTTTAGCCAAATAATCATGAGGTTCGTGACCTCGATGGAACTCAAAAAGAATAATCCACAACGTAAGTCAAATCGAGATGAGTACTTGTTCAATGGTTTCATCCCTAATGCGAACATTAGGATGAAGCAATAAAAGATAGATAACATCGATACATGTAGGATTTAGCAATCAAAGGTAGTCTTTTCATTAATCACAAACAAGTCAAAATTGTACCGTAACACATTACGTGTCACTATGTCATACAATTACAAGAACTCATCCTACCAACTGATGTCTCAGTTAAGTTAGGGATTTTTAAAATATACCACAATGAATACTAATCTACAAGAGTCATTAGGTGTTCCACCTATCCCAGAAGATCCATCGGTCCCAATTCAGAAGAAGATTTCTTCAATTTATTTCTTGGACACTGGGCATCCTCATCATTGGACAATGGCCTAGGAACAACACTTAACACGAATCAACAATCAATTAAAACCTTATAATTCAATAACAGAACTTAACAACTTCCTCTTAACAATCTCATATTCCATACGGGTTAAATTTAACTTCATTCAAGTTTCAATCAACTTATACTCAATGCGATATCCTACCTCATTTTTCAATACTTTCAACCTTATTCTTAGACCTTAATAGGGCAATAAAAGCTCGATATAATCAACACTTAATTTCTAATCCTATATCTCTTACAACAATAGTTATCAAATGAGTCACTAGTATGAAATGACTCACACATTCAATTAGACTTCTCGGAAAGTTACTAGTGGCATGAGGCTTTTGGGTAATGGTTCCAATGACAGCCTCAAGTGCAACATTCACCCTTTCGATTTCAATTCAAGAATTGGGTGACAACAAATCAGATGACACCTTTCCAGGTGGTAACGTTTTATCAAACTCCACTCTATAAAGAAAGATCGTCATAACATCGATATCAGTTTTAATCTC
Source organism: Glebionis coronaria (assembly GCA_025667525.1). NCBI lineage: Eukaryota > Viridiplantae > Streptophyta > Magnoliopsida > Asterales > Asteraceae > Glebionis > Glebionis coronaria. The sequence goes on from JANFOE010000851.1 coordinate 800,161, forward strand.
GCCAATTCTTCTTCAATATCACCTTCAACTAATATCGACATTTCTACGAATATCAACCATTTTGTCGGGATCATAAATATCCACAACTTGGTTTAGATATGGAATATCTAGAATTCCTACAGAAATAGCTTAGATTAATTTACTAGGGGATTTAGGGTTTCTTGTGACAATCTACGTCATATAAATACCTCGTATAAATATTAAAATAATCATCAAACAATCATGTAATCAAATTACAACATATATATATAATCCAAGTTATATATATTAAAATAACACTTCTCAGTCTGGCCTTGTCGGTAACTCGGGAATTCTTCGGCACCGTTATAGTCAAAAGATTTCTAGACATTTTTAGAAAAATGTTTATAGTTAAAAGATTTTGAAATGTTTTATTCAAAACCTTGGTTTCAAAAATCTTTCGTTCTCTATAACGAGAGCTTTGATACCAAACTGTAACACCCCCAAATATACACAATTCAATACAGCGGAAGACTCGTTGGTGTTACGGGATAACACATTACTCACATCATAGACAACGCTAAAAAAATGAATTTTGGTTAAGGTGGTTTTGTGGTTTGGTGTAAAGAGTAGCTTACATGTTAAGCTTAGCTAACATGTGTTAGCTTATTAGCTAAAACTTTGACACATCATGAGATGTGGTGTCAAGTTTTGGCTGTCCCTTTTGAGTGGGGTGGGACAAAACTTGTTTTGTCTCATCCCATTAATTTACTGGTATTCTTCGATTCTAGTTTCCTCGATTTGCGTGCCCTCGGGTCGTTTTACGAAAAACGTTTTTATAAATTATTAATCAACGGCACAAAACGAATCTAATAAAAATTGTCTCATCAAAAACGGAGTTCAAAACGTAAATACATAATCCTAAGGTTTCCGGTTTAGTCGTAAAGGACGTTAAATTATTCACGTAAGTCCTAATCTCTTCTCGTAAATTTGTGAGTTTATGAACTAACTCAAATTTAAAATCCTAAAATAATATTCACGGATAAATTTATTTCCTGAAATGTCGGACTGTCACCAAAAACGGTGTATGTAAACGTAAGCACGTAACGTAGAATCCTCTAGTTTAGAGGTAGTCGATGCTACTTCAAGATGTAAACCCAAATTTCTTCCCAAAAATAAGTGAGTTCATGATATAACATTAAAATAATGTTTTTAAATAACACTTGAGAATAAAATATCAAGCATAAATTGACGGATTGTCACACCTTCCCCAATGATAATTAGTATGAGGGGATCGAGTCGAGCTCATGACTCGGTAATAAAAAACGAGGTGCCTCGTGGGGGAATCCCATGCTTATCCATGTACGTATTATCGCTTTCTAATATAGTTAACGTGAGGGGATTTGTGCCCTTCCAACCTTTGTTCCGTGGTTGTTTGTGCATTGTGGTTTTTAGATGATCATGATCTTCAGGATTGGAGCCTCTCGTGTTCGTTTTATGGGAGCACTCGATCGTTTGCTTTGAAGAATTTCTCGATATCCTCATGATATATCCTTATATGTTCTAACCTTACGTTTTTAGCACACTTCATAAACGGCTGTTGATTTAATGGTTCCACCCTTTCCATGCTAGATTAAGCATTCGACTTCGTCTCTAGTATGGGGGTATCCTACCCTTAGACTCGAAACATTGAGGACAATGTTTAACTTTAGTATGGGGGTGAATAGATACTTGCCTTGCCAAACCTTCACGCTTTCTAAAGTTTATCTTTTTGTTTATCGTTTTGTTGCAAAATAAGGCTAATAATGGCCAAATTTTAAAAAACATCTCATGTTTTATAAGTGTTTGAAGACACGAATGTAAATTTTCTGATGGCGAGAATAAGAGTAATTTTTGACTCGACCGTGCGTGTTGAGCACTTAGCTTTGATTCCTTAACTTTATATTAGGCTAAGTCTCTTAAATAAGGAGGAGAAATGATAGAGTTAATTATAAGTTAATATGCTAAACGTAGAGTACTCGTATTCTTTCAAAAACTCATGTGTTCTCGTTATTTTCTTATTCTGCCTTCGCTTGTATATATATTTTGCTAATAAGTATTGGCTTAGCGGTGTAGTCTTGATTGTTGGTTTCTAGTCTTTTCTAGTAGCTTCCATGTAAATAAACTGGGAAGACATTAAGGTATCGACAGCGTCAAGGTTGTGAAGTATTGGCAACCTGAATAATCGAAAGCTTCACCTAATAATAAGATTTCAAGTGCTCATCTAAATCAAGCAAACTATTTGAAGCTCACAAGGCCAAAAAATCTATGCGAAATTGAAAGTGAATTATGCCTTAATCTTTGAAGCTTTAAAGATCCAAAATTCGCTTTATCGTGCGGATATACGTCTTTGGCCATAATAAACACCTCATGGTGAGGTTAAATAAAAGACAAGGCAAGACCGAAGTCATAATAAAAGCTTCATGGCGAAGTTGAATAAAAGATGGAGGTAAACCTATGATAATAAGGCCCATCCGTTAGGGGGCGTATAAAATTCTTGGTAATAAGTCTCATGTTCAAAACCGTTATAAAACCGTGTTTATCGATCCTTCTTGTTGACTTAATTTTTTGACATTGTTGTCTATTAAGGGGGGGTTATTAATTCGATGGTCTTGGTTACACCGTTATGACTCTATTTTTAGACCTAAATCTCTATCAGTGCATAAGTAAAAATGTATCCTCGTGAACATTCAAGACAAAAATAAAATATAAGAGATACCACTTAGGATAATAGGAGTCTAAGTACGTGATTAGGGCATATGAGTAGTGTTAGCATTACTAACTTATAATGACAATGATCTCGTTACACGCTTGGCATGGAATTGGGTGAAAATCGAGGACGATGAAATTATTTCTAACAAAGCATTCACACGTTCTTGTTCTATGAACCTAAACGTCCCATTTTGCGATGAAAATCATACATTATGTCTAAAACACAATTAGTAGCAAGTAGTAGTAGTGTAGTAAGTTTATGATTCAATAAAAGTGCATAAAATTGAATTTTGGAGGTGCTACGATACTTTATTCTACAATTGCGTGAGGGCACGACAATGGTTTAGTATGGGGGAGTGATGAGACTGCTTTTATACATAGTCTCATCGTCCAAAACGGGCTTAAAATGCTTAAAATATCATAAAATGTGCCAAATATATGCTTGTGTTTGTTCAATATGTATTTTAGGTACGGATATTGATAAAATGGCAAAAGATCACAAGGAACAAGCAAAAACTAACACGGGAAACGAAGTCGCACTATGAACCGGGCCCTAGAGTTGATTTTCCAAGAAAAGTCCTTGAAGAGTTGAAGATTGCACAAGAAGGGTCCTTCATTATTGAAGAATTGACACTTTAAACCCTTGTATACTCATAATTACAAGTTTGGTCCCTAAAGTTTGTCAAAATTACAAAAACGACCCTCAACTTTGAAGAATTGACAAGAATGGTCCGTCATATTTAAAGACTTGTCACTTTTAGTCCTCCATGAAGACAAAGAACAAGTAAAGACCTTGAAGAATTGAAGACATGTCAATATCGGTCCTTCACATATCATGAATTTGTCAAAATAAATCAACATCGCCTTCATCTCCCGGAGAAGAGGGAGAAATTTCAAAAGTGAAATTCTCATAGCATGGAGAAAAATCATCATTAAGAGCGACCTATCCGTAGGCTCCACAATATTCGGTGCATCACAAACCTCATCAAAGAATTTATCAAGACCAAAATCACTAATCTCAGTCGATGTATTACTATCCTTAGACATATTAGGGATATCAAGAGTAGGATTAGTAATCTCAGAAGATGGGTTGAGATCATAGATATCATCCTCGTCATCATCATAATAGTAGTATGGACGCACAAGAGGAGGAGTATAATCACTAAGATTAGATACTTGCTCTTGTCGTCGTTGCTCCGCCCTTGCTTCACGTATGCTAGCTAATTCTTGTTGAACGTATTGAAGTGTATTCAAAAAAATGACTCGTTCTTCTTCACTCATTCCAACAGAAGGTTGATGATCGATGGAGTAATGTGGGGGCTCGAAATTATAAAAACCGGAATCATAGAACGGATTTGGTTCAAAGTAATTAATCGGTTGACAATAAGAAGTATCGTGAGGGCCCCCATAATGATTGCAACACGGGTATTGAGAAAAACCTGGTGCGTCTTGTGGATAGCTATTACCATTGTCATAATTGTAACCCGGTTCTTGCCCGTCATGAGACGGGTATCGAATCAGACACGAAACATGCCAATGAGAATCGCTTCCACAATATATGCAAGAGGGGGGGAGTAAGTGCATGAGAAGCAAAGGATGAATTAGTCGAATTGCACGATGGACAAAATCCAAATTGTGATTCGGTTGAAACGGGTGGAAGATCTTTTCCGCATTGCTCGCATGAACACCATTGACATGATTCGCACCCATATAATTGTCTCCCACACCCTACGCAATGGACATAAGAATCCATGAAGAATTAAAAATTAGAGGGGTTGAGAAAAAGAATTAAACACAATAGAGGTTGAAGAGGAATGTTTTGGTGCAAAACTCTTGGAAAAAGAAATGCTTTTTATGATTTTTTAAATGTTTTTGTATTTTTGAAAATTTTTATTTTTAGGATTTTTTTGAAAAATTTTGAAACTTTTGACAAGAAAAATAACGTTAAAAAATGAACGGATCCCAAAATCCAACGCGTCTCTCACAAAAGCCGTTAATCTTCACGAAAAGAGCCGGCGGCGGCACCATTTAATAACTGGTTTTTGCCAAGTATGAATATTTGTTCGTCTCGATTCAATTTGAATTGATTTCCGGTTAAAAGTGTGACTCAGTCGTTTTTGGTTAACAAAAGGAAAGTTTTGATTATCTGTTTCTAAGTAAAAAGTAAATGTGAATAGTAATAAAAACAAGCTAAAAACAATTAACTATAATAACGAAACAATAAAAATAATAAACCGTAAATTAAAACAAAACAATTAATAAAAACAAAACTAAAAGACGAAATTAACTATCGACTCGAAAATAAAGTTTACTTAACGAAAAAGGACAGAATAAAACTAAGATGGTACTTTAAAACTAAACGAGACAAAAGCTAAAGCGGGTACTAAATAAAAGATAAAACTTAAACTTTACGAAAAAATATTAATTTTAAAATTAGACAAAAAATTCAACTAAAAATACGTAACTTTCAAAATTAAAAGCGGAACAACTTTCAGATAAAACTAAACAATTACGGAACAATACTAATTATAAAACAAGCAGGCAAGCAACTAGCTCAAGCAGGCAAGCTAGCTGCTCACTTTTTGGCGAAAAAATGGAACTAGTCAAGCTGGCATGTCAAATTCATGAAAAATTTCGGAATAGCTACAGTGCTCTTCGGAATAAATTATTTTTCAGAACTTTCACTTTTTCGGAATATGAACATATCTTCGGAACTTTCTTCGGAATGTGTATTTTTTTGGAACTTTTTTTTTTCAGAACATTTTTCGGAATAATTAACTTTTTCAGAAAAAACAAGAATCTTCGGAAAAATTATAATTTCGGAAAAAGGGAGTTTTTTTCAGAGAAATACTAATCTTCGGAATATTAAATATTTTCAGAGAAATGACATATATTCGGAAAAGAAATAATTTCGGAAAAAATGACAAATTCAGAGAAATCTTCGGAATAATAAACTTTTTCAGAGAAACAAGGATTTTCAGAAAAACAAGTAATTCAGAGAAAACTAAATTCAGAAAAAAGGAAATTTTCGGAATGTTAAAACCCTAATCCGAAGATACTAAAAAGATTCAGGTAAACAGAAACAGTGACAACTAAAAAGCAGAATATAAGCCATGGATAAGCAAAAATCAAATAAGCAAATAACCAAAACTTAATCTAAAACACTTTTAAGAAAAACTAATTAAACCACAAATTAAAAACTTGAAAAACACTAATAAATCTAAAAATTAAAAATTAACTTTCTATAAAATAAACTAATAAAAACACTTAATTAAAAATAAGGAAAACCAAACAATAAGAATCAAACACAATAAGCTATAAAAATCAAACACATAAAAACCAATAAGCACAATCAATCAAACAAGAACATGATTAATTAAACTACATGATTATCAAAATCAACACAAGATTAATAATAAAGAAAGGAAGAATGAGAATGATTAATTGAAAAAGCTTGAAATATAGTATAAGATTCAACAATTAAAACATAAAGATTAAAGATTCTACATATTAATCTAGAGAGAGAAAGTGAAAACTAGAGAGAGAAAGTAAATCTACACTACTCCTAATCTAAACTAACTAACCAAACCTCAAATGACAAGTGAGGGTGGTATTTATAGGAGAGGAGAATTGATAGGTGGTTGGTGGCTTGTCTTATTTCTTTTTTTCTCGTCTCGACTCGATTTAAATTCTTTGTCTTTTTTCGACGTCGTCTCGGGATTTGTCGATATAAACTGAACTCGTCTTATAATTTTCTTCTTTAATTAGACTTGGTTCTTCGACTTCATTAAACTTTCGTCTTTAGACTTTTTCTTCGATAAATCTTCAGAATAGGCCTTGGACTTCCGTTCTTTTTGCACTCTTGATCTTTTGACTTCGTCTTTTCTCGTTTTCTTCGAAAAAAGCCCGTGAAAGCCCGTGTTTTCTTCCTTTTTCATCTTTTGGTCCTAAAACACAATAAAAACACAAACTACGCATAATTCTGACTTTTACGACCTAAAATACACGTTTTGGTCTTGTTATTATTTGAAATAAGTGGTAAAAGGATAAGCGTTTTTACACTTATTAATATTGTTGGGTCCAAAATCGTGAATCTTTTGCACGATTGACCAATTAACTACTAATAACACATCTTGTACTTTTCAACGTATAGACTTTTATTAGAATCAAATAAAGAATCTATAACCCACTTTGTTTGTGGAAACAAAGTGTTTGAATGACAATGGTTCTCTCTTGATGAACAAGAGAGGAAGAATTCCTAACACTACACTTTGTGTTTTATGTGAAATGGAAAACTTATCTATGTCTACTTACTACCTATCTATATATAGGAAAAGAAAAACAAAGCTTCCAAAGGAAGCTTTCACTAAAATGAAGCCCATGTGCTCCCCATGCTTTCTTTCCCATCATAGTACAAAAGTAGATATTACTTTTGACTTTGTTATTGGCTGTACAAGTAACCACTCTTGTACTCTTGTCTCCCTTTGCTTTTAGGAAGTTCTCGCCAATATCTTTAGGTAGTATTTGAGAGATAGATGAACATCGTTCAGCTTGGTTTGTCACTCCAAGCTGAACTTAAGGCAAATTCATTCAGGCCTGTCCTTCAGATGTTGATCTACATTAGCTACTGAAGGTGAAGACTTTGTCTTCAAAGGACTCTAGAAGTGTTGTGCTGAAATGTCTTCAGCTCAGACTGGTGCTGGACCTGGTGCTAAAGTGTCTTCAGCAATTCTTCAAGTCTTCAGCAGCTATTTTATATTCAAGTACTTGTGAGGAACAATTGGGTCAAATCTTGAGCCAACAATCTCTCCCTATTTTGATATAAACAAAATAGCCGAGTTGTCGTCTTCTTTGTTCAAGTCTTCTTTGTCCGCTAACCATCTTTGGTCACTGAAGCTTGAAATCTTGAAGATGACAAACTGAGTGTTTTTTTCAATCAGTACATACACTTAGTCTATTTGTTGTACAAATCCTAGTCCAACAATCTCCCCCTATTTGGACATAAAAATAGCCTAAGTGAAATCATCAGATGTGTGTGAGCAAATACAACTTCTTCTCACCTTCTGATGTTACAAATAATAAAATGATAAAAAAATGTGTACATATTCTTTGTTGTTGTAGTTGTAAGAAAGTAAACTCTAAAACATGAAACAATAACATTAGTAACTTATTATTGAAGTCACATTCTTGTGTAAGGTTTAGAGCTTCCATAAGTACATCAACTTGGGTTAGTGAAGGTTTGATGGTTTAGTGGTTCAACATTTAGGTACCTGGAAGTTTTCAATCGATGTTGTTTCAGAGGATAACAGTGGTGATCAATCACTGAATATACACTAAACAACCTACTTTGAGCAATTCCACAACCTGATAAAACATAACCATTTTTTCAAACCATTTTCGCCTTTTTCATCAAGGCTGATCAAACACTAACCTTTATCAACCAGCTTCATTCTTTTGACAAACACATCATCATACACCGCATCCAATACTTCACTTCCTCGACACACCCAATACCATTTCCGTTTTACAAACACACCCGCTCCATCTTCAGGTTGTTTTTTTAAGGTTTTGAAAGTGTTTTGTTGTGAGATTGCTTTTGGTTTATGGTTTGTTCTTGTAGTATTTGGTGAATGAAACAAGGTTTTGTTACTCCTGATGCTTTCTATAATATTAGTGTATTTCTCTCCCTCAAAAATTGCATATCTTCAGCAATTTTTGAATGTTTACACTAATAATTGAGTAATAAAATGATAACATCAGGAGTTAACGAACTTCTTACCTGCAGAATGTTCTGTCAGGACATGTTGAAGGTTCGTCCAAAATGTTGGAGGTTTACCTTCAGTTTCAAACTTCAAATATAAGCTTCAGACTTTGCTGAAGATCAGTCACTGCTGGTGGTTCAGGTTCAGTGCAGAAGGGGTCCCTATTTTTGCTGTTGGACGTCTAGTTTGCTAAGGTTTCGTCCAGTCATGCTGAAAGGGGTCCAGATTTGCTGGCGGTTCAGAAACTGAAGGGGGGTTCAGTTTTGACTGATGGGTTCAGTCCAGTCATGCTAAAGGGTCAGAACCTGCTGAAGGTTTAGTTTGCTGGAGGGTTCATCAGACTTTGTTGAACAGTTCAGCAGTTGGGGGTTCAGATTCAGACTGCTGAAGGTTCAGGTTCAGTTTGCTAAAGGGGTTCAGCTTCAAAGGTTCAGGACTGCTGGTGGTTCATTAGTTTTGGTTCCAGCAGTGGGTTCAGAACCTGAAGGGGGTTCAAGTCAGCAGGAGGGTCAGGAACATTTGGGCTTCAGCATTGCTGATGGGCTCAAGTATATGATTTCTACCGATGGCCTTTGGTACAAGGCACTTAGTGGGCTTCAGTATGTTTAGTAAAAACTAAACAATCGTACATGTAAACCCCACTGAAGCTTCAAGTTTACTTCAGTTTTTTAAGCTCCATCACTTTTAAAACCTTCAGTTTCACAATAGCTGAACAAACAAAATACCCCCTTTTTTTCATCAGTTCTTTTATCTTCAACTGACCATCTTTATTCATTCACCATTTTTTCTCACCAATTTCATCAGTTTCTTCCTAAACTGAAAGACCACACATGCCCATTTTTTTCAGCAATACTTTGATGAAATCATTCAACGATATCTTTCATCAGTGTTACTAACCACCTCCATCACCACTCATCTCCATTTTTTTCATCATATTTTCTTGAAGATGAGATTTGTACTCACCTTATCAACTCGGCTCACCTTTGTCATCATCCACCACAGCTGCCATCAACATAATTCACATATCACCACCGCCACTGTCATAACCATCACAGCACACAAAAATCATTTATTTTCCTAAATGAAAACAATAATCGATATACAAATATGAGTTAAATCATGTTCTTTGGCCAAAAGAAAAGGAATCCACCCATAGTTTTTTTTAACTCGATTTGTTTTTTCAATTTGAGTTCGAACTGAATGATTGGTTAAGATCTTGAATAAGTTTGTTTTAATCGGTGGATTTAAGATCTGGGTTTATGTGTTATTGTCGGTGTGATTGGTTTTGTAGATTTTCATATCTGGGTTCGTGGTGTTGTGAATTCGGATATATGTGACGTGACCAAGATTTATAGATCCAAGTCTAAATATGTTGATGGGTTGATTTTTTGAGTGATGTGAATCTTGGATCTCTTGGATTTTTTGAGATGAGATTTTTTGTTATGAATGATGATAGGACGGTGGTTTTTTTGTTTGGGGTGTGGATGGATCTGGTTTTTTTTATTGGTGGGTTTTTGGGTTTTGGTTTCGGATAACATATCCATGGCAGGTTTATTCAACTTTATGTTTTCTCTCTCCCTCAAAATTGCATACGCTTCATAAGCAGTAGCAGTTTTGAATAACAACCATAAATTTTAACGATGCTCAAATGCTATTAGCAGTTAATATAGAACGGATCTGGATCATAAGAATAATCCACCCGCTCTGATACCACTTGTTGGGTCCTAAATCATGAATCTTTTGCACGATTGACCAATTAACTACTAATAACACATCTTGTACTTTTCAACGTATAAACTTTTATTAGAATCAAATAAAGAATCTATAACCCACTTTGTTTATGGAAACAAAGTGGTTGAATGACAAGGGTTCTCTCTTGATGAACAAGAGAGGAAGAATTCCTAACACTACACTTTGTGTTTTATGTGAAATGGAAAACCTATCTATCTCTACTTACTACCTATCTATATATAGGAAAAGAAAAACAAAGCTTCCAAAGGAAGCTTTCACTAAAGTGAAGCCCATGTGCTCCCCATGCTTTCTTTCCCATCATAATACAAAAGTAAATATTACTTTTGACTTCGTTATTGGTTGTACAAGTAACCACTCTTGTACTCTTGTCTCCCTTTGCTTTTAGGAAGTTCCCGCCAATATCTTTAGGTAGTATTTGAGAGATAGATGAACATCGTTCAGCCGGGTTTGTCACTCCAAGCTGAACTGAAGGCAACTTCATTCAGGCCTGTCCTTTAGATGTTGATCCGCATCAGCTACTGAAGGTGAAGACTTTGTCTTCAAAGGACTCTGGAAGTGTTGTGTTGAACTGTCTTCAACTTGGACTGGTGTTGGACCTGGTACTGAAGTGTCTTCAGCAATTCTATAAGTCTTCAGCAGCTATTTTATATTCAAATACTTGTGAGGAACAATTGGGTCAAATCTTGACCCAATATATATATATATATATATATATATATATATATATATATATATATATATATATATATATATATATATATATATATATATATATATATATATATATATATATATATATATATATATATATATATATATATATATATATATATATATATATATATATATATATATATATATATATATTCGAATCAATGGCTCAAACGAAGATTTCTCGAATCAATGGCTCAAACTAAGATTTCTCAAATTTCTCAAAATAAAAACATTCTCAATGGAACCGGAGCCATATATATATATATATATATATATATATATATATATATATATATATATATATATATATACATATATATATATATATATATATATATATATATGTATATATATATATATATATATATATATATATATATATATATATATATGTATATATATATATATATATATATATATATATATATATATATATATGTATATATATATATATGTATATATATATATATATATATATATATATGTATATATATATATATATATATATATATATATATATATATATATATATATATATATATATATATATATATATATACATATATATATATATATATATATATATATATATATATATATATATATATATATATATATATATATATATATATATATATATATATATATATATATATATATATATAATATATATATA